>OX422216.1:620249091-621449091 GCA_949130495.1 Sambucus nigra
CTTTAGCTTACGGGAAGCATAAGCTATGGCCTGACTCTCCTGCTGCAATACACCTCCAAGTCCTTGTAAGGACGCATCGGTGTAGACTAGATAATCAACTCCCGGTCTTGGCAATGCTAACACAGGTGCTGAGGTCAACTTGTCCTTCAACTCATCGAATGCCAACTGACAGGCATCACTCCAAATGAATGGCACACCCTTACGAGTCAGATGTGTCAAAGGACCCGCTATCTTTGAAAATCCCCGAATGAACCTCCTGTAGTATCCAGCTAGACTCAAGAAACTACGGATCTCTGTCGGCGTCGTGGGCTGTCCCCACTCCCTCACCGCGGATACCTTCCCTGGATCAACAGATATCCCCCGGTCGGAAATAATGTGTCCCAAAAACTGGACCTCCTTCAGCCAAAACCCTCACTTTTCATATTTTGCATACAGCTCGTTCTGACGTAGCGTCTGCAAAACTTGCCTCAAATGCTCAGTGTGCTCCTCTTCTGTCTGGGAGTAAACCAGAATATCATCGATGAAGACAATGACAAACTGATCTAGGAAATCTCTGAACACCCTATTCATCAAGTCCATAAACGCGGCTGGAGCATTGGTCAAACCAAAAGGCATAACTCGAAACTCGTAAGAACCATATCTCGATAAGAACGCAGTCTTCGAGACATCCTCCTCTCTGTTACGCAACTGATGGTATCCCGATCGCAAATCAATCTTCGAGAAGAAAGAAGCTCCTCTCAACTGGTCAAAGAGGTCATCGATTCGAGGCAACGGATATTTATTCCGTATCGTGACCTTGTTCAACTCTCGGTAGTCCACACACAATCTCAGTGAACTATCTCTCTTCTTCACGAACAACACAGGGGAACCCCACGGTGAAGTACTCCTCCGTATAAACCCCTGACCCAATAACTGCTCAATCTGATCCCGTAACTCCCTCATCTCAGCTGGAACCATACGGTACGGTGCGCGTGCTATAGGTCTCGTATCTGGTAATAAGTCTATGACAAAGTCTATCTCTCGACTGGGAGGTAGGCCTGGTATCTCCTGAAACACATCAGAATACTCCCTGACAACTGGGATCGAATCTAAAGGAATCATAACCTCCTTAAAGGTATCCTCCTCTAGGTAATACAAATGAGCGGTCGAACCTCCCTCCGGGCGAGGCATCGCCACTACAAACATCTCTTGCCCCGGAATGGCAAAAACAATGCTCCCGCTGAAGCAATCAATCATGGCTCTATAATCTGCGAGCCAATCCATACCGATAATCACATCGTGCACATGCATATCTAATACCAACATATCTGCAGGTAATACCAGACTACCAATCTCTACCCCCACTCCCCGGCATATAAAGAAAATAAGTGACCCACTCCCCAATGGTGAGTCTACACAAGTCACTGTGCTCTCTGCTGTGGCTAACAACCCTAAGGCTTTCGCAAAATGTGTAGCTATAAAGCAATGTGTTGCCCCCGTATCAAACAAAACCCGACCCATAGTGCCATGGATAGGAAATATACCCTCAATCGCGGGTGGTGCCTGTGGAGCTGCTGCCTGGTGGATGTTATAGACACGTCCATACTGTAACTGCCCCTGCTGCACAGGAACTGCTGGAATGGATGGAAGAGCTGGCACCTGGGTTGGAGCTGGGAGAGCAGGTGGAAAAAGTGGCCTCTGTGGCTCATGTCGAGCACCCTGCTGCTGCTGCGGAGCCCTGCCCCTATCAGGACAGTCCTGACGTTTATGGCCAGTCTTGCCACAAACAAAACACTTCCCCGAGAAGTTCCCCCCTCTCTGTCCCTGCTGCCCCCGGCCCTGGTGGCCGTTACCGTTCCTCCACTGGCCCTGCTGGCCCTGCTGAAACTGCTGTTGACCATTCTGACCCTGCTGGTTCTGATGGCCGTTCGGACCCTGATGGCCCTGTCGGAAACCTCCCTGTCCGTGCCTGAAATTTCCCGACCTGAACCTCTTGTAATCTCCCTGCTGGGAACCCTAATCACCTTGTCTCTGCCCCTGAACAGAATGTGCCCCACTGGCACCATTTCCCCAAGTCCTTCCCTGATGGATGGACTCTCCTGACCTCTTGCCTTCAGTCATGTGAAAACGGTGATCCTGACAATGTAACAGTGCAGCGTTAACCACATCAGAATAAGTGGCTAACGAGAGGTTCCCTAACAAATGCTGAAGAATCCTCCATGGCAACCCGTCCGTAAATTTCTGTATCTTCTTCTCCTCTGTCGGTATCTCATCCGGAACAATGTTCAGAAGATCACTGAATTCGGCCTCATAATCAGCCACAGTCTTACCTTCCTGCTTGAGGCTCATCAACTTCCTCCTCATCTCCGTGTGAACAGCCGACGGAAAGTACTTGCGGTCAAACCGCACCCAAAACTCCTGGATAGTGAGAGTATCTCTCTCCTCCACGGTGGTAATAGACTCTCACCACTGCAGTGCTGACCCCACTAGCTTAAAAGTAGCTAGTATCTGCTTCTGGACATCGGTGCACTCATACATCCTCAGGTGTCGCTGGATGTCCTTCCTCCACTGACTCGAAACTACCACATCGGAGCTACTTGCGAACTACGGAGGGTGTGCTTTCTGAAAAGCATCACGTACACGTTCCCAAGCAGACGGGAATGCATGTGCCTGAACTGGCGCGGCTATCGGCGCCTGAGGTTGTGCCTGCTGAACTACGGCTAGTGCGACATTTACCGCCTGGGCCACAATGGCTGCGACCTCGGCGGCATTCATCGTGCCCTGAACTGGTGCGGGCTGTGGTTCTGGCGTTGCATCCCTAGGAACCCGTTGTGCACGTCGTGGAGGCATCTGAAATAAGAATGAAGTTTATAAGTTCGCAGTTATAAACTCAAAATGGCTGAAGAACGTAGCATATACAAAAGAATACAACAATCCTAAAATATAGGGCTCTACATCAAAGAAAGCTCAGCGGAAACATAATAAGCCGTACAGATCCTAAAGGACACTAGAACCTGATGCTCTGATACCACATGTGACACCCCGACTAATTAAATACCGGGTAGCTACTCCTTTATTAAATCAATACAAAATGCCAAGTTGGTTCAGTTAATAGCATCACTGTCGAAAACATTTTAAAAATTACTAACCACCTAGTATTTAAAAAGTAAGTTGCCAAATTTTAAGTTAAGTCTGATTAACATGCAGTAAAAGAATAATGGAAGAACAAGATAATCCATTCACCATAACGAAGTAATGAAATAACCAACAAATAGTAATAAGTCCGGAGGAAAAACTCCTCACAACAATCCCACAACTAAAAACATGACAAGTCTGAATCCTGAATTAATTACATGCCAGAAGTCTGAATAACTGAAATAAATGAAGTGTCTCTAAAAGAAATGGGCGACATGCCCTATAACTGATAAATGCTGAATATAGAGTCAGGATATATGAAGCGTCTACAAGTAAGGTCCTGTAACTTCCACAACCAGCTACAGCTCGTCACCTGAATGAGAATCCTAAGCATGGTGTCCTTGTGGCTGGGCACCTAAAATGGTTTTTACAAAAATAGATTTGAAAGCAAATGGGTCAGAGCCCGAAAGTGGAAATCATTTTAAAAACAACAAGTGCTTTAAATACAGTTAAAACAATGAATGTAAAGTACATGTTAGGACGTGCTCTCACGTGAAATACTCACCTCTCGTCTAACTGTGCACTCCTAACGTTCCTGTACCCATTCATGTGACATCCATATCTAACCAAACCGTAATAAGTTCTACCCCTTACTACTCGATCCCCATATTACATTCTAGCGTTATCAATTTAAAAGAGAGCTTTACTTAAACTCAGATTCTCAATTTGTAATACAATTCATTATCGGTTAACCCGTTATGTTTTCTCAAAACATTACCATAATTATATTCATAACAACAATATGAAAGTTCCCATTATCTACGTGTATATTATTCACGTCATAAATATACAATACAAGCACCCCGAGACTAAGCTGCGGTGTACACATACTCTGCTATCTATCCCGGTACATCACGTACATAAGGATCACGTATTCCGAATCTCTCAGGAATCGTTCTCAGATAACAACATCACAAATAATGGAGGCGAACACAGTCACATCACATGGGTCACGCACATACCTGCGCTCCCACGATCAGCAGACTTATTAACATCCCAATAAGTCCTTCTCTGACCTATGTTCATCGAGGTAACCAGTCTAAATCCGGGCAACACAAGGATTATAGGGCCCTAAGCGAACGCAAACCTCTCGTGATAGCAAGTATGGTAGGTATGTCATACACATAAACTCATATGCTAAGCATTCATACATCTTAGATATTTCAATATTATTAAAGGTATACTTTACAACCTTATACCATTATTCCAATTTTATATATATATTAAGTCTCTCTATAATATAGAGTTTAAACTGTCGACACGTCACACGTCATAGTTCTTATACTTAAAACCTATCTTAAATAGATTATTAAGTTCCTATTATTCCCACATATAACATCGTCATTCCTAAGGTCCTTACTTCTGCCCCGAACCTCATTTCATCAACTATTCAAAATTTACACTTTTAACCCAAATATTATCTCACTTATCGAATTCAATTAGATTTAGAATAATACCTCATATTGAATTCTATTAAGGTCCAAATTTCATAGCCATGCCTACTGGTCTTCCTTAAGTTTAAGGGTGTGCATCATGACCCTGATGCCGGTCCCAAGGACTTTACTGCCATATACATGCCTCCCCAGCCACCACAGCAGAACCAGGTATGGGATTCCTTAAACCACCTTTCAAATACTATCACTAACCCTTGGGTTCTACTCGGGGACTTTAATATAATATTAGGTCCACATGAAAAGCTAGGAGGCCAGCCTTTTCACCCGTCACAGGCCAGTTCTCTTAAGAAATTTATGTCTTTGCACGATATTTTTAACCTTAGTTTTTCTGGCCCTAATATTTTTAACCTTAGTTTTTAACGACATTTGATCATCATGTGCGAGAGCGTCTTGACCAGGGACTTGCCAATAATCTGTGGTGGGATGCCTTTCCTACCGCCTCGGTCTCCCATCTCCCCAATGCAGGATCGGATCACTGCCCCCTGCTATTAGATAATCAACCATGCACTATACGCACTTCCCCACGTTTTATCTATTGCCCATCATGGGCCTCACACCAGTCCTTCCAAGCTATAGTGCATGACCAATGGTCCCACATCACTCAAGAAGCCCCTTCTCAAAGTTTTATTCGTAAAACTACTAATTTTTGTCACGCTACTCTTGCATGGAAGAAACTAGTTTTTGGAAATATGGCACACCAAATATCTTCGTTGCAACATCAACTCCAACACACTCGGCACCTTATCCAGCATCATCCCCATCAAGCTTTATACATACAGGAAAACTATCTTCAACACCAGCTGGCACAGAGCCTTACTCAAGAGGCCTTGTATTGGAAAAATAAATTTAAACTCAAATGGTCCGTTGATGGCGATCTTAATACCAAATTTTTCCATGCCCACGTAAATCACCGTCGACGCATTAACAACGTTTCGTCCATCTATAACCTTGACACTGGATGGCACAAGACCCCTGAAGCCATTAACACCCAATTTCGCATCTTTTATACCACCCTCTTCCAAACTTCTTCCCCTCCTCCTCCCACAGTCACCTGTCCTTTCGCTCGCCTCAAGACTTCTGACCAGATCGCTCTCCTTCAACCTATCACGGAACACGAGATCCTCCAGATAATTCAGCGTATGGGACGGAATAAATCGCCTGGTCCAGATGGTATCACCACTGAATTCTATCTAAACCACTGGTCGGATATTCGTACCACCATCTGCCCCTTAATACTTGACTTTTTCACATGAGGTAACTTGCCTCCTAGGATCAACCATACACTCCTCATATTCATTCCTAAACGCCCTCATCCGACTCAAATTCCGCATTTTCGTCCCATTAGCCTATGCAACGTCATCTATAAAATCATATCTTCCATCATAGTGGCGCGCCTTAGGCCTCTTCTGTCCTCGCTTATTTCGCCCTATTAGGGTGCCTTTATCACTCAGCGGCACATCCAGGACAATATCATCATTGCTCATGAAATGCTTCATTTAATGCGCAAATCCAAATCGCGCAAGGGCAGCTGCGCTATCAAGATTGACCTCACCAGGGCCTTCAACCAATGGAATTGTCCTTTATTCTGTGGGTTCTCCAGCAACATGACTTCCCTCCTGCTTGGATATCTTACATCCACGCTTGCATATCAACCACTTCCTTCCAAACCTTAATTAATGGCCATCTAGGGCCAGCATTCACTCCTTCCCATGGGCTTCGTCAGGGAGATCCTTTATCCCCCCTTCTCTTCATCCTCGGGCTAGATGTCCTTCTTCGGACAATAAACTCTGACTATAGCAACAAATACATGACTGCACTCCGTTCCTCCAAATCTGGGCCTCGTATCCCAGGATTGGCTTTTGCCGACGACTGTGTTTTCTTCCTTCAACCAACCCATGCTACCTTAACCCACTTCAGAGTCACCCTAGAAATTTTTTCTCTTATATCAGGTCAGGAAATTAATAAGGATAAATCTATGATCACTTTTGGAAAATCCACTCCTCCTCAGGTTCAGCGCTCGTCACGTTGTATGCTTGGGATTCGCTGTCACACTAGCCAAGCCAAGTATCTTGGGCTCCCCCTTATCACGGGTCGGGTCACGCGTGACCTATTTCAACATCTTATCATAGATTTGGATGCGCGTCTCCAGACCTGGTACACACATTTACTTTTTTACACCGGTAGAGCCACGCTTATCAATGCTGTCTGAACTTCCCTTCCATCTTACAGCATGGCTGCTTTCCCGCTGCCCACCGAAATCCTTGCTTCACTCATACAAAAAATCAAGTTCTTCTTCTGGAATGCTTCCGAGTCCTCACACAAGACACGTACTATTCCTTGGTCCATTATTACTTTACCCAAACATTTAGGCGGACTAGGAATAAAAAATTTACATGATCTCAACACAGCCTTTATGCTCAAACTTCTCTGGAAGCTCTTCACCGACCCTCATTCTCTGTGGACGCGTGTTCTTCATCACATATATTACCCACACTCTTCCGTTCTGAAAGCGCCACAAACTACCAACGCTTTCTGGTTCTTAAAACGCCTTGTAAACCTCGTCCCCACCTTTCAACGTGGGATTAAATGGAGTATTGGTCCTGGTTCTCTCTCTTTCGGGCATCACATTTGGGTTCTCCAGGAACCACTCGCCTTCCGATTCCCTCACATCCCTCTTGAAGTCACAGGTTTAGCATCTATAGGCGGGATAATTAGGAATTCTCATGGCAATTTCCTTCTCGGATTCTCTTCCAATATCGGTTACGTGTCATCCCTCTATGCTGAACTATGGGCAATTTACACAGTGCTAAATTTGGCTTTTCATGCGGGCCTCTAATGTATTGAACTAGAAACAGATTGCCAAATTGCCTTCCAAATGATTACCAGGAATACAACCAGGCCTCCAGCTCTCGAGGACCTCACCAGACTCATCACTGAAAGCTTCCACCAGTTCCACCACATCACCCTCAGCCTTGAATTCAGAGAAGAGAACTACTGCGCGGATCTCTTAGCTGCTGCGACTATAAATATTCCTTTTTGTTTTAGATTTTTCCAGTTTGCTCCTCAGTTTTTATTTCCTACTTTGCAGTTTGATCAGAATCCTTTTGGTGTGTTTAGGTCCTCTACTACAAACATCTCTTGTAACATATCGTTGTTTTAATTTTAGTTTCTTCTTGAAAAAAAAAAGAATAAGGGCATACAAGAAATAAGTTCACTTAATAATTTCACTTGATAAATGATTTTAATATACCATATAAGGCATAATTTTAAAGTGTTTAATATAATTACGCAAACATTAAATATAAAGAAAAGTAAGATAAATAATGTTTAGGCCCTAGGAATTAAGTACGTTTTGTATTTAATCCACCTCATTTTTTATTTTTCAAAACATCCATTGTCTGTGTGTTTGACAAACGTTTATAAGGATTTTGGATAAAAGAAAAATGAGTGTTTGTAAGTGTTTTATACGGTGAGGGACTGTTTGAAATAAAATAAAAATATTTAGATTAAATGTTAATTAAAAAATTATCGCTGGACTTTTAGTCGAATGCCCAAGAAAAATTGGGACAAAATATCAAATAACATTATTTATTGACAAAATATTAAGTAACATTATTTATATGCAAGAATAAGTCATTGCAAATAAATAATTGGGTTAATTACACTTTGAACCCTCCATTTTTTTATCTCAATTTCACTTCACCACCTATATTTTAATTTTTTAAACTTAAGCCCCTCAACTTATGAAAATGTGTCACTTTACCCCCCAAATACTAGTAATGAAAAATTTATGAATGGAAAATTGATCATGTGAGATGCATATGAGAGTATTTTTGTCTGACAACTTATACAAATGATCACTATTTATCCAAAAAAAGGTTAACACAGTTATACGTAAGGGTGAAATGACGTGTTTATTAAATACTTTTTTTTGGGGGGGGGGGGGGAGGGGGATATATTTATATGTATTTTTGTTTTCTATGTTTTTAAAATATTATAAATTTCTTTAACAAAATTTCATTTTGCTTTGACAATTATTTTACTTTGGTTTCTTGTAAAATTACACATTCACCTTTAGGGATGACAACAAGTCGTGTATTATCAGTTTACCATAATGATGATTTAGACCTTGGTTCATTCGTCAAACTTTAACTTTAATCCCTTATTTTATAATATATTCTTGGTCCTCACATGTTAATATATTTATACCAATATTTCAAATAGACATATAATAATTTTAATGTATTATATTTATATATTTGGATACATATAATAATATAATATTATGTATGTACATCCATATATATACATCAAGTCAAACCCGGAATAGTCCTTTTATATATTGGTACCCTTAAAATTTTGGGCTTAATTAAAAAATAATACGATTATTAGCGCCTCACTTTGATTTTATAGAAAATATTAAAATGATAACTCAAATTAAAATTTGAGGTCTTGATTCAGTTATACAAAAATAGTTACGAGTTCAAACAACATTTTATTTTTCAATTGTTAGATGTAGGTGTTCTTGTTAACCCAAATAATTTATAAGCTAATTTTAACGGCTACTTTTTGATAAACGTAGCCTTTATATTTAGGAAAAGAGTAATGTTAGGAAAATTCACTTCGTGGATATATTTTATAAATTGGTGAATAAGATAAAAAGAAATATAAATTTTTAATGTATTGATTGATTCTCTAACGAAATCCAAAATAATAAAATGTAAACTTTTAATATAATGTATCTATAAAATATGTTCACGAAGTGAATCTCTACCATTGTCCTTATAAAAATATGCTCAGAAGACAATTTTGGAAAATGCTCAGGAGGCAATTTTGGACTCAATTTTAGAATCTAGTGCTGTGTCATTTAGTAGTGTCATGTCATTCGATTTGACCTTTTATTCAGTAACTTCCCTCAAAATAGAAATGCTCAACAGATGTCTTGCTAAATTTTGGTACTCATATTGATATGGGAAAGTCTATCAGGGGCGGATGGACATAGGGTTGAAGAGGGTAATTTATAAAAAAAAAAAACGAAATATATAGAATTTTTTGGTAAAATTTCAAATTTCAAGATATATCTCTAATTATTTATAAAATTATAGTTTAATCTGAATTTTTTGTATTTGTATGTGTAGTCTCAAATTTTTGTAATCTGAATTTTTTTAATGCCCTTGATAGCAATCACCCTAACTTTTCGTAATCTTTAATTTTTTTTATATGCCTTTAATCTATAATTTTTTGTATTTTTATATGCCCTTAATGTGTAATCTGTAGTTTTTTTTCTAAATATGTGGTGATATATGTACTCTGAAATATATGAATTTTTTAAATAGGAAGTCATGGAGAAACTTTTTAAACTTAAAAGAGATGAGGACAGACAAATCGTATCCAAAGCTAGTTTCAATCATTTTTCAATGCGGAGTTCGATAATCTTCAACATCAAGAATTGAACCCCAAATTGTGGTACAAACCGCACAATCCCAACACTCACCTAATATTGGGTCAATTTGGATGAACTATAATTTGTATAAAACTCGAAATAAAGTTATAATTTGTAGTTGTTTGAGCAATCTAAAGTTATAATTTGTATAGAACTTGAAATAACCCCCAAAAAAATCGCCTCGGGGCTCCCGCCCCCGAACCCCCGGCACCACTCGAAACTTTCGCTCCGGTTGAACAAAAATCCTGGATCCACCACTGTCTATATATACCAATTTTTTTAAGCCAAATTTCTCCCCCCAAATATGTTATGCCCCAAATATATATAATTAAATCACTTGGAATAAAAACTTGGTACGCATAATTAGAGGTGACAAAATGGGTCAATGGGTTGTATTTTGACCCGACCCGACCCGATCTGATAAAATTCCAGATGACATGAACACGACATGATACGATAGTGTATTTGTTTTTCTTAACCTGAACACGATATGTTAAAAACATGACGCAAGACGATAGTAAACATGGTTCGATTCGACATGATTAAATCCGATCCGACCCGACAATCAACTTATAGTTAATAAAAAATTTCCAAATTGGTGAGGAATTAAAAAAAATAGTTGGTTTAAATAATGGGTTTATAATGAGTCTAAATGGGGTCGATAGTGAATTATCATAAGTCTATATCGTTTCTTTAATTAAGTTTATATTGGGTCACTCTCGCGTCCAATTCGAATCAATTTCCTATTGAAATTGGATACAAACACGATAAGATCTGGACACGAAAGGTCTTGTCAATTTCATTTCATGAGGTTCTTTCATTTCATTTTCAAAATTAACACCCCTACATATAATATTGCATCTAATGGGGGGCAAAGTATAAATAAAACTTAAATTTATATAATATGATTTGAGTTTCATTATCAGTTAACTAACATTCCGTGGGGACCAAGTTCAGGTGCAAGGAGCAGGAAATGTTTTCCAAATTGTTTTGCAATTTCCCATACCTAACGTTGACATTGACATGGGCATGGGCATTGACTTTGTCTAATGCTTATTGTTTAATTATTATACATTGAAATAAGGCAATGTTAACTATAAATTGAAGTTATAAAAGTACTTGTAGCGATTGTGGAGGACGAAAAATTGGGTGAGTTTAAGTTGTAGCTGAACCCCACAGAATTTTAAGAAAATCTTTTGATTTTCCCATTAGAGCCTTGTGAATTTTAATAATTAGAATGGGTAGTAGGCATTCATCACCTTATCTTCGACTTCCACCTTCTCCTGAGACTGAAATCAGACAACCGTTGCTCATCAACAACTATGGCTTGGAGGTATTCTCTCTCTCTCTCTCTCTCTCTCTCTCTCTCTCTCTCTCTCTCTCTCTCTCTCTCTCTCTCTCTCTCTCTCTCTCTCTCTCTCTCTCTCGTTATATATATATATATATATACACACGAACACAATACTGCTCTATACGAACACTATACTCCTCTTGTGCAGATCACTTTACATTTTAAGAGTGTGGAACGGACATGTGTCACCTGTCGGTAAGCGTAGAAATTATCGGCTAAATTATAGGCACACTCTCTATCTTTTTTGAAATCACCGCCAGGTGACACATGTCCGGTCCGCACTCTTAAAATGCGGACTGATCCGCACAAGAGCAGAACAGTATATATATATATATATATAGAGTTAGGCTTTTCAACATACCTCATTAAACATACCTAGCAACATACCTATTTTTTTAAAATAGTAAAAAAATTAATTTTGAGTTAATAGTTTTTATATGGGTTCATGATAGTTTAATGTGCTCCTGTAAAAAAAATCAGAACAAAATAATGTGTTTTGATATTTTTAAAAAATAGGTAAAAAAACTGACAGTTTTTTAACTATTTTTTAAAAATATCAAAACACATTATTTTGTTCTGATTTTTTTCATAGGGGCACATTTAAATATCATGAACCCATATAAAAAATATTAACTCAAAATTATTTTTTTTACTATTTAAAAAAAAAGGTATGTTGCTAGGTATGTTGCTAGGAGGTATGTTGGAGAGCCTGACTCTCTCTCTCTCTCTCTCTCTCTCTCTCTCTATATATATATATATATATATATATATATATACGGTCCTGCTCTTGTGCGGATCGGTCCGCATTTTAAGAATGCGGACCAGACATGTGTCACATAACGGTGCACCTAGAAATTATCGCCTAAATTATAGGCAGACTCTCTTTCCTATATTATAGCCTAAATTATAGGTGCACTGTTATATGACACATGTCCGGTAAAATGCGGACTAGTCCGCACAAGATTATTATATATATATATATATGTGTGTGTGTGTGTGTGTGTGTGTGAACTATAATTGTTATGTGGAATTATATTGAATATTTAGTGGTACACTTTGTACTCGGCGTAAAAATCAATTATTGTTTACCAATTACATATTCTCTAATCAAATCAAATTCTCGCTCGATACGTTCCTCAAAAAGTTTGATTCAAATAGATTCTTCCCCCAACTGAGGAAGAGATCTTGACGAAATTGCCACGTACAAAATTGAAAAAATACTCAAAAAAAATAAATTTTTGAAGTGTTTTTTTTATCGTTTCTTCCCAAAATGAAAAAATGGACTTTTTTTTTTGTTGTTTGGCATACTTTTTAGAAATCAAGGAAACCCCCCCAAATGTTGTGCTAGTTTTGTATTTTTATATTCGACCATTTTTTTATATATATTTTGGCATTTTTCTCTCTATTCCGTTTTTTGTTTTTCATTCAACATTTTGATTTTTTGTAGTATTTTTATTGTATATTTGTTTTTCTAGTATTTTTAATTTATTTTTGTTGATTTACAAGAACTTTGAAGCTTCCATCAATGACTACCTTGAGCGTGTGAGAGAAGAAAAGAAAGAAGAGAGATAATGGGTTAGGGGTGAGCGTGAGGGTATTTTAAGTTCCTAACAAAAAAAAAATATTAACTAACCCTATAAATAACCCACTAGTAGAATCCGTTAAAAATTGAGTGTCAATGTTGATTTGTTTTTTGGGGGAATAATTCCCAAAAGACAATAACTAGGGAGTGTCTAGTCGAAATAGGGATGTTGATTATTTCTGAACTTTCATTTTTTGATTTTCGATCCTATTTTTTTCGACTTTGTCATCATTTTTACTTTACCGATTTTCGAATCTTTTGATTTCAAATTTTCCCAAAAAATGGAATGGAATTTGAAATCATAAATAAATTTTCAAATTTCCAAAATATTAATATCTTTATTTATTTTAATATTTTTTTTACATGTCACTTACTAGCCTTATTTATATAAAGTGTACTGTTTGTAAGTTACTAATCGGGATCCTCCTTTTCAAACAACCTCAACCATTAATATCCCCAAATAAATACTAACTAATTCCTCTAACCCTATCTTTACTTTCACAAAACAAAACAAGGACAAACAATTGCTACCTCCATGCCCACGATCACAATGTTAGACAATATTTAAGATACTATGAAAGTTGATTGTAATTTGTTATTTATGCACTCTTATGATGCTATTTCACCATTAATGTATATTTTCAACTCATATTTAACTGTGATTGGAATGAGATATTCAAAAAATATATATTTTTTATATTTTTCGAAATGATAAAATCAATTATTCCCAGTTTTTCAATATTTTTCCAAATAATAATTTTTCTGAAATTTCCCAATATTCCGAATAAGCCGAATTGAAAAAAAAAATTATTTTTCGATTTTGATTTTTTTCGGCTCGAAAAGAATTTTAAAATTTTGATTTTTTTTCCGAACACTCCTATTCCGATCAGACACCTTAGGTTCAAGTAACTCAAATATAAATTATATTATTTTGACCACTTTGATTTGGTTAAACATATAAATTAAAAAACTTTTGTATAGATAGTTGTAAGACTTTGACTTTAGTTTTCGTTTAGCTAGACGAAAGTTTCTTAACTCTCTATTGTTTATCTTTGTAGGATATTGAGCAAATGAAATTTGAGATTGGAAAGAAATATGAAGCCCTCGTTAAAAAGAACAAGGAGCTAGATAGGGAAATTGGTGATCTAAGGTGTGCCATGTCCAGATTGGAATCTAGACCTCATCCACCCCCACCTGTGGGTGTAAGCTAGCTTTATTTGTTTAAGTTTTAATATTGAAAGTTGACTTACTGAAAATTTATTTTGAGCCTAAGTAAACTAAGCAACTCTCTATATTTTTTTACATTCAAATTTAAAATCTGAAGTTTATATTTGACTTCTATTTTATTATAATATCGAAATCAAACTAATTCATATATGTTGTTATAATCAGTATCACCTCTTCATGAGATTCAGTGGCATTCAAAACCAATACAAAAAAAGGATTGTTTGAAATTTGGTCGCCAATAATTATTTGATATTGATTTTGACCCTCACATAATTTATTGTGTTTGACTCTTAAAATAACTTTTAGTGATGAAAAAGTGTCACAACGATACTTTGTGGACTTCCTTGACACTAAAAGTAATCTTTGGGGGCCAACAGCCTAGCACTTAAAATTACGGGGGTTAAAATGAATTACTAAAGTCAAATAGAGTCATACCCCAAATTACCCTAAAATATAAAAACCGTCTTAAAATTATTTAACATATAAAATACAATTAACAACTTTAAACTCTAAAGTGAATCAAATTGAAATTAAGAGTTAAAAACAAGGATAAATTGCACCAAGGCCCCCTGAACTATTGATTTTTTCACCCAATTCCTTTTCATAAAAAAAGGTTGATAAAACATGATTTTATGCATAATAAATATTAAAATTTTGTTGCAAAAAGGCTGGGTGAAAGAATCAATAGTTCAATGGGTCTCGGTAAAATTTACCCTAAAAAAATTGACACTTAAATCTAAAATAATGATTTTTAGATATTTATTTGATTTATCCAAATTTGAACATATATTTTTGGAGTTCAAATTTCCTCTTCTTAAAATTAAGAGACAATATTACATCTGAATGCTTTAGAGGTAATACAATCGTTACCCTCTAAAAAGTTTTAAAACACATCAACCTTTTTTTATGTTTGTATCAAATTATTACGTGTTAAACACATATTGACATGTGTTTTTTGGGCCCCATGTGTACTTAAAACACCAACTGATATACTGTAATGTTTTTCATATTCAGGCTTAAAGAGAAAAAGCAAACACTTGTGCCCTTATGATGTCTTTCTCATGCTCTATATGTACGTATGTCGCAAAAAGTCATATAAAAGAAATCAACACTTTTCTTTGTAAATTGCAGGTCACCAGTAGCTTAGGAACAGATGCAACCCTAAAAAACGCATTCGATAAATTGGTACTTCGGGTTAAGGACTTGGAACTTGGTTCGATAATGAAGCTCGTAAGTGGGTCTTGTTTTATGTGTAATGATATTTATATCTTTCATATCCACTCGCTAGATTTGATATCTTCTCTCAATCATTATTCAGAAGACAATAAATATGGAGAAGCTAGCGATAAAGTCCACTGAATTGGAAAACAAAATAATGAATCTCACCACCAATATTAATCAACTCAAGGCTGAATTGCTTAACTTGATGGTAAAGTTAATAATACTTTTAACACCAATTTAATATTAGAGTCATTTTTATAATATGATTGAATGAAGTATTCATTTCCTCTTTTAATCATAGTTTCAGAAGGAACAAGAAATGGACAAGCTTGTGAAGAAGAATGATGCGTTAGAGAACACAATTATGGAGTTGTCTACCATTGAAACAATGGTAGGAATACATGTTTTTCCATGACTTTTTTTTAGAAAATAAGATAGAGTACACAACATGTGGCTTTGATATGTATTGGACACACCACGTGCCTGGTAGCATGTCAAAGATGATTTTAATAAAAAAAATGATAAACACAATTAAAAGTTACAGTATACAAAGTCATACAATTGAAACAACTATTATATCTTTTCAAATATTTTGATTTTAGTTCATCTCAAACGATGATTCACCCCCGGCTCTTCAAGCATCACTAGACCTCGAAAACCTTTTATAATGTTTTAGCGCAAAAGCCATTTATTTTCATCGGTGGTTTGAAATATGAATCTCGTATTTTGAATCTATATTAAAACATTTTTCATGCTCTTGTAATCCGTAGATAAATTTTTTAAAAAAATGTATTTTGCGACATGATCTTGTCGTACCGTACCCTGTTTTCTTTTTTCAAATTCATTGTGTGTGATATAAAGAATTTTTTTATATCAACATTCAAATTTGTAATTGGCTTATTTTTTCTCATTTTGGTGTTTAGCCCGTAACAGATTCAACCAGGCTGGTACCTGAACATCAAAACCCATTCCTTGAAATGAACGACCTCATCAGCTGTCTAGTCGTTATTATCTTTTTGTTAGCTATTTTGATTGGTATCAATATATGAAATTTAAGGAGTTCCATGGAGGTAGTTACCAAATAGACCTTACTACTGACAATAAGAGAGGAACAAATGTATATACCTTGTGGGTGGGGGGTGGGGGAGGGTTTGTCCTTTGAAATAATACTTGTAATGTCATTTTAATGGTTACAGTTATCCTTTTAGGAAAGTGGAGGGTGAATGTGACATTAATCGTTAATAATTGTACATGATATATAAATACAATGCAATAGCATTACAGAATCAGGTTAAAGATGAATTAATCCAATTGTTTCACTTGTTATTTTTAGTGGATAAAAGTTATACACAACCTAGAGAACTTATTTGCTGATTCTGTTTGAATGTTGTGTGTAAAATATATGAATATTTGTAGACGACTGTAAGACCTTCGATTTTCCACATCCGAATGATCAGTCCTGACACAAAATACATGAAGCGCTAAAACAATGTATATCATTATTAGCCTCATGATAAACTAGAAAACTACAATAAATTGAAACCATCCACAATGAAAATCTCGATACAAGATAACAATATAATAATTGAACTAAGAATAATCTAAAACTCCATTAAATGAATCCACTATATAGAATATCTTACTATAAATGTTCGACTGAATAAAATAAAGTACAATCGAAACCTCTTGTGAATACAACTCTTGAATACAAATGAACACCTACAGTGAGCCAGCTACTCCAACTCTACAAATAAAAAAGTTGGATCTCCACAACTTCAAGCCTGGCTACTCAACCCTGTTAAACATGTATATATAATAATACTTTCGGGGGGTGGGGTGGACATTTTATGATTTTGTGTCAACTTCCTAGAGTTTCAAGGATATCTTCAATAAAACAAAATAAATGATACATCTAATTTTACAATAAATATGCCACCTGTATGCTCTCACATGCAATATGTACGTCACCTCTTATCGAAGTGGAATACTATTCGCATAAGCCAACCCAAGGCATAATTATTCTATAAGTCTATATATAAACTGCGAAGTGAAATCACCAAATTTATAATTTTCATAGAATGTAATTGAATCCATAAGTAAGATAAAGTAAGATTTGGAAAGATATGAAAATAGACTCGTCCATTATATAGACTAGTTTCAATTGCTCCCATTAGGAACTGTCGAAAGTTAGTACATCTGCAATATCTAAAGGTGGCTTGAAGGAAAGCATTCATGCTTGAAAGGGTTAATGGTTTAAAAGATATTTAAATCCAACCTACATGGATAAAATTATAATATTTATCTTTAATTTGATCTAACATCTTCTAATTTGAACAACTAAATAAATTTATCTCGTTGATACAGACTAATTATTTGTTCCATAGTCATAATAGTTAATTTCCAATGAAAATTATACCAATTACTATGGTAAACATTTTTTAGTTGGACTTTAGGAATTGTCCGATCGATTCAAATTATTTTTAACATCAAACTCTACTAAAGTGAATCTTGACAGTAGTGGTAGATACGTTTTCTTGTATCTCCATTCGAGAGATGTTAATACATGAACATAAACAACTAAGTGTAAATGATTAGTTTGGAATAAAATATACACATAAATATTTATTAATTAAATATGAATAATATATTGGGAAAAATATTTTGTAATGAGATAAAATTAATTAAATATTTGAAAATCATTAATCATATCATAGAGTTTGATTCAGAATTGTGGTACATAAATGTCAACGATTTACAGGTAACAAAAAGAACCTTCAAAGCCAATCCATGACAACATGATCATAATGCCAACGCCACTTGGGCGATGTTCCATACCACAATAAAGAATCATAGTTATATAATATAATTAATATTTATAAAATATTTTATCATTAAACCTATTTCCCAATACACTCTTACTATTTTTATTTCTAAAGCTAGTTATTATTTAGCTTTGAACTATATGTATTGTTGTGAATAGTAAATTACTATCCATGCCATGAATAGTAACGTACTATTCAATTAGTATGAAATTAAACCATTACTAATGGTAGTGTAAGCATTAATACTATTGAAATATCATGAAAACAATTATGAAGTGCAGAAAGTAAAGATCACACGCATAACAACAAATATATATGATTCGACAACTTGCCTACTTTCACGTAGAGGTTACTATTTTATTATAGTGTCTATCAAATCCTCGGATTACATCCCTTTCACCCTGGGGTCAAGGTTAACATTTATAGATGTCAAAATAAGTGATTGAATTGTACAAGTAACTCAACCCACTTGTTTGATAACTCGTAAGTGTCCCTGAATGTCTCCTTGAGATTGTTGGTAACTGATTCGATCGTATCTCCATGTATTTAAGTACATGTTAAATACATGGGTAAAAAATAATTATCTTCAGTTGGGTCGGGCAATCTGTTCTGTGTAATAGATGTGAGTTACTATTCATTAGCCCCAAAATCTTTGGGTTAAAAAGTTGGGCTAATAGATTTTAAGTAAGTTTTAGGCCCAAGGCCGAGAAGTGTTTTAAAACCAGGATGGCACTCTTGTAATAGATGTGAGTTATCGAGGGTACGCTCATCTGAAGTAAAAAATCACAGGGAACTTGTAATTTCCCTAATATAGCAAGGTTACGTTGGTTCGAGCTAGTGATGCGCTAACATCCTCCTTGGAAGTCGTGTTTCATCATTTGTGCGAAGTTCAAACTTTGTCTTGTCAGCTTCAACCGTCACTTTGCAACTTTTCCTCTTTGTAATTTTTAGTTGAGCTTCATACCTTCATAATTAGATCTTTTTCTTTATCTTTTCCACTCGTAAGTTATTGTTGACAATTTTATAAAATACCGCAAGTGCATGGGCTATTATAGAATAGCGAGTGTAAGTACGGGTTGAACCCACGAGGATTTATCAATTTTAATTATTAAAAGAATTACAACTGTCCAACTAGATCAAATGGGGTAGAGAATAATTATAAATTACACTAAATAAAAGCAACTACGATAAATGAGAGTAACACAAGAGATTTGTAAACAATTAGGAAATAATTAGGATTCGGGATCCATTTATCACGTAACTAATATTGCACACTAATTTAATGTTGTCATTCCCTTTTTATAACTCAAATCAAATCGACTCTCGTCGCGTTTAATTCGGAAAATATGACGATTATGTTCAAAATATTTTTAACGTCTCTAATAGACGACTAAAATCCATATTCCCTTAGAAAATACCAGTTTTAAAATTCGCAAATGTATTTAAGCATGTACTATCAAAACAATCAAAGTGCAAGCATAATCCATCAAAAATTACTATTTTTAAATCTCAAAACTTGATTTGACAAAACAATCTTGAAGGTTTTAAAACACACTCTCGTGTCGCTTTAAAATGAATACCGAATCTTTAATAACAATTAAAACAAGTAGGGAATAGACAATGATAAAATTAACGTGACAATATTAGCTAACTATGATAAACTTCACCCTACTCCTAATATAAGAATTAAGCTGCCATAATGAAGGAGAAATTGCAAGAATGAGTAGAGATCTTCATTAATAAACCAAACTTACAAATAGTTCTCTCACAACAATCTTCAATCCTCTAAAAAAATGATAAAAACTTGGCCCTCAAATTGATTACAATCACTCAAAGTTTCTCCCCAAAATTCCTCTCTAATTGTCTACAAAATTATGATCCCAAGGGTCCTTTTTATAGGACAAGTGGTGAGGTATTTGAGTTGTGGTAGGACTCTTTCTGATTGGCCGAATAGTTTTGGTAGCTATCTCTCCACCTCTTTAATATTTGGATCGTGATAAGGGACGAAATTTCCCCCCACTCGAAAACTCTTATATTTTCTTGTTGAACACGCATGCTGAGTTTCGTCCAAACCGGACCGTAAAAATCAGCTTTTTCGCACCTTTTTTGAATTGATCATCAATTTGCACCAAATTCCATCATTATCTGCAAAAATTTCACTAGGCAACTTTTTTCACAAATTAGCACAAGAATATTATAAAATTATCGAAGTGCCCATTTTTGACTTAAAATTGCCATTTTCAATATGAATTCAATCATTCTCGCATTTTTTTCCTCCTTTTAATAAAATAGTCCTAAGAAATTATTAAATACACTAAAATGGGAATAACAGAGTATAAATTTGGGTATAAAATATACAAAATAATGCACTCATCAGTTAACTTTAACTACTCTCTTGCTCATCACTTTCCTTTTAGAACTTTCTTTTTGTTGTTGAGAACTCCTTTGGTGTCTTCCTTTAATGGTAAAACCCTTGAGAAGTTCAGAGAAGATTATGGATCACAAAAGTGAATTGAAATCGACTGTGCCCTTATCCCTACAAGTCTTAAAGATATGGATGAGGGGCTCTGGATTCACACACTGTTAGCATTCTAAGGAGGTCAGACATTTCCCCCCTAATCGTCTCTTTTTGAAAATTTTCAATTACATTGAGGTGGTGGATGCTCAGTGTGTACCCAACACTTAGAAAATAGTAAATGGTGTACACATAATCATTGAGATGTACGGGACCAACTTAGGGCTTATGGATATTTATTTTTTCTACACCTGTCCATGCACCACTGATGGTGTTCTATACCTAAAGGCAAGGAAGGCCGATAGGGTTTTAGTCATCAATTTTCCCGCTTCTTAGGATCAGGGCTTCATAGAAAAAAATTGGCAAAATCCTCTCTTACTCAAGGATAAGAGGTACAAGGGACCCTTGTGACCCGACTAGTGGTAGGATCACATAGGTTGCCTTTTTCTTTTTTCTAAATTCTTGTTGAATTCTTGCTTTCTGTTTTCCTCTTTTATTTTTTACTTTGATCTTCCTCTGCTTGTTTTGAGCTTGTGCAAAGAACAAGGAGCATGGTTAGGGACTTGTTGTCTGGATGTGATCATCCCCAATCGAATGTTTTTTTGTTGGAATACATAAACACCACTATTTGCTTTATTGCTTGGGCGGTGGATAATATCCCAACATTAGATCTTATAGAATAGGATAAGCCTGGCCCATCTGATCCCATTATGCTAGAGGAGGAAAAAACAAAGAAAGAGAAGAAGAAGAAGAAGAAGAGGAGGAGGAGGAGGAGGAGGAGGAGGAGGAGGAGGAGGAGGAGGTGGGGGATGGGGAGGGGAAGGAAGAAGATGAAGAATAATAAGCGAAAGCGATGGTTCCTCCAAAGAGGAGATTGTTGATCACAGGTATTAATGATCAGGAGTTGTTATATAATAGGGTCAAGTCCCTCAATGAGTGAAAGGAAGACTCCTATAGGTTTACTAGTTCCGGTGTTGGAACCATTGAGAAGGAGAATGGGAGAGAGAAGAAGAAGAGATATGAAGATAATAGAAAAGAAGAAAAGAGAAGGAAAGATGAGGAGAAGAGTAATAAGCAAGACTCAAGTCCCCCATCAAATCCACCCTCTTTCTATTTGTGACTACCCAAGGGCAACTATGGTCAACACTCCTACCCTTGCCCCGGGTCTGCTTAGTTGGGGGTGCTTGCAGGTAATTATGAGAGCTTGACAAGATTGAGGTTAAACCAACTTGCTTTGAAGTCTTCTTAGGTGCCTGCCTTAGAAAATGTTCTCCCTTTTCGTTTTTCCCCTTTGTTCAGCTTCTATATACTAACTTTTCTTCTTTTTTCCTTACAATTTCTATCTGATTTTACTACAATTTTAGTTGATTGCACCGACCATTCCAAAGAGATTTAAGAGATAAAATGGACCTAAAGAAGTCCAAACAAGACTTATCTGATCCTCGAGAAAGCTTCAAGTGGGAGAGGGAGAAAGAGGCTAAGGACCTCGCCGATCTGAAGACGATAAAGGGCCACATGGTCGAGGAGAAGGAGAAAATGGTGCTAAAGGATCTTGACCTATCTGGAAAGGTTCACAGGCTAGAGGGTGAGGTCCCAGGCATAAAGAATAGCATCTACGCCGATGAATGGAATGTCGCCTATGATAATGCTGAGATCCCGATAGCTTATGCCAATAAGCTTTATTTTAAGAAGGGCTAAGTCCAAGCTCTTGTATCCGTTAGAGCTATGTCAGGGTTCGATCTGTTCAAGATTCACCCCTCAGATCCTTATCCTATCACAAAATAGGATAAACATGTTGGTTAGCCTACCAACGAGGCCAAAATGGAGCCAATTGAGGTTATAGTGACTACCGATCAAGCAGAGATAGTGTCCGAGTGGGGAAAAGAGGCAGAAGGTTCAGAGAAGGTGGAGTGAAGTCTTATAGTATTCGGGCCTTTCCTAGATTTGCACTTTTTTTTTGTAACCTTTACCATTTTTTTCTTTGTATGTATTGGCTTCCTCCTTCTATATGAATAATCAATAAGAAAGATTTTTTCTTCTAGTGTTGTTTGCATTTTCCTCTTTAATAATATGTTTCTATTTTTCGCTTGGTGATGTTTTTACATTTGTCATTTGTTGATTTGTTTGTAGCTTATCAATATGGAGGACTATACATCTCCCTCGTCAAACCTTGAAGAAGTTCTGGGTTAGGGCATAAGCGGGCACGCTTATCGAACCTTTTTGAAGGTCTAGAACAACTGAAGGTGATAAGCAACTTACAAGGACCAGTCTGAGTTATTCGCTAACCAGAAGGACGATAAGGTAGTTGTTAAGATAAGTTTAATTAGGGTTTGTTATGAGAGAGTAAGGGAATGATTTAAATGTTTACATGTGAAATGAACTATACTTATCCAATAACACTATCCAATATCCAAAGAAATAAAAAAAAATTATCATGTACTTCTTCAATTGTTTACATGTAAAATAAATATCAACAATAACAATATCTCAAGTAAGGGCTCATATTGTGTTCTTGCATAAAATAAACATGTAATTAACTTAGAAGGGTCTATTTCATCATAAGGAGGCTCATTTTATATATTATTAGTCTTAAGTCATCTAAAATTTCTTTGCATAAGTTCTCATATCATCATTAAGGTCCTCATAATGAATTTCACCAATTTGGGACATAACTATCAAAAGTACTACCCTTAAAAGCATAAGATATAACCCTAAAACGTATGAGTAAGTTTCATAATTTATTATGTTAAAAGTTAAGCCCATATATATCACCCATTCCCAAATCTGAAATTATAAATTTCTAAAAATGGGTTCCAAGCCCTAAAATCCCATTTTTATACCTTAGGGGCCAATATTCATTTTCCACAATTTATTAGGCTCAACATTTATTTTCAATATGTGAGAATATTTAAATTAACCTAATTACAATCATAAATTAGGAATACATAATTTTTTATGGGTTCCCCAATTAATTTTACCACTATAATTTAATTGAGGTGAATTTAGAAAATACACATATAAAAGTAAAGGAGTAGAAAGTCACTTGCCTCAAAGTTCATCCTATACTTTAATTTATTGTTGGTGAAGAAAACATTGAATAGCCTTTGAAAATAGACTTGAGCCCCTTTTTTGAAATGTTGGTTTGAAGAATAAAATGTAGGGATTGATTTTGTAGTTTTGTTTTAATTAAGTTGAAGGCTAAAATTTGAGGGTCTGATAATTTGGGTGGTTTTCGGGAAAAGAAAGGAAGGGAATAATATGATGACTGCCAAATGTTTATTCTTAATTTAAACCCCAACTGCCAAAAGTTTCTCCCAGCGCTGTATCCCCCAAAGCCAAACCTTCCTTTAGAAAAGCAATCTTCACCACCACAATTAAAAAAGAAAGGGAAACATCCAATTATTAAAATCGTACTCCTAGCCGACTTTGTATTAGACCTTTCTCTTAATAACACATCTGCCAATTTAGATCTTTATTAAGTCCTTAAGTCCAGTCATTAGATCCAAGCAGTTAGAACCTTTCCGCAACTATTTCATTATTGCCGAAATTTCCTCTAATGGAGTAACCCTATGGTTAGTAGTGGCAAAATACCTATATTAGCCCAAACGTTTAAATATGGGGCCCATATTTAAAAGCTACGAGTCAAATATGGGGCGTATATTTAAAAGTTATTAATCCAATACGGAGCCCATTTACAAATTAAATGAGTTAAATAAAACGTCCATCTTTAAAAGTTATGTGTAAAATATGTTTATTTACATTTATATGGCAATCTAATAGTTACTTGGATAAAAAAATGGGTCGTCTCAGCCCATATTGGGTCTTTCCATATTTGACCCAACCTATAGTTTCACCTATACCACTTACAACCGCAATCTTTTATTGTTTTAAATCCTACAGTTATATGCCTCTTTAAAGATGCAATGGTTTTAGCCAATTAAACCCAATTATCCTATATTAATTCCCAGCCAGTCCCCAGATTTCGCAAAGAACCAAACCTTCATAATTAAATGAAAATTACCTTTCAACCCTAAACTTTTATATAATTAACCCCTTTAACCCTAAAACATGTATTAATTAATACAAGGAGTACTAAAATTTCAAATAGGTTTCGTTTGACTTTATAAGTTATCACATTAATTTATTTTACATATAAACACATAAAGAACTTTCTCAACTCAAAATTTGGGTGATTTCTTAATTAATTAAATTAAAAAAATTTATTTCTTAAAATAACAGGGTTATTACATTCTTCCCCTCTAAAAAAAATAAAATCCGTCCTTAGAATTCATAGGAAAAATAACATATACCTACCTCAAAATAAATGTATATATTGTTGTCTCACCCTATGCTTTCTCCCCCTAGTGGACTCATCCTCACCTTGGTGACCCCACTGAACGCGGACTAATGGTATATCCTTCGTCCTAAAAATTTAGTCTGTGCAGTCTAAGATGCGGGTTGGATCCTCGGTATATGAAACATCGTCAACTAACTTAAAATCATTTAAATATATATTTATGTCGGTAGGCAGCATTACCCCATAAGAATCTACAGACCATCGTCACATGAAAATAATTTTGTAACTGAGATAAATGGTTTGGCAGTGTTAACTGAGAAGCGGGAAACCCTATACTATTCTGATCATAAACAACCCAACATACCTCCGTACTAACTTTCCCTTCTTCTCAAAACACATCATCCCCTCCATGGGTGACACCTTGAGATGTATCGGACATCTTGTTTGGAACTCAACATCATTTATATCTAAATTGACATAACTTTCTCTTACCTATTTTTGGTTATCCTGATTCTCTCCTGAATCATCTTGATATTTTCTATCGTCTCCTGAATAAACTCGGCCCCCAATAAGCTACTATCCCTTGTGTTTACCCAACTCACTCATGACCCACACGATCACCCACACAATGCCCCATTCGGTTCCATATTGATTGATGTCTAATTACTATTGTTGTTGGCAAACTCAACCAAAGGTAAGTTCATATCCCAACTACCCTTGAAGTCCAACGCGCATGCCCGAAGCATATGTTCCAAAATTTGGTTCACCCGCCCCGTATGTCCATCTGTCTAACAATGGTAAGATATACTCAAGTGCAACCTAGTCCCCATAACCTCTTACAAACTTCCCCAAAAGAGAGATACAAAAGAAGTATCTCTACCTGAGATAATTGGCAAATGTACCCCATTCAATCGAAAAATCTAAAGCACATACAAACGTACATTTTGCTATGTTATGAAGTTCATGCAAAGGGGAAATAAATACGCAACCTTCATTAAACGGTCCACTCTAACCCAAATAAAATCATTTTCCCATGTCATCAAAGGCAACCTAACTATAAAATCCATTGAAATGATATATAATTTCTACTCAATAATGGCTAAGGGTAAAATCTTCCCTGACAGTCGTTGATGGTCCGCTTTCACCATATGATAAGTAATATATTGGGAGACAAGCGTAGCAATGTAGCTTTTCATCCCAGACCACCAACAATTTCTCCTCATATCTTAGTACATCTTATCCCCACCTAGATGCACCAAAAATTATAATCCATGGATCTCCTATAAGATGGCCATGCATATTTTCGCATCCGAAGGCACATATAAACTTCTCTTATACTGCAATCCACCATCTAAACCAACGGTTTAAAGAGGCTTACCGGTGGACAAAACCTCAGCCACCATATCCTTCTAACACAAATCATAAATATGTGCTCTAATCACCTGCATTAGAATATCAGGAGTCATGTTGGGCATCCCCATAAAGGCATTGGCCAACTCCCCAATAGCATTAGCGGACCACACATAGGTTAACCAAAGAGACGATAAACTGCCACTAGGTCATTGACTCTGTAAGAGAAAAATTTATAATTTCACATTTTTTTATTTAGTTAATCCTGTTACACCCCACCGCACTTTCATGGAAGCTCTCAAGTCTTCAAAGAGAAGAATAAGTAGTGATCATTTGCTACAATCGAATATCGAGCATCACTATAGTACTCGAGAAATTTTATGAGGTGGTTTTAGTAACCTGCAATTATTCAGGGGTCTTTTTAAAAGAGTTTGTTTTTACTAATATTTTTTAAAATATTTTCAAAATTATTTTTAAAGAATTTCAAAATTTTCGCTGGTTTGGTAGAAGGACTTGACATGTCATTAGAATGAGATATTGATGGTCGTTAGAACGAGTTTCCTTTGTTCGAATGAGTTCTAACGTTTCGCCTTTCGAAAAGTACTGGAATGTCGTTTAAAGTTTTATTAGAAGGCTCTTCCAATGAAATCAGGTACATCGTTCGAATGAATAAGCGAGATTTTATCTTTTTATCTCAAATCAAATACAATCTTTATCCTTTCCTCCTATAACCTCTTTCCCTATAAATATATATGCGGGGAAGCATTTGTTAAAAAAACCTTTTAAGAGAAATTATTTGATCAAACTCTTCATTCAAAAGCCTTGGATTAGGATCACTTTGCCAAACCAAGAAGAACATAATTTGAGTTCTAAACCATTGTAAATATTTTTCTCTACCTCTGATTTGTGGAGTCGAGGCTCTATGGTTGAAGAAGAAAGGAATTGAGAATTCCTTAGGCTGATCGGTGGATACCGAGGCAAGATTTGATTGTTATGAGAGGTGATGGACTATATCATTTTATGTTGAATATTTGAAGATATCAATGCATTATACTTAGTGGATGTCTAAGTAGTTTGTAAGTCATTACCTGTCTATATTATTTTAAACAATACTGAAATATAGATTTTGCCCGAAAGGGATTTTTCATCTATTTTCTTCCCATTCTGTTTTGGTTGGGATATTTGGTTTGGACATTGGCTTCATAATTTATCTCGTATGTTCAATTAAGTCTAATTAAGATAAAATTTGGTAGAAAGTGGACCTTTGTATGTGTGATCTAATATATATAAGTAAATCCATATAACCCCATGCATTCAAATTGGTATCAGAGTAGGTTGCACTATTTTATTGTGTGATATTTATTTTGGGATTATATGGATAACATATATAATCGGGTTCCTATTTTCTATTGGTCAAATTATGCATACTTTTTTCTTTTACAATATTGGTTATTGCTGAAAGTTTTCACGGCCTTTGTGGTGAATTTCTCAAATTTTATCTAGGATAAAAAATCAACTTTCTTGTTATGTTTATGTAGTGAAATATGTTATCTCATATTTATAATAAATCGAGAAACCTTTGGATATCCAATAAAAACCGTCTCGAGAAAATTCCCTCACCTACCTTTGTTTTCTCCGTTTTAGATGCCTATTATTTCATTATTATTACATATTTTATTATTTGTTGAAAATACGTGTTAGTTTAATTTTATGTATCCATACTAATAAAGGTTTATTAGTAATTATTTGTTTAACATAAGTTTAATTTTCATTTTTAAGTATCTTTTCATTATCATACATGTGTTATATAAATATATGTTTGACTAAAGAAATTCAAGGACGAGGAGACAAAAAAGGCTTGTGTATTTATTTTTCAAAAGTAAATTACTCAATTGGCGCCCAAACTATCATGATAGTTTCAGAATGACACTTAACTATCAAAAGTTTCAAATTAGCCCTTGAACAAACCAAACTGTTTTAACAATAACCTTCAATTTGATTGGATTATTAAATTGAATATAATGAGTTATGTGCATTACAAGGAAAAAAAGTCAATACATTACTAAACGTATAATGAAAAACATAACCCACTTATAGTGAGTCACCATTTATTTTCTACTCCAAATAACCCCTTTAATTTTTTCTCTACCCATTTACATCCGCTGAATCTTTTCTCCCTCTCGTTTTTCTATGAACTATATATATATGATCAACCTCTCCAACATACCTCATTAAATATACCAATGAACATACCCATTTTTTTTTCAATAGTAAAAAAAATAGTTTTGAGTTGATATATTTTATATGGGTTCATGATATTTCAGTGTACCCCTATCAAAATATTCAACTCAAAATAATATGTTTTTTTAATTTTAAAAAATAGGTAAAAACCTGACAGTCTTAAAGGATAGAAACTGTCAGTTTTTTGACCTATTTTTGAAAATTAACAAAAAATATTATTTTTAGTTGACTGTTTTTATAGGGGCACATTGAAATGTCATGAACCCATATAAAAAAATATCATCTCCAGTTTTTTTTACAATTTAAAAAAAATGGTATGTTCATAGGTATTTTGCTAGGAAGGATATTTTCGCATACACAGTTCTAGCTTTTATGAAACACTGTACTTTTATAAGAACGTAAAATGATAAATTAACTATAAGAAATGAGACTATGGTTTTTATTAAATTAAGACCTTGAAATGATTTGTTTAAAGTAACACATTGATTTGTTTAGAATAGTTGTAAGTATTATGTTAAAACAAAATTTTAATTATGATGACTATGTATTTGGATAAAATAAATACCACAAATCATTAAGTTAGCTATATAATATAAATAAAATAACATTGTAATATTGTTATTGAAAACACTGTGATTTTTATCAAACTAACATTCTGATTTATTATAAAATGACATCGCAAATATTGTGTCAAAAGACCGCCTTATAATTACAATATATATGTTATTGCGTTGTTATAATACCGAAAAATCTTGAGTTACCTTACAATTACACAAAGGGTCTCTTTGAATGACATTAATTTTATTTCTTTGAACATAAAATACTTATATTTGTTCATTTTTAGTTTGAGTGTACCCGATTTTTCAGAATTTCTTAATATTCTATTATTTTGGTTACATGAATATGAAATATCCCTTTTGAATTTGAGTTTCTTCAAAAGGGTCAAGTTTAATTTTTTGTATCATTTCAATTGTAACTTTTTGTATAGTAACGAGGGTTGAGAATATTTTTATGGATGTCTGAAAAAACTTTTTTAATATCAAGATTTAAATGGAAATTTTGATTTATTTTATGAATAATGATATGGGTATCAAGATCTCCCACAAAACCAGCCCTTAAAGTGGCATGGATTCCACTTATTCTCTCACTGGCCTATTAAATATTGTCTTGTGGCATGGATCCCGCCAGTGCACAAAAATTTATTACTTTTGGGGGAGGTTTTGAGGGAATTATTTTGGACTCTTAGCAGGACTCTTATCTTATATGGTATATTCAAAAAATAATTATATTGTTCTTTTATTTTTTTCTATTAATTTTGTTGCTTTTTTTAATTTGCTAATTAATCTTGATAGGGTTGAAAAATGGGTGATTGTTGATGTAAGTTCGTCGAAAAACGAGAGGGGGACATACCACCAAAATTGAAACGAATTGGGTCCCACAATTCCTTAGTTGAGTTGCGTCCATGATATTATTATATCAGATCATCGTGCATGCAACGTAGTACGTTAAAGCGACGTGACATGTGTTTTTTCACCCAAGCCTGGTAAGCCTCATGCTCACGCCGAATGGTACAATGATAGCTTCAGAAGGTCCAGTCATTGTGTTAGTGAGTTGATCAATTCATTCAAGATAATTCAGGGGAATATGTTTCTTGGTTTGCCATATTTTATATTTGAGCCATGCTAGATTTTCCTCTTTAGTGATTGTAGCAACAACATTATAGTATTTGGAAGCCATTTTATATTCTTAAAAAGTTTATGAAAAAAATTAACTTTAATGGTAACAACCCCCATTTTCTCACATAAAGGCGGGCTAGGCACGATACACCTAAGATGGGGGGCTTATCCATAATTTATACCATTCTCATCACTACGAAATAGAAAATGTCTTTGTTGTTCATTAAAATTCACAAAAATTTAAAAACATTTGATTCAAAATTGAATAAATACATATATGCAAAATCAAATCACCATGAAACGTCCATAATGTAAAGGTAAGTACAAACTGATACAAATAAACTCTCGGGCTTATCTCACCTCTCATCTAGAACCAATCCTATTCGCATTCTCAAGCAAATATCAATTATGAATTCCAATTTTTACTCTGACACGTAACTATAAAGCTATCTAGCCATACATCGAATAAAATTGGGTGTTACATATAACACTACATGTAACTACAAAACTTCGGCATTTATATATGAAGAACATTTACGCAATCATCCAATAATCCACACCACCATAATAATAATAAAAAATCCAGCTAACATAATAAATCCCAACTGACAAGAAATAAAATAGTGTCGGGTTTATGCCCTTACAAACATTCCAAATAATAAATAATTGAATCTGAAAAGCACCTATGATAAAAGGAAATGAATCTGAATCTGAATCTGAATCTGAATCTGGAGAGTAAACGAGATCGCGAGACTGCCATAACACAATCCAACTATCCCTGTTTAGGAGCACCTGGGGGAGATTTAAATTTAGGGCAGATCCCGAAGTGTGCAAGAATTAACTTGAATAAAATATGAATGTAATTATACAGTCGATGCATAGTAAATATTCACCCTTTTTGGCACTCACATGGTTATGACACCTCGCCCCTCACCTAAATGAAATATCATTCGCACCCCAAAGCATCCCAAACAATAAATTGGTGACATCATCTTAATTTTATACGAGATCTCTTCCCAAATGATTTAATTAAATGTAATCCCTACATGTTTAAAATTTCTCAACTTACATTAATTCTGGTCTCCCCCTTTATCAAGTATAAAGCATAAACATCAATTATGCGTTCTAGGATCGAATATTAGTTAGTGTCGATATCCTTAGACAATTAAATTTATTTCCACAATATCCGGGTAATTAATATTATATGTCCTTCCATATATGTGATACACATTGGCATCTACCGTTGGTGTCATATTCATGCTCTATCGACAAGTCTAAAGGAATCCTAACTTCCAAATCGGATAGTCCGAAGGAATACTGGCATCCTAAGCGGACACCACAAAATTTCTATATAAGTTGGGGGCGGTCCCTACTCCCCTATGCAAGATACCCGTATACGGTCCATACCAAACGGTGATACAGGAATAGTTAGCGTCACACCTACCTCTAGTGGGTGTAGCCTCTACATAGTACCTATATGCCTACACATCATTAAGCCCACCTATGCCGACGTGTGGTCAATGGCCCTAACGCGCTAACCCCCGAGCCGATAGGAAAGTCCACCGATATTTCCATAGACAAATATAATATAATACAAATTATTTATCATGTAATAAATTACTTAACCATCTAGTCATATGTAATTATCATTAATTTGAATATGGCTATAATTTTTGTTCCATAACTTAATTAACCTAACCATAGCATTTTTAAGTTCCAAATTAATTTCAAACGTGCATAATGATACCCATTAGTTAAACTTGAGAACCAGATTTGTATTTATCAAGAAATTTACATACGTTTGAGTTCACTATTCATCATCAAGAAGTTTACATACGTTTGATTTCACTATCTAAGTATTAATATTTAGAATTCTTAATTCCTGGAAATAATATCCACATGTAATCATTCCTCTACATGTGTATCATCATCAAATTCGATTTATCATTCCTCTACGTGTGGGTATTCAATCATAAGAATCAAATCTTATAACCCTAATTTCCAAAAATCTAAGGGAATAAAATTATGCTTTGAGAAATAAATTATCGACCTAAATTATGCAAGAAATTCTTGCCTGAAATTTGTAGTGGAGAAACCTTTGAAAGTTACTGGTCTCCCTCTTGTTCTTCCTCTTTTCACTTCTTGGGTGTTTCTTACTTCTCGCTCCCGTGGATGCTATTTTAGGTTTGATTAAGGTGATAATTGGGAAGTGATTTACCCCCATTAAACCACTCATTAAGTGTTAAATCCCGAGTTGGGTTATGGGTGCAACTTTTGGATCCCCAAATGAGCCCGAAGCCATTATCTAATTAACCCAAAGCTTTCCCAACCCATATGTTTGTAACAGCCCGTCCTTCTGGAGATGATTAAATCCCATAATTTAGTATTAATTGAAAATTTGGAGAATTTCTCGATATAGTGATTTTTGGGATTTTTGAGGAGTTAATGATTTTCGTAGGGGGTTATAAATTATTTTGGGACCATATAGGTCGAAATATTTTAATTATATGTCGCCGTGGAGTATTACGACAAATGAGATAAGATTTTGGGTAGAAGATCGCATTTATTTATTATAGGTTAGAATAGTAATTTGTGGTCAAGTGCCTCGGACGGAAATTTCGACTGGGCCATGAGTCTCGAAATGTCCGAGATAGTCGAAAAAGAGTGTCCGATTGCCGAAATTGAGTTCCGGGTAATTTTGGAGTTAAATAGGCTCGTAAATGAGTAAACGAGTCGTTTTAAACGAGTCGTTTTGGGGGTATTAAGGGATTCAACCCTTTTCTCCTTATAAAAGGAGGGAGAGGGGGAGAAAATAGAAGAGGAAGAAGAAAGAAAAGAGAGAGAAGAGAGAGGAGGAGGAGAAAAGAGGAGAAAGGGGGAAACTCCAGCCAAACTCCGCGGGATTCGGCTCGAGGTCGTCGGATTTCATCCTCCAGGAAAGTGTTTACTTGCTTTATTTACTTTTGTGCATTAATTTCATATCATAGTTGGTAAAAATATGATTTTGGGGTTAGAACCCTTAAAATAAAATTGGGAAATTTTGGATATGAGTTTACATATTGATGTAATGTAAACTCTTAATGATTTCTAGTGTTAAATCCATGTAAATGGAGTGAAGAAATGGATTGAAATGGGTTAAAATCATAAGTTGGGGCTTTAATGATTTTAGGGTTTAAATCTAAGAGAAATAGTTTAATACCCCAAATAAATTGACGTGTTAGTTGTAAAACATATATTAGATGTTTATTGAGTTGTTGGATGATCTTAGAAACAACCAAAATGGAGAATAATGGAGGTTTGGAAATTTTTTGAAGATGATGAATAGTGACTTGCGTGTTAACCGAATCCATTCGGCCTGATGAGAATCGATTCGGCTCTTGGTCAAAAAATGAAATTTGTAGATCTCTTCGACGCGGTCGCGTGGGCACTGACCGCGTATTTTATTTTTTATTTTTTTTGGATTTATAGTGATTTTTCTACGGAAAGCTGTCCGAGATCGAAATCGCTAGTTAGAAATTAAGGATAGAACTTTGGAGATAAATATCAGGGGTATCCAAAAAGAATGTTAGGACCTCTAAAGAATTTGATGAGAGATGAAAACTTTAGGTTGGTAAGAATAAATCCGACTTATAGTTTAAATGGTGAGTTGATTAAATTTTGGGTATTGGGTTATATATAAAACCCTAAGCAGATTTGGGAATTTTGGACCAGCCGAATCGATTCGGTAAGAGACAGTTTGAAAGTAGAACGATTTCGAATCGATTCGGACAGGGCGAATCGATTCGGTGGCCAGCGAATCGATTCGGGCAGGCCGAATCGATTCGGTCCTGGCAAAATTTTAAGGTTTTCTCCTTTTAAAGTTTAGGGAGATTTAAACAATGGTTTTGGAGATTTTTACCGGTGATTCTAGATATGATATTAGGACTCCTAGATAATGGTATTGAGGGTGAATAAACCCCGGGAGGAAATAAGGAACCTCAGATTAAGTTAATGTACGATCCGGGGTATGGAGTTAATTAATGCTTTGGGATTATTGGTCATTGCTAGATTCAATAGGCCACTATGGCCGTTTATATATATTCTAGGAAGAATATATAGGATATGTATATACTGTGTGATTTAGGTATATATATATATGTTATGATGGAAATGATTTTGAAAATTAAAAAATGAATATTTTCAAAATGGTAAATAAATGAATTTTATAATTGATAAAATATGGATTACACACCTCTCTAAATCGCTATCATAAGGGAAGTTGCGTACGTATGGTGAAGCCCCCTGGCTAATGAATGCAGGGTGGATATAGTCCTATAGGCCATGTGAGCGTTTGTTGATATATATTTTTCTGCGCTGGTTAGGAGATTCCGGGTGTGGTCTTGACTATCCCGCAGACACATGGTCGCTTCCCGACATCTTACGATGTAGGATCCCAGGTTGTCTTGATGATAGGCCCTGGAAGATGATAGCCATTTAGGGGCACGCACAGTGGAGAAATCTGGACGGGCGGTCTTAGAACGCATTATATTAAAGCAATTCATGATAATGGATTGGCTTTAATTACATTTCACTACACCAAATCTGCCCATTTGTCAAGGTCATTGACCTTGACAAATCCACCTTGTCAAGGTTAATGACCGTGACATTTCGAGGCGAAACAACTTTTTTTGTCACGGTCGTGTCACGGTCGTGTCAAGGTCAATGACCGTGACACGTTTGTCACGGTTTATAACCGTGACAAAGCCGTGACCCTTTTTAAAAAAAAATTCACGGTCAATGACCGTGACAATTCTGGGCAGAATTAAAAAAAAACTGCTGGGCAGTATGGCCACTGCCACTGCCCAGCAGTATATTTGTACCTGTTATAGCAACGTTGTACCTGTTCCAAACATCATATATCCGAACAAACTAAAGATAGTGCAAATATATATTCAAATAAGAAACTATTTAAAAAGAAACAACATCACCATCATTTTATCTCAAATCTACAAACTATTTGCATGGAAAAGAGATTTTGTACCGCGACGCTCGGGAACACCTCCTTATCCTTCCCTTCTCTTCCGAATAGCCACATAAGTATAGAGCATATGTGGCCTACCCTTAGGGCCACTCCCTGTCCCCTGAATTGAAGTAAAGTAAAATTAGTATCCGCCCCTCAAATATAGATAAATATAAATCGTAATTGAAATCGAAATCGAAATTGACATATAAATATAAATACATTATCTGTAGTGTCACTCAAACAGCTAACTTGAGCTCATATGGCACCTCCTTCCAACTAATGTACCCCGGGCAATCGTGTCAATTATAATTCTCTTCATATCTAAACACTAAGAAATACCATAATCCTATGGAGGTATGCGTTGCAAATTCCTTCCAACCGTTGTGTAGCCAAAAATCAGCAATTGAAGTTGTCAACTCCACCTTTGAATGGTCTCCCATGTTTTTCTAGAAGTTCCAAGTGGTGGGGTATGGAAAGTGGAATTGACAACTTCAACCGGTGATGTTTGGCTACATAACGGTTGGGAGGAATTTGCAGAGCATCGCTCCATAGGATTATGGCATTTCTTAGTGTTCGGATAGACGAAGAGATTCAGTCTCCTCTCCACAAATAGGACACCCCAAATAACTATGTACTAATCACCTATTAAAGGTAAGAAGCGTATATTCATGGATTAGTATAAACAAAACTTAGATGTAGTTGGAATATTTATGTATTAATCTCCTCTCCACACATGCACACTACACAAGAGTGAAAATGATAAAGTGCAGATCAAGTAAAAGCATTAAAAATGGATGTTTCGGTACAAATTGAAATATTTATTACAAATTGAAAAATTGTTTCAAATTCGGGTTATCATAAAAAATGGATTGATATTCGGTAGGAGCAGCCAAGTCATCCACGCTACTATTTAGACGCCTTGGCGCGTGTTGTACAATTGACCACGGCTCGTTGTTGATATACTCCGAGTAAAACACTTGTTTAACCTTTTGAAATTCACAAACAAACGGCTCATCGCTCACGTGGTCGTTGCTCTTCAACTTGGACAAGTCAACCATGATCAAATTGGTGACAGGATCAACTTTACAAGCATTTTTTTCCTCAACTCTTACTCATTCATAGTAAAATACAACCTCTTTAAAGCTTATATAATCCAATTCAAATATATTTTGGATTACACCATAGTAAGTCATTTCAGCTTCAACGAGGTTTTTATCTTTTGCGCTCGCTCGAAAAAAAGTAAGATCCTTGTATGAAATTCCCGAAATCTGTACATTTGTACTTTTCTCGTACACTTTAGCACCGAAAATATAACCGTTCAATCGATATTTTTTGTACTCTTGTGCCACGAACAATAGAGGAACCAATTGCATGATCACATGCCAATCGTGGGACTTACACTTATGTAAATCATGAGTAACATAATTCACAATCCTTTGCAAGTTGGACGAAAAAGTGGATGGGCCCTTCAAATTATATATTGTGTCTAGAAGCACCTTCCTTTCCTCACTCGTCAAAGTAAACGCACCAGGGGGAATTATTGTCCTTCCCCTACTATCTTCTTTCAACCATAGTTGTGGTTTAAGTTTTAACGTTTTAAGGTCTTTCCGTGCATTTTCTCCATCCTTCGAATGACTCCCCCCAAGGCAAGTACCCACAATATGTTCAGCGAAGTTCTTCTCTGCATGCATCACATCCAATACATGGTGCACCGGGTTTTTCTTCCAATAAGGCAAGTCAAATAAAATTGACCTCCGAGACCATGCCTTTCTTATCTCAGTTTCATTCCGAGTTGGGGTCTTCTTATGCTTGACATTCTTAAATTTGAGATTCTTACCTGGCATATTTGGGCCACATTCAGAAGATTTACTTTCAATTTCTGAACCCGAAAGTTGTCTCGGCGGTAGCCTATGTTCAACTCCGCCTAATAAAAAATTGGAACCTTTCTCAAATCTGAAACTATGAGCTGGGGGTAAAAACCTCCTGTGGCAATGGTATACATTTTTTAAGCTGGAGGATAGATGAAGAGATTCAGTCTCCTCTCCATAAATAGGACACCCCAAATAACCATGTACTACACATCCGGATAATGTCCCATAAGCTGGAAAATCATGAATTGCCCACATCAACATAGCTTTCAGCGTAAACTCTTCTTTTCTAAAAGAGTCAAATGATTGCACACCCTCTTCCCACAACTCATTTAATTCTTCTACCAAAGGAGCCAGGTAGATATCAATGTCTTCACTTGGTGCCTTTGGCCCAGGTATCAGTAAAGCCATCATCGAAAATTCAGGTCTCATACGCTGTGAAGGAGGGAGGTTGAGTGGGGCTAGGATCACTGGCCATACACTCTGATTGGTGATTAGATTTCCAAATGGATTGAAACCATCTGTTGATAAACGCCAAACGAATGTTGCGTTGTTCTCGAGCAAAATCGGGATACTCATAATTCATCCTCCGCCAGGCAGTAGAATCAATAGGATGACGCATGATATTACCCCCTACTTCTGCCCTAGCATGCCAAGTCATTGCCTCTGCAATCCATGGTACTGCGAAAAATCGCTTTAATCTAGGCCCAACGGGAAAATATTTCAATACTTTTTGAGGCACTTTTGAGCTTGTGCCTTCCTTACTAGTAGATTGGACATATCTAGGTTCATCGCATACTGGACAACGATCGAGATTTTCATACTCCTTCCGGTATAGTATGCAGTCATACACACAAGCATGAATCGATTTATACTTCATTCCCAAACCTTTCAAACTGTTCTTCATAACAGGATAGCTATTTGGAAGTGTATTCACCTTGGGTAATAAGCCCTTCACCCATTTCAGAATTCCCGTCACGCTATTGCCAGACAAACCGTACTGCGTCTTCAAACTGTGCAAACCAACCATGGCATGTAAAGTTGTTTGATCTTTCTCACAGCCAGAGTATAACGGTTGGGTCGCCTTAAATTTTAAACTTTGGTAGTCATCATCAAGTTTTATCGTGTTATCTTCACGAGCACTTGAATCTTCTACATCATCAGTAACCTCATTCTCCTCAGCTTCATAAACTCCGTACGCATCATCAACTAAATCCTCTAACATATTATGATCTACGTCGTCCCCTTCTTCATCTATTCTACTTGTTGAAGGTTGTTGTGAAGGTTGGTCGGGGATAAAAGGAACTTTCAATTCACCGTGAAAACTCCAAAATCGATAACTATCTTGCATACCCGATCTTAACAAATGTAGTTCAACTGTTTTCCACTCAAACACCTTACCATTCTTACACCTAGCACACGGACACGGAAAATCTTCATCATTACGACATCTCTTTGCATATTTCACAAATTCGTTAGCACCTCTGTGAAACATATCCCCCATTCTATTAGTCTCACCCATCCACTCTTTGTATTTCGGATATCCCATCACAGCTACCACAACTAAACACCTATTAAAGGTAAACAAAACTTAGATTTATAGTATGTTTTATTTAATTATCCCATCATTTAATTATCCTATTAAAGGGTAAGTGGTTCTATCCCATTCAAGAATGCATTTTTCTGTAATATACTTAACAACTCATGCACATTGTTACGATTTGAAAAAAATTCGACAGCATATCCCCTTAGTTCTCCAAGTACACGACGTAGATTGGCAGGTGTGAGTGTTATTTCAATTGGTCAATTAAAATAACAGTCACACTTATCAATCTAGTATGTACCCAGAGAACATTAAGGTTTCGACTGCAGAACTTCCTACAAAAGTAACAACTTTAAGCCAATAAGAATATTATACATAAATTATACAGTCTCAAACTGTCCAAACGGGACAATTCGAGAGATCTCATTACAGGGGTAATGACTCTCGAACGGGTCTAAGGGCTATTGAATGCGTACGCATAAGAACTAGAATGCTAGTATCTATGCGCACTATATTTAATTTCAAGTATGTTTCATATAATGGGTTAATTCAAATACAAAAATAAATTCATGCGTTAATTCAAATACAAAAATAAATTCATGTATTGACCACATACACACACACACACACACACACACACACACACTATCTAAGCTGTTCTATAGGTATAAAAACAATTATTATCCAATTATTATCCAACTATTATCAATTATTTATTTTGAATGTAAATAATATTCAAAACCCCACCCACCCCCAACCCCTCCCGATGTTTATTATCCAATTATTATCAAACTATTATCAATTATTTATAAAATTGATGTCTACTTTTAGTGTTGTGTATACCCCACCCCACCCCCCCTGCCCCCCTCCCCCACCCCCTCCCCCACCACACACCACCACACACACACACCCCACCCCACCCACCCCCTGCCCCCCTCCACCACCCCCTCCCCCACCACACACCACCACACACACACACACACCCCACCCCACCTCCTCCACCACCCCTCCCCCACCACACACCACCACACACACACACACACCCCACCCCACCCCACCCCCGCCCCACCCCCTACCGCCACACACACACCCCACCCCACCCCCTGCCCCCTCCCCCACCCCCTCCCCCACCCCACCCCGCCCCCTCCCCTACCCCTACCCTGCCCCACCCCCCACACACGCACACACATACACACATATATATATACACATACACACATAAATATACACACAAATATATATATATATATATATATATATATATATATATATATATATATATATATATATATATATATATATATATATATATATATATATATATATATAAATGGAAGAGAGAGAGAGAGAGAGAAAATCGACCTGAAAGTAGAGAGAGAGAGAGAGAGAGAGAGAGAGAGAGAGAGAGAGAGAGAGAGAGGGAACGGCGCGGGAGGGAGAAAAGAAGGGGGATAGGATTTTTGCTGCGAACATTGTCACGGTCGTGTCAAGGTCTTTGGCCGTGACAAGTCTTTAAATTATTGTCACGGTCATTGACCGTGACAATTAGTTGTCACGGTCGTGTCAAGGTCAATGACCGTGACATAAAACGCGTGTTTTTTATCACGGTCATTGACCTTGACAAGGCCGGCCTTCTGAAAGGTAACAATTTTTCCATTTTGGTGTAGTGTTTCCTGGATATAGGAAGGGAAATGGGTTATATGTTTAGCTTCGGTAACACTCCCGGATGGAACTTCTTTCGAGTCAAACGTCTGCTGCAGCAGCTGTGGATGCTTGAGGGTTCTCGGTAGACGCTTCTTTCCTTGTACTCTAGATAGGAGGTATTGTACAAACATTCGGGCCAATGGTCCAACTTATTTTATTTATTCTTTGCACGATATTCGATATGGTTGTGTAATTTGGGCCGAGTGTTCGGTTATTTTAATTTATTTCATTTTCATTTCAGTTCATTTACGCATTTAATCGTGGATGTTTTATTTTAATCGTTAAAAAGAGTAGTTAAGTTAAAATTTTAACGCTCGCCTAATAGGATATTAGTAATTAAATGGATTTTCGACAGTGATGCTAAGAATGATCTATATGTAACTCCTGTTATAATTTGATATAGGAGTGATCGCCCGGTATCCCATGAGGCGGGTTGTTACAATGTTATTGACCCAAGACAGTTTTTAAAGGTTTAAACCACTCAAACGAGTGCATATAAGTCCCAAAACGTGCTCCAAATTATTTATGCTAAAATAATTACTTTTTATTTGTGTCGAACATAGATTTTTATGATCTCCTTTGATCATATGCAAATGACATATTAATGGACAAAAATGAATAATACACACAAGCACACTAATTAACAAGTTTTCACTTAACATATTCGAATAAAATATTTATTTAGATTAAATTTTCAAAGTTAATTATTTATTCAAAAAAATAATTTTCCATTAATTATTTAAGAGAAAAAAATGCGAGGTATTACACTACAGCCCCCGGATTAACTACACATTGTTGTCCACTAAGATCTATATATATAGTAGAATTCTCACCTACATCATGCTCTATACGTCATTCATACATCACACTTAGTTGTAGGTACTAATTTTTTTTTAAATTTTTTTAATTTTTTCTTGAAATTAACCTTCCAATAAACTCATGTTCAAAAAAATTAGGTCAAAATACATTTTGTAGCTATTTTTAAAAAATTCACAAAAAACTGCTCAAAATACTTTATTTATAAGGGTGCGCCAATAATTTTTGTGGATTTTATCAAAATAGCTACAAAATGTATTTTGACCTAATTTTTTGAACATGTACTTATTGGAAGGTTAATTTCAAGAGAAAAATAAAAAAAATGGAATTTTGTTTTCGCAAGGCATAAAACTAGATGTGATTTATACATCATGATGTAGGTGAGTCTCTCTCTCTCTCTCTCTCTCTCTCTCTGTATATATATATATATATATATATATATATATTAATGGATGCTTCATATTTAAATTCATCTCCTAAAACTCAAACTTTAATGATAAATTACCAAATTAGAATTAAAAAATAAAAAGTATCACAAACTAAAAGGGGCACTTTATTCTTAGAATTATTGTTACAAGTAATCTTTCCGTTTTTTCCTTACTTATATATTTGACCCCATCACTAATCGTTCCAATTAGGGGTGTCAATTATTTTCGAACTTTCAAATTTTTCGATTTTCGATCCGAATTTTTCTAATTTTGGAGCAAATTTAATTTTTTCGATCTGAATTTTTTCGATTTCTGACTTTTTCGATATAAATTGGAATGGAATTGGAAATCAAATATAAATTTTTGACTTTTCGATTTTCCGTTCCGAAAATTTCGATATCACGCCGATCCGATTTATCCAAAATATTTTTCGAAATAATAATATTTTTATTCATTTTAATAATATTTACTCATCACATTTTTGTGATATCAATTGTTTTGAAAAATCGCAAATTTTCAAATGGAGAAATTATATAATAGGATGCCAATTTTTGATGGTCGAATTATGCCTATTGGAAATACCATATGAGATCCATTTTAAAGGCAATTGATTAAAGAGTATGGATTGTTTGTGAAAGAGGGTCGACTCCTGCCACTGTCACTATTGATAATGTCACCAATCCCAAACCTGCTTCTTCCTGGACTGATGAGGAATTCAAGTTGAGTAACTAAAACTCTCGAGGCCTTAGTGCTATTTCTAGAGCCGTCACCCCTGATGAGATCCCTCGCATCATGACATGCACTACGTCTAATTAAGTGTGCCATACCGTTGCACATGAGGATATAAGCACTCTCATGGCTTTTAAGCTTCAAAACTTGACCACCCAATTTGAGACCATCACTATTTCAATGAATTTTATGCTAGGTTGTCTGATATTTTTAACACTAATTTTAATATGGATGAGAAAATTGAGGAGTTGATAGTCGAGAAAAAGATTTTGAGGTCACTCCCTTCCTGATTTATTCTTAAGGTCACCGTGCTTCACTCTTTAGGGGTCTTAGACTCTCTTAGGTTAAAAAAAACTTGTAGTAGACCTTCAGACTTATGAGATAAATATGTTTCCCAAAACAATTATGCCTAAGGATAGAGGGGTAGGTTTAAAGACTCAAATTACGAAAAGGAAAAAAGAGAATGTTTATCAGTCTTAATTTGAGGGAGAGTTTAATGTTGATGACTTGGCCTTGTTTGTGAATTGTTTTTAAAAGTTTCTCAAATATTTCAAAAATAATTCTTCCAATAAAAATATTTTTGAGAAAAAAAAAAAGAAATATGAGGTAAAGGATAGAGATGTAATAACCGCCCTTTTGGAGACAATTAAATTTCATTATTGAATATAAATTGAAATTTGGAGAATTTCCCTAAATAGTAATTTTTAAGATTTTCAAGGATTTTATGATTGTTGACGGATGAAGTATTTACTTTTGGTTTAATTAAATATGTCGAGGTGTTTTAATTATGTCTCCGTTGAATATAGCGACAGAAGATGATATTTTTATGGGAATACCGCATTTATTTATTTTGGGTAGAAATAGTGAGTTGAGGTCAAGTACCTCGGATGGAAATTTCGACTGTTCCATGAGTCTCGGAATGGCCGAGATAGTCGAAAAAGAGTGTCCGATTTTCGAAATTGAGTTTCGAGGAATTTTAGAGGTAAACGGGTTCGTAATTGAGTAAACGAGTCGTTTTTAGATTTTAAGGGTTAAAACCCTTTTCTCCTTATAAAAGGAGGGAGAGAGGGAGAAAAGAGAAGAGAAGAGAAAGAAAAGAGAGAGAAGAGAGAGAGGAAGGAAGAAAAGAGAAGAAAAGGGGAGATCTCGGGCCAAACTCCGTCGGACTCGACTCGGGATCGTCGGATTATATCCACGAGGCAAGTGTATACTTGCTTTATTTATTTTTGAGCATAAATATCATACCGTAGTTTGGTATAAACAAACCCTAAAGATTTTGGGCTGGGTTTTCGTGGATAAAACGGGTTTTCAGGAGTTAAAACGAATAAACCCCAATAATTTCCTAATTCGAGAAACTTAGGATTTAATCGAAATTAATTGTTGGTTTCGGGTTCTAGGATGTTTAGAACCCTTGTGATATGTATATATGTTGTTGGTTGAGGTTGGATGAGGTTAGGAGAAGAAACAAAAATCTTGGAGGTATGTTAATGGTCGAAACCGTTTGGGAAGACGATGAATAGTGACCTGCATCTTTCTGAATCTATTTGGCCTTGATGCGAATCGATTTGGATCTTGGTCAAAAATGAAAATTGTAGATCTTTTCGATACGGTCGCGTGGGCGCTTACCCCTTATTTTTCTGATTTTTTTTGGATTTATAGTTATTTTTCTACAGAAAGCTATCCGAGATCGAAATCGTTAGTTACAAATCAAACCTGGCATTGGGAGAATTAAGGCTAGAATTGTTTGGAGATAAATATTAGGGGTTCCTAAATATAGAGTGTGGAACTCTAGATCACTATTTGAGCGAAATGTAGTCCTTGGGTTTGTGGGAATGAAATCCACAACCTATTTAATTTAAGGGTATTCGGGGGAGAATAATCCCTGAGATATTTCGGTAGGGCATTTAGGCCTATATAATTATGCGCGTAGGAAAACATGATTATATTGATATTGGTTGAGAGAATCCTATTAGATTAATAGGATGGAATTTGGAATATATGTATTCACTTAGAGTGAATCAGTATATTTGGAGATATCCGCTAAATCCTTAGATGAGAATAAGGTATTTATTATTCATAAAGTGAGGAAATACTTTGGGTATAGTATCATGCGTATATGAATGCATGATTATGATTCTTTAAGAGCATCTTTGGGATTATTGATCATCTCTAGATGTGATTGGAAATTATGGCCATATATATATATATATTCGAGGAGGAATATATGGTATATATATACTATGTGATTAAAGTATATATATGATATGCTTTAAATGACTTTTGAAAATGAACAAAATGTGAATGTTTTCAAATAGGAAAAAGAAATGATTTTCATAAATGATAATTTATGGATACACACCTCTTTAAATCTCTATCATAAGGGAAGTTGCGCGCGTGTGGTGAAGCCCCCTGGCTAGTGAATGCAGGGTGGATATATCCCTAGGCCATATGAGCGTTTATTGTATGTTTTTCTGCGCTGGTGAGGTAATTCTGGGTGTGGTTATGACTCTCCCGCAGGCATATGGCCGCTTCTCGACATTTCGGTAGGATCCCTGGTTGTCTTGATGATAGGCCCTGGAAGATGATAGCCATTTAGGGGCGCGCACAGTGGGGAAACCCGAACGGACGGTCTTAGATACGCATATGATTTGTTAAAGCGATTCATAGATAATGAATTAGCTTTAAATACATTTCCCGAATGGAAGAAGGGAAATGGGATAAATGATTGGCTTCGGATACATTTCCCGGATGGAAGCATGTGTTATGGAAAAATCATTTTTATGATAATAAAAATGGCTTTTAAATACATTTCCTAGATGGAAGGAGGGAAATGGGATGTTATAAAACGAAAAAGCATTTTTATGATAATAAAACTAGCTTTTAAAAAGTTATATGTTAAAGCAATTCATGATAATGAATTGACTTTTAAATACATTTCCTGGATGGAAGAAAGGAAATGGAAAGTTTTGAGATAAAAAGAAAATGAAAAATGAAACTGGTAAACAGATTGTAAATGAATTCTCATTCCTGGAGATATATCCAGACCTGTGACATGAAACGTAATTAAAATATGAGTACATAAGTACAAATTGAGTACTGAGGGTCTAATGGGTCTCGACGATCGACCTTGTCGCGTAGTAATGTATCGGGGGGGTTCCTTGTTTGAATTTCGCTTTGCGAGACACCCCACGCACGAACATGGCTTAGTGTTGAGACTGGGGAGAATTTTAACCCTTAGTGCTCTAATATTGGGATTTATTACATGATGTATACATGTATATATATATCTTTCGTGTACTGAGGGTCTGATGGATCTCGACGATAGACCGTGCCACGCAGTAGTGTATCGGGGGGGTTCCTTGTTTAGATTTCGCTCTGCGAGACACCCCACGCACGAACATGACGTAGTGTTGAGACTGGGGAGAAGTTTAGCTCTTAGTACTTGTTCTAACTAGGGTTTTTAGAATATGGATGACGGTTTAGTTAGTCGGTATGGTCTGACTAGGATATTTAGAGGGATGCGCTAGGAGTGCACTGTTAGAAGAGAGGTGAGGGGTATCTCATGGGAGTACGATACCAAATTTAAATATGAGATAAAACCTTTTTCTAAAAATAAGGCATTTATGCACTTGCTAAATATTTTCAAAACTCGGGCTCTGACCCGTTTATCTACTTTTTCCTCTCTTGCTCTCTCTCTCTATATATATATATATATATATATATATATATATATATATATATATACTAGGGTGTACCCGTGCCGATGGCACGGTGATAAATTTCCTCCCGATTATATGTTTATAACACACTCATACCCGTGTCAATGGCACGATGAAAATGAACATGTAATTAACCCTATATTTGATATTTAATTATCTTAATTGTAATTTATGTACATTTTAGTTTAATGTAACATATTTAAATATTTCTTAAACAAATTTTTATTTCTTTATCCGTATATTATATTTAGTTAGTATATATTATATCGATAAATACTTTTCAAGTGTATCGTTATATATACACATTTATATATATATGCCTTGCTCTATTAATATCCTTATAGTAATATATTTTTTTATGCTATTCTAATTAATATTTATATACTATATTTATATTGTACTTGTATAGTAAACAAACTAAACACACACATACTTTAATACATATCTATATAAGGCCTTAGGGTATTGTATTTGTTCAAATCAGATCCTTGAACATATTTTCACAATATCCTCATTGAGTAGTCAAATCTTATCTTAGGCAGATTCTGTATCTTTCCTATCCATTACGAATAGATAACTGACTTGGTCACAACTTTGAGTTGAAATACTAAGAATAGATCTGGGGTTGAAATACATTTACATCAGGGTATGAATGAAACGCTCCAAGGAACCATGAAAAACTAAATAGTTAGCAATAACGAATAAAGGAAAAAATAAGAACAAACTGAAGAAGTACTTGAAGAAGAAAATGAAAAACTTACCACGCATTTTACCCAGCTGAAGAAGTGCTCCCAATTTCTTTAGTTCTTAGACAGACTGTGAGGTGGAGGACTTGGAGTGTTGGTATGTTGGAGCTTTAGTTCTTAGACATAATTGATACGTTGGAGCAACGGATACGCCATTTGTATCTGGATTGAAAAAATAATTGATATGTTGTTTTTTCTTTTTTTTCAATAATTGATATGTTGCTTTTCCTTTTTCTTTTTCAATAATACGACATATATAGCATTGCTTTTTCTTTTCTTTTTTTCCACATACGCCATTTGTATTTCCAACGAAGGCATTAAATTCAGTTCTGGTGTGGGGAAAGTCGTAAAACAGAAGGCCAGGGACGATGATTTACCGGCCACCTATCGCGGTGGCGGTGAGATCCGGAACTACAATACCTATCCCGGTGGCGATGATTTACCGGCCACCTAAAAGACAGTGTTATGTGGCTGTTATCCCCGGGTTGAACCACTACCGGGTTTCTCCAGTTCCACAGAGCTGGCTCCATGGAAACCGTAACTTCAAGAATCTTATATCAACCCCCCCCCCCCCCCCACCCACCCAAATGTGAAACCAAAGTTAGATAGGCATCATTGGAAAAGGGCGCAGTTACTGCTGGTGGGTGAGACCCGTGGAAGAAGTGGGATAGATTGTTTAAACGTTTTTTTTTTGTGAAAAGGAGCTGTGGAAACATGTACCTATGAGTCTCGAGACATGGGAATTTCAGAGTCTTTATTAGTCTCGAGACTTGTCCACTTTAATTTCTTGAGCCTTGTGTCGGCCAAGGGTTTATTACCATTTAATCCCTCTCTTTAGCATCATTTCCAAAGGATACACGCCCTCAAAATTTAATCTCAGCGGTGAGTTGATAAACACCAAACCAATCAACTTTCAATCTCACCTATTAGTTGGCCTAGACAAAAAAAGCCCTCCTCTTTTATTTTATATATATATATATATATATATATATTATAAAGGTGTCCAGACACAGGGATGTCTGGATGGCACTTCCTTCGAGTCAGACGTCAGCTGCAGCAGCTGTGGATGCGTGCAGGTTCTCGATAGACACTTCTATCCTTGTAATCTAGATAGGAGGTATTGTATAAATATTCGGGTTAATGGCCCAATTGCATTTATTTATTCTTTTAGCGCAACATTCGATATGGTTGTATATTTCGACCGAGTGTTCAGTTATTTTATTTCATTTCAGTTTCATTTACATATAAACTGTGTGGATGTTTTTATTCGTAGTTGTATAAAAAGAGTAGTTAAGTAAAATTTTGACACCGGCCTAATAGGTTATTAGTAATTAAATGGATTTTCGACAGTGATGCTAAGAATGATCCATATGAGACTCCTGTTTTAATTTGATATAGGAGTGATCGCCCAGTATTTTATTAGGCGGGGTGTCACAAGAGATAAGAAAGAGGATGAGATAAGGTGTTTTTAATGCGAGTGTAAAGGGAACAAGTCATTTGAGTGTCCCACTACGATAAAGAAAAAGGGCGAAGAGATTTCAAATAAAGCCACTCTTAGCGATAGTGACATTGAGTCGGTGGATTCAGGGGGAGAATCATCACATACAAAATTCGTTACTTTCATGGCTTCTAATTTATTCCACTACGATAAGGACACATGTAAACGTGAGAGCCTCGATGATGTTTCTAGCGATACTAATGAATATGAGGATGAGATTACAAGTGAGGGCGAAGGGAATATCCAAAGATCCTTTAGTGATTTATACACCGAGATGTCGGAAACCCTAAAGTTGAATGAATATTTAAGTCTTATGGTGTTATGTTTGAGGAGAGAGGTGAAAGTTTTAAGAGTGTGAGGCATCGATGAGTGAACTTGAGAAGGTGAAAATTTCTTTCTGTGAGAAGTTGATTGTCTTAGGTCGGGAAAAGAGTGAATTGATCAACACCGTATCTAGTCTTACGGGAGATCTTCCATATTTATTAGAGACTCTTGATGAAATTTAAGCCCGTGTATCCCAACTCGAGAGATATCTTGAACGTGCCCAGGAGGTCAAGGTCAATTTAGAGGAGACATATAAGAAGGTTTGAAAGGTGCTCCTCGGTTCCTCTTTGTGTAATGCTGAGAGCCTAAGAATAGGTTATGACACTACATCCATTTCCCATGTTGCACCTGAGCCGGTTTTGAGAGTTTGATAAATCTATATGTCTCTCAACCTGACCCACCTAGGCACTCAACATCCCGTAAGAGAGCACATTCAAAACATTTTGAAAGAGGTGTTCCTAAGCCCGTGTATGTTTGTTCCCATTGCAAGCAAAAATATCACCTTAGGAAATTTTATTTTATGTTGGGTAATGTGTCTCATAGTTATCTTCCACAATATGCTACTATAAAATCTCTCGCACGCACTGCCACATATGTTAGTCCGCATGCTCCTGCACATCACATGAGATATTTTGAGCATTTTTAAGTGCAAGTTGAGTATTTGGTCAAAACTTCACGTGATTTGATGGATTTTTTCATAACATGTCATCTCCTTTGAAGAAATCCTCCGGACCTCATTGATGTTTTAGACTTGTTTGGTTGCATATGATACTTTTCATGCTCATATTTTACATGTCTATTGCTAGTATGTACTACCATTGTATTATCTTTGTATTTATTTATTTCCATTTTGATATATGTTTCAAAAAGTCCAAAAATAGTTTTGTATTTTTTACACCATATGTGGAAGAATATTAAAGATGTCTGAGTCACAAATTCATTCCATATCCATGTGATCATTTTGTACTATTTTGAGATGGGCATCATTTAATTGTTGTGGTTAATAATGTGTGGAGTCATTAATATGTGATATGATGACTACCTGCTACATGTTTGACTCGTGTCACCTTTAATGCAAACGACCACACACTTATTTGAGTATTGCACATACCTTTCATGTGTCGATTGTAGTATTTTTCGTCTCATTCATGATTTGTAAATGAATTTTTTGCAATAAAACGAGATAATGAAAGTAGTGCATGTAAGAACCATCACCCAGATTGGAAAAATTGAATGTCATATCTTTGGTTAATGTGTTTTGTTTGAAGCAATGGAATCGGACTGCGAGAGACAAAGTGTCTTTGCGTGAATAACCAACATTTGCAAAAAGAAAAGAGTCTAAAAGATTAATGGTACATAAAAAGGAAAAATATAAAGTGTGAGGACAATTTCAAACGACATTGATGCTTCACTATATAAACATCTTGTTCAATGCTGCATCTCCATCCAGCTTATCCCAATTTGTCCCTCTCGGTTTTGAAGATGGGTACGCAGGCCTCCATTGAAGTCTAGTTACTCGCTTCACAAATATTGTCACAACCACCTCTTCCATGAATAAATGCCACGAGTAAATAAAGACAAATTATGCCAAGTTGAATTTTGTCGAGTTGAATCTTTGGCTTTAGCACAACTAATAAAGACAAATTATGCATGGTGTATTATGAACGAATCATGGTGTTCAACTATAAGCAAGGTAGGCTAAGATATTTACTCAAGCAGGAAATAAGTTTGTGGAAAGTTAATAGGCCTTGATCTATACTCTGCGTATTCACCTTCCTGTTTGAAAAAATAATGAGATAGTAATAAATGGCTTTCTATGTAATAACAAATTGAAAGAAGAGAGATCCCTAAGGTGTGGATAGAATCCTACCTAACATGCAGAGGCATAAAGGATGGCACATAGAGGGGGAAAGAAATAATTCCAACAGAGGGGAAAGAAATAAAATGGAAAACAAAGACAAAAGTTATACCTCGTCTTCTTTTAATAAATATAAATTTCGATTAGCTTTTATTGATGCCAAAATTATCTACAACCACTTAATATCAAACAAATATTCAAAACTAAAAGATATAGATTCAAATTAAATTCTACTAATACCTAAACATTCCAATGGTGTTGAAACCTGTGGAAAAAATTGTTCAAAACTAAAAGCTAGATTCCGCATTGGTGTTGAAGCTTGTGGAAACAACACATCCCTCCCAAACATTCAATTCTTAAATGGAGAATTATACATCAAAAGCTTCCAACTACTGATACTTTATCATGAAAGAGGTTTGGATATTACTTTTAGATGTCAGCTCTGTCTCTTAAACTCTCAGACAATCATGCACACGTTGTAAATTTTGTCATCAAATTACCTGAACCAATAATTCAGTGTTTATTTTGCCTGAAAAGTAAAATAAAACTTCTCGAAATTTTAGTTAATTACATCATATAGCAGCAGATTATACCAAAAACATTAAAATAACATAGTAAATACCTCTTATTGTAAATTTCAATCAATTTCCAATTTTCAAAAAGACCTTAAAATCTCATCTAATAATTTGAAGTAAACTTTAATGGTTGTAGTGGCTTAGGTTTAAAATGGTTGGCAATTTCGTCGCATGTAGAGACTCGTATTTTATGTGGTCGCAAAATAACACTTGTCATTCTTGATCCATTCTAAAAAATTGTGTTTAATACGCCATTCCAAACATCATAAAATAGTGATTAAAAACAGAGAAACAAAGGACATAGCAATAAAAAACTATAAATTACTAACTTGCATGCTATGAACAGATCTTGATCATAAGAATTGGTATTGGACAATTCTTGACGCATACATGGTGTAAGGTAGTATTTCCCGTGAGACTTAGGGATAATATTTACTATGTTTTGTCTATTTACCATTATGAGAAGGTAAATAGCATTATATTGTGATATTTCGTCGTTATATGTAAAATGACGGTTATGACCTATATTTAAAATTGGGTAAAATTAATGAAATAAAATGAAACTGGAACATAAAAATAGTTCACACTTTCCCCGATTGCCAAAATAGGGGGTGCGATTGTTTCTAGAATAGTCGAGATAGTCGAAATAAGTGCCACGTTGCTTTTTTTGGGTTTCGGGCACTTTTTACGCGTTATGGCTCTATTATGTGGTTATGAGTCATTTGAATGGTGCATTGGCAATTAAAAGTGGGGATTTATGTTTTAGAACCCTTATAAGTTCCCCCGCCCCTTTTTCTTTCTTCATTTGTGAGAAAAACCAAAGGAGAGAGAGAGAGAGAGAGAGAAGAGAGAGTTGGGAGAAAATGAGAGAAAGAGAGAAAATGGAAGATTTGGGCTGGATTCCGTCGCTACCAGAGGTGATCCGAGACTACGAACCTCGAGGCAAGTTTCTTACTTGCTAGATAATGATTTAATGTGATAAATTTTCATGTATAGTTAATTTTGGAGTTTTAAACCATAAATGGGTTTTTGGTTGATTTGGGTGTTAAATCCTTAAATCTTATAGATTGTGTGGTTTAAGGTTATTACATGGGTTTCTTTTGGTGTATAATTGTTGGGGTAATGTTGTTGGTGGAGGGGAATGAAGAAAGTATAGGATTATGGGTTTTAGGGTTCGGTTTTGGCTTTGAAGAAGAAGGGTTTTTCGTGGATCTGATAGGCACGGTCGATCGCGGTCCCAGGACCGGTCGATCGGTCATGCCAAAACTAGCTTACTGCTTTTGTTGGTAGACCAAACCTGAAAGGGCGGTCGACCGTGGTCCCTTGACCGGTCGACCGGTCCCCTATTTCTCACCTTTAATTTTCCTCGGTTTTCTTTAGCCTCTTTATTTTATGATAGGAACTTAGGAACCTTCCTTTGGGAAGTAATAGGGAGTCCTAGAGGGTTGTATTGGGTAAACTAATGTCCTAGCTTAAGAGTGGATATTTGGTCTTACCCAAGGGCTAGCTTGTATAGGTTAATGTCCGATTGATATAGGAGGTTAACCTAAAGATAAATTGGAAGTTAAAATATTAAGGTTGAGCTTTTGGGAGACACTCCATTATGGAGACTCACTTTGAGGGTTTATGAAATAATATGAACTCTTGGAGGCTAGTTTGAGGTTAGTGGCACTTTGGGTCTTAGGTCATTAATAAACATGACTTAATGAATAAAGAATGCACATTATAAAATGTGGTACTATATGAATAAGTACCAAAAGGATTTTGAGAAAGTAAAATTGGATGTTTTCAAAAGGAAACGTAATTTTTTTCATAAATCGCTATCATAAGGGAAGTTGTGTGCGTTGTGGTGAAGCCCCCTGGCTATTGAGCAGGGTGGATATAGTCCCTAGGCTATATGGGCATTTATATTACTACGCTGGTTAGGGGATTCCGGGTGTGGTCCTGACTTTCCCGCAGGCAATATGGCTGCTTCCCGACGTTGGTAGGTTCCCAGGTTGTCTTGTATAGATAGACCCTGGAAGATGATAGCCATTTAGGGGCGCGTCCAGTGGGGATACCCGGAGGGACGGTCTTAGATTTGTTAAAGCATTTTATGATAATAAAATGGCTTTAATTTACATTTCCCGGATGGAAGAAGGGAAATGGGATATGGTTTGGCTTCGGTAACACTCTCGGATGGAAGAAGGGATGTGGAAGCATATGGTATACAAAAGTATTTTTATGATAATAAAAATGACTTTTGATTGCACTTCCTGGATGGAAGAAGGGAAGTGGGGTTTTATGAAAAAGGATAAAGCACTTTTTATGATAATAAAACTTGCTTTAAATTATGTATTCTTCCTGGATAGAAGAAAGGAAATAAAATTTGTAAATAAGATTGACTTGGTAAACATTTGATAAAATGTTGTACCATTTATATATATTCCTAAAAAAAGAAATTAGGAATTGTGCCATTAGATGATGGATAGGTTTTATTCCTTGTCGTACAGGTGCTCTACCGCATGGACACCCGTATTTACATTTCCATTCCAGTTGTCATGGAGCTACAGCATATTGCGAATGTTGTAGGTTACTTGTATTAGAAGCTTCTTTCTATTGTACTCTAGTTATGTTCAGTATAACTATTCGGGCGTGTTTTTCCCAAGGTATTGCACTCATTCATTATATTGTAAATATTGAATTGTAATACTCGATGTACTATTTGTATTGGTCTGTTCACCAACAGCTTATTCGGTGATATTTATTATATTGTCATTCTTCATTCATCGATTTTTGATATCCACCGTTTTTACAAATGGGATTGTCTAAGTGTTTTTCTTTTACTTACTAAATTTTCTAAATTGACAGTCCGTTTTCTAAAATGATTAGTGATTATCTCATACTATTATTTTAATCGACAGTGATGCTGAGAATGGACCATCTGATTCCTGTGATTATTAGAGTATTGGGCTGGACACCTATTATTTTAGTAGGCGGGTTGTCACAGCAAACACCCCCAGTTTGTAAACCTGAAGCGTAAAGCTAGGGAGGATCCGAACGACCATAGTAAAGCGAAGCCATGGTCCAGGCGATCAATATTTTTTTATTTATAGTATTGGAAAGATCAACATGTAAGGCATATAATTGATGTGATGCACACAGAGAAGAATGTTGCAGAACATTTGATAGGCACATGTCTGGGTAAATCTCATTCCAAAGATGGAGAGCGTTCCCGTCGAGATCTATAGGATATGAAAATAAAGAAGAGACTGTGGTTAAAAAATGACCCAACGACAGGAAGAATTTCTATCCCCCCGAATGCTTTCACTTTGACTACTAGTGAGAAGAAGATCCTCTTAGACACGTTGTTCAACTTGAAGACTCCAACCAGTTATTCTGGTAATTTACGTAGGGTAGTAAGCTACCAAGCAAATGACTTGAAACAGTGCAAGTCTCATGACTGACACGTAATCATCCAATTAATCCCGCTATTATTTCGGCATTACTTCTCTAAATACAAAGATCTTCGTCGGGCAATTATGCAAATCAGTTTGTGTTTTACCCTACTTTATGCAAAAGTGGTAAACAAAAGGCACATTAAAGTTGCAAAATCAACTTTAGCCGAGGCAGTTTGTGTATTAGAAAAATATTTTCCTCTGTCATTCTTCGATATTAGTATCAACCTGCTTGTGCATTTATGCGATGAAGATTTATTATGTGGTCCCGTGAGGTATAGTTGGATGTATCCTTTTGAGCGCTTGATGAAAACCTTCAAAGTTTATGTAAAGAATACACGGTATATTGGAGGGTCGATTACTAAAGAATACGTAACGGTGGAATCATCGATATACTCTAGGGAACATATGCCATAACAAGAGGTGAGGAGGTTTAATCCTCGTGGAGAAAGAGTGATAGAGGAACCTGACGAGTTTGAGGATGAATTATCATTTGGGAACCCTAAAGAGGTGAAACTCACAAACCTACAATACGAGCAAGCAACTCGTCATGTCTTCGAATCGCAAGATGAAGTCCAAGACTGGAGAGAGTGAGTATCTACTGAATTCTTCTTCTTTAGTTATATGTATTTTTTATTTTATGATCTAAACTCTATAATTTTTTGGTAGGAAGTACGAGAACGAAATTATCCAAAATCAAAGGAGAAATTTTACGACAACTGAATTTAGGGCATGGGTGTCAAAAGAGGTACTTTTCACATCTTATGTGTGCGGTTATTTATTCATGTGTGGTAAAAATAGGCCATAATACAAATTCATTAATAAATGCATCTTCTAAAAAGAGGTGATGTCTCTTCCAGACTTGCACGCCTAGCAAAAGGTCCTAGTTTTTGTGTGAAAGAGTTTAAGAAATTCCGCACCAACGGTTTTGATTTTATTTCATATCCATATGAGGAAAAGCTTTTGACGCAAAATAGTGGAATATCAATTTCTGCCTTGACCACTGTATCACTAGCAAAAGTGATAAAAATCCAAAGAATACGGTGCTAACCTATTATGGGACAATTCAACAAATCCTAGAACTTGATTACTTGGATTTCACAAAAAGCGTATTCTATTGTGATTGGGTAAAGGTGGAGGATACAACGAATGCTTGCAAAGTTGATCCCAACTCCAAACTTATTATGGTAGGTTTATCAAAGCTGAAGACTAAAGACCGCGTAGTCGACGAGCCTTTTATTTGTGCCTTTTAGAACGTAAAGAAGGTATTCTACTCGAAGTGCATAAACGATGGCAATTGGTCTATTGTTGTGCATGCACCAAAGGGTATGACTACTGAAGTAGACGCATTAAAGGCTCCAAAAGAGTTCCAATCAGCTCTTGATGACAACCCTAATTTGAAGGATCTTTTAGTTGATTTAGAGGAAGAGTGAGTATCAAAATATTATTTTATCCTCATCAATCTTATTGGTATCGTATTATGATATTGACATTGTATTAGCACTTTACATTAATTTATGAATTTTATCAACTTTTAAGTGTAATGTCCTGCTATTTGTGCAAATGGTAGGTGATTTATCGGTTCTTTTATTTAGAATAGATATGTTTTCATTTATTTACCTCTATCATTTGGCTTTCGAGGGCGAAAACCCGAAACAACCCCCGAACGGCCCCATGAGTGGCACCAACACCTCCCACGGGACCAATGTAACTCGTAGGAACTAACCGTGTGATCACGGGACTCCCGGTTTGAGAATACGACAGTAATTTGCATATATTTAGACTTAGGCTTAAAAACATGGCGTTAGTGGGTGAAAAGACGAAACATCCCCCGAACGACCACGTGACTGGCACCAACACCTCGTACGGGACCAATGTAACTCGTAGGAACTGATCGCGCGATCACGGGACCCCCGATTTGAGAATACAACGATAATTTGCTTATTTCTAGTCTTAGGCTTAAAAATATGGCATTAGTGGGTGAAAACTTGAAACAGCCCCCAAACGGCCCCGTGGGTGGCACCAACACCTCGCACGGGACCAATGTAACTCGTAGGAACTGACCGCGCGATCGCGGAACTCCCGGTTTGAGAATACGTTGATAATTTGAAAATATCTAGACTTAAGCTTAAGAAAATGGTGTTAGAGGACGAAAACCCAAAATAGCCCCCGAACGGCCCCGTGGGTGGCACCAAGACCTCCCATGGGACCAATGTCACTCGTCGGAACTGACCCCGCAGCCGCGGGACTCCCGGTTTGAGAATACAATGATAATTTGTATATTTCTAGACTTCGGCTTCAAAACATGGCGTTAGAGGGTGAAAACTCGTAACAACCCCCGACCGTCCCCGTGGGTGGCACCAACACCTCCCACAGGACCAATGTAACTCGTAGAAACTGACCGCGCAGCCGCGAGACTCTCGGTTTGAGAATAAGACGGTAATTTGCGTATTTCTACACTTAATCTTAAAAACATGGCGTTAGAGGGTGAAAACCCAAAACATCCCCTGAACGGCCCCGTGGGTGGCACTAACACCTCCCACAGGACCAATGTAACTCGTAGGAACTGACCCCATAGCCGCGGGACTCCCGATTTGAGAGTATGATGGTAATTTGCGTATTTCTAGACTTAGGATTAAAAACATGGCGTTAGAGGGTGAAAACTCAAAACAGCTCCCGAATGTCCCCGTGGGTGGCACCAACACGTCCCACGGGACCAATGTAACTCGTAGAAACTGACCACCAGCCGCGGGACTCCCGATTTGAGAATACGACGATAATTTGCATATTTTTAGATTTAAGCAAAACATGGCGTTAGTGGGTGAAAACTCGAAACAGCCCCCAAACGACCCCATGGGTGGCACCAAGACCTCCCACGGGACGAATGTAACTCCTAGGAACTGGCCGCGCAGCCCCGGGACTCCCAGTTTGAAAATACGATGATAATTTGCATATTGCTAGACTTAGGCTTAAAAACATGGCGTTAGAGGGTGAAAAATAAAAACATCCCCCGAACGCCCCCTTGGGTGGCGCCAACACCTCCCATGGGACCAATGTAACTCGTAGGAACTGACCCCGCAGCCCCTAGACTCCCAGTTTGAGAATACGACGATAATTTGTATGTTTTTATACTTAGGCTTAAAAATATGGCGTTAGAGGGTGAAAACCAAAAACAGCCCCCGAACGGCCTCGTGGGTGGCCTCAACACCTCCCACGGGACCAGTGTAACTCGTAGGAAATGACTCCGCAGTCGTGGGACTCCCGGTTTGAGAGTACGACGGTAATTTGCCTATTTTTAGACTTAGGCTTAAAAACATGGCGTTAGAGGGTGAAAAGTCAAAACAGCCCCTGAATGGCCCCGTGGGTGGCACCAACACCTCCCACGGGACCAATGTGACTCGTAAGAACTAACCCCGTAGCCGCGGGACTCCCGGTTTGAGAATACGATGATAATTTGCATATATCTAGACTTAGGTTTAAAAATATGGCGTTAGAGGGTGCGAACTCGAAACATCCCCCGAACGCCCCCGTGGGTGGCACCACACCTTCAACGGGACCAATGTAACTCATATGAACTGACCACATAGCCGCGGGACTCCCGGTTTGAGAATACGACGATAATTTACATAATTCTAGACTTAGGCTTAAAAATATGTCGTTAGTGGGTGAAAACTCGAAATAGCCCCCGAATGGCCCCGTGGGTGGCACCAACACCTCCCATAGGACAATCGTAACTCGTAGGAACTGACCCCGCAGTCGCGGGACTACCGGTTTGAGAATACAATGATAATTTGCATAATTCTAGACTTAGGCATAAAAACATAGCGTTAGAGGGTGAGAACTCAAAACAGCCCCCGAACGGCCCCGTGGTTAGCACCAACACCTCCCACGGGACCAATGTAACTCGTAGGAACTCACCCCACAGCCGCGGGACTCTCGGTTTGAGAATAATATGATAATTTGCATAATTATAGACTTAGGCTTAAAAACATGGCACTAGTGGGTGAAAACTCGAAACAGCCCCCGAACGGTCCCGTGGGTGGTACTAACACCTCCTACGGGACCAATGTAACTCGTAGGAACTGACCCCGCAGTCGCAGGACTACCAGTTTGACAATATGATAATAATTTGTATAATTCTAGACTTAGGCATAAAAACATGGCTTAGGGGGTGGAAACTCGAAATAGCCCCCGAAGGGCCCTGTGGGTGGCACCAACACCTCCCACGGGACCAATGTAACTCGTAGGAACAGACACCGTAGCCGCAGGACTCCCGGTTTGAGAATACGACGATAATTTGCATATTTGTAGACTTAGGCTTAAAAACATGGCGTTAGAGGTTGAAAACTCAAAACAACCCCCGACCATCTCCGTGGGTGGCACCAACACCTCTCACGGGACTAATGTAACTCGTAGGAACTGACCGCGCAACCGCGAGACTCCCGATTTGAGAATACAACGGTAATTTGTATATTTATAGACTTAGGCTTAAAAACATAGCGTTAGAGGGTGATAATCCAAAACAGCCCCGTGGGTGGTACCAACACCTCCCACGGGACCAATTTAACTCGTAGTAACTGACCCCACAGCCGTGGGACTCCCGGTTTGAGAGTATGATGGTAATTTGTATATTTCTAGACTTAGGCTTTAAAACATGGCGTTAGAGGGTAAAAACTCGAAACAGCTCCTGAACGTACCCGTGGGTGGCACCAACACGTCCCACGGAACCAATGTAACTCGTAGGAACTGACCCCGCAGCCGCGGGACTCCCGATTTGAGAATAAGACGATAATTTGCATATTTTTAGATTTAAGTAAAACATGGCGTTAGTGGGTGAAAACTCGAAAAAAACCCTGAACGGCCCCATAAGTGGCACCGAGACCTCCCACGGGACTAATGTAACTCGTAGGAACTGGCCGTGTAGCCCCCGGACTCACAGTTTGAAAATACGATGATAATTTGCATATTTCTAGACTTAGGCTGAAAAGCATGGCGTTAGAGGGTGAAAAACAAAAACAACCCCCGAACGGCCCCGTGGGTGGCGCCAACACTTCCCATGGGACCAATGTAACTCGTAGGAGCTGACCCAGCAGCCACGGGACTCCCGGTGTGAGAATGCGATGATAATTTGCATATTTCTAGACTTAGGCTTAAAAACATGGCGTTAGAAGGTGAAACCCAAAAACAAGCCCCCGAACGGCCCCGTGGGTGGCCCTAACACCTCCCCCTGGACCAGTGTAACTCGTAGGAACAGACCCCGCAGCCGTGGGACTCCCGGTTTGAGAGTACGATGGTAATTTGCCTATTTCTAGACTTAGGCTTAAAAACATGGCGTTAGAGGGTGAAAACTCGAAACAGCCCTCGAACAATACGATCCGAATCGTACGTTAATAGTGAAGATCAATGAAACATCCTAAATAATATTTCTAATCCATTCTTATTAATACTTAACGTTACACTTATTAGCATGCTAGTCCAAAATACAATCATTACGTGATGTAACCCAAGGGAAGTGCCCCCAAGGCCTAGTAAACAGAGCTACTAATGGTGAATGCAGATAGTTACTTACCTGTATAGCGCTCTCAAAGTACGGAATATCATACCACCTGCCGCAATAAAAGAAGGAATGGGAGCTGAATGCTCAGTGGGATCATATACAAATGCAGTATAGAAACGAGCGGCAGAAAGAAGTACTCACACGCTACATTACATGCATGTGAAAATATGTATATCTCTACATATATACCTTTGAAAAATACATATGCCAATGTATTTAACCGTTTATTTCCAAAAACATCATTTAATACCATTCAACTTCCCTGATATTACAAAACAGTCATTTACTTTACCATGCTTAGGACTCGTATGTGTTTTCCATTAACTCACACCGTTTAAACAAATGGCATTTGTTTGGAAAACATTCTTCTTACATTTGAGGAAATTTACTATCCAATGTTCATTAACTCACACCAAAGTTACTTAACCATTTCAGGATTTCTTTTCAACACACACACATGCCGTGTTTAGAAAAATACTCTTTTCCCTTGTAAACCTCAGGTAACACACGCTTGTGTTTACTTTAATTTAAATCTTCTTAGGTAGTTTAATTTCATTAAGTCACCTTATTAAACTATCCCATGTTGCCACATGAACTTTAAACATTTAATGCATTATTCTTGCAATAGTAAATCAATGAATTTGTGCCATTCATTTATGACCCTTTCATGAACATTCGATTCATTACTTAGCATTATTTCTCTTTGGGTTTTGCCAACAAACACTCATGGAATTCGTGGCCTCACACCACCGGTCTCCGCCGCCAAATACTACTGTAGTTGGTTTGGGGTCTTTCACCACTAGGGACGTCATGGCCTCCTTAATTATTTTCTCTCGACGTCATCCGAATATCATTATCGGCGCCAAATCCTATATTATTTGAGCCCCGTTCTTGACACGTAGGCATTTTCGTCATTAAAACACTTATTCAACTTCTTACTTTGTCAAAATTACACTTTTTGCATTATGGACTCTTTAATATATAAAATCATGTCTTTCACATATTAAAGTCCCCGCACTTGATTTTGTGAGTTTAACACTAAAACTCCATTTTAACCAACATTTACACATTTGACACTTTATAATTTCAAACTTGGTGTCACACACATTCGTCACAATTAATTGCATAAAAACCCGTACTTAATCATTTCTTCCACACTTAGTCTCCTATATTCTCATTATTTACATTTTTACCCAACATTCTCAAGAAGACTACACTTTCACATATTCACGCTTTTAATCTCAAAACTTAGTTTAAACAACAAAATAGTACACTTTATAAATGAAAGTTTATTTGTGCACTTTATAGTGATTTATCAACATAAAATCGCCATATAAATCTAATAAAAAGGGTATACATGCGTGAAATGTTCCTTTATCAAAAAATCATTTTTTTACATTTAAACTTGAAATTAAAATATTTTACTCCGTAAAATGTTCGTGATTTGGGGTTGAAATTTATCTATTTTAAAAACCCATTATACCTCTTGTTGTAAGTAGACATATTCATAGAAAATAGTAAGAATGATACTAATAAGTCTATTAGTACATTTAATCATCACTTTTATTTCATAAAAATACCCATCCTCACACAAAATACCAATAATGTAACCAATAAACCCATGAATTGGTTTTAACCATTTTCTCACACAATTTTCACCCAAATGGTGGAATATACTATTCTGAAATTTTTGTGAAATTCCAAAACCCATTTAAATCACTTCTTTGAAAACCCACTTGTCCAAGAAATCATAGAAACCCACCCAATGAACTCTATGGATGCAAATCAACACAAATCCTTCATATATTAAACCTAATATATGCAAATAGCAATATGACATTATTCTAAATAATAAGCCTATATCAAGGTTAAAGAATCCCACCTCTAATACTTCCATAATGGTGTAGATGTTATAGAAGATGGAAGACCCCCCACCTCTAAAGGTGGCCTCAAGGGGAACTCTAAAAGCCCACCAAAGCTTGTCTCCAAGAATCCATCTACAAGCTAACTTTCTTCAACCTCCAAGAACCCTCTTCAAACCCCATTTTCAGAACACCCAACAACTTCAAAAATTTCATCTTCTACCTTGCACCATGTGTCTAAGGTTTCTACATGGTGATGTATGGGTTTGTAGGATCACACATGGATGGTTCATCTCTATACATGGAGGTGTAACATGGTGGTTTTGGCTTATCATTCCTGGCCAGAAAACATCCTCCAGAACTAGACTTAGAGAATGAGAGAGAGGGTGGCTGCAAGAATAAGGAGAGGGTCTTTCAACCTTAGCACCCCCCCCCCCCCCCCACTATGTTTATATACTCCCAAATGATGCCCTAGCCCGAAATCATCTTGGTCTGGAGTACCGAAGAAGCATACAAGTGGTACAAAATCAGCAGTCCAAATTCAACAGCGTCTCCAATAAGGCAGACCGTCGGCAGACCTGTTCGATAGATCGATCGAGCCTCATCATCGATCGATCGACCCCTTTTTAATTTTTTTTTATTTTTTCTCAAATATACCCCATAGCCTTGTTATCCTTATTTTTAGTACCCATAATTTATGGTCAAACCATTTTTACTCCTAATGATTATTTTTCTAAAAATCACGCAAGGTTGCACTTTACAGTGTCGCGTACCGACTAAATTCCATTTATACTTCCTCACGACCGTATGTCCTTTGTTTCTTAATTTAATCGTGTTGTACTCTAACAACATGTTAATTTTGGCCATTTGAACCAAAATGTCCCTCCATGCAGCCCATGCAACGTCAATTTTTACTTTTTATTCACATTGTGCAACTTGTCGTCTTATGCACAATTCTAGTTCAATCACTTATTTAATTGTTTCTCCAATTTCATTTCTGAATGAAGTACTCCAATTATTATTTATCATATATTTTCTAGGGCGGGGCATTACAAGGTAGTTGGGGGTAAAATGGGTATAAGGGGTAAAAGGAATTACATGGTTAATTAGGCACCTGGGGCTTTTTGGATTTGGTTTGGCATGTGACACAAATCGTGGCTTGGGAGAAACATGGAAATGGGTTTGAGTTTGAAAGGTGTTTGGAAGTGTATTTGGATGGACACGATCAGGTTCGGGTAGGATGGCTGAAATCGGGTTTGGCCGGACATGGAAGTCGGGTCGTCGGAGGAGGTCTCTGGCCGCGGGTGGATGGTCACGCCGCCGGAGGTTTCGGGGGTTGGGGGTCGGCGAGCTGTCGCCGGCAGGAGGTTTTCGCCTGGGTGGCGAGGTAGTAGGGGTCTGCGGCGTCGGAGTTGGTCTGGGCTCCGCTGGTATAAGGGACGGAGGTGGCTCTGCCAGCGTCGGGTTTAGGGTTCCGCCGACGACGGGTTATGGCGGGTCGATTTCGCAGGCAGGGGTTTCAGGTTATGGAGGTATGTCCATAGGGATGTGGGTTTTGATTTGAGTTTGTGGCTATGGAGTTTAGTGAGAGGAGAGTGGTGGAAATGGGTTATGGTGGAATGTTAGTAATGGTGGAGGGGAGAGAGAGAGAGAGTGAGGTTGAAGATGAAGTGGTGTGGGTTGTGGTGTGTGTGGGTGTAGGTGTAGGTTAGTAGGATGTGGATGAGGGTTGGTTATGTGTGAGTGTGTGTTTAATTTGGACCTTTAAAATAAAATTAACTAATAAAATTAATAAAATAAAAGAAAAACCTAAAAAATAAAATCCTATTCTAAAATAAAGCAAAGACTCAAATAAAAATTCAAACTAAAAAGAAATAAAATTAAAAAATAAAAATAAAAATCTAATAAAACTAAAACTAAAATCCTAATTAAATGTAAAATCAAATAAAACTAATAAATGAAATCCTAAAAAAAATCTAATCCTAATAAAAATAAAACTAATAACTAATAAAAATAAAGATGAAATAACAATATACTAATAAAATATAAAAATAGTAAATAAAACCTAAAAATCCTAAATAAATAAAAAATAAATCCTAAAAATAAAAATGACTCAAACTAAAAATCTACAAAATAATAAAAGGGCACAAACTAACACACGCGGGTTTCGGGGTAGGTTTAGGCTAGGATGGGCTAGGTTAGGGTCAGGAGATTGGGTATTTAGCTCCATAAAACGCGCATTTGCCTCGATATATAGCTTTTGACACCGCAAACGGATGTTTGACCTACAAGATAAATATTTAAGCACATAAGACCCAAATTATCGAGAATTAGCAACTAAAGTACGTCTATTCGGGGTATAAATTGTACAATTTTGGATGCTTATCACATCACCCCCAAACAGAGTGTTGCTAGTCCTCGAGCAATAAGATAGAGAGAAAGAGAAAGATAAGTAACTAAAAGTGTAATACTTTCGCAGGCACTTGCGATTGCACTTAACATGTGCAAGAAGCCTTTAAACCTATAGGTTGCCCTACAGGACGAGTTGTGTCTCGTGAGGGTTTGCAGGTAATATACCCACAAAATTCTTTGTTTAAAATGATTTATTAAAATGCAGTAAATCTCTTATTAAACATAGAATAATTTCACAATCCATCATAAGAAAAATATTTTCATAAATACAAGCTAAAATTGCATAAAATTTAGCTAAGTAAATACTCAAGGCACATCATTCCTAGAACTCAACGTGTGTAGTGTGAATTAGTCAAAACGGGTCGAGAATCACAAGATTAATTCCTAGATTGCCTTTTCGGAATCAACGCTTTAACTTCAAATCTCACGGATATAACTCTCTCAAACGAACTCTCGGGATTTGGGTTAGTGTATCGCTCTTGTGTGTGAGGAGCTGACTAAATGTAAGCAAGTTCAAACGTCTCACACACATAAGAAAGAATGTACATTTTGAAAGAAAAATGATCTCATGAAAGAAATGCTAATGACTATAGTGAGAACGTCAAGTTATTCACCACGTTGACTTTCATTTTCCCGAACACCTAGGGGAACATATGGATGATAATGGGTGAGGGGAAAATGAAACGGGAAGGATGGTATGAAGTGTGGTATGATGGATGTGTGATGTGAATGATGATATATGAATGGATATGATAGAAGAGTGTTCTATACTTTAGGTCTTTATTACAAAAGAACTACTAACTACAAACTTTCTTTCTTTCTTTTTTTTCTTTTGTTTTGATTTTTCTTTTCTTTTTCTCTATTTTTCTTTTCTATTTTTGTTGTTTTTCTATTTTTTTTTCCTTTACTTTCTTTTTCTCTCTCCCTTCAAACTATGAAGACATTTAATATTTGGAATCAACACTCTTTTTTCTCAATACGATGGTGATATAAATGGAGGTGATAGGTGATGGTGTGGGGAAATATATGGATGGTGAGGGGAATATATATGAAATATGGAAAAGCATGGGAATGTAATGAGTGAAGTGTATGGGTGAAAAATGGATGTGAAATGGAAAAGTGATAGGTGTATGGATGAAAATCTAGTATTCTGGATAAATTTTAAGACACGCGTTTCTTACAACTCGAAAAAAATGTCATTCTCAATGATCAAGCCAAAATTTTATGAAAAATAATGAGATCATGCAACAATTTAAAGTGCGGACCCAAACGAAGTTGAATCAACTTGTGACTCAGAGATTGCGTAAGACACTCTAAAAGGGTGAAAGGAATTACTAGTGATCCTTAAGGTTCTCTTTAGAATTGTAGTACTCCTCAACTCTAAACGTAATGACGTGATAAGTGCGCAAATTTTGTTGAGTCTAGGAATTCATGGTGCAACATGCCTTGTTACGTATTACATAAGCTATTTAGAAAAAATATTCACTAGCTTGATTCCTAGACTTAAAAAGATGGATGATTGAAAATTCACATCAATGAGTGAGATGAAAGAAACTGCACGAAATTTTTAAAAACCAGGTTTAAAAATCAAAAAATTTCAAAAGAGGTACAATTTTGATAATATTTCCCACCCCCAAACAAAATGGAACATCGTCCTCGATGTTAAGTAAAATAATTTTTAAAATTAAGAGCATAAGGTAGGAAAGATAATACCATAATCAATCGCTAATGAAGTGGACAGATGTAGCCAAAATGAAACCTGAGTAAATGATAAGAAAAAAAATGTGTATAAGCCTATAAACATGATAAAGCATAGGTTGATGTGAAACACCACCCCCAAACAAGATGAGGCTAGTACAAGAAATGCGGGCTGCCTCCCGGTAGCGCTAAGTTTAATGTCTTCAGCCAGACCGAACCATTCTCACCCTAAAGATAGGAACTAGGAAAGCTCGGGGTGGCAGAAAAATCGGGTGATGAGAATCACCCCCTAACAAGACTGAAGCGTCAGTCTTGTTGGATAGAGGCTAAAACAGGTCAATGCACTTGTATGGCAAAGAGCATCACGCGATGCAAAGCATCGGTGGACCATGGGTGGGTTGGTATTAGGGAAAGGGTGAAAAAGGCATGGGTGATTAAGCATCGATCACGGGCCTTATTGAGCCAAAATATGAGGGAGATTAGGGCCCTATAAGCATGGTGCTCAAGTTGGTGAGGGAGGAAAAATGGTTTGAAAAGGGTAATGGTATGGGCCTCATAAAAATCACACGACCATTCTAGGAATGGGCGATGATAATGGTCGCGCCGTGTCACGCCAGGGAGCTGTCGATGGGAAAAATCAACACCACAAGATAGTGGCGGGCATGGAGGAACAAGCTCGATGTCACGGAAGTAGAGAGTATCACCATAACTCTCATGGAAGGTGGAGGATGGTTTTAGGTGAGGATCTAAAAATGTAGATGGAAACATGAACTGTGTAAAATCAAGATCCAAACCAGGTGGTTGTGTGGAAAGAACAATGGGTGGGTCAGGTGGGATAAATGGTGGATCGGGTGGGATAAACGGTGGAGGAAGATGATCCAACTCAAGAGTTGGAGACATACACTCATTGGGAGGAGTAAAGGAATACTCACAAGGGAGTGTGGTTTCTAAAGATGGAGTGATAAACTTGTCAATAAGAGTAGCATCGATGAATGTGGTGGATGGATAAGACAAGGCACCAAGATCGGAGATAAAGGAATCTCTAGAAAAAATGGGCTCAAGATGTGCCATGCATGGTGGGACATCATCCATATCCGGCTAGTTAGGAACTATCACAGATTCTATCTCGGGAAAATAGTGAACACTCGTAGCCGGAGCTAACCTAAAAGATATGAGCATGTCAAAGACATATGAAATTGGGGCATAAGGTAAAAGCTCGGGCATATTTTTGGATATGACGGGAGTGTGAATGGGAATCGCAAGGTGGGGTTCATATGGACGTGGTGGGATTTAATCAGGCTGACTAATGAAAGGTAAGTCAACACAATTGTCAACTTGGGACCCGGACCATGGAATGGTCTCAACTTCAACATTCTCGGGGTGGTAGGGTTGGTCACACTCAAAATTCGTGTAAAAGAGGACACATCATCGTCACACTCGGTTGAAATGATGGGTGGATCCATGGGAATGTCCGACTCTCTCGCACACTCCAATTTAGTTAATCGTTGTTCAAGCCTTTGGAGAAGCTTGAGTTTTAATTTGAGTGGCTTGATCTTGCTCGAGTATGAAATTTTGCAGGAGGCTTTCGAGAGTGGAGGTGGATGATGGTGGTGGTGGAGTGACGAGTGGTGGAAGTGGGTGAGGTGGACACAACTCGCTATGGACAAGACTATACGAAGAATACTCAAATGAAGTGTGTGGAGTGGGGCCAAGTTCATCATACACGAAAGGATCGCTTTCGTGATGGACAAAGGGTTGATACTCATGGGGTGCGTAGTGAGGTAACTGATCGTGAATGGGTGCACAAGGTTGCCATGACAACTGTTGGAACGTGTGAGGATCCACAACATCGGGTTGGGATTCCTATTGCGTGGAAGGGTGATCAGGCCTCCACGAATAGCTAGGGTACTCATACAACTCGGGATTGGGTGTATCAGTATAGTAGGCCGAGGTGGGTTCCGGAATAGTGTCATATGGATACACATGTTCCATGATGGGTTCAGATGGATATGGAATGTAAGGGAACTCACGGAACATGTGATCGTCATAATAACATTGGGTGCACAACAAAGGATGAGACACGACGACACTTGACACTGAGGGTGATGGAATAAGAGGTGAGTGGAAGTACGGGTCAAGAGTACCAACGGTACTCATGATAGAACCGAAATCATGAAAAATCTCATAAAGAGACGGCTCGGGATCACTCTCACACGTGTCGCGTGACAATGAAAAATGACCAAAGTAGTCCCGTAAGGGACGTTCGTCGGCCATGTGGAGAGAAATATTTTTTTGGAGATTTTTTTAAATTTTTTCAAAAGGAAAGAAAATATTTTTGGATTTCTAAAAATAATGGAAGAAAATATTTTTTTGGAGTTTTATGAGAAATAAAGGAAGAAAATATTTTTGGATTTTTCTAAAATGAAAGAAGGAAAATATTTTGGGGATTTTTCTAAAAAGGAAAGAAAGAAAATATTTTTGGATTTTTTTATAAAAATAATATAAGAAAATATTTTTGGGGTTTTGTGAAAAATAGAGGAAGAAAATATTTTTGGATTTTTTTGGAAGAAAGGTGGGGACAAAATATGGACTCTAGATTTGGACGAACCAACTAAAACCGACTACTGAAAATGGAATTGGACACACACACAAGTTAAGGAGAATTCATAACTAGCACATAGCCAATTTTTATCTTTAGATTTAGTGAAAGTGTAGTCAAATTTTAATGAAATCCGCGGGCGATAAAAATCACGGAAATCATCTTAGTGATTGCATTTGCAAAAATATTCTCCTAGTGAGCTACCTAGTTGATTGATTTTAAATTTAATGATGGCTAGGGTAGCACACAATTGGTAAGCGAGTGAGTCGGGTGATGAAATCCCTTCTCGTGAGTGATCGGGTGTAGGTCTTAGTCAATTAATTCATCACACCATTCGAAAATAAATGTGAAAATAAAATCACATAAGAGCACACAAAGCACACACAACAATGGACTCGCCAACAGGAGAGGCGCGAGGGTGTAAGAAATGTACCTCCCATGATTTTTAGGCCGTGGGGTACCGAAAAATTTGAGTCGACCGGGGGGAGATTACGCCTATCTCAGTCATCCCCGGGAGTCCTACCGACCCAAGATAGAGAGGCTTCTATATCCTCGCCTTTGGACACCCTCTCTCTACCTTGTTCGGTTTATCAATCATGCTTTCTTCGATTATTACAATTTTATAATATGAAAAATAAAATAAAGGTGTCTCTAAGCACTGCAATACAAGCCAAGGGTAAAAATCCTAATATAAGCCTTCTAAAAATATAAAAATGGTACAAAAAATAATAAAGTGCGAAAAAATAAATGAACTACAAGTTGAAATCCGCTCCAAGTGTAGCGGTAAATAAGGGTATCAATCCAATTCAAGGGGGTAAAGCGAGGGAAAAATAATTGTAATTCACTTTTTATTTTCTTTTTGTTCTTTTTCACCTTTCTATCTTTGTTTTAACTTTTTCAAATATTAAAACAATTGGGTGAGGTGATGATTTAAACTAAACTAAACTAAATGTGATATGATAACAACTAACTAGAAAGTTACTAAAATAAAAAATAAAGTCTAAACTAAAATAAGAGATAAAGTGAGGTAAATAATTGTGAGAACAATCAAGGAGTGGGATTACACCACAAATTTTAGCTATTCTAATTAATTAATGTAATTAATTGAATTCTCCCAAATTAATATCAAAATTACAAATCAACTCTCGTTGCAAATGTAATTTTAATAGTAACCTTATAGAAAATTAAGTTTAACACCCCACAACTCTCGAAAATAGATCCACACTCCTTTTAATTAATTACCCACTAGGATCGATCAATTAAAATTTATGTCAATCTCAAAAAAAAAATTAGAGTTGAAATTCAAGTTATAATACCCCACTTAAGAAACCCCTATCTCTAGTTCGAATCAAAAATGGGTATTATAACTAGAATTTCGATTTTCTCTCGAAAATCATTCACCCTCTCTCGAGGCGTGAATTTAAGGGGGAGGGATCAAAAATAACATTCAAAGGGAAATTTCAAGTAATCAAACTAATTAAACTAAAATAACATCAAAAAATGGTTTCCCCCCACCCCTTGAAAGGGGATTTAGCCTAACATGGTATGAAATATGACAAATTAATAATCAAAGGCATAAAATAAATGAGATGAGAAAAGAACAATCAAACCCCAATCTCTTGATGCTTAGTTGATCTTCAATCCATGAGTTGAAATTCATAATCCATCAACTTGAATGATCCAAACTAAGTTACATAAAAATTTCAATCAAATTAATCCTCACACATTTATCACTCAATAATCTCAAAAAAGAAAAATAAACACTATTTACAATATGGTGTTTATCCTAATTTATTTCTAACCCTAAACTTTCTCTCTCTAAAAATTCATATCTATCTAGCCCTCCTTTTTTCAAATGGGGTCTTCATCTTCATTTATAGTAGGCACATGGAGCATGGGGGTATCTTTGGGAATTGGTTTGAGTGTGCATGGGAATGGTGAGTTGTGAGGATAAATGGTAGTAGAGGGAATAAAAAATCTGATTTGTTACAAGGGTATTTTTGGGTATTGGGGTTAAAATAGGTAGTTGGGGGTAAAATGGGTATAAGGGGTTAAAGGAATTAAATGGTTAATTAGGAACATAGGCCTTTTTGGATTTGGTTTGGCAGGTGACACAAATCGTGGCTTGGGAGAAACCTGGAAATGGGTTTGAGTTTGAAAGGTGTTTGGAAGTGTATTTGGATGGACACGATCAGGTTCGGGTAGGATGGCTGAAATCGGGTTTGGCCGGACATGGAAGTCGGGTCGGAGGAGGAGGTCTCTTGTCACGGGTGGATGGTCACGCCGCCGGAGGTTTCAAGGGTTGGGGGTCAGCGAGTTATCGCCGGCAGGTGGCTTTCGCCTGGGAGGCGGGGTAGCAGGGGTCTGCGGCGTCGGAGTTGGTCTGGGCTCCGCTGGTATAAGGGACGGAGGTGGCTCTGCCGGCGTCGGGTTTGGGGTTCCGCCGGCCGAGGGTTATGGCGGGTCGGTATCGCGGGCAGGGGTTTCAGTTTATGGGGGTATGTCCATGTGGATGTGGGTTTTGATTTGAGTTTGTGGCTATGGAGTTTAGTGAGAGGAGAGGGGTGGAAATGGGTTATGGTGGAATGTTAGTAATGGTGGAGGGGAGAGAGAGAGAGAGTGGGGTGAGGTTGAAGATGAAGTGGTGGGGGTTGTGGTGTGGGTGGGTGGGTGTAGGTTAGTAGGATGTGGATGAGGGTTGGTTATGTGTGAGTGTGTGTTTAATTTGAACCCTTAAAATAAAATTAACTAATAAAATTAATAAAATAAAATAAAAACCTAAAAAATAAAATCCTATTTTAAAATAAAACAAAGACTCAAATAAAAATTGAAACTAAAAAGAAATAAAATTAAAAAATAAAAATAAAAATCTAATAAAACTAAAACTAAAATCCTAATTAAATGTAAAATCAAATAAAACTAATAAATGAAATCCTAACAAAAATCTAATCCTAATAAAAATAATAACTAATAACTAATAAAAATAAAGATGAAATAACAATATACTATTAAAATATAAAAATAGTAAATAAAACCTAAAAATCCTAAATAATTAAATAAAAAATCCTAAAAATAAAAATGACTCACACTAAAAATCTAAAAAATAATAAAAGGGAACAAACTAACACACACGGGGTTCGGGGTAGGTTTAGTCTAGGATGAGCTAGGTTAGGGTCAGGAGATTGGGTATTTAGCTACATAAAATGCGCATTTGCCTCGATATATAGCTTTTGACACTGCAAACGGACGTTTGACCTACAAGATAAATATTTAATCACATAAGACCCAAATTATCGAGAATCAGCAACTAAAGTACGTCTATTCGGGGTATAAATTGTACAGTTTTGGGTGCTTATCAGTAAGCTATCACAAATTAAACGTGATGCCTTCAGCCATTCCGTCAAGCAAGAAATGAGGACTTACAATCCTGAACTGGACTTTAAGATCAAAGAATAGGTCCAATGCTTGTTGGCTGCAGGGTTCATTAGACCGATACATAACCCACTCTGGCTCTCTAGCATTGTCCTAGTGGGTAAGAAGGATAAGAATCAGATAAGTATCTACGTGGATTTCAGATACTTGAATAGGGCTTATCCCAAAGATGAGTTCCCTCTGCCTTCCATCGACGACTTGATAGATGCAATGGCTGGACACGAAATGTATAGTTTCATGGATGGGTATGTAGGGTACAACCAGATCAAGATGGACCCCACAGATGCATAGAAGACGGCATTTAGAACCCCGTTGGGCAACTTCATGTACAAAGTAATGTTGTTTGGACTAAAAAATACTGGGGCTACTTATCAAAGAACAATGATGGCCATTTTCCATGACTTCTTTCGCAAATTTGTGGAGTTTTATGTGGATGATTTGGTCATCAAATCAAAGAAGGAAGGGTCCCACCTGAGCAATTTGAGGAAATTATTTTCCAGATGTAGGAAGAATAAACTAAAGATGAACCCATTGAAATGCGTCTTCAGGGTAACCAGTGGAAAGTTCCTGGGCTTTGTGTTGGATCGGCAAGGGGTGCAGATGGACCAAGACAAACATCAAGCGATCTTGGAAATGCCAAGCCCAAGAACGGCGAATGAGCTCAAGAATTTCAAGTGGGAGGAAGTTCACCAGGAGTCTCTCACCAGGCTGAAGAAGTTGCTCGTTTCACCACAAACCATGATTCCCCTGATGGAAGGAATACCATTGTAGTTATACCTCACATCCACCATAAGGTTTGTTGGAGCTCTGTTGGCACAGGAGATTGACGGGAAGGAATGACCAGTCTACTATCTTAGTAGAATCATACATGGGCCAGAGGTCAGGTATAGTAGCTTGGAAAGACATTATTTAGCCTTAGTCTTTGTAGAACAAAAAACTTAGGCATTATATATTATCTTTTACAATTCATATTGTAACGAGATGTGATCCTATTAAGTTTTTGTTAGCAAGAACTATATTGATTTGTAGGGAAGCTAGGTGGTTCTTCTTCCTCTCAGAGTATGACTTGAAATGCGTGGTCCCTTGCACAATCAAAAGCCACGCATATGCAGTCCTCTTGGCAATCTTTCTGTCTGGGATATTTGAGCCTCCACGAGAGAGCATTCCAGGAGATAAGTTACAGGCCAATCACTTAGACGTAAGCAAAGAGGAATGGACAATGCAGTTTTATGGATCTTCAGCGAAGAAGAAAGGAGTAGCATGGGTTATTCTTTCAAGAGGTATGGAAGAAATTTGTCTTTCCTACAAGTTATATTTCCCTTATTACAAAAATGAAGCAGAGTATGAGGCGTTGGTGCTGGGGTTACTGGAGGCCCTTCGAAAGGGGGTTCAGTCGCTCTGCATCATGGGTGATTCAGCAAGTAAACAAAGAATATGCATTGAAACACCTAAGTATGGTGACTTAAGGATAATAATTCAAAGGATCCTTAACCAGTTTTAATGCACCAAGATCAAGAGGCATCCTCGAACGATGAAACGCCAGCTAGATGCTTATGCCACCATCGCCTAGAAGATGATGATGAAAGACGATACCACTACAATTGTGATCCAACAAAGAACAACTCCTTCAGTAGTCCAGTCAATCCTACCAATGGAGGATGACTTTCATTGGAGGGGAGAGTTTAGAAAACAACTGGAGTCTGGGGAAGGAGCGGTGGAGCTGAGAGAGTTATCCCAATACTTTACAAATTAGGGAAACCTTTATTTCAGAAATGCAAGAGGATGGTTGTCAAGATGTATCAGCCCAGAAGAAGTAGAGAGGAGATTAAAGAAAACACATAAAGAGCATTGCGAAACAATTGAGATCCCTTTTTACAAGAGAATTCAAAGGGAGGGATACTTCTGGTCTAGAATGAAGCAGTATGCAGCAGAGCTACAACGGAAGTGTGACAAGTGCCAACTGTTCTTTGAAGCAGTTGAATGCCATTTCATTGAAGCTCAACCAGATTAGAGGCAACCCTATATTGACTTCATTAAAGATGGAGTTATCCCAATAGAGAAGATTGATACGATAGGACTCAAACGAAGGGCCCCAAGGTTTTACCTTCAAGAAGGGCATCTTTATTAAAGAGGGTACTTCAATAGGCCATTGCATTGCATCACAAAGGAGGAAGAAATCAAAGTCCTCAAATAAGATCATGATCCAGCTCACATAGGGGGAGGAAAGTTGTATGACCAGCTGATGACGTTGGGGTACTATTGGTCAATGATGGAGAAAGACTCTATTGAGTTTGTTCGAAAATGTAAAGCTTATCAACTGCATGGAAATATGATCCATACTCCATCGGTGGAACTACACTTTCTGGAAACACCTTATCCTTTTCACACTTAGGCATTTGACCTGGTAGGGGCAATACATCCTTCTTCGAGGGGGGATATCTGGATACTAGTGGCAACGGAGTACTTTACAAAGTGGGTAAAGCAATACCACTAAGAAGGGCAACAATAGGGGTCGTGAGAAACTTCATGAGAGAATACATCATTTACTATTTTGGTATTCCAAAGGTTGTTCTCTCTAATAATGGAACCCCATTCATCAATTCAGAGGTAATGATGCTCACAAGCAAGTACTCCATTATTCATCATACTTCAACGATGGAATACCCAAAGGGCAATGGTCAAGCCAAAGCAACTAACAAATCATTGGTTAACATTTTGGCCAAGACAATGGAGGATTTCCCAGAATTATAGGATGACAATATACCAGCTGTATTGTGGGCCTATCGAACAACTAAAAGGAAGCCCATAGGATATACCCCGTTCTTCCTTGTGTATGGAGCTGAAGCGATTCTCCCATTGGAGTTGGAAGTTCCCTATGCCCGATATGACTTTCGAAGTAGCATGCTCCCTCAGAACAGACATGTGCAGTTGAAAGCGTTGGACGAACATAGAGATAATGCGATGTAACACTTTCAAATGTACACGAAGCATCTCTCAAGGGCATATGATAACTTGGTGATACCAAGGAAGTTTATTGAGGGAGACCATGTTTTGAAGGCAAAAGTGAAACACATCAGAGGGCTTCCTTTACCTAAATTTGCAGCGAATTGGGAGGGACCTTTAATTGTAAATGAGGCTTATAATTCAGGTAATTGCTTAATTTTTAAGATGGAAGAAGATTAACAACAAATGGTTGAATGTCTATCATGTGTAAAGAAAATAACCTTAGAACATCGATGTATCTAGCCTTTTTGTTATGAATATATATAAGTAATTATTTTTCTCGAAAGATGTCATTTGTTGCATGAAAATAAGATATAACCTCTCTTTCATTTATAAATTATGAGGTTTTACAAAAATCAGAACTATTGTCTAGGAGTTGTATGAGAAGGAAACTGAAAATTTATACAAGTATGTGGGAGGTCATCAGCTTAGGAGGAACCATAAGTCTAGAGCAGAGAAATAATCTCCAAGCAGACCTGAGGAAGCTAATAGGCATACTTGCTAAGTGTTGGTGGAACCTTCCAGCCTTGTCTGAACTTGAGAATGCTCAATGAGGAGTTTATCTCGCCTCAGCTTCGCTAGATGTAAAGTTTCTTCGATATCCTCCACCCCTTTGTTAGTAGCTTCAAGTAGAGATGTTAGTTCGGCCACACTACACCAAATCTGTCCATTTGTCAAGGTCAATGACCGTGACATTTCGAGGCGAGACAACTTTTTTGTCACGGTCGTGTCAAGATCAATGACCGTGACACATTTGTCACGGTTATAAACGTGACAAATCCGTGACCAGAATTGTCACGGTCAATGACCGTGACAATTCTGGGCAGAATTTAAAAAAAAACTGCTGGGCAGTATGGCCACTGCCACTGCCCAGCAGTATATTTGTACCTGTTATAGCAACGTTGTACCTGTTCCAAACATCATATATCCAACACAAACTAAAGATAATGCAAATATATATTCATGACGATATAATCCAAATATTCAAAGTAAAAATAATATACATGACGATATAATCCAAATATAATTAAAATGGACAAACTTAAAAATAATGTTACTACATGTCTTGGATAAAACTGAGGAGGTGAGTAGGCCACACGACATACGAATTGACGCACCCACTAATATAAGTCGTGCCGCATTGTTCGCGCAACCACAATAGGGAGTTCTCCTTCCCGGATATGACATGCGTGACGAGCACCTTGGACTCCATCTCTTGAAGCACACGTCCATGGACTATTCCACCCTCGACGATATTCGGGTCCCTCATCCCCCGCCCTATCCGCTGGCCATCAAATACGTCCAATATGAACACGCTCGGCCAACCAATTGTCGACAATGGTCTGTTGGAGGGCGCCAAATAGGGAAGTGGATCGTCGAAGTACGAACGTGTCGGTGATGAAGCAGCGAGGTCCACATCCTCGTCATCCTACGCCTCGTCCTCCCGCACCTCCTCCTCCACCGCCTTCTCCTTCTCCTTCCCTTTCCCTTTCCCTTTACGGTCTCCACCCAACGTACGCTTCATGAATGCATACATATCTTGGACCGTCGCCTCCAAACGGGACAGCTTCGCGTCGTGCGAATCCACCGTTCGAGTCAACCCGGTGTCTCTCATCTCCAATCCGATGATCCTAGATTTGGCCACCCGCGAGCTCACTCCCCTTGTCCTCCCCTTGCGATCAGAGCCAAGCACTTGGCTGAGTGCGTCTGTGGACAGAGATGCCTTGTCGACATCAGACTGCGACTCATGCACTTCCTTAAGCTTTGCCTGAAACGACAAAAAGCACATAATTAGTAAAATAAGTAAACTAAAAAATTATAACGTAATTAACAATAATTAAACTGTCGGATTACTTACAATCGTGGCCGCGACGCTCGGGGACACCTCCTTGTCCTTCCCCTTCTTCGTCCGAAGAGCCACATAAGTATCGAGCCTATGTGGCTTACCCCCTAGCCCACTCCCTACCTCCTGAAATAAAATAAAGTAAAGTTAAATTAGTATCAGCCCCGCAAAGTAAAATAATGAAGAATAATATATTTCTGTAGTTATAGATAAATTAAATCTTACCTGCATCCTATGCTCCACCTCAGCGTAAGAGGTCCGGCCGGAGTAGTGCACGTCCGTCTTTTTAGCCCGATTTTCCCTCCCCGATTGGCGAGATGCCAATTGTCGATCCTTGTGCCATTTTACAATTGTCGATCCTTTTGCCATTGTGCCAATGAGATCGGCTCCTTGGGCGGGACGGATCCGCGCCATTGTAAAATGGACTCTCGTGTTTTTCCAAAGTACCGTGTCCGCATATTTTTCTTCCACGTCTTGTGTTGCTCCCTCAACTGCTCCAAGACGGAATCGCGTAGCTTCGGATCCAAGTTGAATTGTTCCTGTCCAACAAATACAATGTTAGTTGCGATAAAATATAAATATAAATATAAATATGAAATTGAAATTGAAATTGAAATTGAAATTGAAATTGAAATTGAAATTGAAATTGAAATAGAAATATTCATATAAATATAAATATAAATATATTACCTGTAATGCCGCCCAAACAGCTAACTTGAGCTCATATGGCACCTCCTTCCAACTCATAAACCCCGGGCCGATGACCGTCTTTAGCAGCTCGAGGGATCTCGCTAATAGCTCCGACATGTTCTCGACGGTAATCCCAAATTTTCCATATTTGGGGAGCCTAGGGGCGGAGGAGCCCTCGTCGCCTCCGCTACCACCGAACCCAGACGACATCATCATAAACAGCATCATCATCTTCGCCTTAACATCTGAAGGAGACATTTTTGCTGTAAAAAAAATGTTATTAGTACAGATAAAAAAAATGTTATTAGTACAGTTATTAAATGGGTGCCCCACCCCCACCCCCTGCCCCCTCCCCCCGCCACACACACACGCACACCTACGCACACACACACACCCCACCCCCACCCACCCCACCCCCTCCCCCCACCACGATCGTGACAACTACATATATTGTTTATCAATAAAATTATGACATGAGATCATTATAATTGGAGCATAAATTTCATTATCATAAAGGGATAAATCCAACCAAGTACAGAGATTCTACAAATTAAAGTGAGAATTAAATTTAAGACTTTCTAACAACATGCATGTATATGGATTCTAACTAATGATATTCATAAAAACATACAATTGGCAACATTTTGTGAATTTACTAAACTTTATATAATATTATCAAATTCTGTTAAAAAATTATCTAGGGTTTTACCTAATTGAATTAATTTCATGAATAAAATTATTATCAATTTAAATGAAAATATCAATTATTATCCAATATTTTTTAATGAAATATTTATTTTGAATGAAAATATCAATTATTATCCAATTATTATCCAACTATTATCAATTATTTATTTTGAATGTATATAATATCCAAAAATATAAATGTAAATAATATTCAAAAACCCCACCCCCTCCCTATGTTTATTATCCAATTATTATCCAACTATTATCAATTATTTATAAAATTGATGTCTACTTTTAGTATTGTGTATATATGTTAGTTGATGCCATTATATTTTTAGCCTAATTAGATTCTAAGGTTATCTCAATTTATATTTTTCTTTTTCTATCTAATAATTTTCAACGTAAGAGCACAGTACATAATTCCAAACACGTCCTTTATTTTTTTTTAACTTCGTATCAATTCGGAGTTTTACTGTACATTTTTTTTATCTTGAGATTCTATATTATAACGTATGTGTAAGTTCCGTCAATACCATTTCGTTTCAATTTTGTGATATTATGTTTTTTTCAAATATTTTAAAAGTTATTAAATGGGTGCCCCACCCCCACCCCCTGTCCCCCTCCCCCCGCCACACACACACGCACACCTACGCACCTACGCGCACACACACACACACACACACACACCACCCCCACCCCCTCCCCCCACCACGACCGTGGAAACTACATATATTGTTTATCAATACAATTATGACATGAGATAATTATAATTGGTGCATAAATTTCATTATCATAAAGGGATAAATCCAACCAAGTACAGAGATTCTACAAATTAAAGTGAGAATTAAATTTAAGACTTTCTAACAACATGCATGTATATGGATTCTAACTAATGATATTCCTAAAAACATACAATTGGCAACATTTTGTGAATTTACTAAACTTTATATAATATTATCAAATTCTGTTAAAAAATTATCTAGGGTTTTACCTAATTGAATTAATTTCATGAATAAAATTATTATCAATTTAAATGAAAATATCAATTATTATCCAATATTTTTTAATGAAATATTTATTTTGAATGAAAATATCAATTATTATCCAATTATTATCCAACTATTATCAATTATTTATTTTGAATGTATATAATATCCAAAAAGGTAAATGTAAATAATATTCAAAACCCCACCCACCCCCACCCCCACCCCCTCCCGATGTTTATTATCCAATTATTATCCAACTATTATCAATTATTTATAAAATTGATGTCTACTTTTAGTGTTGTGTATATTCAAAATCCCACCCACCCCCACCCCCTGCCCCCTCCCCCCGCCACACACACACAAACACACCTCACCCCACCCCCTGCCCCCCTCCACCACCCCCTCCCCCACCACACACATATATACACACACATACACACACATATACACATACATACACATACATATACACACGCACACACCCCGCCCTGTCCCCACCCTGCCCAACCCTGCCCCACCCCCTACCCCCACCCTGCCCCACCCCCCACACACGCACACACATACACACATATATATATACACATACACACATAAATATACACACAAACATATATATAAATGGAAGAGAGAGAGAGAGAGAGAGAGACAGAAAATCGACCTGAAAGTAGAGAGAGAGAGAGAGAGAGAGAGAGAGAGAGAGCAGCGTCGAGAGAGAGAGAGAGAGAGGGAGGGAACGGCGGTAGGGAAAAAAGAAGGGGGTAGGGTTTTAGCTGGAAATATTGTCACGGTCGTGTCAAGGTCTTTGACCGTGACAAGTATTTAACTAATTGTCACGGTCATTGACCGTGACAATTAGTTGTCACGGTCGTGTCAAGGTCAATGACCGTGACATAAAACGCGTGTTTTTTGTCACGGTCAATGACCTTGACAAGGCTGGCCGGCTGAAAGGTGACAATTTGTCCATTTTGGTGTAGTGCCGGCCTAGCTTGCTCAGCTCGTTGAGTATCTTAATGCTACTACAGTAGTTCCCTTTGACTTTCGAATTGCTGACTCTTCAAGGTCTTCAAGTGTCCAATCAACTAGCTCAATTGGAAGCCATCTCTGTCCAACTCCTTTAGATATCCCCAGAATTGGTTGAGGAGGGGCCTGGTAATATTTGCAATAGGGTTGCTAACGATATCAACAATAACGATTGCCATAGCTTGAAGACTATGGCTCATCACGGGAATGTTTGAATGCACGCAGTCGATAGTAACAGTCTAGGGGTAATGAATTTCCATATGTTCAATCACCAATTGATTGTTGGTAGGTAGTTGGGGAGAGCGATGAAGGACCATGAGATAAAACTCATGATGAGATAGAGCTAGCATAGGAAGCTCACAACCAGATTCACTGATGGCCTGAGCACCTGTCGTGGAGCCTTGGTCGTTAGGGATCATTTCCTCAAATACAGTTGGTTCCCGATTTGTTGAGGTGATAGGCGAAGGAATTGTTGGAGATCTATCTGCAACGTGAAGGGACTCCCCAGGATCCTGGGGACAGATCAAGCAAATAATGAGTTTAGTGGAAAAAAAATCTTAACAAGTTCTTGTCATTGTTAAGTCACCATTACTCGTGGAGTTTGACGAAAAATCTTAACAAGTGTTTATTATTGTTAAGTCACCGTTACTCGTGGAGTTTGACAAAAAATCTTAACAAGTGTTTATCATTGTTAAGTCACCATTAACGGTGGAGTTTGACGAAAAATTTTAACAAGTGTTTATCATTGTTACATCACCATTACTAATGGAGTTTGACGAAAAATCTCAACAAGTGTTTATCATTTTTAAGTCACCGTTACAGGTGGAGTTTGACAAAAAATATTAACAAGTGGTTGTCATTGTTAAGTCACCATTATGGATGTAACCGTTATTGGTGGAATTTTATAAAAAAAAATCTTAACAAGTGATTTTCATTGTTAAGTCACCGTTACCGGTGGATTTTGAATGTTTGAAAATGAGAGTCTTCTAGATTGTACATTATCAAGATAAAGGACAAACAACAAGAAACGAAGAAAAAAATAGAGAAATACCTCAGCAATGGCTAGATTAAGAATGGGAGTCACTAAAGAGGCTACAACGGTGGGAACTATTAAAGGCAGGTTCATCTCCTCAGAAGACTCTATGGCACCCTCAATTAGAGGAACCTTAGCTAGAGGGACCTCAATATTGGGTGAATCTCATGTGTCTACAAAAGGAACTCAGGACAATATTGGGGTTGAGCTTGAAGATGTTGTTTAACCTTACTAGGATGGGCAGAAGGGACAACGATGGCCTTGGAAACTGGTAGAATCCCTAAGGATAATGGCGGGATAAGACTTGGAGAAAGATGTAAAAACAAAGCTAAACTTGGAGAAAGATGTAAAAACAAAACTATGTGTTAAAGGAGGGAAATAATACAGAAAGAAGAGACACGCTTCACACTTAACTCACCTCAGTAATATGAATGAAAGGGGTAACGGTAGCGATGGGTCTTGTCAATGGAGGTGGAAGAAGGATATTGGCCAATGATGAAGCTAAAAATGAAGCTACCTCAACCTGAAATACACCAAGATGATAGGAAGATTCACCCGAGGGAAAATATAGAAAAGAAAGATTTAGAAGTGTTTAGAACTTATTACCTCGGGAGAGCTTGGACAAATTGGAATCACAACAAGAGGAACCACCAGCAAAGAGGGTGTACTAAAAGAAACTAGGGGAGTCTCCTCTCGATGGGAGGAAACCCCTATAGACTCAATGATAATAGCAGGACTCTGGGAATCCTCATCTGCACGACTGGAGGCCGAACGATACGAATCAGTAAGACCTATCATGGGCAAATGGGGAGGAGATGATTCCGTCATAGATGCACCAAAGCATCCTCCCATGAAAGGGCTGAATGGATGAGAATGCATTTCTTCATCAGCCTCCTAATGGAAACAAGAAAGAAAGAACAAGTGTTAGAAAATAGAAGAGCATTCACTAAGATATAAATGACTAAGTATTGGAAGACTAACCTCGTGCTTAGAAGAAGAGTTTGATGGTATGACATTGGGCAAAGCTGGAGGAGATGAGTGAGGAGAAGTCCTCTCGGTTAGATCATCTACAGTCTTAAGGATATCATTAACTGGTATAACTGCATCGGGAGAAGGAGAAGTATAACCCCTAGGAGTAGGGGTAACGGCTGTGGGGTGCACTATAAAGGCTTGTTTTTTACTCGCCTTGGTTCCCAAAGTTTTCTTCCTCTTTCCAGAAGTGACAGTACTTGAAGGACCATCAGAACCCCTTTTTCTCCGCGAAGTCCCTTCAGTCGGATCCACCACGATAGTGGGAAATGACTCAGGAGGAGGAACCATTGGCGCAGTTTGTTGAAATATCTGTTGTAGCCATTTTACCTCCTTTCTAACTGCGTCCCGTATTTCCTTAGGCACATCAGCATTGGGAGGAACAAAGGCAATGGGAGAAGCATCTATAGGGTCTTGGGACCTTCATGGGGACTTGGTCTTTGAGGAGGCCCCACTCCTGGTCTTCTTTGACTTTTGCGAAAGGGGTTGCAAGGGACCCTCACCAGAAGCTGCAGCGAAAGAAGAACCTCTGGCAGGGGTTTAGGCGTTGGAGCTTTCTTGGCCTTGGCAGCAGCAATGGGAATTATTGGGTAGTACGGAGGCAGCCCGCCAGGAGGATCCTTCGGTGTACGGCTGAAAGGGAACTCAATTCCCAGAATGAAATATACTTTTAGCCCCATCTTTAGGGGGGAAACTCTGAACAATGGGGTAAACAGGGGGAGTTTGGATGAATACACGATTTTTGGCTATCTGTCTTGGCTAATACTTTAGCGCAAAATCACTGGTTAGATCCCCCTTCCTAGAAAGAGCAGGAATGGTAACACGACCACCTATGGCTGAGCATATCGTGAAAGCAGCTGACATGGTGTAAAAGGCACAGACCTAGGGGAAAGATACCCTGGGGTGAGAATCTTGAAACACTAGCTGAAGAAACCCTTAGTCATACCCAAACTGACGGCTGCAAAAGTTGGGGTTGTAATGTTCAGACATATATCCCCATTCAGTGTAAGAGGGAAGATAGCTAGGAGTCAAGGGCAAAACGATGGTAAAAGAATGATCCTCTGTTATAAGATCCTTTGAAGTGGGCCCCACCACCCTAGGTACGGGACTGAAGAAGGTCCAAGTATGGGCAAAAGAATCTTCACTATAGGGCCTCGTCATGAAGCAACTTGCTTTTTCAAAAATTCCCAGAAGCTCCTTTCTACTCTGTTTCTTGTGAAAGAAGAAAAGGTGATGGGGCTTGATGATTTCCCTAGCACGAAGGGGAACACGGTTGACAGATATCTCAGGAAAACAGAAGTAAAGAAAACCAGTCAAAATGATGGCATTGGCGAATTTGGCCAAGTTGTATATGCCCAAGGACCGTTCCATATCCAGATGGGTCCTATCCAACCTAGTAAGTGACCCTAAGGCCATGGCTATTAGAGGAAGCTTATATCCTCAATCCAAACTGACAGACAGATTAATGAAGTACCTACGTGGTTGATCATTGGGTTCTCTAGGCAAGACAAAACGAGAAAGAATCATAAGTATATAGGCTGATAACTCAAGAGATGTACCTTTGCTTGGGCCAAATTCGGTAGTGGGGTTGGTACGATAGAAGTATTTTATGAGAGGACTGAAGGTGGCCTTGTTTGAAGTACCGATACACCTCCTACAAATCTGATCCAAGTCCGCTCAGGCCTTTATCTCTTAGGCATCCAAAGCCTCGTCGTACTAAGCCAAAATGCCTGTGGACTCAAGCCCAAGCAACTCACAAACGTCCTCAAGTGTAATGGTGAACTCTCCCCACGAAACAACGAATATATGAGTTGTAATGTTCCAATGGGAGACCAAAATTTGAAGAGCAGTATTGTGTTTGGAGAGAGTGAATTCCCCAAGCCTTGCAGCTCGGTGGAGACCAACCTTGAAAAGAGTGTCAGAGTAAGTAATCTGCATAAACGAGTTACAAGCAGCAAAGTTTAAGGGGCATCCACCAGGTCCTTTGAAATAAATGTGGGACCAGGGGAAGTCACCTCTATCAAGACGGAACCTCATAGTCCCCTCTGGAGGAAAATAACCCCAAGAAGTGGAATCTTGATCTTCATCACCCAAAAGAAAGAAGGCAAGTCTTGAGGGCACCCTCAAAATCATCTTCCTCACCAAAAATTGGGGAGCGACGATAAAAGCGCAATTTTTCTTAGCGTGCTACCACCGGTGAGGTGGCATTCAGGGTGGTTGCAAGCGAAGAACTGGGTGTGGGCATGCTGGGAATACTGGAAGAGGCCATGGCAGGGGATGATGGAAAAAGGGAAGTTTAAAGAAGGAGAGAGGGGATAAAAATGGAGGAATACGACCACAAGGGGTGGTGAAAGAGATGATGAAAGGGAGAGCACCAGAGAAAACCTTGTTAACAATAGCGATTTGAATCTCTCTCTCTAAAAAAGCGCTGGGAGTTTGAAGAAGACAAAGGTAAAAATGGCTAAGTGTTTTTGAAAAATATACGTTTGTAATCCTTTAAACTCATCTTTTGAGTTTTCCTAGTAACACGCGTGCAAAGCCGCCAATAATCATTTTAAGCAGACACATAACACTTCGGGGAGTGTCCTGATAATTGAAAAGACATAACCATGTCATTAATGAAATGACGCATGGGGAATAGAAAGTGTTTTTTTCCTAGACAAGTTTGAGTTTTGGCGCCATAATTTTTGTCAGACATATCCAATAGCTCCCAACAAAGAAGTTGTCCCAACGGTTCAAAAAGCTACGATGTCCCCTTGCCACAAGTCGAAACGTTGTTTAATTGTAACTTAGTTACATCAGGGAGATTTTTTTTGCTTTTTTCTAACATAAAGAAACGATGACACAACACAGCCCAAACGAAGTTGTACCTTCAAATTGGGAGAATTTCCTAGAAAGAAGTTTACAAGGAAGAATTCCACAAGCCTCAATGCTAGGAATGCCCAAGAGGGAGATTTCATACCACTAGGGGCAAACCTAACGCAACCACTCACAGCTTACAACTATGCTCCACAACAGCGCAGACGGGAGAATTTTAAATAGACAAGAAAGTAAAGACATAACAGATAAGGCTCAATGATAGGAAAAATTTATGATGTCCCCTCGCCAATCACTGGCATGCCGCAGTGCTGTGGTTTAGGTACATCGCGGAGAATTTTCCTTTTTCCTGGAAATGATAATGACAGAAGTTGTAACGAAGACAAAAATGTTAGATTTTTTTAAAGGTTCATCGGATTGAGAAGTTTTCGTGCAAACATTTCTTGCCCCCCCAACAATTCTCTCCACGAAGGGGCAAATATAAGGGGATTGAAGATAATCTCGAGATTAGAGATAATCCCCCCAGCTACTACAATAGGCTCAAGGGATTAAGGAAGATATGTAGCTCAGTGATGCAACTCAGTAAGGCATCGATGCAGCTTAAGCGATGCAGCTCAAGCGAGGTAGTTCTGCGCGGCAGCCTAGGGGGATCTTTTAGCGAAGAAGCTGGTCGAGAGAGATCATCCTTTAGTACTACCGCTTAACTTAGTCTTGTATCATTTTATTTATATTGACTATAAGTGGTAACGATTATAATGTCACTTAGTATGAGGTCGAACGGTACTCGCGAGAGACCAGGCTTGGCCGGGCTTGGGAGAGCTTTCATGCTCTTTCGAATGATCTCGCCGTGGGAACTTCAGAGGGACTTGGTTTGGAGTGTTTGGAAGTAAGGTGGTGTTGGGGCCTGTCCTGTCCATCTTAGATACACTTGGTAAAACACTAAAGGACTTTGACTATGGAACCTTAGGCAGAGCAGCCTTGAGTCCTATCAGGCATTGAGTTGTGAACCACTTGTGCCTTCTACTTAATTCCACATTTACTTTAAGTGATGTCACTAGCCAGCTAATCAATGTCAAATTTGCACATGAGTAAACCATTGTGATATTTGGGGCTGTCAGAAAGTTGGTGAGCCACCTCTGTGGTGACAACCCCCTGACGCACAGTGGTTAGACAAAATGCATATCTTGGCATTTAATATTTATGACGTGGAATTGACTAGTCCATCAGGCATTTAATGTTTTTGACATAAAGAATGAAGGATGCCTTTCACAGTTGAAAAGGACTGGGGAATATCGGGAGTGATGTTAGGGCTATTTATTGGCCTCAACCACTTCTAAGAAAAAAAAAGAGTTATTTTCTAGAGATTTTTGGCTAGAGAGAGATTATCATTAGGGAGAAGGAAGTTATTGCAAAACCAGAGCTTTTACTCATTCACCATTGTCATTTATTATGAAGATTTTAATATCCAATTGGCTTTGAGAGTTGGTGCGTTTGGCTGTCTTCCAGGGTGTATATAGGGTGCTTACTTCTCTCTCCCTCTAGAAGAGTTAATTCTGCGTTCATCTTCACTAGGTTGTGATTGCGTGTTTTGTAATTAATCAACAGTGTTACTGGTTAACTTACCATTACTATACTCAAAAGGGGTTACGCATCCATTTAATCTGAACCACCCTCTTATAATTTGATAATCTCTTAAAAAATATTTTGAGAACACCACATAGATTGATATTTAAAATCTTTTATAACTAAATATGCATCAGTTTTAACATTCAACCACAATGGAGCATGATCTGTTGAAGTCTTGTTCATGTGAAATATGGTTAAATATGTGTATAAAGTAGATGGCTGATTGTTTATCAATACCTTATTAAATCTGGCCATGGATACTCCGTATTCACGCCTATTATTACATCATAGATTTAATTCCCTTGTACCTCAATTAGTTACACGTTATTCATGTTTGTTATTACTTCTATTACATACTTCGGTCAATTTATCCCAAAGGATGTTCCTTTCCTTCCAGGAACATTTGCATACACATCTGTAATCATCAATTTATGTTGAAAGGATATATGGAAAATACTTATTGTTAACCATTTCTCCTCATGAGATATACATTGAATCATAACATCAAATTTTCACAAGAACCAAATTTTCCCTGACTCATTACTATATCAACCGTTAAAAACCCATTTACTTTAAAGTTATTAATCTTCTTCTCGTCCATTTTTTGTTCTAATAAATCAATGATAGGAGGTTCTATAATTTCAAGCATGTTTTGCCCTTGAAATAAAAATATGAAAGAACTAGATTGTTTTTGTTATGGGAGGTAAATTAACAAATATTTTATTGTCATGTTATTTATGTGTTTATTTGGCAGGGTTATTAATCAGTATCCTAGGTTAATGATTTTCTGATTTCAAGCATGTTTTTCCCAATGTGTTTATTTCGCAGGGGAGTTTCCTATATCTTTTGCTCAATTTTGGAATGTCATTAATAATTTAGAACTAATACGTTTGTTGATTTGAATACTTATGTATACATGGTAATGCTGGTAATTCATAACTAAGTGTTATCTATACATGGTAAAGTTGGTGTTATCTGTTTTCATGGTAATGTAACATGGGAATAACTTGAGGCACTAGTGAAAATATTTGTTGATACAAATAGTGACTTTCAATATATCACGCATGAAGTGATATTTGTTGATACAAAGAGTGTATTTTGATATATTTGTTGATATAATTCAAGTTATTTCCCTTGATTGGCGCTAATGGGGCACTGATGTGGAATCAACTTGGCGTAGAGATTTATTAGTTTCTAGTATTAAAATTGTTTGTTACTCCATATGTTCTTAAAATTTTAGAAAATAGGTTTCACTTGGAATGCACTCTTAGATGTTTAGATTAATTAGAACTATTTTGTAACCTTTGTTGCATAATTGTTTTTCCATTTGAATTACACCTTTGTCTTAAAATATGCCAACAACTCTACATCCAATTATATTTTATTATTCGCAGGTATACACATGGCATACCCGACATAAGTAGTATTCAAAGGCCTAAATCCAGGTGTTTACACTTCGTGGAAAGAAACACAAGAACAAGTCAATGGATACCGAGGCACCATATTCAAAAAATTTGAGTCCATTGAACTTTCTCAGTAGGTGCACTCTGAGTACACGAGGGTTGATGTCACTGCATAATTACTACCATGGTTAATATATCTAGACTTTACGAAGCGTATCCACAATGTGGTGACCCTGATCTAGGTTTATAATGATTTGTTACATGTTCATGACATTTCATGTCATCGAAGTGCTGTGTGGTTATTTTTTTAGTTTATTTTTTATTCTATGTTCATTTTGTACTCAACTCCCAAGAAGGGGTTATTTTCTGTTAAATTAAGTTTAAAGAAATTTTACGTGTAGCGGATATTTGGAATATCAGAAATATAAATGAAATGTTGTAAAAAAATTAAATTTGTTACATGTTCATGATGTTTATTTTACTTTCATCATTTCATCACTTTGTGAAAATTTAAAGATATTTGTAATAGCTATCATCACACTTAACAAATTCAACTTTTGTAACTGCTAATAGCAGTCACAAATTTGTCAGTATTGTCAATTTTGAATCCTCCAATAGTAATTACAAATATAAGATTCATATGTACTGACAGCAGCTATAGATATTATGTATGTAACAGCTGATAGAAATTACAAACAATAGTTACAAATTAGGTTTAGTAGTGATAACCCCTATATGGGTTATAAAAAAATTATGACTATTGTTAGGAATGAAAATTATTATTTTGTGACCCCCTAAATCGTGATGGTAAAGTGCAGTTATAAAGGTCATTTGTAACTGCCAATAGAAATTACAAATATCCTTTTTTGGTGTAGTGGAAGTCGATTTTATATAACACTTTCTAGCACATGATCTCGAAGGGCTTCCTTAGTCTATCAATAGTCTCCGTGCATCAAAGTTTGCAATTCACAAAGTGAGGACTAAGGTGTTCTTATGGGGAAGATCCATGCTACCGAAAATCATCATCGGTGAATACAATAAGGCGGATTCTCTTTCTTTTAGAATTTACGGGTTTGGATAATCCCACTTGAAAATCCTATTGGATGTTCGTCACAATTATCACCCTTTATCTGATATTTTTAGTATTGTGTTGAGTTGGATCAATGTATCCATGAATGGATTCAACCAGATCTATCAGTGGAAGATCTTCCTATTGATATAAAAATTAGTCAGCTGACGTGGACCAATTATATGGAGACACATGTCATCTAACATAGCACAAGATCAAGTACTGAGCTACTCGGTGTATCGAGCTACTCAGAGTACCGAGAAACTTATTGGGAAGACCAACGACCAGAAAGATTCAATGTTTATTGTATTACATTCATTCCTCACCATGTACAGATGTATATGCCTATTCGATAGAGGCATAATATCTATTCACAATGACAACCCAAGGGCTATAAATACATTTTAACACCCTCTCAGCAGGGTAAGCGAAGTAAGCAAGCATAATCGTGATCAAAGCAAGATACCCAATAATATAAAATAGTGGACGTAGGCCATTTCCTTGAGGCTGAACCACTTTAAAAATCGCTTGTCTTATTTCTTTACTCATATTTATCTATGATTAATTAATTAGGTCAAATATAGTTTTTTACATCAACAGATTTGCGCCATCTGTGGGAACGACTATACATAGCGTTTTTTACCAAAAAAAACTCATCAGAAATGGTTGATATCCTATAATCAAGTAATAAGAATAATGAAGGGAATCCTCCTAACCCTTCTGCCCCTCCAAATGCAAATGAGATCACAGGAATCTTAGCAAGCTTAGACAGGGGACAAACGACTATACATGAAACTATATGACAGTTCATTCAGACCATTTAAAATGGAGCGTCTACCCAGATAGGCCAACGAAGCGTCCAAAGAAGCATACATCCTCTATCTACACGATAACCACGATCTATGTCAGGATCCAGACATACTGAAGTCAATTATTCCAGAAACTCAAGTGATCCATCTTATTGCCCTGGTGAAACTTCCCCTATTAGAACTTTAGATTCACAAGAAAACATAACTCTAATGCTAAAAATACCAAGTGCTCTAGAAAGGTTGAGCAGAGCCTCTCAAGAATAAAAATCCTCCTCGATCTGCATCGAGAAATTATCAATGACTAAATAATTTAAACGAAGGCTCAGCCCAATCACATCCAAACCCGAGACCTACAACTCGAAGAGAAAAATCCCAAGAGAAAAATTTTGCACGATCTGTTGCTTGGGCATATACAAATAGATCACGGGCTGGAATTGATGCATGGAAACAATCTATTCAGAGGTTAAAAGACAGGTTACGAGAGATGGCTAAGGATAAAAGCCCTCTCTAAAGAACCTTTATTAAGGGATATCCATTTATACAGCGATTGTGTATTTTCCAATACCAGAAAAATTCAAGGCTCCTGTGGTCACACCGAAGTTCGATAGAAAAACAATCCTATTCTTTATATAGAGGAGTACCGAGTTTTAGTAGATATTTACGCAGTCCCAGATGAAAGGAGGTGCAAGGTGTTCTCAGGGACCATTACCGAATTTTCTCAAATATGGTACAACAACCTTCCTTAGGGGAAGATTCGAACCTTTCACCAACTGGTAGATCTCTTTATAGGAAATTTCTATTTTGGGGAAAATCTAGTTAAAAGGGTAGCACATTTGTTGAGTGTTAGGAAGAAAGCAGGTGAAAGTACCAGAGATTACATCACTCATTTCAACAACAAGAAACTAGAGGTCATAGACTATGAGGAGAAGATATACATCACAGCTCTCATGAGCGGTCTTTTGCCAGATAACCTCTATACACCTTGGCCAAGGATTCCCAAAAATCTATGGCTGAATTGATGGCAAAAGCAACCAAAATTATGAATGCCGAGGAGGCTATGGCTGCGAAGAAGAATGATGAGGCAAAGGTGGAGGCTAAAGTTGAAGGCAAGTCGGAGAAGAAAGATCACAAGAATAACAGTGGGAGCAAACAGTCAAAAGGTAAAGAAGCGTTGGATCAATTAAGGAAGTATACAAATTATACCCCCTTAATGGTGGATATAAACCACATTCTTGAGGAAATCAAGAACAACGAGGAACTGAATTGGCCAGAAAAGCTAAAGAAAGTCCCTGTGAGGATGGATGAATCCAGATATTATGAGTTCCATAAAGATCATGGTCACACTAGCCAGAAGTGTGTAGCTCTATAAAATGAGATAGAGGCACTCATTAGATGAGGAAAGCTGAACAAGTTTGTTGATCGTCAGAACGGTGGAAGGAACAACAACAGAGCTTGGCAGAGGTCCAAATCAACTTATCGACCAAGAGAAGATAAGAAAAGGGACCATGAAGATGACCCTCAAGATGATCCTAATCTCCCAAAAAGGCCAAGAAAACCTGAGCGTGAGGTATTTTCGATTCGTTTCGGTTCATTTGATTGTAACATGATTACAAGTGGAGATGCAGGAGGGGGTGATCATACTGCTGAAAGGAAAGCTTACCTTAATGAGGCTCAATCTTGTTCCTATATATAAAGAATAAATCTAGGAGAAGAAGATTGCCCAAGGAAGGTCAACAAAGATAAGTTGGTCATTAGTTTTTCTAAAAATGATTTGGAAGGCGTTTTATATCCTCATGATGATACTCTTGTGATCAAAAAGAGAATGAAGGATGTAATCATTTTAATAGTGTTAGTGGATAATGGTAGCTTGGCAGATATCATATTTTACCCTTGTTTCGATAATTTGAACTTGAAACTTGGTCAGTTAGAGCCGTGTCATAGGCCCCTCATTGATTTTTCTGGAGAAAAAGTTTTTCCACTTGGAAGAATCAAGTTAGACATGTTAATTGGTACCTGGACAACTAGAAGAACAAATAAGGTTAGTTTCTTTATGATGGATAAGAATGTCCAGTCAGCCTACAATATAATCATGGGGAGAGTAGGCCTGAAAAAGTTTGAAGCAGTTCCATCCACTGTACACCAATATTTAAAGTTCCCGACCAACTTTAGGGTTAGAATGATAAAGGGAGATCATAAAGTATCTCGGGAATGCTAATACTCATCTTCCAAGAAAGAGGAATTCGAGGATGCTAGGAAGAAAACAACCACTTATCAAGTAGATGAATCTAATGAGTTTGAGATTGAAACCTTAGACCCAAGAGATGAAACGAAACTCGTTAAAGGCCAAGTCATGAAGACAACATAAAGTATTATTCTAGATGACGCACGACCGAAAAAGAACAACTCAGATTGGTGCTTCACTTGATCCAGTACTGAAGCAAGAGCTGGTAGCATTTTTAAAGCAAAGAAATAGGTATTTGCATGGAGTCACGAGGATATGCTGAGGATAGACCCAGTTTTCTTATTCCACGATCTCAATGTCAATAAGGAGATCAAACCAGTGAAGCAAATGTGAATAGTCTTTAGTCCGAAGAAGAACTAGGCTACTCAAAAAGAAGTTAAAAATATGAAAAAAGCTTATTTCATCAAAGACGTGAAATATCCAGATTGGCTGGCCAATGTTATGATGGTCAAAAAGAAGAAGAATAAGTGGAGAATGTCCATGGACTTTACAGATTTGAATAAATCTTGCCCAAAAGATCATTTTTCTCTGCCCGGAATAAATCAACTAGTGGATGCAACTTCAAGGCATGAGCTGCTAAGCTTCATGCATGCCTATTCTGGATATAATCAAATTAAAATGAAGCTAGAAGATAGGGAAAGTACTTCTTTCATTAACCCTCGACGAACATATTGTTACAATGTTATGCCTTTTGGTCTTAAAAATACAGGTACTACAAATCAGCGACTGGTGAACAAGGTATTTGCAGAGTAAATTGGCAAAAATATGGAGGTATACGTCGACGACATGTTGACTAAAAGCAAAAAAATATTAACCATATAACTGGTCTGAGCCAAACATTTGATCAACTAGAGAAGTATTAGATGAAGCTGAACCCAACCAAGTGCATTTTTGGCATACAGAAAGGCATGTTCCTCGGATACATTGTGAATCAAAGAGGTATTGAAGAAAATCCTGAAAAGATAAAAGTCTTACTAGAGTTATAATCTCCAACCACCAAGAATAAAGTGCAGAGCCTTACGGGGTGTGTTGTTGCTCTCAATAGATTCATCTCCCGAGCAACAGATGATGTCTTCCATTCTTCAAGGTGGTAAGAAAGACCTTTAAGTGGAATGACGAATGCGAGAAGGCGTTCTTAGAGTTGAAGAGATACTTGGGGGAACCTCATTTATTGTCCAAGACAGTAGGAGGAAAAAAAATATACTTGTACTTGGTTGTCTCAGAAAGTGCAGTTAGTTAGACCTTGATAAGAATAGAAGACGGAGTGCAAAAACCTGTTTATTATACTAGCAAGGAATTCATGGGAGCAGAAATCAAGTATCCCAAAATGGAGAAGTTGGCATTGGCATTGATTGAAGCAAGACGAAGAATAAAACTGTATTCTCAAGCCCATACAATAGTGGTGTATACTGACATGCCACTCATATAGGCTTTAAATAAGCCAGAAAATTCAGGAAGATTGATGTATTGGGTAGTGGAGTTAGGGGAATATGACATTATCTACGAGCCACGGTCCTATCTCAAAGGATAGGCAGTGGAAGATTTTATTTTTAAGTTTACCTACCTAGATGACTCCGATCAACAAGGGGCCAATACAGAGAAACTCAAGGATACTAGAGGATTAATAAAAAGTATCCTCGATCAACTCCCAATAGTAGAATTGCCAAAAGGAATCGCAACCGATCAACCAGAATCCTTCAAAAAAGTACAAGAGTTGAAAAAGAAATATGAAGAAAGGTAGGACAAGATATTCCATCAAGGAATTTTGTCAGATCAAGGGTTTGATGATAATATTCCTATATGGAATTTATATGTTGATGGTTCTTCATGTGCAACAAGTTTAGGAGGTGAAATTATTCTCAACAGCCCGGATCGGATAGATATTGAATATGCTATGCGTTTCCAAATCCAAGCTTCTAATAATGAAGCTGAGTATGAAGCCGTGATTGTGGGTCTCAACTTAGCTAAATCATTGAAAGAAGAGCAAGTTGTGGTGTTCAGTGATTCACAATTAGTGGTGAATCAGATGATAAGTCTTTATTCAACAAAAGGGGAGTTCATGTCAAGATACTTAACCAAGGCTTTAAAGATTGTAGCCAATTTGGCAACTGTTCAGGTGGTTAGAATACCTAGAATGAAGAATGCAAGGGCAGGTGCACTTGCTCGATTAGCCTTAGCTACTTGTACCGAACTACGAAGAACAATCCCTATTGAAGTAATTGCAAATAGAAGTATTGATGAAGACCTGATGGTGAATTTGATCGCTTTGGATATGGTACCATCTTGGATGGATCCCATTGATTAGGCATAAATTCTTCCCAGTTTATCCCTTAATTTAGTTACTTTTAGCACCTCGAACAACGTAATCGATTTTCCTTTATCTCATAATCTTGTTACTGACTTATCCTAACGAGTACACCGAGTTTCTGGTATTTCGTACTAATTTTTCAGGTATTTAATGTCAAAAACGAAAGAAAGAAACCAGAAGAATCGAGAAAGACAATAAGGAAAGTCAAAAGGGTAAAAGTGTAATTTTTACCCGGAATTCGGATGAGGCACCTAAAGAGAAGTTGAAGATATCAAGTTCATGAACACATAGGAAGAAATGACACCTCAATCGGATCCCGGAATAAAAGTTATGAGCAGTCAATGTTGGAGAAAAAAAGTCAAAGAGGCAGACCGATCTGCAGGAAGTCCGGACTGATCCGTAGTGCATATTCCAGAGAACCCCGGATCGAAAGCAAACCGGAGAGGGAGGAAAAATAAACGAACCGGTCTGCCCCAGAAATAAAAGAACCGATTCGCATTTCGGGTAGACCGATCCGCAAGAGCCACGGACCGGTTCGGGTGTCAACTTTTGTAATCTTATCCTTCTCTAATGGGGAGTCCTAGTGCAGCTAAAACTCCTGAAATTCTGTAGGGTATATAAACCCAAGTTTTTATCGTTTTTAACACGGAGAATTAATATAATTTTCCATTCTTTTCCAGAAAACCCTAGTGTAGAGATAGTTTATTCTTTTAATTTCAAGATTGAAGGTTATTCAGAATTTTGTGTTCTTAATTACTGTTGTTACTGCTTTGGTAAGATTAGGAGTTACTTTTCTTCAGTCCAAGTTCTTTCTACATCATTCCACAAATTTCCCTTAGTTTAATCATGGTTTTATGCCATTCAAAAATTATTTTCATTAGTTTCAGCATGCTAGGCTAAATTTTCTAAGGTCGGGATACATGAACCCAGCCTGATGTGATAGTTGCATGTGTACAACATTAATCCTCTGAATTTAGTGATTTATTACGACCGTATTGCATAGGAACACGACAATTGTAGATCTTTGGATCTCGTTTGCTTCAGGGTAACCGAGAGGCTTTAGAATGCAATTTGAGTGTAACTATCGCGATACCGATTTACTCGTTCTTTGATTAAGTATGGTGCGGGCTTAAACCTCATGTACGTAATGCTTGGGAGTACTAAATTCTGGGTCTAATTAATCAGTTAAATTAATGAATAGTATTTTACCTGCAATATACTAGGGTTGGGGGATTGTATGCCCGTCCTATTTTTCTCATATATAGTTTAAAGTTTCAAATCATTCTTCATCAGTATTTTAGGTAATTTAGTATAATTGCACCTTTTTCATAATTTCATAATTGCATCTAGTGTAGTTATTCCACAAACAAATCATATTTTCCCTTCCTTTAGAGTCAAAGTTAGGATTCATTCATCTGTCCAACGTCGTCACAATTCCATTTTCCTATTTCCCTATGGATACGATCCCGACTTACCGGATTTATTGCTAACGCGATAGGCTTGCACTTGAGCCTAGAGTGAGCGCACATTAGAGACACTTTCTAAGTCGCGTCAAGTTTTTGGCACCGTTTCCGGGGATTTAGGTAGATTTAAGATTAGATCGAGTCAATCTAAAGCTTTGACCAAAAATCCAAAAACATATAAAAAAAATTCAAAAAGCACAAAAAGATCCATCATCATCTCTCATAAGCTGGTAATACAAAATTCTGAACCCACTCACACACCCCATAATACTCCAACCAGCATTCACGAAAATCCAATAGTTGAGTACGATCCCGATAGCCCTCACACTCCCAACGCCCCACATTTCTGGATTCCACCTCCCACACCGTCACACTCAATCTCAAATAACACTCCATTTTCCTTCTTAGGACACACCTTTGAGCACACTTCGAGCACACCAAGTGAGGACACCGAGTCTTTAAGAGAGAGAGAAATGTCACAACACGGTAGTGCAGCAGCCGGTGAGGAAGAGGCCCCATATTGCCCAGTGAGAGAAATCTTATTTCCCGAGCGTACTGTCACTCCGGGATGCATTATACTCCCGTATAATGACGGGCAATTTCGTTTTAAAAATGGGATGATCCAGATGTTACCCAATTACCATGGTATGGATTATGAAAATCCATATCTTCACATTAGGAAATTTGAGGATGTGTGCGATACTCTTAATGATCAAACTTGCACACAAGAGGTGATCCGCCTCAAACTCTTACCCTTTTCTCTAAAAGATAAAGCTAAGACCTGGCTATGGTCTTTACCTCCAAGCTCGATTCCATCTTGGAACGAGTTGCAATCTAGATTTCTCAAGAAATTCTTCCCACCACATCGAACAATCTCTATAAAGGCTCAAATTCAAGCGTTCAGACAATCAGAAATGAGCCATTTCATCGATGTTACGAGCGTTTCAATGAGTTAGTTACTTCATGCCCCCATCATGGATTTTATACAGATCAAATCATTTCCTTTCTCTATCATGGGCTGAATCTTAACTCCAAGAAACTCGTTGAGACCATGGGTAGTGGTCCGTTTGTCCACTTAGATGCCCACGATGCTGAGCTTCACCTGAGGTATGTCGCCGAGACTACCCAATCCTGGGATACATCTGATCCTAATTCTCAAAATCAAAATCGTCAAGTGACCACCACTCCAGCGGCGTCCGGGCTATTTCACGTAAATAAGAATTCTATGACGGACAGTCAATTAGATACGCTTGAGAAAGGATTTCGAGACCTATATGAGGTATATAGAAGAGGACCAACTGGATCCATACCAGCCCCCGTCAAGAAGGTATGTGCGATTTGTGAGGCGGGTCATTCAACTGAGGAATGCCCGACCATACCCGCCTGCAAAGTGATGCTTCAAGAGCAAGTTAGTGGTATAGGAGGATTTAAGGATAATTTCGGTGCACCACACGAGAATTCTTACAACCCTTCATGGAAAAACCATCCTGGTTTTATCTATGGGCAACAACATGCTGCGATGAACCCTACTTCCAATGTTTCCCCTCCTCCACCACAACACTTTCAACAAGCTCCACACATCCAAGTACATGTGCAAGCACCACCACCTCAAGGAGCATATATCCTGCCACTGTGGAGAACTCTCGAGGATACTATGAATCAATTTATCAATAGCCAGACTGCAACCAATGCTAGATATAATCGCCTGATTAGCGGCCTAAATACAAGTCTATCAAAGATACAATCCTCATTGAGTGTCCAAGAGAAGGGAAAGTTTCCTGCCCAGGGCCAAAGACCTCCCAAAGGTTAAACTAGTGTTAGCTCCACCTCTATTAAACATTAGGAGCAATGTCAAGCCGTGACCACTCTTTGTAGTGGTAGAGTCATTGATTTATCACCTCCCTCGCACGACACAATGAAAGACAAGGAGATTTCGCTCTGCACGAAAGAGGCTGAAGATGTCCCCTTGAACGAGAGTGACAAAGAAGACACTAGTGAGCCCGAGGTAGTAGTGAAACCACCCTCTGCGGCACCGTTTCCTCAAAGGTTGATTCCTTCCCATAAAGGAAACCCACGTGAGGACGTGATAGACGTGCTAAAGCAAGTAAAACTGAATTTACCTTTCCTTGATGCCATTAAGCAAATTCCAGCTTATGCAAAAGTCATCAAAGACTTGTTGACGGTAAAGAGAAAGATTAAGGTAAAGAAAAATGTCTTCCTAGCACAGAACGTGAGCTCCATTCTACTTAACGATCTCCTGCCTAAATTCAAAGATCCCGGTGCACCCACCATTTCCTGCATCATTGGAGAAAACAAAATCGAAAAATCCGTACTTGATTTGAGAGGAAGTGTCAATATCCTCCCTTACTCCATCTATAGGCAACTTGATTTAGGCGATATCAAGACCACAAGAACCACTCTCCAATTAGCGGATCGAACTGTGAAGATCCCACGAGGTGTAGTTAAGGAAGTGATCGTCCAAGTTGACACTTTCTACTTCCCGGTAGACTTTGTCATTTGGGACACGGAGCCTTCATTCGCCTTGAGCAATCATGTTCCCATCATTCTCGGGCACCCATTTTTAGCTACGGCTAACGCTATTATCAACACTAGGAATGGGCAGATGCAACTCACTTTTAGGAATATGACCTTAGAAACCAACATCTTCCATATAGCCCAACATACGGGGGAAGAAGATGATCTTCACGCGATGAGCTTCATAGATGAGATAGTATAGGAGTACTTTGAGGAGAACTATTATGGAGACGGCTTAGGGTCATGTTTAGTGTTGAGCCCCGAGAGTGAGGGGATGTACACCGAATTCGAGAGGGAGGTTGAGGAGTTGAAAGAATTACTTGATGAGAGGGCATCGGACGAGGACGTGAGAGATGTAAATTGGGTTTCTAGATTCGAGGAGTTACCACCAAGGGATACACGCATGGTTCCCTCCGATGAAAAGTTTCCAACCCTTAAATTAAAGAAACGTCCCTCCCATATTAAATATGCATACCTAGGAGAAGATGAGACATTTCATATTATTGTCTCCTCTACCCTAGACGAAGAGCAGGAGGGTAAACTGTTAAAAATTCTGAGAAAACACCAAAGTGCTTTTGGTTGGTGCATTGCTAATTTGAAGGGGATAAGTCCTTTGATTTGCACTCACAAGATCCATCTCGAAGAGGATGTCAAGCCCTCAAGAGAAATGCAAAGGAGGCTAAATCCCAATATGAAAGAAGTAGTGAGAACTAAAATTATCAAGTTATTGGATGCCGGGATTATCTACCCAAGCTCGGATAGCAAGTGGGTGAGCCCTATTCAAGTCATCCCGAAGAAGTCGGGTATGATAGTGATTGAGAATGCTAAGGGAGAGATAGTTTCCCAATGTATTACAACCGGGTGGCGTCTTTGCATTAATTATCGGAAATTCAATACGGGAACTAGGAAAGACCATTTCCCCTTACCATTTATTGATCAAATGCTTGAGTGAGTAGTGGTCCACCCTTACTATTGCTTCCTTGATTGTTATTCCGGATATAAGCGGATTGAGGTAGATGTACTTGACCAGGAGAAAACGACCTTCACTTGCCCTTTTGGTACGTTTGCTTACAAAAGTATGCCATTTGGCTTGTGTAATGCACCCGCAACCTTTCAAAGGTGTATATTGAGCCTATTTAGCGACACGGTCGAGAGAGGACTCGAAGTGTTCATGGACGATTTCAGTGTTTTTGGCACCTCTTTTGATCGTTGTCTAGAAAAACTGGAAAAAGTATTTGCCCGGTGTGTGGAAAAGAACTTAGTGCTGAATTGGGAGAAATGCCATTTCATGGTCACCGAGGGAATAGTTCTTGGCCACATAGTATCATCCAAGGGAATAGAAGTTGATAGGGCAAAAATAGATGTCATAGCTAATCTTCCCCCACCAAAATCGCTCAAAGACGTGCGCTCTTTCTTGGGCCACGTGGGGTTTTATTGAAGGTTCATTAAGGACTTTAGCGCCATCGCTAGACCCTTAAGCAACCTACTCATAAAGGACACCCCGTTCGAGTGGAAGGAATCATGCCAAAGCTCTTTTGAAAAACTAAAAACCATGCTTGTGTCCGCTCCCATCATGCAAGTTCCGGATTGGTCTTTACCATTCGAATTTATGTGTGATGCTAGAGATTATACGATAGGGGCTGTTTTGGGCCAAAGAAAAGATAAGCAGGCTCATGTCATCTACTACGCTAGTTGAACTCTTACCGAACCATAACTCAACTAGTGTACCACGGAGAAGGAGTTGCTTGCGGTAGTCTTTGCCCTTAATAAATTTTGGTCATACCTTATCAGTTCTCCCATTACTTGCTTCACCGACCATACGGCATTAAAATACCTACTTTCAAAGAAATATGCAAAGTCGCATCTCATAAGGTGGATCCTACTCCTACAAGAGTTCAATCTCTCCATTAAAGTTAAGAAAGGAGTAGAAAACGTTGTTGCCGACCACTTATCACGGCTTTCGTTCGACATACCTAGTGATCCCATACCCATAGACGAATACTTTTCGGATGAGCAACTCTTTGCTACCTCTTCTTTGCTCTGGTTTTCGAATATAGTGAACTACCTTGTCACGGGAGCCGTCCCTCCCGACTGGACACCGCAAGATAAGAAGAGGTTTATTACTTTGTCACGCATATTTTTCTATGACGATCCCTTCCTTTTAACTATTGTACCGACCAAATCATTCGACGATGTGTACCGGATGATGAGATCCCGAAAGTCATCCAATTTTGTCATTCGAAAGCTTGTGGAGGCCACTTTTTGACGAAAAAGACGGTCGCAAAAATTCTGTAATGGGCCCTTTATTGGCCCACAATATTCCGGGATGTGAACGCTGCGTGTAAATCTTGCAATAGGTGCCAATGGATGGGGGCCATTACCCGACGAGACATGATGCCTCTTACCCCCATACTCATCATTGAGATCTTTGACTGTTGGGATATTGACTTCATGGGTCCTTTCCCCCCGTCCTTTGGTTTCCAATACATCCTTGTTGCGGTAGACTATGTTTCTAAATGGGTGGAAGCTATAGCTACCAAGACAAATGACAACAAAGTGGTGATAAATTCCAGCAGGAACACATACTTTCTCGCTTCGGTGCACCAAAAGCGATAATCAGCGATAATGGCACGCACTTTTGCAATAGCCATTCGAAAAGCTAATGAGAAAGTATGTTGTCGTTGATAAGGTTGGAACGACTTATCACCCACAAACGAATGGGCAGGCCGAACTAGCAAATCGAGAAATCAAGAACATTCTTGCAAAGACCTTCAATCCTACCCTCAAAGATTGGTCACTTAGATTGAACGATTCGCTATGGGCCTATCGCACCGCATATAAAAATCCACTCGGTATGTCCCCTTTCCTATGCGAAACTTGCCATCTTCCCGTGGAGTTAGAACACAAGGCATATTGGGCAATCAAGAAGTTGAACTATGCCATGGATAAAGCCGGTGAAGCTCGCAAGCTTCAATTAAATGAGTTAGAAGAGCTACGCAATGATGCGTATGAGAATGCTAAAATTTCCAAAGAAAGGATGAAACTCGCTCACGATAACATCATTTGACGCAAAGAGTTTCTTCCCGGGAAAAAACTGCTTCTTTATAACTCTCGGCTTCATCTCTTTTCGGGAAAGTTGTGATCACGATGGTCTGGCCCGTTCATTGTAAAGAATGTTTTTCCTCATAGAGCTGTTGAATTATACAATTTAAAAGGGGAAATACATTCAAAGTAAATGGACAACGTCTAAAGCCATATCTAGAGGCGTGTGTGGAAGAAGTCGACATCGTTTGGTTGTCGGACCCCATTTACGGGGTAGAGTGAGTTGTTCCAGCGAGGTCGTCGCACCCCCGACACATATGGGGTGAGAGTCATGTGTGTAGTGAGAGTCGTGTGTGTAGTGAGAATCCATAGGATTAAGGTACATTTGGGAGAAAGAATTCACATGTTTCAGGAATATTGAATCCAGTTGCGTTGGTCATTGGTATCGAGAGGTTTTTAATCCAAATTGATAGGGAGTATGTTGTGAACGTGAAATTTTTTGGAGAAGAGCGATCGAAATTAAGTTAGGGGGAAATTCAACTCAAAAATAAGAGCCGGACCGATTCCTTTAATTTTGGGCCGGATCGGTCTGTCTCGGACCGATTCCTTTATTTTTTAGCCGGACCGGTTCGGTAGTCGAAATGGCTTGCAATTTAAAGGACCGGATCGGTCCGCTTTCTGTAGAATTTTATTCCTGCTTTTCCCAAGGTTCACCCCCCTCTCTCCCAACCCTTCCCTTTCCCTCCCATATACACCCCTTTTCCCTCCAATTCTAAACCCTACCCACCCCTTTTACCTATAAATACCTACCTTCAACCTCCCTTTCTCTTCACACCGTCAACCAAATCACTCATCTCTTCTCTCTCCCTATATTTCTAGCTACCTCTCCCCGATATTATGGCCCAACGACCTGCCCCCACCAAGTACGACTCCATCGACATCCTCCCCTTCGGCCATGGCGAATTCCGTTCCCGCCAAGAGGAACGTTGGTGCAATCGCTTCTTCAGCCCGGATCGCAAACTCCATATGGAGCGCACTGTCCAATGGATAGGTTTGCCCAACTCCGTCACCGCCCTCTTCATGGCTAGCGGCTGGTGTCGATTCCTCAATGAACTATACGAAGCGGTTTGGGCTGCCGAGGTCCGCTCCTTTTATGGCACCCTTGTTCGGATGGGCTAATTAGAGGATCAAGCATACGTGGATGGTACCACCATCCCCTTTTCATTGGCCCTTCTCACGACCAAGTTGGCCGAATACGATGTTCCTGACGTTCAAGACTTCACTAACCCGAGGAACATCACACCGGTCGCTAAAGACGTGATCATGGAACGCATTGCCCCGGATGTTGCATGGACGGGGCAAACTGCCGTCGTTGGACGCCTTAATGAGAAGGCACGCCTCACTTTTCAAATTGTGTGCACCAATATTTTGCAAACATCCAACGATTTCGTGATGCGTCCATGCCAGACCACATTGACCTATCACCTATTTGATCCGCACACTTCCATCCACTTGGCCCGCACCCTATACGCCGACATCATGGTCGCAACCTTGGATGAAAAAGGTGCTACCCACTTCCATATACAAGATTGATTACCTCCATCCTCAAAGATGCTGGCATTGCGGCGCCGCCCAATCGTGATCACATTCCCGGTCCTTTTGGACAGGGAACCCGCACTAAGAGCGTCAAACAGCTAGTCGTCCTTCGGGTAAGGCGGGGCAGTGATAGCAACGAAGAAGTTGCCTTGAGTGAGAGCGAAGAAGAGGAAGAAGAAGAAGCCGGTGCAGATGTAGAAACAGGTGATGTCGGTGCGGATGAGGAGTCAGCGGATGAGGAGGACGACCCTAATTTTGAATGGGGGGGTAGCGACCTAGCGAACCGTATGTCGGCCCTTGAAACGAGATTCGGCAACTTTTTGACCGATTACGGTCGCGATACCAGCATGATGTTTCGCTTCCAAGCGGACATATACTAACGTCAAGGGGATCCCAACGAGCCATTGCCATCCTATTTCTATGACCCCTATGGCCCCGACGCGCCCGGTTCTTCCCAACCCCCCCCCCCCTAGTGAAGCTGTATTTTGGTTGTGGCAGTTTTTTTATTTGTTTTTCCTGTTCACATGGTTGTATGTTTTTCCCGGTAATTGTACCACAGTCATGTTTTCTATAAAATCTGCATTTTCTCCATTTGTTTGTTTTATTTATCGCACTTATTATTTTGCCTTGTTTATATTTTAATCCTTTTTGCTTGAGGACAATTGAAAAGTCTAAGTTAGGGGGGGTGACAAGTGCGTATTTCTAAAACTTCACAAATTTTCAAAAATGCCTAGAAATTTCCTAGAAAATCATAAAATTTTGAAAAATCCAAAAATATTTTTGTTCAAAATAAATAAAAATTGGAATTCAAATTTTTCAAAAATAACATTAAAAGTCGGATTGAAGTCTCAAGTTGTAAAAATTCAACATACACAAAGCCGAAATTGACTAAAGATGGAAATCAAGAATATTGATGACTTAACGAATAAGTGTGGAGATTAACAAACCCGGTGAGATTCGAGCCTATCACTTTTTGCGAGTTTTTAAATCAATCTGAGTTAATTGTTAACTCAAAGTTCTTTTCAGCGCCTAAAAATTCATCGAGGATCTCACCCCTTTCATTTTGATCGGTTGTGAAAAACATGTGTGATATTGCTTTGAAAAACGTGCCAAAAGTGATCTCTAAACTTAAATTTATCTCGAAACGCATATGGTAACACAATTGGCATTTTGGACAATGAAGTAGGCCCTCGTTTGTCACCCAAAAATATTAGCCAAAAAAAGTCGTGAAAAATCACTCCTTTTGCAACCCAAATTGAGTCGAATAAATTTTTCCTTTCATTTGACAACCCGAAAAACCCAAATAGACCGGAATTGTGAAACATGGAAGAATTCAGAATTTAAGTCCGATAAGTGCATATAAAGGGGCAAGAAAAAAAATAGATATGCTCAACAAAAATAGCAAGAAAAGAAAAGAAGTGAAAAAACGAAAAAAATAGAGAAAAAGAAGAAAAAAATGAGCAATAGCTTGGGAAAAGTACAAATGGACATCTTAAATGACTTTTCCAATTCCAACCTTCCCTACCTCTTTCATTTTACCCAATATACCTCAAAACCCGAAAAAGTCCTAACCGAGTCTAAATTGCAAAATTGGTTACCGCGTGGAGAGCTAATATACCAAAAGATAATAAAAGAGATTGAATGCGCGAAAAAAAGGCAATGTTCTCATTTTTAAAATCGTAATCTGTTGATGAGATCCTATTACTATAAAATTTTCGCCTTTCTACTTGTATGCATGACTTTGCATCCATTATATTTACTCTTTATATCAAACATACCGAGAGAATAGACATAATCCGAGAGATTCGTTTGTGAAAGCATTCCGTGAGAAGCTGAAATCAAAACGAATTTTCAGGTAAGTAACATGATGATCAATCAGTGGAAATTGGTGGTTATATTTCCGGCTTCGCACAAACACACTTCGATTTGAGACTTGTAAATATGACTTGATGATGACTATTTTCAGGGAAAGTTTGAATTACACAATTTTTGCATATTTTGAACCTTCTCTGAGTCGAATTTTGTGGGTATATTCACTACAAACCGTCACGAGACAAAACTCGTCCTACTAGGGAGACCCAGGGGTTTAAAGGCTTGTTGCAGACGTTAAATGCAATTGCTTTCCCGCGAAAAAGGTATTCTATCCCAATAAAATGTTTTTCAAGAGTTAAGCCGTACTAGGATTCTTTTACATTGCTCAGGACGCTCAAAGCTCTAAGTTAGGGGGGTTTGATTAGGCATAAATTCTTTCCAATTTATCCCTTAATTTAGATACTTTTAGCACCTCGAACAACGTAATCCATTTAACTTTATCTCATAATCTTGTTACTGACTTATCCTAACGAGTACACCGAGTTTCTGGTATTTCGTACTAATTTTGCAGTATTTAATGTCAAAAACGAAAGAAAGAAACCGGAAGAATCGAGAAAGACAAGAAGGAAATTCAAAAGGGCAAAAGTATAATTTCTACCCGGAATTCGGATGAGGCACCTAAAGAGAAGTTGAAGATACCAAGTTCATGAACACATAAGAAGAAACGACACCTCAATCGAAGTCCCAAAATAAAAGTTATGAGCAGTCAAAATTGGAGAAAAAAAGTCAAAGAGGTAGACCGATCCGCAAAAAGTCCGAATCGGTCCGCAGCGCATATTCCAGAGAACCCCGGACCGAAAGCAAACCGAAGAGGGAGGAAAAATAAACGAACCGATCCGCCCCGGATCGATCCGCCCCAGAAGTAAAAGAATTGGTCCGCATTTCAGGCAGACCGATCTGCAAGAGCCCCGGACCGGTCCGGGTGTCGACTTTTGTAATCTTATCCTTCTCTAATGGGGAGTCCTAGTGCAGCTAAAACTCCTGACATTCTGTAGGGCATATAAACCCAAGTTTTTATCGTTTTTAACACGGAGAATTAATATAAATTTCCATTCTTTTCCAGAAAACCCTAGTGTAGAGATAGTTTATTCTTTTAATTTCAAGATTGAAGGTTATTCAGAATTCTGTGTTCTTAATTACTGTTGTTACTACTTTGGTAAGATTAGGAGTTACTTTTCTTCAGTAAAATTTCTTTCTACATCATTTCACAAATTTCCCTTAGTTTAGTCATGGTTTTCTGCAATTCAAAAATTGTTTTCATTAGTTTCAGTATGCTAGGCTCGATTTTCTAAGGTCGGGATACATGAACCGAGCCTGATGTGATAGTTGCATGTGTATAATATTATTCCTCTGAATTTAGTGATTTATTACGACCGTATTGCGTAGGAATACGACAATTGTAGATCTTTGGATCTCGTGTCCTTCAGGGTAATCGGGATGCTTTAGAATGCAATTCGAGTGTAACTATCGCGATACCAATTTACTCATCCTCTGATCAAGTACGGTGCGAGCTTGAACCTCATATACGTAATGCTTGGGAGTACTAAATTCTAGATCTAATTAATCAGTTAAATTTACAATTAGTATTTTAACTGGAATACACTAGGGTTGGGGGATTGTATGTCCGTCTTATTTTTCTCGTATATAGTTTAAAGTTTCAAATCATTCTTCATCAGTATTTTAGGTAATTTAATATAATTGCACCTTTTTCATAATTTCATAACTGCATCTAGTGTAGTTATTCCATAAACAAATCATCTTTTCCTTTCCTTTAGAGTCAAAGTTAGGATTCATTCATCTGTCCAACGTCGTAACAATTCCATTGTCCTATTTCCCTGTGGATACGATCCCGACTTATCGGGTTTATTACTAACACGACAAGCTTGCACTTGAGCCTAGAGTGAAGGCAAATTAGAGACACTTTCTGAGACACGTCACCCATCAAGGCCTATATTGAAGAAGGTATTTTACTAGTCGACCTACTTGCAGCCAAAAGGTTGAAGTACAGGGCTGCCAGATATTATTTGAATAATGGAGTTCTGTACAGGAAATGTCTTGTAGCTGGTTTGCAGAGGTGTGTTCATCTAGCAGAAGTCAAGGACCTAATAGATGAAATTAATGAAAGATCTTTTGGGGCTCATGTAATAGGAAGAACTCTACTAAAGAGAATAAGTATGCCAGGATACTACTGGCTAACAATGCGCACTGATTGTATGGTTTACGTTAAAAAATGTGACTAGTGTCAACAATTTTGTACTATATGAAGAACTCCTCACGCGCTGCTAACACCAATCACTTCACCTTGGCCATTTGCTCTGTGGGGAGTAGATTTAGTTGGGCCTCTGCCAACTACAAGAGGACGATTCAAATAATTGGTGGTAGTTGTTGATTACTTCACAAAGTGGATGGAAGCTGGACCTATTATCGATATGGCCTATGAAAGGGTCTATCAATTCATTTGGAAGAATATTATTTGCATATATGGTCTGCCCCATGTCTTTATCACTGATCATGGTACCCAATTCGATAATGACGAGTTCGCAGCCTACTGTATACAGTCCAACATTCAAAAAGTCCATTATGCTCCAGGTCATCCCCAAAGTAATGGGAAAACAGAGGTGACGAATAAAACTCTACTGAATGGGTTGAAGAGAAAATTAGATGATGTTAAATGGAATTGGATCAATGAGTTGCACTCAGTGTTATGGTCTTACCAAATAACTCCCCGAATATCAATTGGGGAAACCCTTTACATGTTGGATTTTGGGAGTGAAGCAGTGATACCTGTTGAACTAGGATTACTTACTCATAGGGGGATAAACTTTAATTCTTTGGTGAGTGATTTGATGAGACGCTTGGACTTGGACGTGCTTAAAGAAGTCAGAGAAGACACAGCGATCCGAAATGCAGCCCATCAGCAAAAGACTGCCATGTTTTATAATAAAAGGGTCAAGAAATATGATCTAAAGGAAGGGGATTACGTGCTCAAGAAGGTAATTCAAAAACACAATAAACTGGAGGCCAATTGGCATGGGCCTTATCATATCACAACTATTGTTCAACCAGGCGCTTATAGAATAGAAACGCTTGAAGGGGAAGAATTCAAAAATGCCTGGAATGTAGACCACTGCGAAAATACTACCGGTAATGTAGCAGCCCATGTACTCAATTATTTCAGTATGAATGAAAACGATGATTTCCCCATTCGTTTATTTTTTATTTTTTTCGGAGTACTAGTGCTACACACTATACTTAAACAAATTTTGCAGCAATGCATCAATCACCAACTAAAAGTTGGTCAGCATCAGCAACCACCAACCAAATATTGGTCGACATTAACATAAACACCAATAATATTGGTAAAATAATTGAGTGAGGCAAGTCCTGCTTGATTATGGGTGACCCAAAAGGCATCTAAACTAGGCAAGAAGTAGGGTAAAATATCCACTGCTTGGGAACCAGGGCAATTATTTACTTAAATTATTGTTACAACTAAGCAAGAACATGGGATAAACATTCCATTGCTTAGGCACTTATGGGTGTTAAGTCACTTCAACTAGACAAACACATGGGGCAAAAGTTCCATTGTCTAGGTAATTAAATCAAAAAGGACAAAATTTCCATCCAAATATATATACTCAGTGATCGAAAAGTAACCCATTATTGTTATAAGTGTAATACTAATATCGTTGATCTCATGTTATGAACAAAGATTGAAAGAATAAACATCATGTAATAATTTTATTTCCAAGCAAACACAATTACAAGAAGATGATTTTTCTTGTAATACACAATTACTAACAAAATACAAAATAGCCTATTCTATTGGGTTATTTCCTTCAGATTTTAATACAGGATCCATTCCAGGTGGAGGATCATCTAAAGCATAAGAAGAATTTATAAAGTTCAAGTTATGTAGCATTCTGGTGTTGCTTGAACTTGGTCGATTTAGCAAATGAGGAGGTCAGGATATCTCAAAGTCTTCACGAAGGCCATAATCACCTAGGTACATGGAAATCAAACAGTGAGGAATGGAATTAACCATAATCTAATTAACATCTAGCTGGAACGGTGGTACTAGAAGATCAAGTAGTCTATGGTCGTACCAATCCCACAGTTCAATTCCTTGATCAACCTTCATTACAGCTAAAGCATTCAGCCATCCCTGTTTGTACCTTTCATTATTTTATTGCTTCAATCTAGCATGAAGATGATATAAAGATTCATTGTATCCATCCATCTAGAACACTCTAGGCTGCTTATGAAACTGATAATTTTATCGTTCAACATGTTGGTGTAGTTTTTTCAGCACACTTTCCTTATTCTGCAACGAAGAACTCTGATTGGATAATTGCTCTATAAGAGTTTAAATATTCTAGGACATCTCTGCCAAAGCTTGATTTTTTGCCTGAAATTGAGAAATTTGATTTTCTAAGACCTGTTGAGTTCTAGTCTCTTCAATGCTACTTTGACCAGCTCTTGTTCTACCCCAAGAAGTGGATGCATGTCTAACTTTTTTCAAAGTTTCCAACTCTTCCCTTAATGAAGCATTTTCAGTCTCTAAAAAGGAAATACCTTCATCATTAATTGGGACTATAGCTCCAGAGGAAGAAGCAGATTTTAGCTGTCTCAGTTCTTCTCTCAGAGCGTTATTTTCCTCCTCCAGCAGTTTGGCAATGTTTATATGCTCCTTAATCTCAAATTTCATCACACTCTCTCTTATTATAGGCAGAAATAAATTTTCTATAACCCCGATCAGCACTCAACTGTTGGTACTTCCTCTCATAACCTTCATGGAGAAGAGAAGTGGCTTCCTTGTGTTGAGTTGAAGTTATTCAATCATTCTTTGGAGATATTCAATCATTACGTAGTAAGCTACGTTATTCGCTACTGCATAATCAAGTAAATATTTCAAATATTGGTAAACCTCAATTGCTCGTTCAGAGGCATCATGACCAAGAATGTCAATTATTTATGCTTCAGTAAAGTCTGCACAACTAGCTTTGAAGTAGTCTGTACATTTCTTCATTAACTCTGTATCATGAGCTAATAATAGCTCCATCCTAGCAATAAACTAGCAAGGAAAAGTAAAAACATATCAATAATAGCACATCTACACTGAACAATATAGGAGAAATTAAGATAAGTAACAAGTCAATTTTATTGATCATAATGGACGAGAGTATAACTATAGGTACAAAACAAAGGAAAACAGAGGAAAATAGAGGAAAATAATAAAATTTTCGAATAACGTTACACCTTCACCTTATCCTCCACTATATCCTCAGCCGATTTTGAAGAAGGAGTTGGTTGCTAAAGTTGCTCGGAAGGCAGTTGACGTTGTTTAAAAGTAGTAGTTGTCTGTTGGGCTTGCTCGAAAGATTAAGGGATAGTGGCAACAGGTGTTTGTTCTACCATTATGAAAGAAGATTCATCAGATCTAGCTTCATCTTCTTCTTCTCCAATGGTAGGAGGAGGGTCGTGGACATGTTTGTAAAATAATTCAGAGTCTTCAGTAATGTTCAACTCTTTTAACGCTGCAACCCATCCATCCCTGAAGAATTTCAAACTTTCATACTCCATTTAAGCAAAGGCAATAGTTAAAGATTTATTCCACCCTTTATCCCAGCCAGATCTAAAAGACTTCTTCACAGCAGACCTTCTCTTCGTCCTCTTCGAGGAAGTATTCTCCCTAAGTAGATCTTTAATAAATTTTACTTTCTATTCAAGATCTTTCTTATGTCGTTCAGCCTCTTCAAGCTTTCCCTCATCTTCCTCCTTGTAGGTAATGGAGACTTTCAATTTCTCCTCTGTCTCCTTGGAAGCATCCATAATTTTTTGCTTTGCAGTATTTGATATACCCATATATACCCTCGGCTAGGCCGAGGGTGTCCTCCACCTAGATGAGGGCTCAGGCCCAGGACGAGTCCAATGACCACGGATCTGTTAAAGCATGGACCAGACGACCCTTCAAGGGGCCGACCCCTTATCTTGGCCAGACGACCCTACAAGGGGCCAACCCCTCACCATGGCCCAGGCGAACCTTCAAGGGGCCGACCCCTCAGCTTGGCCAAATGACCCTACAAGGGGCCGACCCCTCACCATGGCCCAGACGACCCTTCGAGGGGCCGACCCCTCAGCTTGGCCTAGACGACCATATGAGGAGATGACAGTACGAGGCCCGCATCCAGCCGGGCCCAATGCCAGTACCAACTTTAGCCTCGGCCTAGTATCCTAGGCCTAGGGTGATATCATCACAGCGCGTGACATGGGAGACACGTGGAACAGTGCGCGTGGGACTAAAACTCTGCTTGTACACACAGTAGAGAGAGAGTGAGCTTATGTGCATTGTATCTAAGGCCATTAGTGCTCATATTTAGTAGATCACACACTCATAGTAGATGTAGGACTAATTGGCTGAACCACTATACATTATTGCCTTAGTCCTCTTATACTCATCCCCTTCTATACACTTACACACATATACATCTCTATGGATGCCATTATTATTACTATTTGAGCTCATCATCACTTATCTGGTGGTGCTGAATCTTAGCATCATTCGTTTAGCGCCATCTGTGGGAACGAGAAGACATCTTTTCCTTTATACAACTTAACCTTATCGGGAACTCTGGTGGTGAACCAGTTCTCCCCCTTTGTGGAGTTGTTTCACCATTAAAAGATACCCATTAAGGTTCCTAAGCTCCTTAGTCTTTTGACCATCCAGCTCTCTATAGCTCAAGCACATGGCAGCAAAGATGCCACCACCACCTTCTCCACCTGATAGTGGAGTAGGACCTAGTTCCAGTCATGCACCACCTCAGTCTGAGATGGTTGATGTGGAGGCCGCCCTTAAGTCTTTAGCAGCAAGCCAGCGGATTATGGAGGAGTAATTTACATCTCTCAGACAAAACATATTAAGACCACCAGGAGTCTCACCGTAGATGATCACTCCGGCAGTATCTCTAGGGCAACATGAGGCCAGGGTACCACACCAAGCACCACGTAAAAACTTGCCACCTCCACAGCGGCGGAGGGATGTTGCTCACCCCCGGCGTCTACGCCTGGGGAGGCAAGAAAACCCTTGCCTAGAAGACATATATGATGATCTAGAGGTGTAAGAGGCCCCCATAGAGTGCTGGGAGCCGTATGAGGTCTCCAACAATACTGTGCAACCTATCCAAGAGAGAAGAAGGAAGTGTGAAAGGAAAAATCCCGACGATCGCTCAAGGGGCTCTTCTTTCGATCGTCTGAGCAGGGGGTAGGCCTTTGAGAGGCTGGGCCTGTAAATGACCTGTGGGAAAAATTATCCAGATCGAGAAGTATTACGAGGTCTAGAATATAGGCAGAAGGTGGTCGAACCCATGGGGGTCGACCCCACGGATGGGACAACGATTAGGGGGAAGTAAATAGCCAACACAGGCCCGCCGCAACAGAACTCTCTGTCCACCTCAAAGAGGCGATGGGGGATAACATCAGCCAAGCCGACCCTACAAGGCCCTCAAACGACTCAATCCAAAGGCTAGAGGATAAAATTGGTGATATCCTGAAAAGCCGGGACCCTCTTCAAAGAGGATACTCCATAGGCTCACCCTTTGTGGCGAAGATAGTCAACTTCCTAACGCTGTCCAAATTTAAGCCACCTGTAGTCACCCCAAGGTATGACGGGAGTACCAACCTTGTCCATCATATTGAGATGTACCAATCAGCGGCAGACATATACTCTATCTCAGATGAGATGAGGTATCGTGCCTTTTTTGGCACTCTGACTGGGGCTGCGCATGTCTAGTATATATCTCTTCCAAAGAACTCCATTGAAAGCTTTAAGCAGTCAGCAGACCGATTTATCCATAACTTTTGCTTTGGAGTGAGGCCACAGAAGAAGACCACACACCTGCTCTATGTTAAGTAGGGGAAGAACGAGAGTTTAAGGGACTACATAGCCAGATTTAACAAAGAAAAGTTAGAGGTCGAAGACTATGAGGAAAGCATAGACATGACAGCCCTCATTGGAGGACTCCGGAAGGGGAAGCGTTAAGCTTACTGAAGAACCTCTGAAGACGATGGATGAATTGCTGTCAACAGCGGGAAAGGTGATGAACACCGAAGAGGCGATGGTCGCAAAATACGAAGACGAAAAAGGAGGCTCTAGTGGGGGTAAGTACCAGAAAAAGAATAAAGAGGGGAATAAGAGGTCTGCAGATGAAAAATTCACTGATTACACCCCTCTGATGGTCGGCTGCGAACACATTCTGAATGAGATAAAGAGTGACCGATCCTTGAAATAGCCCGAGAAGTTAAGGGCAGCCCCTCATAAGACAAACAAAAACCTGTGGTGTGAATTTCACCAAGACCATGGCCATGTGACCGATAAGTGCTTTGCTCTGAAAGACGAAATTGAAAAAATGTTAAAAGAAGGGAAGTTAAGGAAATACGTTGGCAAGAATGCCTTCAAGAGGGGCCGAGGGGACGACCCCAGAAGGAAGAGAGGCGATACGTGCAATGAAGATCCTCCAAATCGAAGGGACGACCATGGACCTGTAAAAAGACTTAATATGATCTCACTCGGTGTAGGGATGATCTCCGAGGGTCTAGCAGGAGGAAGGTCAGAGGTCGTCGATAGGAAGGCCCATGTAGATGAAGCCAAGGCAGTGAAAAAAGCTGTACACTCGAACTCTATGGAAGCAAAGGCAGAAAAGAGGAAGAAAGTTGACATGGATACCCTGATAGTGGGGTTCTCAAGAATGGACTTCAAAGTCCTCTTAGACCCATATGATGTCCCTCTCATCATCACTACCAGGGTACAAGGGTGCGAGGTGAAGAGGATCCTAGTAGATGGGGGTAGTTCTACAGATGTGATGTTATGGTTATGCTTTAAAGCCTTGGGTATCAGCCGTGCCAGGATCATCCCATACCATCACCCTTTGATTGCATTCAGTGGGGAAAAATTCCACCCTCTAGGAGTGTATGAGGTCGATGTTAGGATGGGGGACGAGTGGCCGAGATGGCTTACCAAGAAGTTTAATTTTTTTCGTGATGGATGAACACATCTTTTCAGCTTACAACATTATACTGGGGAGAGTGACCCTTAAGGAATTTAAGGCTGTGCCGTCCATGGTTCATCAGATGATAAAATTCCCGACCCCTTATAGGGTAGGTGAAGTTTAGGGAGACCAGATGACGGCACGAGAATGTTACTTAAACTCCGCCGAAGAAAGGGAGGTGCACAAGAAGACAACGATCACTTACAATATTGACACCCTCGACCCCATGGATGAGATAAAGTTGAAGAAAGGAGAAGCCGCGGAAGAGGTAGAATCCATCATTTTTAATGAGGATGAGCCAAAAACAACCGTCCAAATAGGTAAGGCTCTAAAGACAGACATCAAAGAAGACCTCATCAAGATGTTAAGGAGAAGACATAACGTCTGCGCATGGAGTCATGCAGATATGCCGGGGATCGACCCCGAAATAATGTGCCACAAGCTCAACGTGGTAGAGGGTGAGAAGCCGGTAAAGAAGAAAAGGAGAATTTATTCTCGAGAAAAATATGAGGTCATAAAGGATGAGGTCAAGAATTTGGAAGATGCTGAGTTTATCAGAGAGGTCATTTATCCCGAATGGTTGTCTAACACGGTCATAGTCCCCAAGGCCAATGGGAAGTGGAGGATGTGTGTAAACTTCACCGACCTTAACAAACATTGTCCTAAAGACAGCTTCCCTCTCCCCCGTATTGATAAGATGGTAGACTCTACCACAGGCCATGAGCTAATGAGCTTCATGGATGCCTATTCAGGTTACAACCAGATCTTCATGATCCCTGAGGACTCAGAAAAAAATGGCTTTCATTACCGATAAGGGGACATACTGTTATAGGGTCATGCCCTTTGGCCTAAAGAATGCGGGGGAAATATATCATCACCTTGTGAATAAAATGTTCGAAGACCTACTTGGAGATTCTATGGACGTTTATGTAGATGACATGTTGAGTAAGAGTTTGAAGAACGAGGATCATGTGGTCGACCTCGAGAGGACCTTTAACACAATGGATAAGTACCAGATGAAGCTCAACCCGACCTAGTGTATCTTCGAGGTTCGAGCGGGGAAATTCTTGGGGTTCATCGTTAATCAAAGAGGCATTGAGGCCAATCCTGAGAAGATAAAGGCCCTCCTAGAAATGAAGACCCCCAGGACCATTAAAGATGTCCATAGGCTCACAAGGCGAGTGGCTTTTTTGAATAGGTTCATATCTAGAGCCACAGTCAAGTGTTTACCGTTCTTTAAAATTTTCAGAAAGGCCTTTGAATTGAACGAAGAGTGTGACTAGGCTTTCAAAGGATTGAAATCGTGCCTAGGGTCTCCCTTACAGTTGTCACGACCAGTGCAGGGAGAACGACTACATGTGTACCTAGTTATCTCAGGATTATCCATCAATGCAGCCATTGTAAGAGAAGAGGATAGGGTACAAAAGCTCGTGTATTTCAAAAGTACGGCACTCCAGGGGGCAGAGAAAAGATACCCTAGGATGGAGAAGTTAGCCTATGCCCTGATCCATGTATCAAGAAAGATGAAGACATACTTCCAGTCCCATACAATGGTCATCCTCACTGACTCTCCTCTCCGGTAGGTCTTACACAAGCCAGAAAAATTGAGGAGGCTAATGGCCTAGGCTATAGAGCTGGGAGAGTTTGACATTGTATATCAACTAAGGATGGTCATTAAGGGGCAAGCGTTAGCTGATTTCGTGGCTGAATTTACTTGGGAAGATGATGAGGATGAAGAAGAAAGCCTCGAGAAGACAGATACCCAACAAAGCAGAATTATTGACCCATCCGTAGGTAAGGTTGAGACAAGCACCGCTGATATACCAATATACACCCTTGGCCAGGCCGAGGATGCCCTCACCTCGGACAAGGTCTCAAGTCCAGGACGAGGATTCAATAACTAGTGCACAGGGGTCTTATCAGGGACAAATGACCCTACAAGGGGCCGACCCCTTCATCAGGGTCAGACGACCCGATAAGGTGCTGACCCCTCATCAGGGTCGAATGGCCCTACAAGAGGATGACTCATCATTATGGACCAGATGACCCTTCAAGGGGCCAACCCCTCATCAGGGACCAGACAACCCTTCAAGGGGTCGACCCCTCATCATGTTCCAGATGACCCTTCAAGGGGTCGACCCCTCATTATGGACCAGACGACCCTTCAAGGGGTCGACCCCTTATCATGGCCCAGACGACCCTACAAGAGGCCGACCCTTCAGCATGGGCTCGACGACCTTCTGAGGGGACGACAGTATGAGGCATGCATCCACTCGAGCCCAATGCCAGCATCAACTTTAGCCTTGGCTTGGCATCCTCGGCTGAGGGTGACATCATCACAACACATGACTTGGGAGATGCGTGGAACAGTGCGTGTGGGACTCATATGGCACATGGACTAAACCGTTATACCATTATCATACTCTCACATGAGGGAATATTATGTCATCATTAAAAGCAAGTGGCACATCTAGGTGTCAGCAGGGAATTGGCTATATCATCATTCATATGCACCATGCATGCTTGGGGGGTACACTACACCCCCCAATCCCTATATATACTGGTCATCTTCAACCTTGTAAAGGGATCGATAATTATAACCTTAGTTAAAACTCAGCTTGTACACAGAGTAGAGAGAGAGTGAGCTTATGTGCATTGTATCCAAGGCCATTAGTGCCCATATTTAGTGGATCACACACTCACAGTGGATGTAGGCCTAATTGGCTGAACCACTATATATAATTATCTTATTCCTCTTATACTCATCCCCTTCTATACACTTACACACTTGTACATCTCTATAGCTGCCATTGTTATTACTGTTTGATCTCATCATCACTTATCCGATGGTGCTGAATCTTAGCATCATCAGTTTGTCACTATATGTGGGAACGAGAAGACATCTCTTCCTTTATACAACTTGACCTCACCGGGCACTCTGGTGGTGAACCAGTTCTCCCCCTTTGTGGAGCTGTTTCACCATTGAAATAGACCCATTAAGTTTCTCAGGCTCATCTGTCATTTGATCATTCATCTCTCTTCATAGCTCGAACACATGGCACCAGAGATACCATCACCACTTCCTCCATCGGATAGTGGAGTAGGACCTAGTTCCAGTCATCTACCACCTCAGTTTGAGATGGTCGATGTGGCGGCTGCCTTGAAGTCTCTGGCAGCAAGCCAGCAGATTATGCAGGAGCAATTTATAGCTCTTAGCCAAACATAATAAGACTACCAGGGGTCTCACAGGAGATGATTACTCCGGTAGTAGCTCCAGGGCAGCATGACGCCAGGGGACCACCCCAGGCGCCACGCAAAGACTTGCCACCTCTACAGAGGTGGAGGGATGTTGTTGACCCCTGGCGTCTATGCCTGGGGAGGTAAGGAAACCCTTGCCCTGAAAATAGATATGATGATCTGGAGGTGGAAGAGGCCCCCATAGAGTGCTGGAGGCCGTATGAGGTCTCCAACAATACTTTGCAACCTATCCAGGAAATCAGTGGGAAGTGTGGAAGGCAAAATCCCAACGATCGCCCGAGGGGCTTTGCTTTTAATCGCCTGAGCAGGGGGTCAGCCTTTGAGAGGCTGGGCCCAGTAAGTGACCTGTGGGAAAAATTATCCCGGTCGAGAAGTATTGTGAGCTCCAGGAGGGAGGCAGCAGATGGTCGACCCTATGGGGGTCGCTCCCACGGACGATGTGACGATTAGGGAGAAGTAAAAAATAGACACAGGTCTATCGCAGAAGAACTCTCTGTTCATATCAAAGAGGCGACAGGGGACAACATCGACCAAGCCGACCCAGCAAGGCCATGGAATGACTCGATCCAAAGGCTGGAGGATAAAATTGGTGACATCCTGAAGAGTTGGGATACTCAACAGGCTCACCCTTTGTAGAGAAGATAGTAAACTTACCAATGCCATCTAAGTTCAAGCCACCTGTGGTCACCCCAAGGTATGACGGGAGTACCAACCCTTTCCATCATATTGAGATGTACCAATCAGTGGCAGACATATACTCTATCTCCGAGGAGATGAGGTGTCGTGGGCTAGAGACTCAGCTATGAGAGGGTCTTCCATCTCCACTGCTTCAAGAGAGGGATGGATAGACGATACGACGTCAACAAATTTTAAGACGACCTACCGACAGGCCGTCTTAATCCCTCTTTCCAGGTACTCAAGGCCAAATTCCTAAAACTCATTCGAAAGCTTGTAAGCCTCCACAGCATTGGTCTCGGCCTTCTTCACTACCTCTTCAAGCTCAGCCTTGAATTGGGTCCCCTGGTCGGTAAGGGCCTTTTTATTTTCTTTGATGAGGGAGTCCTTTACCTTCAGGTCGGCCTCATGGTGCTTCACCAGCTCATCCAAGACCCTTGCATGCTTAGTCCTTGCACTCTCCTGCTCAGCCCGGGCAGTCTCTAATTCAATATTAAAATTGGCCTCATACTGAATAGCTCTCTCGACCTCATGGAACTTCTGTTGATTCTCAGCCATCCACTTGGTGGCCGAGGTGATGGCACAGACAGACTACATATACAAACACGTGTTAAAAGGGGCTGAGGGAACAGTTCATGAAATGATAAATAAAAAACAATGAAGTTAAAAGAGGTACCTGAGCCAGAGTATGCAGATCGTAATTATAGACCTTGGCTGGGGGCATCCTTGATAAGAATTCATAATTCGCGGTCGAGGGTGCAAAAAATATTGAGGCTTTGGACGCCCTCAAATTGGCTGTAAGAGATGAGGGTTCAGCCTTGAGGAAAGCAAGATTCTGAGACTAATAGGAACCCATGATAAAAGAGGAGTCGGTCCCCTCAGTGTGTGCCTAAGACACCTCTACCCTCGCCCTCATCCGTGATTCAGGCCAAGAGCCCCAGGAACTTCGGGCTCTTTCCTTTTGCGATTATCGAAAGTCGATTCCATTTTCATTGGCCTCACAACCTTTATATTCTTCAAAGCCTACTGAGGCTCTTTACCTTTTTTTCCTAGGCCAGAAAGTAAACTTGGGGCAGTCATCTCCCATAATTGATCAGATATATTTGCAGCACGACCTGAAAAGGAGATGATATATCAGAAAGATGCAGTGGCAAAGAGGAAACACTTGGAGAAAATTAAAAATTAAGCAAAAATCTACTCACATAATTCTGTCAGGGGCTGACCCTCAGACCAGCTTCTTTGAGGAAGTGAGGGGTTATAAAATCTTCAAACTTGTGAAGTTCACCCTCTTTCCCTTGTTCCCTCAGGTAGTCAACAATGACCCTCTCCTCCAAGCTGAGTCCGGGGTCTGACCGTGCTCTCATTGAAGGGTTAGACCATGACCTTAGAACCCTCCGGCTATCTTCTAAAGGCTCTACCTCGGCGGCAAATTCCTAATCCCCAAAGATGAAGAAAAACCTCTTCTTCGAGTCATGATTGGAAGTCTGAGCTACGTGAAGAAGTTTCTTATCGAACTTCCTAACCCCCAAATGAAAATACCCAGGCTGTTTGGAGGACGAGGTGATGTTGTAACAAGGTATGAACAAATCGGTTGAGGACTCGTCAGTGAAGGTATTCTTACAATGGGAAACATAGTCGAGGATAGTCCTCCATAAATTAGGAAGAAGTTGATAAGGAGCAACCCCAAGGACAGACAATATGTCAACTATAGCAGGGTGCAGAGGGAACCTAACACCTAACCTGAGAATCTGCTCATAAACATCAAATTCCCCCTCATTCCCCTGAATGATTCTCTTGTCTGTATTTGGGACCCTCATAGTCACATTGGGCTTTATACCAAATATGTACCTCAACAGCAAGAGGTCGCGATCCCTAACGGATGATACATACGCCGAGGCATTAGAAGTGTCAACTTGATCAGCATCCAGATCCTCACTATCGTCCTCATGCCCCTCATACCCAAATCTCTCAGCCTCAACGCCCGTCGATGGTCCATCTGGAAAGGTCACCTGGAAGGCAAGTGGGGACAGGGCTGTTATAGGGAGAGCCTTAGAATGCACTGTGCCCTTGGCCTGTCGGCTTGGGATAAAAGGGGATGTCTCTATCCTCCCAGAAGGCCCAGCACCTGTTGGTGACGATGATCTCTCTTTCATCTCTCCCTCGTATGTCTGACTATCCGCTGGACGACAGGAAGACCCACAGGATTCAGATGGAATTATTGTGGCCAAAGGAATGGAGAATATGGATCGTACCTAATTAGGGTCGGCCCCTCATCTTCATTCGTGTTCTTCCTCTAGACGTCTGATCTCAGCGAAGAATTTCTCCCTCAAGGTTAGAAATTCCTCGGCTAAATCATAAAGTCTTCTAAGCATTAAGGTGATGACCATACACTTAGAGGAATTTTTTCAAGATAACTACAAACAATTTTGGTATTTGACCAAGTTGACTTCTGGATCAAACCAAAGAAATAAAGGGTTTTGATCATGAATACCCAAGAACAAATGGAAACAGGACTAGTGGAGAAGAGCGCCGGAGAACAACCGAAAAACCTAAGAAGTATCGCAAAAAGGCACTAAACCACCACGAATTGGTGGAGGAGTAACCCTATGAAGTCTAAAACCTAAGGTTCAACCCTACAACCGCCACAGGAGGGCGGGTTCACATGTTGGAAGGGTATAAAATAACCAAGAAAAACTGGAAAATCAAACCTAAAGTAAGAAAGCAAACATAAATGGAAGATAAATAGGGAATTAGGGCAGAAAGAGTACCTGAGAAAGAACGATGACACAACCAAGCTTGGAACACGAAGAAAGGTGGAGAATGGCAGAAATGTCATTTGGAGTTGCTAAAGGAACTAGATAGAGAAAGCTTAAAGAGAGAAGAAGAAAAAGAAATGATTATTTAAAAATAGTTTAAATACTTTGATATTGGGGGGTCCATAAATCAAGGCATTGCATCATTAGGGCACCAAGCACCTAGCAAAGTGTGTAGCCGCCACACCTGGGGAACACATGATAATTCACACCTAACCACTCAGTTAGCAAAAGGCAGTATTATCCCTCAGCCATCTCAACAACATCGATGGCTAAGGGTTGGGGGGGATTGATATACCAATATACACCCTCGGCCAGGTCGAGGGGGCCCTCACCTCGGACGAGGGCTCAAGTCTAGGATGAGGATTCAATAACTATCGCACAGGGGTCTTATCAGGGCCAGACGACCCAACAAGAGGACGACTCCTCATCAGGGTCGGATGACCCTACAAGAGGACGACTCATCATTATGGACCAGACGATCCTTCAAGAGGCCGAGCCCTCATCATGGCCCAAATGACCCTTCAAGGGGTCGACACCTCATCATAGACCAGACGACCAGCCGACCCCTTATCATGGCCCAGATGACCCTATAAGGGGTCGACCCCTCAGCATGGGCCGGATGACCCTATGAGGGGACGACAGTACGAGGCCCACATCTAGTCGAGCCTAATGCTAGCATCAACTTTAGCCTCGTCTTGGCATCCTAGGCTGAGGGTGACATCATCATAGTGAGTGAAATGGGAGATGCCTGGAACAGTGCGTGTGGGACTCGTATGGCACATGGACTAAACTGTTATAAGAATAACATCCCCTCACGTGAGGGAATATTATGTCATCATTAATAACAAGTGGCACATTTAGGTGTCAGCAGGGGATTGGCTAGATCATCATTCACATGCACCATGCATGATTTGGGGCTACACTACACCCCCCAAGCCCTATATATACTGGTCATCTTCAACCTTGTAAAGGGATCGATAATTGTAACCCTATCTAAAACTCTTCTTGTACCCAAAGTAGAGAGAGTGATCTTATGTGCATTGTATCCAAGGCCATTAGTTCCTATATTTAGTGGATCACACACTCATAGTGGATGTAGGCCTTATTGGCTGAATCACTATACATCATTATCTTATTCCTCTTATACTCGTCCCCTTCTATAAACTTACACATGTATACATCTCTATGGATGCCATTGTTATTACTATTTGAGCTCATCATCACTTATCTGGTGGTGCTGAATCTTAGCATCATGAACCGCTAGAGAAAAAGTTACAGAAAACAAAGAGGGAAGATATCTCTTTAGACATGGGTCCCTCATCAAGGGAAATTTCTCAGAGGAACAAGCTGTATTGAACCTCTTCATTGATGGGTCTTCTTACGAGAGCGAAAGTGGGGCTGGATTAATAGTATCAGCACCAGACGGTATAGACATTGAGTACGCCCTGAGGTTCAACTTTAAAGCCTCCAACAATGAGTCTGAATATGAGGCCCTCATAGCAGGCCTCTCCTTGGCTGTCTCTTAATGTCGGACACATCTTGGTCCATAGTGACTCAAGACTAGTAGTGAATCAGAAATTGGGAGCCTACGAAGCTAAGGATGAGAGAATGGCCAAATATCTTGAAAGAGTGAAGTCACTATTTAAGAGCTTCAGAGAAGTGAAATTTAAGAGGATACCTAGGCTTGATAATGGTCTAATTGATGCGCTTGCAAGGCTAGCCTCGACAACTAGGACAAATATTAGGAGGACAGTCCCAATGGAAATTTTGCTTCGACCAGCGATTGAAGTGGCAGAGGGAACACTTGGCTCTTGCTTAAATATTGATAGGGAATCTTCATGGATTGACCCCCTTGTCAGGTACATTAAAGAGGGGGAGATGCCAGAGGCAAAACAAGAAAGGAAGAAGTTGAGATACAGAGCTGCGAAATTCACTGTCATCAGAGACACCTTGTATAAAAAGGGGTTCTTACTCCCCTTGCTCGGATGTGTGCACCCGTCTGAGGTCCCACACATTCTGCAAGATGTGCAAGAGGGGTTATGTTCAAGATACATTGGGGGCACATCGTTAGCAAAGAGCATAGTAACCCAAGGATACTGGTGGCCGACCTTGGGGAAAGATGCCACGGTATACGTTAAAAGTGTGTTAAGTGCTAAAGGTTTGCCACCATGCCCCACCAGCCCGTCAGCCTCTTACCTCCATCACATCCCCAAGGCCATTCGCAGTATGGGGAATCGATCTAGTAGGGCTCTTGCCTAGGTCCATTAATAAATATCGATACTTGATCGTAGCAATTGACTATTTCTCAAAATGGGTGGAGGCGGAGCCGATGGTAACGATCATTGAGAAGAAGACCTTCCAGTTTATCTGGAAAAACATTATATGCAGGTATGGTCTCCCTAACACCCTCATCTCAAATAACGGGACTCAATTCAAGAATGCATCTCTAGAGAAATACTGCGAAACGGTCGGTGTCAAATAATTCTTCTCAACCCCAGGCCGACCTCAGGCTAATGGGAAAACTGAGGTTACAAATAGAACCATCCTAGATGGGGTCAAGAAAAAACTAGAGGAGGCAAAAGGAAGATGGGTTGAGGAGTTGTACATTGTACTGTGGGCCTACAGGACGACGGTAAATACTCCTTCCAGATAAATCCCGTTCATGCTGGGGTATGGCTCAGAAGACATCATCCCCACCGAGATCGGGTATCCTACTCACAGAGTCCAATTGTATGACCCCCAGAGAAATATAGAAGAAAGGAGACAACTTGGATTTGATAGAGGAAAGGAGGGAAGATGCTGAGATAAGGCAAGCTGCCTACTAGCCGAGGAGGACAGGTTGAAGCCCTTATACTTTTGACTCACTTGAGTCTATATTGTATAAGTGCTCATCTAGTTTGGAAATTGTGACAAAATTGTGTCCTACCTAGAATCCAAAGAACCTCAGAAGTTGGTTTGCTACTTCATCTCTCTCTTGTAGTGATCAAGAACCTATTTCCAACACACACACACAGTAGAATTCATTTTTTGCATATCATATTGCATAATTATGTGTGTACATGTGTTGAGTGTGTTTAAATCTCTAAATTGGAATTTTAATAATTTTTTGGGATTTTTTAAACATTTTTTAAAGTAGGTTTTCTTAATTAAAACTTGATTTAAAAGTTTCTGGGGTTAATTTGTAAATTTAACTTGTTGATTATATTGGCCTAATGTTACCTTGGGTAGAATCCGAAAGCGGAGTAAACTTGAGGGTGTGATTTTAATTAACTTTGGACGCGCGTTTGTTATCCTGTTATTGACCAACACCTGTCCTCGTTTGATTGGCGGAAGTTGTGTTTCTTTACTGAGTTAAAACTGCGTCTGTTCCTAGCCCTTGGATCATTAGCTATCAACGTTTTGCATGTCGTCTTAGTGAATCCCAGTAAAGCTCTTTAGAACAATCAGAATTCGTTTAATCACCGCCTTATTAGAACCCTTAGATCTAAGTCAATTTGGCTTGACTTAATCCAGGCCCTTGATTTTGAGCCAGCCTCTCGAACCTTCTCCTTACCCTATAAAAGGGACCCTTCTCTCAGACTTCGAAGACTTTTGCCATTTTTGTTTCCTCTGAGAAATTGAGAGAGAAGAGAGAGAAGAGAGAAAACAGAGAGAAGAGAAAGAGTTAGAAACCCTAACCCTGTTCGTCAAACTTCTTCCATCCAAACTCAAACACTTATTCAAAATACCTCCATATCCAAAACACTTCTCTGAGTGTTCTTGAGAGTTTGAGAGTTTGAGTTGAGTTTGTTTTTGTTGCTGTAACCTCGTGTTCACTTGATCTTGTTTTCAACTTAAACGTTTTACTCAGATCTACTTTCTGATTTTATAGAAATTCCAGATCTGAGTTATTCATGTTACATTCCACTTAGTTTCATTTTATTTCTCATCTTGAGAAATATATTGTTTATTATTTTCTTTAAAACGTTTGCTTACTTTGAAATCAACAATATATGCTTTTTATTTCTAGTTCTTGTAAAACTAAACCTTTGACCTAGTTTGGAATCTCACTTGGAGGTTTTCAATCTCGAAAAGTTTGTCTAAATTCTGAGATTGATTAAGACCTTTTCTGTCTTCCTAGCAAGGTATCCGTGGATTCTGGGAATCATTTAAAGGTCAAATAAGGTTCAAAGTTTTGTAAGAAGAGAGAAAAAGAAAAGATCACAGCATATGGTGTTATTGTAATTTGTTAGGTCTGTTTGTACTTAATAAGTGTGTGTGTGTGTGTGCATGCATGTGTTAGAAAGCACCTTCACAAACACTTTGACCCTACAACACGAAAAGTGTTGGTAATAAGATCTTGAGAACAAAGAGTCGACGTAAAGTGCTGGAACAAATCAGAAGTTAACAAACTGGGAGAACTACATATACAATCAGAACTGCAGAAAAGTTTAAGGACACCAGAGGGTACATTCCTAAACTTATATAGGGCTGAGTTGTTTGCATGTTAGTTATATAGTTTGTAACTCATATATTTGTTTTACTGGATTTTTCATTTTACTCCGTAGAGGGAGTCGTGGATGTTTCCTCAATTGGTGAGGTTTTACCACGTAAAAAATATTGTGAACATAATCTTTCTACATCTCCTCATCTCACTCTTGGTTGTGCTGAGTTTAAGATTTTTAAACTACTTTATAAACTTGTTATTCAATTCTTGAATAGATCTCGTACATACTGATTTATTAAACACATCTTGTGTTCAAATAGTCTGGTTTTTACGAAAAGAGTTTCTTAGAAAAACAGATCGGAGTTACTTAAATAGTTTATTTTTAATAAACGACTTTAGTAACATTTTTCAATTGGTATCAGAGCTTTGTAAACTAATTTCAAAAGAGATCCTGTGTTTCTAAAATTGTTTTCTGAAAATCAGTTATGGACGAGAAAAATGAAAGATTTGGTAACTTTACCAGACCTCCAATCTTTGATGGAACCAATTTTGCTTACTGGAAAGTAAGGATGATTGCTTTCATTCAAGTAACTTTGGGAGATGATGTCTGGAACATTTTTGAAAATGGTTATATTTTTCCTACTAAACCAGCCAACGAAGGAAAATGAGCGGGTTAAGAAAGCTTTAAGTGAATTCACTCAAGAAGAGAAACAAGTTTCTCGAAATAATAATAAAGGAAAGAATGCCATATTTATGTCTATAAATGAACATGAGTTCAAAAGAATCTCATCCTGTACCACTTCTAAGGAAGCTTGGGACACCTTAGTCACTGCTCATGAAGGAGACACTAGAGTTAAAGCTGCTAAAACCCAAATGCTTATTCAGCAATATACTCCTTAATTATGTCTGAGACTGAGTCATTCGATGACTTCTATATGAACTTGACTGATATTGTGACCAAACTGCATGCTAATGGGGTGACTTATGACATACATGAAATTGTATCTAAAATTCTAAGATCATTACCACAGAAATTTGATAACAAAAGATATGTTATTGAGGAAATGTGTGATCAAAATCTCACTCCTGAATTACTCAGTAGTAAACTAAGAACTGTGGAAATGGAACTAGAATTTAAGAAACAATTGACTCAAACCAATAGGAAACAGACTAGTTCCAATATTAGCTTCTCTTCTAAAATAACTAAGCCTGAACTTATATTTCCCACTTATGATTCTGATGAAGAATGCAATATAGAGAGTTTGGACAATCATATTGCCTTAATTACTAAACAATTTAAGAAAATTATTAAGTTTAGAAACAAAGTGGCAAATAAGCAAGGCAATTCAAATTATCCAACTTCCTCTAATCACAGGCCTCATAAGGAAAACCATGACAAAAATCATAAGGACTCTCACGCTAGACCTAATAGAGACCTTAAGAAGACTGAATGCTATAGATGTGGTAAACTGGGGCACATTGCACAAGACTGTAGAGTTAACTTGAACACTCAAAACAAAAACACTAGAGCCAACATTTGCAAAACATGGGATGATTCAAGTGACTCTGAAAAGGAGGAACCTGAGTCATCTGATGTTTTTGATCCTTGCATGTCCTTCTTTGCCAAGATCATATATAATGATGATGTGCTTATGCCTGTGTATGAGAATGCTTCTAGTAACTCTACTCCTGCTATTGAGAATCATGTTTATACTGGTTTAGATGCTTTGATTACTGAGAATGTTGCATGTTCTACCTCGGGGTGTGTGAGTCAAAGGGATAGCGATAATGACGATGTCAATGGGTTTGTGAGTTTAACAAATGAATCTTTAGGGGTCACTCCACACAGCACACTTAGTTACTCAGACAATGAAGACCTCCCTGACATTCACACACTTTATGCTAAAACTCTCAAGAAAAGCACTAGATTAGAAAAGATTATGAAAGATCTCACTAAGAAATTAGAAGATCTAAGACTAATGGTTAAACTAAATGCTGAAGAGTATACTACCCAATGTTTGACTCATAAAAGCGAAATCAAAATGTTTGATGAAAAACTCGGAAATTTAAAAGAAACAAATGAAACTATGGAGAAAAAATACAAAGGGACACTGTTAGAATTGGAGCAAACTAAAGAAAAGACAGCAACGGTTTTCAAAAAATTTACACAATTTGAAAATAATTCAAAATGTTTTGATGAATTTGTTGTTGAATCAAAAACCAATTCTGATGATCGAACTGGAATAGGGTTTTGCCCAAATTTGAAAACACAAAAAAAAATCTTTTGAAACTATCAAGTTTGTGTCAGGAGGCAAAAGACCTATTGAAACATGCCAAGACTTTCAATCTCTAAAAACTGAGTTTGATTCAAAAAATCAAAGTTTTAACATTGGGGAATCAAGTTGCTCTAAACATGAAAGTTCATCTAAGGCTAAATACGTTTGTCCTTCTATTAGGAAGAGTGAGTCTGCATTCAAGACTGTCACACCTAGGAATAGAGTTCAGCCTCACAACTCTACAAAACCTTTGTTTAGAGACTTTCCTAAGGAGACCCCTATTCTGAGCAATCTTTATTGCTCCTACTGTGACATATATGGTCACTCTTTTGATGATTGTTATGCTAGGAGACTCGTTAAACCTACCTATAATCCTTATGTCTATCAAAACTTTAACTATTCTAGGAGGATCCATAACAATTATGTACTTCCTAGACAGCCAGATAGAAATTCTAATTATAGAATGAGAAAGACCAAACCTAAAAGAACATTTACTAGAAGGAATCCTAAGCACCTTCCTAAACCGAATGCCCAAGTCTTTCACAAATTTCAAAATCATGCGCAAAATGTTTTTCAGCAAAAATCCAAAGCTCGCAAATTTTATCAATTAAGAGCTAATAAGCGCAAGATGAAAACTAAGGCAATTTGGGTTAGAAAAGATGATTTTCTACCTCAGATGAAGTGTAACGTTGTTGTTACAGCTTTAAAAGCTGGACACACATCATCTGGTTGGTATTTAGACTCTGGATGTTCTAAGCATATGACTGGTGATGAAACTAAACTTTTAAACAAAACCAGCTTTGTTGGTGGTAAAGTCATTTTTGGTGATGGAGTTTCATCTCAAATCATAGGCAAAGGAACTCTCCAAGAAGATGGGATTCCTATTCTTCAATATGTTCTTCTAGTCAAAGGTCTTAAGGCAAATCTACTTAGCATATCGCAATTTTGTGACTCAGATCATACTGTTACCTTTTTAAAGAAAAATTGCAAAATTTTAAATGAAAAAGGTGAATGCATAATTACTGGATTCAGAACTCCTGACAATTGCTACACTGTCATGAACAATTCTAAAATCTGTAATGTTGCCAGAATGGATGACAATGAGATATGGCATAACAGAATGGGTCATATAAATTACGATAATCTTAGCAGACTGACCTCTCAAGAAATAGTTAGAGGAGTTCCTAAAATCAAACTTATACCCAATCTTATCTGTGGTTCCTGTCAAGTAGGTAAAATTGTTAAGGCACCTCATAAGAAAGTCAAAGATATTCTTACCTCTAATCCCTTAGAACTCATCCATATGGACCTAACGGGTCCCTCCCAAACTGTTAGTCTTTGTGGACACAGTTACATCCTAGTTATGGTTGATGACTTCACTAGATTTACCTGGGTAGCCTTCTTAAAACAAAAGTCTGAAACATTTCAAACCTTCCTAAAAATTCTTCTTAGGATTGAAAATGAGAAGGATACTCAAGTGAATAGAATTCGTAGTGATAGAGGTGGTGAATTCAAAGACACCGATATTGTAGAATACTGTGACTATAATGGTTATAAACACGAGTTCAGTGCTCCTAAGACCCCTCAACATAATGGTATTGCGGAGAGAAAGAATCGTACCCTTCAGGAGATGGCACGTGTTATGTTACATGCCAAGAATTTACCTAAATATTTTTGGGTAGAGTCCATTCGTACTGCTTGTCATATAATAAATAGGGTCTATCGTAGAAAGAATTCCAAACAAACCCCTTACGAACTTTGGTACAATAAAAAGCCTAATTTCAAATACCTTAGAACCTTTGGCAGTACTTGTTATGTATGCAAAGATAGGGAACACTTGTCCAAATTTGAGAGCCGAGGAGATAAAGCCATATTTTTAGGATATTCGCCTAACAGTAGAGCTTATCGAGTATATAATCTTCGTACTAAAACCTTGATGGAATCCATAAATGTAATTGTTAGTGACACTATTATAGAAAGCAAGACTGGTGAATTTACTATTGAGGAAGAGTCTACAAATATTTTAGAAAATGACTCCACTATAATGGATAATTCATTACCTATTGAGACCCCTGAGGTACCTAACTGGGTTTCTAAAGATCATCCCATAAATAACGTAGTTGGTAACCCTAGTGAGCCAGTGCGTACAAGATCCCAACTCAGATACGTCCACTGTTATGTTATTGCTGAGTGTTTGTGGAATTCTTGATTACAAATTCTCTCAAGAAATTCCGGTCCCCTGAATTGAGGATGATACAAGGTATTTATAGCCTCTAGGCTATACATGAAAGGTCCAATACATTAAATGATATACATATGAAAGGGTAATACATTTAATGCAGCGTGTGCGTCAAGAATACAATGGATATTTGAACAGTTGTCCGTCTGGTAATTAATGATACGGCCGAGATGCAGTTCGGACCGCCTTAGTTGCTTGTTGATCAAGAGTTCCTCGGAGTACTTAGAGTATCTCGGGATGATAGAGTTCCTCGGTGTGATAGAGTTTCTCGGAAAGAAACACGGTTGGTCGGGAAATAATCTTCCTCGCTGCTGTTGTGCCATGTAGATTGACACGTGTCTTCATCTTCTTCGTCCACATCAGCACATTAATTTTGGTATCAACAGAAGCCCCCAATGTTTCATATTTTGAACTTTGAAGAGTATGGAACATTCTTTCTCGGTATATGGCAATATTAAATGTACTTCCCGGGTTTTAGGAACATTGTATTCAAATTTCCTTCTTATTTCGCAGTTTCCGCCTTTTTGATAAGCGCTTTGATATTTGTGCAAATTTTGTCCTTTTAGCCGCCGGAAGTTTAGTAGTTTCTTTTTGGTAATCATTTCTTTCGCCGCTTCCCAATGCAAAGTATTTAAACTTCTTTGGTAACCATACCGTCGTCTACGTTTTTCATTCTCTGCATTCCAGCTTTCTCTTCTCTTCTTCTCTTGTGCGTTCATCTTTGTTTCCGTTCGTTGTCAACACATCTCCTTTCTTTCTGTAAGATCTTCTTTCTTTCTTCTGTATCTCTTTTATTCAATATGGTTTATATTGTGGAATCTGTTGAGAAATTCCGTTCTGATTTTTCCATTCCTTCGTGGGTAACTCTAGAGGTTCTTTCTGAGCCTTTAGATTACTTTCGATTGGCTGAGGGACATTGGTTCCCCAGTCTTTTTGTTGCTGAATGCGGTTTTTCCTTTCCACCGAACCCATTATGTCTTGAGTTTTGTCAATATTTTGATCTTGTTCCTGCAAAAATAGCCCCCAATTCATGGAGAATAATTAACGGGGTGCACAAATTAAATCTAACTCATGGGACTCGTATTGGGATCCCTGAAATTATGTTTTGTTATAAATGGGATGTTCTAGATAATATTTATTATTTAAAAACTAGGTATTTGAATAGGGCTCTTGTAGTTAATCTCCCTGACTCAAATAGGGATTATTTTGAGCATGGGTTGGTCATAAAAAATTGGCAACATGCGCCTTTATCTGGGAATGAAGTATACAACGGTCCCAGATGCCCCCCATACGGCAATGGGATAGGTTTATTTTTCATTTTATTTTACTTATGAAATTATGCTTTCATCATGTTTGACAAAATGTATGACTGATATTCCATTATGTATTTATTTGCAGTTGATAGCAAAAGAAAAACTCCAAAAGAGTCAGAAGTGAATATCAAGCATTTGAAACTTATCTGGAATTTGCATAAGACCATTGCTGACGAGCATATTAGATCTGCTTCATATTTACTACAGTATAAGAGTTACACAACTTCTTATACTGCTCGCCCTGTTGAACCAGCTTCAACACCAGAAAGTTCATCTTCAGATTCTCATATCCCCCTATCTCAGAGAATGGGCAAGAAAAGAGTTCCTCCTGCTCTATTTGGTGACACTTCTTCTGCTGTTGGAGCCCAGAAAGGCAAAATTGATGTCCCAGAGGGGACTAAAAAAGTAGATGCTGGTTCCTCCAAAGTTGCCGAGAAGCCCCCAGTGGCCCCGAGCAAGAAAGATGCTTCTGCTGATGTAATTGCCATCTCTCCGACCAAGACTTCTTCCTTGGTTGATGCTTCTGACCGTCCTTTGAAGAGATTGAGGAAATCATCCTCAGTTAATCTTGCTGGAACTGTATCTTCTCTACCCGCTGGTGGTAGTGGTGTCTCAAAAATTATTCTTCCGAGTTCTTCAACGAGCTCAGTTATACCCGAGGTTCTCGGGGTTGATGAAAAAATTCCTAGGGACACATTGACATCCCTAGCTGCTCGCCATCTTTCTTCAGTAAATTTCTCATACCTTTGGTCTTTCTTTCTTTTTCTTGAATTCTTGTATTTGTGTTGACTTTATTTTTTTTTCTTATTTTTCAGCTGGTGAACTGCTTCAATACCATCGTGAAGAAAGATCAAGTTATTAAAGCTTCCACTTCATCGTCCGATGTTGACGATGCTTTGTTGGGTTTAACCCAATCTGTGAAGGAATCTCGCCAACAGTACATCGAGGAGAAAACTGTTTGGGAGAAAAAGTTGGTTGTGGCTGAGGCTGATAAGATGAAGATGGCTGAAACCTCCAAGAATTTGGAGGAGAAAATTAAAGATTTGGAGGTTAAACATCAGGAATCTGATGATAAATTGAAGAAGGCAGAAGAAGAATTATCTACTCTGCGAGATATTAAGGTTAAGAAAGAGGAACTGGAGGTGAAGCTCTCCTCGGAGAAGTCGAGGAAAAAAGTTGCAATCAAGAAACATTTCAGCGTTGGTTGGGAGAAAGGATGGGAGAGAGGGATAGCTGCAATGACGTCCCAAGTCCAATATGGGGAGTTAAAATACTTCCATGATGGTTGGGTAGCTGCTCTGCAAGAGCTAAAAGTCCAAGACGATTCTGAGCTATTCCAACGGCATCTCCCTGGTCCTCCTCCACCAATTGTGGAAGAAGAAGAAGATGAACCTGCTTCAGATGAGTCTTCCATGGCTATGGGCGATCAAGTTTCTGCCTCTCAACCCTCTGCCACCGAGGACGTTTCCTCCATGCCTCCTCCTCCCGAGAAGATTCCAACCGATCAAGCTGTAGTTACCACCGAGCAACCGAGCTCCTCGTCCCAGCCTCCCGAGAAAGTCTTGGGAGACAAGGAAAAGGTGTGAAGTTGTTCGGTAGCATTTCTATATTTCCTTGTAATCGAACGATGTAACTTTTTGATGATCTAATAAAATATATCTTTGCTCATCTCTGTTGTTGATAACTTTTTTCTGTTGATTGTTGTCTTTTTCTTGTCATTAGTTTGTTGCTAGAATGGAATTGATCTCTTCTCATGATACCGAGCTGATGCAGCAATGTTATCAATACTATAAGGCTGGTCATACAGATCTTAGTACATCGGAAATTGCTGATATCCTTGGTCACGGTGCTTCAGAGCAGGCTATTGAAGCTTATCAGTACTTGAAAGCTTTACTCGACCGAGCAGTGGCCAACAATGTCGCTTACTATGAGTTGATTGAAGAGCTTCATGGTTCCTTAGAGGATCTTCAAAATCAACATAACGAATCAATGGCTTTGTTACATAAAGATTATGAAAATAGATACCAGCAGCTCTCTTCAGAAACAGGCCACAAGAAGATCATTGCTGGGTATGACGTCAGGGAGAGGACCCTAAAAGGTGAAATTGAAGCCTGTAGACAAATCGCCGAGATCCTGGAGCAAGAAAATAATAATTTGCAGAAGAAATTAGCTCAATATGAATCTGTTGCTTCATCCTCTACTGCATTAATACCAGTTACTGATGAAGGCTTCTCGTTCTTAGAGGTCGAAAATGCCAAACTGAGGCAAGAGCTGGAGGACTTAAGAAGATCTGCCATTTCTGGAACTGCTCGGGGACGAGGAAGAGGTTCTCGGGGGCGAGGAAGAGTCAGCCAAAATGTTGAAGAGGCTCGCACTCAGTCTACTCTGGAAACTCAAGCATTCCAGTTGAAAGTAAAAGACCGTGCTCTGACTGAAATGTCCAATAAAAATCTGTCTCTGGAAGATCAGCTGGCATCAACGAAATCTGCCTTGCATAACAAAGATCTCTTTGCCAAAAGCCTTCATGAACAATTGGATAGATTAACCTTCCAATTCCATAAACAGCCAAGAGAATTCTGGATGGCAGGATACAATGAAGCTCTCGTTCATCTGGATGCTCGCATTGAACATGCTAATAATGAAGGTTACAAGCAAGGATGGTTAAATGCATTGGGTGTATTAAAGTTGGAGCAAGGGCATTTTTTATGGGACTATCATGCTCCATCATTATTAGACCTGCCTGTACCACCTTTCAAATTGGATATGGCATGGATTCCAGCTCGTTCCATTCCTCGCAGTCTAATTTCAAAATATCTTGGTGATTATAGCCTTCACTCCCAAGCTGAATTATCTCATCCTGAGCATCTTTTGGATACACCTTCTGTTATGAACGTCAGAATGCTCAGAGATGTTAATTTCATCAATTCTCCCCTTTGCCTAGAAGACCCTCCTGCCGGCAAGGAACCTGTTTCTAAAGCACAGGGCAAAAAACCAATAGAATAGTAATATCCATGTAACAATTTAGTATCTCCTTGTAATTTGTAATTTATTCTAGATTAATGAAAAGATTTTCATTTTCTGTTTGCCCATTTTGTTAGTCTTGTGTTTATCAAGCACATTTATATTTGTACATATGTATCTATGTATCTGTTAAAAAGATAACAATATTATTGTTCAATAAGCAACTTAATAAAAGTTACAAGTATTAGTAATATTTCTCGATCACTTAATAATAAAGTAATGAGTAAAAATGTTCAAACTGTTTCCAATCAACCAAGGTGGGTGAATAATGTTTGTCGACCAATTACAGTTGATGGGCTTTTATTCCCGACCAGCTATACTTGGTTTATTTATAAAATTGCGTCCGACCAACTAAGATCAATAATTTGTCCTTGCCGACCAACTACAGTTATTGGGTTTTTATCCCCGACCAACTATACTTGGTGTATTTTTTAAACATTTTGTTTTTCAAAAAACTCATTGTAATAATATTACCTCCCGACCAACATAAGTTGTAATATGAGAGTATATTTTTATCTTACCAACCGTAGTTGATCATGCTGGTGTACACTTTCTGGATCCTTAAAGCTTTTGGCTCCTTAGAGCATGTCCTCCTAACCAAAGGAGGTTGGCTACTTATAGCGCTTTTTGCTCAATAGAGCTGTCCTCCTAACCAAAGGAGGTTGGCTACTTATAGCGCTTTTTGCTCAATAGAGCTGTCCTCCTAACCAAAGGAGGTTGGCTCCTTAGAGCACTTTTGCTCCGTAGAGCTGTCCTCCTAACCAAAGGAGGTTGGCTCCTTAGATCACTTTTGCTCCGTAGAGCTGCATTTTTTGGCTCCTTAGAGCATGTCCTCCTAACCAAAGGAGGTTGGCTACTTATAGCACTTTTGCTCCGTAGAGCTGTCCTCCTAACCAAAGGAGGTTGGCTCCTTAGAGCACTTTTGTTGTGTAGTGTATTATACTAGTATTCCCCGAAAAACTCTCATCCAGAAAGAAAAATGGTGAAACATCTTCGTTTTATTCATAATGAAAGAAATGCTTTACATTTGACATCACTGATAATACTTGCGCAGGTGTTCAGCATTCCATGCATTTTTAAATTCCTCTCCTTCTAGAGTTGCGATTCTGTAAGTTCCTGGTCGAACAAGTTCTGTAACTCGGTAAGGTCCGTGCCAGTTTGCTTCCAGTTTATTCTGCTTCTGAATGACCTTCTTTAGCACATAATCCCCATCTTTTAAATCACATTTCTTTACCCTTTTGTTGTAAAACAGAGCTGTTCGTTGTTGATAAGCAGCATTCCTAATGGCTGCCTCTTCTCTGACTTCCTCGAGCATATCTAAATCCATCCTTCTCATCAGATCACTGATCGGAGAATTGAAATTTAACACCCTATGTGTTGGTAGGCCTAACTCGGCAGGTATCACAGCCTCACTTCCAAATGCTAGCATATATGGTGATTCTCCTGTTGCTGCTCGGGGAGTTGTTCGGTAAGCCCACAAAACTGACTGTAGCTCATTAATCCAATTTGCTTTAGCCTCACTTAACCTCTTCTTCAACCCATTTAGTAATGTTCTGTTCGTCACTTCAGTCTGCCCATTGCTTTGGGGATGGCCTGGTGCTGAATGAAACTTCAAGACGTTTGACTGATGACAATAGGCAGCAAATTCTTCATTATCAAATTGCGTTCCATGGTCTGTGATGAAAGCGTGGGGGAGACCATACCGACAAATGATATTTTTCCATATGAACTGATACACCTTCTCGTACGTCATATCAATTAGTGGTTCAGCTTCCACCCACTTAGTAAAATAGTCTACTGCCACGACGAGATACTTGAACCTTCCTCGGGTCGTCGGCAGTGGTCCAACCAGATCAATCCCCCACATGGCAAATGGCCAAGGTGATGTTATGGGTGTCAACAATGCCTGTGGAGTTCTTCGGATGGAAGAAAAACGTTGGCACTTGTCACACTTCTTAGCATAGGCTATACAATCAGCTCTCATCGTCGGCCAGTAGTATCCTTGTGTCATCACCCTTTGCAGTAGAGTCCGACCTGCTACATGAGCTCCACAAGATCCTTCATGGATTTCTTCAATCAATTCTTTGACTTCTGATGGATGCACACATCTCTGCAAACCTGCCATAATTCCTCGTCTATACAAAACACCATTAGTTAATACATACCGAGTGACTTTATACTTCAATTTCTTGGCAGCTAGTTTGTCCTCCGGTAGTACTCCTTCTTCAATGTATGCTCTGATAGGATCCATCCAAGATGGTCCTAAATCAAGGGTAATAATCTTCACCGTCAGATCTTCTTCTATGCTCCGACTTTCTAGTACTTCAATTGGTATTGTTCTTCGCAGCTCGGTGCGCGTAGCTGACGCTAGTCGGGCCAATGCGTCTGCTCTAGCATTCTCCATTCTCGGTATCCTCACCAATTGAATAGCATCGAATTCTTTCAATAATTCCATCACTTTTGCATGGTATTTCACCATTAACTCTCCCTTCACTGCATATATTCCCATCATTTGATTCACAATTAACTGAGAATCACTGAAAATAATTACTTGACGTGCCTCCATAACTTTCGCCAAATGAAAACCTGCTATCATAGCCTCATATTCAGCCTCATTATTGGAAGCTTTGAATTGGAATCTCAAGGCGTACTCCATGTCAATATCATCTGGAGAATTTAAAACAATCCCTGCTCCACAACCAGCCGTGCAAGATGATCCATCTACATATAATCTCCATGTATGTAACTCGTCTTCAAATTTCTTATCTGTTAGAATTCCTCGGTGAAATATCATCTGCTTTCTTTCATCATCCCCGGGTATCCTTCGTTCCTCGTCGGTCATTTGTTCGCGCCCCTCTACCAACCGGAGTTGGTCGGGGTTTAAATATGATGATTTTTCTACATCCACAAGTCCTTTTACCAACCTTGGTTGGTTTGGATCTGTGTCTGTCGATCCTGTATCGTCCACAGGTAGGTCAGCAAGCATCTTTTGCTCCTCGGGGGTATCGGGGTATGTGAACTCTGCTATAAAATCTGCCACGGCTTGCCCTTTCAACGATGATCTGGGTTCATACACAATATCATATTCACCGAGCTCTATTGCCCAGTACATCAATCTTCCTGATTTTTCTGGCTTGTGAAGGGCTTGTCTTAACGGCATGTCGGTATACACAATGATGGTATGGGCCTGGAAGTATGGTCTCATTCTTCTACTTGCTTCAATTAATGCCAGTGCCAATTTTTCCAGCTTTGGGTATCTGATTTTCGCACCTCGGCAGGCCTTGCTTGTGTAATAAATTGGCTTCTGGACTCCATTCTCCAATCTGATCAACGCCGAGCTAACTGCATTTTCTGATACTGCCAAATACAAGTACAGCTTCTCTCCAGTTATTGGCCTAGACAACAATGGTGGGGCTCCCAAATACTTCTTCAGATCTTGAAAGGCTTTCTCACATTCATCAGTCCACTCAAAACTTTTTCGTAGTGTTTTGAAGAATGGGAGGCATTTATCAGTTGCTCGGGATACAAATCTGTTGAGTGCTGCAACTCGTCCGGTAAGACTTTGCACCTCTTTCTTCGTCGTCGGGGATCGCAGCCCTAAAAGAGCTTTGATCTTTTCTGGATTTGCCTCAATACCTCGTTGGTTGACGATGTATCCGAGGAACATTCCTTCTCGTACTCCAAAGGTACATTTCGTCGGGTTAAGCTTCATCTGGTATTTATCCAGTTGATCAAAAGTTTGACTCAAGTCAACCAAATGATCTGCAGCTCTCTTGCTTTTGGTGAGCATGTCGTCGACATAGACCTCCATATTGCGGCTGATTTGTTCGGTGAATACCTTGTTCATCAACCGCTGATATGTTGCACCTGCATTTTTTAAACCAAAAGGCATAACATTATAACAATAAGTTCCCCTTGGGGTAATAAAAGAGGTACTTTCCCTGTCTTCAGGTTTCATTTTGATTTGGTTGTAGCCAGAATAAGCATCCATGAAGCTGAGTAGCTCGTGTCCCGAAGTAGCATCCACTAGTTGATCAATTCTGGGCAATGGAAAATGATCTTTTGGACATGCCTTGTTGAGATCAGTAAAATCAACACACATTCTCCATTTGTTGTTCTTCTTCTTTACCATCACCACATTCGCCAACCAATCTGGATATTTCACGTCTTCAATGAATTGGGCTTTCTGGAGTTTCTCGACCTCCTCTTGTATGGCCTGGTTCTTCTCGGGACTAAACACTCTTCTTCTTTGCTTCACAGGCTTGATCTCCTTATTCACATTGAGTTCATGACATAAGAAGTTTGGATCTATTCCTGGCATGTCTTCATGACTCCAAGCAAAAGTATTCTTCCTGTTTCTCAAGAAAGTTATCAACTCCTGTTTTATTGAAAAATCCAACGACGACCCTATCTGAGTTATTCGTTCAGGATGCTCGTCGTCCAGGATAACAATTTCTGTAGAATCCACAACCTGTCCTTTTACGAGTTGAGATTCATCCCTAGGGTCAAGAGTTTCAATTTCTGTGCCTTCCTCCACTTGGTAAGTAGTAGTCTTTTTCTGTGATTCTTCAAGTTCCTCTTGCTCGGCAGACGAATAATAGCATTCCCGAGCTACTTTTTGATCACCTTTCATAATTCCTACTCCAAAATTCGTTGGGAATTTCAAACACTGATGAACTGTAGATGGAACTGCTTCGAACTTCTTCAATCCAACTCTTCCCATGATGATGTTGTAGGCGGACTGCACATTCTTATCCATTACAAAAAAGCGTATTCTTTCTGTTCGACAAGCAGGCCAAGTTCCAATGAGTATATCCAACTTGATCGTCCCAAGTGGAAAAACTTTCTCGCCAGCAAAACCCAGAAGGGGTCTGTGATAAGGTTCTAATTGAGATAATTTTAAATTCAAGCTATCAAAGCATGAATAATACATGATGTCTGCTGAACTACCATTGTCTACTAACACCCTTGAAATGACCACATCCTTCATCCTCATTTTGATCACCAGCGGATCATCATGAGGGTAGAGAACACCTGCCAGGTCATTTTTTGAAAAACCAATCACTAGCTTCTCTTTGTTTACCTTCCTCGGACGATCATCCTCGGCCAGGTTTATTCGCTGAATGTATGAACAAGCTTGAGCCTCTCCGAGATAAGCTTTTCTTTCTGCAGTAAGGTCTCCTCCTCCTGCATCTCCTCCTGTAATAACATTACAATCAAATGACCCAAAACGTATGGAAAATACCTCTCGTTCAGGTTTCCTTGGCTTTTTGGGAAGATCGGGGTCATCATCTGGATCCTCTTCATGGTCCCTCCTCTTTTTCTCCTCTGCACGATGAGGAGATCTAGATCTCTCTCTAGTTCTATCATCATTCTTCCTCTCACTCCTGCGATCTACGTACTTTGACAATTTTCCTCTTCGGATGAGTGTTTCAATCTCGTTCTGAAGGGCTATACAATTTTTGGTCATATGGCCATGATCTTTGTGAAACTCGCAATATTTGGTCTTATTCCTCAAGTCGGGATCTGTCTTCAGTTTCTCTGGCCATTTGATTTCCTCGTTATTCCTGAATTCTTCCAAAACATGATTAATACCCACTTTCAATGGAGTATAATTATCATACTTCTTTAGGGCTTCCAACTTCATCCTGTTATTCTTGGAATATTTGTCACCACCATTACTTTTCTGATCTTTCTTCTTTGAATTGTCGACCTCCACTTTAACTTCTTTATCCATATTCTTCTTCGCAGCCATAGCCTCCTCGGCATTCATGATTTTGGCCGCCTTTGCCATCAACTCCGACATATTTTTAGGTGGATCTTTGGCCAAAGTGTAATACAGCTTGTTAGGCAGCAAACCACTCATCAGAGCAGTGATTGCTGTCTTTTCTTCATAATCTATGACTTCTAACTTTTCGTTATTGAAACGAGTTATGTAATCTCTGGTACTTTCACCTGATTTTTGTCTAACACTTAGCAAGTGTGCTACTCGCTTTACCGGCTTTGCTCCAAAACAAAAGTTGTCAATAAACAGCTCGGCTAACTGAACAAAAGTTGAAATCTTACCCCGAGGAAGATTATTGTACCATATCTGTGCGGATCCGGTAAGAGTTCCCGAGAATGCTCTACACCTCATCTCGTCGGGGACAGCGTAGATATCTGCAGCAGCTTGGTATTGTTCTATATGAAGTACGGGATCTGTCTTTCCATCGTACTTGGGAGTCACTACGGGTGCTTTGAATTTCGACGGTGTAGGGAAATCCACAATGGCTTGCACAAAAGGTGTTCCTTGAACAAAAGTTCTCTGTAAGGGGTTTCTCGCCTTAGCCATTTCTCCCAGTCTATCCTCCAACCGTTGAATGGAACCTTTCCATGCTTCATTCCCTTCCTCGGGCCGCTTAGTCCGAGCAATTGATTGCTCTGACGTAGCTTCCTGAGATTTATCTCGACGAGTGGTTGGTCGCGATTGCGCAGATCCTTCTCTCAAACCTGGTGGTGGTCGAAAACTTCTTGATGGAGCCCTAGGTGGACTCATGTTCCTCCTTGGTCCTAACCGACTAAAAGGAGATACTCTACTTAACCTTTCCAAAGCGCTAGTTCTCTCCGGAGAGAGAGTGATACGTTGATCTGTATCCGAAGCCCGTATCGATGAAGTTCGCCCAGGTTGATAAGAAAAATCATTAGACTCCTCATTGCGATATGACCCAGTACGTCTAGATTGCGATTGCCTATGATCACTCCTTTGCCCTGAATAGGTAGGTGCACTGCCCTGAAGAGTTTGAATGAGTTGCCTCATAGATTCTTGCATGGCGGTTTGTCCTTGAGCCAGATTCGTCATAATTTCGGCCAGATCTGGGGATGCAGATGGATTTGGATGATTTCCAGTATTTCCAACATTTCGATTACTAGATTCTGGATTATCTGCCATTGGTGACAAATGATTTTTATGAAAAACGATAATAACAGTCGTTTCCCACAGACGGCGCCAATCTGTTGATGTAAAAAACTAGATCGCTCTAATTTTTCAATCACAGATAAATAAATAAGACAAAGATTTTTAAAGTGGTTCGGCTAGGAATAAAGCCTACGTCCACTGTTATGTTATTGCTGAGTGTTTGTGGAATTCTTGATTACAAATTCTCTCAAGAAATTCCGGTCCCCTGAATTGAGGATGATACAAGGTATTTATAGCCTCTAGGCTATACATGAAAGGTCCAATACATTAAATGATATACATATGAAAGGGTAATACATTTAATGCAGCGTGTGCGTCAAGAATACAATGGATATTTGAACAGTTGTCCGTCTGGTAATTAATGATACGGCCGAGATGCAGTTCGGACCGCCTTAGTTGCTTGTTGATCAAGAGTTCCTCGGAGTACTTAGAGTATCTCGGGATGATAGAGTTCCTTGGTGTGATAGAGTTTCTCGGAAAGAAACACGGTTGGTCGGGAAATGATCTTCCTCGCTGCTGTTGTGCCATGTAGATTGACACGTGTCTTCATCTTCTTCGTCCACATCAGCACATTAATTTTGGTATCAACACACATTATGCATGTTTTGTTTCCCTTTTGGAACCAAAGAATGTAAATGAGGCATTGAATGACTCTCACTGGATTTCTGCTATGCAGGAAGAACTATTATAATTTGTCATTCATGATGTTTGGTATCTTGTTCCACGTCCTGATCATAAAAAGGTTGTTGGCACACGTTGGATTTTTAAAAATAAGACTGATGAAAATGGGATAATAATTAGAAATAAAGCTAGATTAGTTGCTCAAGGATACTCTCAAATAGAAGGAATAGATTTTAACGAGACTTTTGCTCCTGTTACTCGTTTAGAATCTGTTCGTCTGCTTTTTACTATAGCTTGTCACATGCACTTTACACTGTACCAAATGGATGTCAAATCTGCGTTCCTTAATGGAATACTGGCTGAAGAAACCTATGTAGAACAACCTAAAGGGTTCATTGACCCTAAACATCCAAATTATGTATTTCGTCTAAAAAAGGCTTTGTATGGCCTTAAACAGGCTCCTAGAGCTTGGTATGAGCGTCTTTCCAGTTTTCTTTTAGATAATGGTTTTAAAAGAGGCGGAAATGACCAAACCCTTTTTGTCAAAAATTTTGACAAACACATCACTATTGCTCAAGTTTATGTTGACGATATTATATTTGGATCAACTTCTCCCTCAGAAGTCAAATCCTTCTCTGAAACTATGCATAAGGAATTTCAAATGTCCCTTTTGGGGGAGCTACAATTCTTCTTAGGCCTTCAAGTCAAACAAAATTCAGATGGATTATTTGTATCACAATCTAAGTACGCGTTAGAGATAGTAAAGAAATTTGGCCTTGAGAGTGCTAAAGATGCTAAAACTCCCATGAGTACTACGCTAAAACTTTTTAAAGATGAAAATGGAACATCTGTAGATCCTACTTTGTATCATAGTATGATAGGCACTTTACTATATCTTACTGCCTCGCGTCCTGATATTATGTATGTTGTGTGTGTATGTGCTCGATATCAAAGTAACCCTAAAGAGAGCTGCTGTTAAACGTATCATTAAATATGTAAAAGGCACTCTAAATCTAGGACTTTGGTACACTAATGACACACCAAGAACTATAATTGGGTACACTGATGCTGACTGGGCTGGGTGTACTGATGATAGTAAAAGCACATCAGGAGCATGTTATTATATAGGTAATAACTTGGTAGGCTGGAGTAGTAAAAAACAAAACTGCACATCACTCTCAACAGCTGAATCTGAATACATAGTCACTGGCAGCTGTTGTGCTCAATTAATGTGGCTTAAACAAATGCTAAGTGATTATGGTATTCAAGAAAACCAATTGCATCGCTATTGTGATAATCAAAGTGCGATTAATATTTCTAAAAATCCTGTTCAACACTCGCGAACAAAGCATATTAAAATAAGACATCATTTTATCCGTGAATTGGTTGAATCTAAGGAATTAGAAATCAATTATCTTCCTACTGATCTACAACTCGCAGATATATTTACCAAACATCTAGATTATAATAGATTCATTTCATTACGAAAATCTATTGGTATGGTTTATGAAGACTAATCTTTTTGCTGTTTATCCAAGTTTTTCCCTTTGTCCATTTGAGACAAAATGGGGGAGAAATTTGAGTCTATTCAATTCTTACATAATCTAAACAGCTTGATCTTAGTGATTTATTGCAGGTTCTTATTGTACAGTTACTCTCAACAGTTATAATAGGGTATTCAAATGTACTTAGTTAGTTATGTACTTTTTGATTTCTAGGTATTGGGTAGATAGAATTTTGATAGGATTAAGTTTTTCTTATTTTCTCGTTGCCCTACGAGTCCAAGATGACTCAAAGGAGATTTTGTCTCATATTTCCAAAGGGGGAGATTGAAGCCCTTATACTTTTGACTCACTTGAGTCTATATTGTATAAGTGCTCATCTAGTTTGGAAATTGTTACAAAATTGTGTCCTACCTAGAATCCAAAGAACCTCAGAAATTGGTTTGCTACTTCATCTCTCTCTTGTAGTGATCAAGAACCTATTTCCAACACACACACACAGTAGAATTCATTTTTGCATATCATATTGCATAATTATGTGTGTACATGTGTTGAGTGTGTTTAAATCTCTAAATTAGAATTTTAATAATTTTTTGGGATTTTTTAAACATTTTTTAAATTAGGTTTTCTTAATTAAAACTTGATTTAAAAGTTTTTGGGGTTAATTTGTAAATATAACTTGTTGATTATATTGGCCTAATGTTACCTTGGGTAGAATCCGAAAGCGGAGTAAACTTGAGGGTGTGGTTTTAATTAACTTTGGACGCGCGTTTGTTATCCTGTTATTGACCATCACCTGTCCTCGTCTGATTGGCTGAAGTTGTGTTTCCTTACTGAGTTAAAACTGTGTCTGTTCCTAGCCCTTGGATCATTAGCTATCAACGTTCTGCATGTCGTCTTGGTGAATCCCAGTACAACTCTTTAGACCAATCAGAATTCGTTTAATCACCGCCTTATTAGAACCCTTAGATCTAAGTCAATTTAGCTTGACTTAATCCAGGCCCTTGATTTTGAGCCAGCCTCTAGAACCTTCTCCTTACCCTATAAAAGGGACCCTTCTCTCAGACTTCGAAGACTTTTGCCATTTTCATTTCCTCTGAGAAATTGAGAGAGTGGAGAGAGAAGAGAGAGAAGAGAGAAAACAGAGAGAGAGTTAGAAACCCTAACCCTGTTCGTCAAACTTCTTCCATCCAAACTCAAACACTTATTCAAAATACCTCCATATCCAAAACACTTCTCTGAGTGTTCTTGAGAGTTTGAGAGTTTGAGTTGAGTTTGTTTTTGTTGCTGTAACCTCGTGTTCACTTGATCTTGTTTTCAACTTAAAACGTTTTACTCAGATCTACTTTCTGATTTCATAGAAATTCCAGATCTGAGTTATTCATGTTACAATACACTTAGTTTCATTTTATTTCTCATCTTGAGAAATATATTGTTGATTATTTTCTTTAAAACGTTTGCTTACTTTGAAATCAACAATAAATGCTTTCTATTTCTAGTTCTTGTAAAACTAAACCTTTGACCTAGTTTGAAATTTCACTTGGAGGTTTTCAATCTTGAAAAGTTTGTCTAAATTCTGAGATTGATTAAGACCTTGTCTGTCTTCCTAGCAAGGTATCCGTGGATTCTGGGAATGATTTAAAGGTCAAATAAGGTTCAAAGTTTTGTAAGAAGAGAGAAAAATAAAAGATCACAACATATAGTGTTATTGTAATTTGTTAGGTCTGTTTGTACTTAATAAGTGTGTGTGTGTGTGTGTGTGTGTGCATGCATGTGTTAGAAAGCACCTTCACAAACACTTTCACCCTACAACACGAAAAGTGTTGGTAATAAGATCTTGAGAACAAAGAGTCGACGTAAAGTGCTGGAACAAATCAGAAGTTAACAAACTGGGAGAACTACATCTACAATCAGAACTGCAGAAAAGTTTAAGGACACCAGAGGGTACATTCCTAAACTTATATAGGACTGAGTTGTTTGCATGTTAGTTATATAGTTTGTAACTCATATATTTGTTTTAGTGGATTTTTCATTTTACTCCGTAGAGGGAGTCGTGGATGTTTCCTCAATTGGTGAGGTTTTACCACGTAAAAAATATTGTGAACATAATATTTCTACATCTCCTCATCTCACTCTTGGTTATGCTGAGTTTAAGATTTTTAAACTACTTTATAAACTTGTTATTCAATTCTTGAATAGATCTCGTACATACTGATTTATTAAACACATCTTGTGTTCAAATAGTTTGGTTTTTACGAAAAGAGTTTCTTAAAAAAACAGATCGGAGTTACTTAAATAGTTTATTTTTAATAAACGGCTTTAGTAACATTTTCACAGGTTTTACAACCATAGGGTGAACCAAAGGCCAATCGCTGTGGGGGACCTAGTCCTCAAAAAGACTTGGCAAAAGCCTAACAATCTCCACCCAAATTTGCATGGACCATATAGGGTCATTAATGAAGTTGTCCCTGGAACCTACAGACTAGAGAACCTTGAAGGGGAGCCTTTTTCCAACCCCTGGAATTCAGATCATTTGAAGAAAAACTATCAATAATGTAATGTTCTACCGAACAATAGTTGTAATGAATGTGTTGCTCCAAGAGAAACTTGGAATGTTAATGAGAATTTCATATTGGCCACTCATCTTGTGTTTGTTAATTCTAGTGTGATTAGGGTTATCCTTGTTGAACCACCCTCGTCTATGATGAGGGTGAATGGTGGCGATGACCCCCCATTCATCCTCAAGAAAGATTAGGGGGGACTTGAAATAACTGAAAACATCATTTAATTGGTGGAAACCACCCTCGGCTATGATGAGGGTAAATGGTGGGGATGACCCCCCATTCACCCTCAAGAAAGATGAGGGGGGACTTGAAATAAATGAAAACATCATTTAATTGGTGGAAACCACCCTCGGCTATGATGAGGGTAAATGGTGGGGACGACCCCCCATTCACCCTCAAGAAAGACGAGGGGGGACTTGAAATAATTGAAAGCATCATTTAATTGGTGGAAACCACCCTCGGCTATGATGAGGGTAAATGGTGGGGACGACCCCCCATTCACCCTCAAGAAAGACAAGGGGGGATTGAAATAATTGAAAACATCATTAAGCTGGTGGAAACCACCCTCGGCTATGATGAGGGAAAATGGTGGGGACGACCCCCCATTCACCCTCAAGAAAGACGAGGTGGGACTTGAAATAATTGAAAACATCATTTAATTAGTGGAAACCACCCTCGGCTATGATGAGGGTAAATGGTGGGGACGACCCCCTATTAACCCTCAAGAAAGACGAAGGGGGACTTGAAATAATTGAAAACATAATTAAGTTGGTGGAAACCACCCTCGGCTATGATAAGGGTAAATGGTGGGGACAATCCCCCATTCACCCTCAAGAAAGACGAGGGGGGACTTGAAATAATTGAAAGTATCATTTAATTGGTGGAAACCACCCTCGGCTATGATGAGGGTAAATGGTGAGGACGACCCCCCATTCCCCCTCAAGAAAGACGAGGGGGGACTTGAAATAATTGAAAACATCATTAAGTTGGTGGAAACCACCCTCGGCTATGATGAGGGTAAATATTGGGGACGACCCCCCACTCACCCTTAAGAAAGATGAGGGGGGGACTTGAAATAATTGAAAACATAATTTAATTGGTGGAAACCACCCTTGGCTATGATGAGGGTAAATGGTGGGGATGATTCCCCATTCACCCTCAAGAAAGACGAGGGGGGACTCGAAATAATTGAAAACATCATTTAATTGGTGGAAACCACCCTCGGCTATGATGAGGGTAAATGGTGGGGACGACCCCCCATTCATCCTCAAGAAAGACAAGGGGGACTTGAAATAATTGAGAACATCATTAAGTTGGTGGAAACCACCCTCGGCTATGATGAAAGTAAATGGTGGGGATGACCCCCCATTCACTCTCAAGAAAGACGGGGGGGACTTGAAATAATTGAAAACATCATTTAATTGGTGGAAACCACCCTCGGCTATGATGAGGGTAAATGGTGGGGACGAGCCCCCATTCACCCTCAAGAAAGACGGGGGGACTTGAAATAATTGAAAACATTTAATTGGTGAAAACTACCCTCGTCTACGATGAGGGTAAGTGGTGGGGACGACCCCCCATTCACCCTCAAGAAAGACGAGGGGGGACTTGCAATAATTGTAAGCATCATTTAATTTTTGGAAACCACCCTCAGCTATGATGAGGGTAAATGGTGGGGACGACCCCCCATTCAGCCTCAAGAAAGACGAGGGGGGACTTGAAATAATTGAAAACATCATTAAGTTGGTGGAAACCACCCTCGGCTATGGTGAGGGTAAATGGTGGGGATGCCTCCCATTCACTCTCAATAAAGACGAGGGGGGAGCTCATAGGATGGTTAATTCAAATATCATAAGCTAAGGCAAGCATAGAAGACAGGAAGAGACATTATATTATAAATCAAGTGTTAAAAATGCTTGTCCAACAAAAATAAAGCACAAAAATATTTTTACAAGTAGAGGGTATTGGCTACAGGAAACCACCCTACTGAGCAGTATCAACAAGCAAGGTCTCAACGTCAATCAGAGGAGTTTTTTCAGTGACCAAAACAAGCTGATCCTCAGAGGTGTCGATGCCTTCGATGTGTACTTGAGACTCTACATGGGCTAAAGCCTCAGCTATGAGAGGGTCCTCCATCTCCATTGCTTCAAGAGAGGGACGGATAGATGACACAGCGTCATCAAATTTGAAGACGACCCACCGACAGGCCGTCTTAATCCCTCTTTCCAGGTACTCAAGGCCAAAGCCCTGAAACTCGTCTGAAAGATTGTAAGCCTCCATAGCATCGACCTCGACTTTTTTGAGTGCCTCAGAAAGTTCTGCCTTGAACTGGGCCCCTTGGTGTCAAGGCCTCTTCCTTTTCTTTGATGAGGGAGTCCTTCACATTTAGTTCGGCCTCGTGCTGCTTCGTCAGCTCATCTAGGACCCTGGCATGCAAGGTCCTTACACTCCAACTCTGCCCTCGCAGTCTCCAGTTAGGTCTTCAGATTGGCCTCATGCTGAATAGCTCTCTCAGCCTCATGGAACTTCTGTTGATTCTCAGCCATCCACTTGGTGGCTGAGGTGAAGGCGTAGACAGACTGCATAGACAAACACATGTTAAAAGGGGCCGAGGGAATAGTTTATGAAATGATAAATAAAAAAGAATGAAGTCTAAAGATGTACCTGAGCCAAAGTATGCATACCGTAATCATAGACCTTATCCGGAGGCATCCTTGATAAGAATTCATAATCCGCGGCCGAGGGTATAAAAAACATTGAGGCTTTGGCCTCCCTCAAGTTGGCTATGAGAGACGAGGGTTCAGCCTTGATGAAAGAAAGATTCTGAGACCAATAGGCACCCATAATAGAAGAGGAGCTGGCCCCCTCAGTGTGTGCCTCAGACACATCTTCCCTTGCCCTCGTCTGAGAGTCAGGCCGAGAGCCCTCAGGAACTTTGGGCTCCTTCATTTTGTGACTGTCGAAGGTCGGCTCCACTTTCGTCGGCCTCACAGCCTTTATCTTCTTCTGAGCCTGCTGAGGCTCTTTGCCTTTTTTCTTTCCCAAGACAGATAGTAAACTTGGAGCGGTTATCTCCCAGAGTTAATCAAATATATTTGTAGGGCGACCTGAAAAGGAGACGATATATCAGAAAGATACAGTGGCAAAGAGGAACACTTGGAGAAAATTAAAAATTAAGAAAAAAATCTACTCACATAATTATGTCAGAGGGACGACCCTCAGACCAACTTCTTTGAGGAAGAGAGGGGTCATAAAATCTTCAAATTTGTGAAGTTCGCCCTCTTTCCCTTATTCCATCAAGTAGTCAACAATGACCCTCTCCTCCAAGCTGAGTCCGGGGTCTGACCGTGATCTCATAGAAGGGTTAGACCATGATTTTGGAACCCTCGGACCGTCTTCTACGGGACCATCACCAGCGTGGAATTACCAATCCCCAGAGATGAAGAAAAACCTCTTCTTCCAGTCATGATTGGAAGTCTGATCTACGTGAAGAATCTTCTTGTCGAACTTTCAAGCCCCCAAATGAATATACTCAGGCTATTTGGACGACGAGGTGATATTGTAACAAGCTATGAACAAATCGTTCGAGGGATCATCGGTGAAGGTATTCTTCCAAAGGGAAACATAGCCAAGGATGGTACTCCATGAATTGGGAGGAAGTTGAGAAGGAGAAACCCCAAGGGAAGACAATATGTTGACTATATCAGGGTGTAGAGGGAACCTAACACCTACCCTGAGCATCTGCTCATAAACAGCAACTTCCCCCTCATTCCCCTGGAAGAATCTCCCGTCTGTATTTGGGACCCTCATAGTCACATTGGGCTTTATACCAGCCATGTGCCTCTATAATAAGAGGTCGCGATCCCTAACGGATGAGACATAAGCCGAAGAACTAGAAGTGTTAACTTGGGTAGCATCTAGATCCTCACTATCATCCTCATGCCCCTCATCCCTAGATCTTTTGGCCTCAACATCTGTTGGTGGTCCATCTGGAAAGGCCACCTGAAAGGCAAGAGGGGACAGGGTTGTTATAGGGACAACCTCAGAAGGTACTGTGCCCTTGTCTTGTCAGCTTAGGCTAGGATTGGACGTCTCATCTGTATGTCGACTATAGCAGGGTATAGAGGGAACCTAACACCTACCCTGAGCATCTTCTCATAAACAACAACTTCCCCATCATTCCCCTGGGATTTATACCAAACATGTGCCTCCACAGCAAGAGTTCGCGATCCATAATGGATGAGACATAAGTCGAGTCACTAGAAGTGTCAACTTGGTTAGCATCCAGATCCTCACTATCGTCCTCATGCCCCCTCCCCAGATCCCTCGGCCTCAATGTCTATTGGTGGTCTATCTGGAAAGGCCACCTAGAAGGCAAGAGGGGACAAGGCTATTACAGGGACAACCTCAGAAGGTACTATGCCCTCCCCTGTTGGCTTAGACTAGGATTGGACGTCTCTCTCCTCCCAGAAGGCCCAGCACCTGTTGGTGACGATGCTCTCTCATTCATCTCCCCCTCGTATGTCTGACTATCGGCTGGATGACAAGACGACCCACAGGATTCAGATGGTAATATTGTGGCTAAAGGGAAGGGGAAGATGGATCGTACCCAATTAGGGTCGGCCTCTCATCTTTGCTCGTCCTCTTCTTCTATTTGCCTAATCTCTACAAAGAATTTCTCTCTCAGGGATGGGAATTACTCGGCTAAATCATAAAGTCTTCTAAGAATTAAGGGGAAGAACACTTAAGGGAATTTGTCTAGGCTAACTACAAAAAATTTCATAGTTGACTAAATTTGACTTTTGGATCAAACTTAAAGAAATGAAGTGTTTTTACATTTGAACACTCAAGAACAGGAAGAACTCAGCTTGCCGGAGGAGAACGTCGGAGAAGGCAAAAACCTAAGAAATGCCACAAAAGAGAGCTAAACCACTACAGAAAGGTGGCAGAAGGAACCCAAAACCAAATGCTCAACCCTATGGCCACCAAAGCAAGGCGGGATTTCACGCCGAAAAAATATGAACAACCAAGAAAATATGCAAAGAAGCTTAAATCCAAGAAACGGGAAAAAATAGAAGCTAAAGGAGGAATTTGTGGCAGAAGAGTTACCTGAGGATGAAGGCGACGACGGAATAAATCTTGAAACTCGAAAGCAAAGGTTGAAATCGCAGGAAATGGCGATGGAGCTGTTAAAAAGATAGAGAGAGAGAGAGAGAGAGAATGCCTGGGAGCGGAGAAGAAGAAGAAGAGTGATTATTTAAAAATAATTTAAGCACTTTATTATTTGTGGGCCCTTAAATCAAGGCGGTGCACATCCCACGAGGAAATGCATCATTAGGGCGCCAAGCCCCATACACAGTGTGCAGCCGCCACACCTGGGAAACTAAAATGTTGATGGACACCTGACTATGCCCATCAAACTGATCATGCAATTGGCATTCAAAAGCAACATTACCCCTCAGCCATCTCAATAACATCGATGGCTAAGGGCTGAGGGTGATTGATATACCCATATATACCCTCGCCCAGGCCGAGGGTGTCCTCCATCCAAACGAGGGCTCAGTCCCAGGATGAGTCCAATGACCACAGCTCTGTTACAGTAAGGACCGGATGACCTTTCAAGGGGACGACCCTTCAACTTGGCCAGATGACCCTACAAGGGGCCGACCCCTCACCATGGCCCATGCGACCCTTCAAGGGGCTGATCCCTTAGCTTGGCCAGAAGACCCTATAAGGGGCCAACCCCTCACCATGGCGTAAGCAACCCTTCAAGGGGCCGACCCCTCAGCTTGGCCAGATGACCCTACAAGGGGCCAACCCCTCACCATGTCACACAGGACCCTTCAAGGGGCTGACCCCTCAGCTTGGCCCAAATGACCCTATGAGGAGACGACAGTATGAGGCCCGCATCCATTCGAGCCCAATTCCAGCACCAACTTTATCCTCGGCCTAGTATCCTAGGCCGAGGGTGACATCATCACAGCGCGTGACTTGGGAGATGCGTGAAACAGTACACGTGGGACTTATATGACACATGGACTAAACCGTTATAACAATATCATCCCCTCATGTGAGGGAATATTATGTCATCATTAATTGCAAGTGGCACATCTATGTGTCAGTAGGGGATTGGATGGATCATCATTCACATGCACCATGCATGCTTGGGGGTACACTACACCCCCCAAGTCCTATATATATTGGTCATCTTCAACCTTGTAAAGGGATCGATAATTGTAACCCTAGCTAAAACTCTACTTGTACACACAATAGAGAGAGAGTGAGCTTATATGCATTGTATCCAAGGCCATTAGTGCCCATATTTAGTGGATCACACACTCACAGTGGATGTAGGCCTAATTAGCCGAACCACTATACATCATTGTCTTATTCCTCTTATACTCATCCCTTTTTATACACTTACACACATATACATGTCTATGGCTGCCATTATTATTATTGTTTGAGCTCATCATCACTTATCTGGTGGTGTTGTATCTTAGCATCATCAGTATCCACAGCTTTTTATTGAACTATCTCAGCAGCCTTGACTTTATTCTCTAAGAAGTTTTGTCATCTTCATATTTTTACTGGGAGTCCTCCAAAGATTTTGATAACCCAATAAGAGCTTCTTCTACTTTACTGGAAGAGGAAGCAGCTTTGATAGCTTCATCCTTTTCCAAGATATTATTGAAATACACCAAAAACTACAAGACATCGAGAAACTCAAGTTAGAATATGAAAATTTAAAGTAGAACTGAAATGGTAAGGTATAATGACACTTAGTGATGCAAGGTGTTGGGCCGCCAAATCAGACACTTCCCCCGAGGAGTAAAGGTCTTAGTTGCTCTATGATCAGGAAGGATTCCAGATCAGATCAATTTCCTGGACAAATCAGGAGTAATGAATGCTGGAGGACCAGCACTCAAGGAAGGTATTTCAACCCCAGCAGGTTGAGCAGCAACATCAATGGTCTTCTCAGCAAGACCCCTTCTCAATCTTCTCAAAGGTGCAGCCTCTTCAATCAAAGGTGCTGCCTCTTTTTGAACAATAGAGGGATTCTTAAGAACATCCTTAACAGGTGTAATTTCCCCCCAGATGGAGCATCATCCTTTTTCTTAGTCCCTTGAACTGGGATATCTTCTTTGTTCTTTTCTTCCCCATCTGAACCAGGGACAATATTGGCAAAGAGATCAGATATTATCCTCTTCTTCGTCATCAGATAAGTAAGAGAGGTTCCAAAATCAGAGGAAGATTCTTCAACAACTGAGGGAGATGCTGGACTTTTTTCAAGGCCAGTCACTAAAGTAGATGGAATAACAGGCCGAGCAATAAAAGAGGAAGTAGTGTTTTTGTATCTCAACAAATAGGAAGAAGATCTCACGTGCTCCCCAACAACTGATTGTTGAAGACTCCAGATAAAATTCAACTCTTTTATATTAATATCACTCTCTTTTGGGGGTTTTCTTTTACTGTCAACTATAAATTAAAATCATAGAACGCAAAAGTCAATGAAACATTTTATCAAAAAAAAAAACAAAGCTAGTTTAAAAATAAGGAAAAACCTATCCCATTGCCATAAGGTGGACACCTGGGACCTTGGTACACATAATTTCCATTTAATGGGGGTGTTGACAATTTTTCATCACATCCCCATGTTCAAAATAATCCCTATTAGAATCAAGGAGATTTACCACTAAAGCTCTGTTAATAAACCTAGTTTTTAAATACAAGACGGTGTTGTTGAGGACCCATTTATAACAAAACATAATTTCAGGAATCCCTAGATGAGTTCCATGTATTTGATTCAGCCTATGTATGCCCCTAACTACCCTCCATGTATCTGGAACTACTTTTGCAAGTACAATATCGAAATATTGGCAGAATTCCAAACACAAGGGATTGGGCGGGAAAGAAAAACCACATTCAACTACAAAAATGGAGGGAAACCAGTGTCCCTTTGCTAAAGAACAGAAATCACAAGGATAATAAGGTTCTTTCAAATTAACCCAGGAGGGAATCGTAAAATCAGTTCTAAACTTATCCAATGACTCAATAGAGTAAACCATGGTGACTAAAGCAAAGAAAGAATAAGTAAGGAAGAAATTCTTACAAGAGAATAAGGAGTCAGCTAAGACAGATGACAGAAAGAGTGTTCGTAAGAAGAAAAACGAGAAAACAAGGACTTTGGAAACAAAAGTGGAAAAGGTAGAAGACAATCAGACTTTACCGTATTTATATATTTAGCCTTGGAAAATGAAAAAAGTAATAATTAAAAGTAGCGATGGTTGCGTTCTCGACGGATAATCGAAGGAAAAAGACGCAGATACCCAAGCGGTCATTAGAATTCAAAATATTTACAAATTTGCCATTTTACACTCAAAACTGTTACTTGATGTGAAAAATTTTACAAGTGTTGAAGGTCTGTAATTAACCAAAACATGGGAAATATGCTCGAACAACTTTTTGGGTAAAATGTTCCACACCTTCACATCCAACTTCAACTGTAAAACATTGGTGGCTTATGTTCATACAAAAATTAGTTAGTCAACGTTGACCAATTATATGGAGACACATGTCATGCAACATGGCACAAGATCAAGTACCGAGCTACTCAGTGTACTGAGCTACTCAGAGTACCGAGAAACTTATTAGGAAGACCAAACGACCAGACAGTTTCAATGTTTATTGTATTACATTCATTCCTCACCATGTATAGATGTATATGCCTATTCGATAAAGGCATACTATCTATTCACATTGATAACCCAAGGGCTATAAATACATTGTAACACCCTCTCAGCAGGGTAAGCGAAGTAAGCAATGATAATCATGATCAAAGCAAGATACCCAGTAATACAAAATAGTGGACGTAGCAATTTCCTTGAGGATGAACCACTTTAAAAATATCTTGTCTTATTTCTTTACTCATATTTATCTGTGATTAATTAATTAGTTCAAATCTAGTTTTTTTACATCAACGCCCATCTAGCTTCAAAACTGCATTGATATTTATTATGGCCTTTTGTCTTCATCTCTGTAATATGATCCTTAAGTTTCCCTACTTGGAATGTTTCTTAAATATTTTGCAATTCTCTGTAAGGCATTCGTGATTCTAGATATAAGTGCACATGAGGTTGGTGTCCATATCATATGCATCACTAGTCATCTTAGGTGGGCTCTTTAAGTAGGTCTTGTCTTTGGTTTGCTAAGAAAGCTTGTAGATAGGATTTTTGAAGATTTCCTCTATTATTTTGTAACTATTCTCACTAACCTTAAACCTTGAGTGATCCTTGGGGTCCTCATTCTTAGATCCCTTCTTGGACGAAGAAGGGTGATTTCTCATTTTGGTGGACTTATTAAGTCCATTCTTATTTTGTTCGGCTTGGGACTCTTTATTGATGAGCTCACCCTCTACCGTGGAATACTTCTTAATAAGGGACATGCAATCGTCCATACTGGAATCCAACTTCTTCGTTAGTAATTGGTAGAGATCATCTAATCTTTTGAAACTATTCTTGAACAAAAAGATTGTTAACTTATCATTGCAATCATTTATCTCATTGTATATCTCTTAGTACTTTTCAGTTTACTTCCTGATAATCTCTCCCTTCATCTTCTTGAGAGAGATTAATGAATTAACCTCATGAATTACCTTGTTGCTTGTGATAAACTAGGTCGTGAACTGCTCGACCGCGTCTATGAAAGAGAAGATTGATCTAGGGGAAAATTTCTCAAACCACATCAAATCGATCTCTCCCATAGTATGTGGGAACACTTCACATCAGTGTTTATTGATGGTTCCAAATAAAGATGGTTTTTCTATAGTGCCTGATGTGATGGGTGGGATCTACCTTCCCATTATACGTTGTCACCTATGGTATGAATTAAAAAACTGTTACTAAAGTCGTTTAATACAAGATTAAACTATTTAAGTAACTCCGAACTATTTTTTGAAGAAACTCTTTTCTTTAAATCAAATGTGTTTTAATCATAAGAAGTGATTAATAAAACATACACGAGATCAGTTTATGATTTGTAACAAGTTTTGAAAAAAACAAAACTTAAAAGATTAAATCAACACACCAGTAAGAATGAGATGAGGAGATGTAGAAAGATTAATGACAAGAGATTTTTAACGTGGTACAACCTCACCCAACTGAGGAAACATCCACGGTGACTTCTAAGTCACAAACAAAAAAAATCCATTAAAACAAAATATATCAGTTACAAACTATATAACACACATGCACACAAATCAGTCCTATACAAGTTTAGGAATGTACCCACTGGTGTCATTCTGACTTTTCTGTAGTTCTGATTGCTGATATGGTTCTCCCCGTTTGCTAACTTCCATTTTGTTCCAGTCTTTATGTCGACTCTTGTTTCAAGATCTTATTACCAACACTTTCAGTGTTGTAGTGTGTAAGTGTTTGTGATGGTGATCTAACACATGTATGCACACACTCACACTTATTTTTACAAACAGTCCTAGAAAATTACAAATTAGATCTATATGCTGTGATTTTCAGTTTCTTTTCTTCTTAGGAAACTTAAACCTTATTTGGCCTTTAAAAAGAACCCAGAATCCACCGCTATCTTGCTCAGAAGACGTTTCAAGATCTTAATCAATTTCAGGGTTTTAAAAATGTTTTTGAAATTAAAAACCGCCAAGTGTGATTACAACTAAGTCAAAGTTCCTATTTCAAAAGAACTAGAAACAGAAAATGATTTTGTTGATTTTGAAGATGAAAACATTTACAGAAAATAATCAACAAAGATTTCTCAAGATGAGAAACTATATATACAGATCTAGGTGTAATATAACATAAAAAGACTAGATATATGATTTTTATAAAGCAGAAATACAGATCTACCCTAATGTTTAAGTTAGACACAAGATCTTAAAGCCAAGAGGTTACAACACGAAAAAACTTTCAAACCAACACACAAAAACTCTGAAACACTCAAGATTGTGTTTGGTGTATGCTTATTTTTGGTAAAAGGGTTAGGATTTGAAGAGTTATTTGGATGATTTAGGGTTAGGGTTTCTAACTATGTGGTTTCTCTATTTCTTCTCTCTCTTCTCTCTTCTCACTTGGAATGACGAAGTGGCAAAAATTTCTCAAAGGCTGAGGGTTGGCCTCCTTAAATACAGGGCTGAGAAGTATCGAGAAGGGGGTTCAAAATCAATGGCTGAGATTAAGTCTTGCCATATTGACTTTCATACAAAGGTTAAAGATAAGAGGTTGGTTAAACGCTTTCTGATTGGCTAAGAGAGGTGCATAGGGATTGGGACAAGGACGCATGCAGGGCGTTGATAAGCTCAATCCAAGGGCTGTTGATAAACACCAGTTTTGTCTCTTAAAAGAAACACACAACCAACCAATAGGAGGGCCACAGGTATAGGGCAAACAATGGACCACAAACGCACGGCCCAAACTAATTACAAACTGTCTCAAGCGCTTTCGGTTTCTACCCAAGTGAACTTTTCAGGGATAAAACCAACAACCAGAAATTAGAGAATGACCCCAGAAGTTTTTAATTCTAATTTTAATTAAGAGAAAATTGTTTTTAAAAAACATTAAAAATTCCAAAAAATATTTTAAAAATGTTTTTAAGGGAAATTAACACACACAAACACTCATACAAACAATTTAGCAATATATGGCCCATGAATGCAGTCCTAATGTGTGTGAGTGCTTGTGAATATACCTTTGAACATCCAAACTAGAGGAATGAATTGAATTGAAGTGTTTGAGGCTTTTTGGTATCTAGGGAAGGGACACAATTTTGTCACTATTTCCAAATTAGATGAGCACTTATACAATGTAGACTCAAGTGAGTCAAGAGTATAAGGTGCTTCTATCTCCCCATTTTGAAATATGAGACAAAATCTCCTTTGAGTCATCTTGGACTCATAGGGAAACAAAGAAAGAAGAATAAAAACCTATTCCTATACAAAAAGTCTATCTACCCATTTCCTAGAAAAGAAGATTACATAACTCAACTAATTACAATTCATTACCTTATTACAACTATAGAGAATAACTTGAACAGAATCCTGCAAATAATCACTAAGATCAAGTTTTTTAGAATATGTACAAAATAAATGAACTCTCATAAGACTCAAATTTCTCTCCCATTTTGTCTTAAATGGACAAAGGGAAAAAATATGTAAGCCAAAGAGTTTAATCAGCACAAACCATTCATATCAATTTACGTAAAGAAATAAACCTATTGTAATCCAAAGGTTTGGTACACATATCTGCGAGTTGCAAATCAGTAGGAAGATAATTAATTTCTAATTCCTTTGTCTCAACTAATTCATGTATGAAGTGATGCCTAATTTTTATATGTTTTGTTCGTGAGTGTTGAACATGATTTTTAGAGATATTGATTGTGCTTTGATTATCACAATAAAGATGTAATTGTTCCTCTTTAATACCATAATCACTTAGCATTTGCTTAAGCCGGGGTAATTGGGCACAACAGTTTCCAGCGGCTATGTATTCAGATTCAACTGTTGATAAAGAAGTGTAGTTTTGTTTCTTACTACTCCAACCTACCAAGTTATTGTAACATGCACCTGATGTGCTCTTACTATCGTCAGTACCCCCTGCCCAATCGACATCAGTGTATCATATTATAGTGCTAGGAGTATCATTGGAGTACCAAAGTCCTAAATTTAGAGTGCCTTCAATGTATTTTATAATTATTTTAACACAAGTTAAATGGCTCTCTTTAGGATTGTTTTGATAACGGGCGCACACACAAACAGCGTGCATGATATCAGGACGCGAGGCAGTAAGGTATAGCAAGATTCCTATCATACTGCGATATAAAGTTGGATCTACGGATTTTCCAGTTTCATCCTTAAACAGTTTGATCGTAGTACTCATGGGAGTTTTAGCATCTTTTGCACTCTCAAGGCCGAATTTTTTTAACAATCTCTAAAGAGTATTTTGATTGCGAAACATATAATCCTTCTGAATTTTGTTTGACTTGAAGACCCAAGAAAAATTGTAACTCCCCCATAAGAGACATTTGAAATTCTTTTTGCATAATTTCAGAAAAAGTTTTAACTTCTGAGGGGGAAGTTGATCCAAAAATGATATCGTCAACATAAACTTGAGCTATAATGATATGTTTGTCAAAATGTTTAACAAAAAGGGTTTGATCATTTCCACCTCTCTTAAAACCTTTGTCTAAAAGAAAATTGGAAAGGCGTTCATACTAGGCTCTTGGCGCTTGTTTTAGGCCATACAAAGCCTTTTTAAGATGAAAGATATGATTTGGATATTTAGGGTCAATGAACCTTTTTGGTTATTTTACATAGGTCTCCTTAGTCAATATTCCATTAAGGAAGGCAGATTTGACATCCATTTGGTAAAGCGTAAAATGTAAGAAGCAAGCTATGGAAAAGATAAGACGAACATATTCTAAGCGAGTAACAAGAGCAAAAGTCTCGTTAAAATCTATTCCTTAAATTTGAGAGTATCCTTGAGCAACTAATTTGGCTTTGTTTCTAATGACTATCCCACTTTAATCAGATTTATTTTTAAATATCCAACATGTGCCAATAACCTTTTTGCGATCAGGCCTAAGTACAAGATACCAAACATCATGAATGACAAATTGAAGAAGTTCTTCCTACATTGCAGATATCCAATGAGGACCATCCAATGCATCATTTACATTCTTTGGTTCCATAAGCGAAACAAAACATGCATAATGAGCATAGTTTCTTAATTGAGATCTTGTACGTACAGGTTCAATAGGGTTACCAACAACGTTGTTTATGGGATGGTCTTTAGAAAACCAATTAGGTACTTCATATGTCTCAATTGGTAAAGAATCATCTATTTTTGGAGAGTCATTTTGTAAAACATTTTAATACTCTTCCACAATAGTTGATTCTCCAGTCTTACTCTCTACAGCAGTGTCACTTACAATAACGTTTATGGATTCCATTAAGGTCTTAGTGCAAAGATTATATACATGGTATGCTCTACTGTCAGGAGAATATCCTAGAAAAATGGCTTTATCTCCATGAGTCTCAAATTTGGATAAGTGTTCTTTATCTTTGTAGATATAACACGTACTACCAAAGGTTCTAAGGTACTTAAGATTAGGCTTTTTCCCATACCATAGTTCGTAAGGAGTTTGTTTAGAATTCTTTCTAAGATAGACCCTATTGATAATGTGACACGCAGTACGAATTGATTCTACCCAAAAATACTTAGGTATAATCTTGGCATGAATCGTAACTCGTGCCATCTCTTAAAGGGTACGATTATTTCTCTCAGTAATACCGTTCTGTTGAGGAGTCTTAGGAGCACTAAACTCATGTTTGTAACCATTGTAGTCACAATGCTCTATAACACCCGTATCTAAGAATTCTCCACCTCTATCACTATGAATTCTATTTCCTTGAGTGTCTTTGTCATTTTTAATTCGATGTAAAATCTTTAAAAAGGTTTGGAAAGTGTCAGACTTTTGTTTTAAGAAAGCAACCCAAGTGAATCTGGTGAAGTCATCAACCATAACAAGGATGTAACTGTGTCCACAGAGACTAACACTTCGAGAAGGACCAATTAGATCCATACAGATGAGCTCCAAGGTTTTAGAGGTAAGGATATCTTTAACTTTCTTATGATGGACTTTAACAATTTTTCCTTCCTGACATGATCCACGGAAAATATTAGAAATAGGTTGGATCTTAGGAATACCTCTAACTATTTCTTGAGAAGACAGTCTACTAAGGTTTTCGTAATTTATGTGACCCATACGATTATGCCATATCTCATTGTCATTCATTATGGCAATGTTACAGACCTCAACACTATTTTGAACAGTATAACAATTGTCCGGAGTCCTAAGTCCTGTAATAATGAACTCACCTTTTTCTTTAAAATTTTGCAATTATTCTTTGAAAAGGTGACTGTATGATTTGAGTCACAAAATTGAGAGATAGTAAGTAGGTTAGCCTTAAGACCTTTTACTAGAAGAACATTTTTAAGTAAAGGTAATCCTTCATCTTGGATTTTTCCTTTACCAATGATTTGAGATGAAACACCATCACTAAAAATAACTTTTCCTCCAGCAAAGTTGGTTTTGTTTAAAAGTTTGGTGTCATCTCGAGTCATGTGTTTTGAACATCTAGAGTCTAAATACTAACCAGAGGGAGTGTGTTCATCTTTTAAAGCAATAATAATAATATTACACTTCATCTGGGGTAATAGCTCATCTTTTCTAACCCAAACAGCTCTTGTTTTCATTTTGCGCTTATTTGCTCTCAATTGATCAAATTTGCGAGCATTGGATTTCTGTTGAAAAATGTTTTGCGCATGAGGTTGAATTTTATGATCAATATGATCATTTGGCTTAGTAAAGTGTCTAGGAATCCTTCTTAAAAATGATCTTTTAGGTTTGGTCTTTCTCTTTCTATAGTTAGAGTTTTTGTCTGGTTATCTAGGAAGAACATAATTGTTACGGCTTCTCCTAGAATAGTTAAAGTTTTGGTACACAGGAGTATTATAGATAGGGTTGACTAAACGTCTAGAGTAGCATCCTTCAAAATAATGACCATATAAATCATAGTAAGAGCAATATAGATTGCTCGAAGATGGTATCTCCTTAGGAAAGTCTCTAAACATAGGCTTTATGGAATTTTGGGGTTGAACCTTATTCCTAGGGAATACAGTTTGAAAGGAAGAATCACTTTTCCTAATCGGGGGGCAAACATATTTAGTCTTAGGTGGACTTTCACACTTAGAGTAACTTGACTCCCCAATATCAAACTTTGATTGTTTTTTATCAAACTCATTTTTCAAAGAATGAAAATATGGACAAGTTTCTATAGGTCTTTTTCCTCCTAACACAAACCTAATTTGTTCAAAATTTTTAGTTTGAGTCTTCAAATTGGGGAAAAACCCTATTCCAGTTCGATCATCAGAATTGGTTTTAGAATCAGTAACAGAACCATCAAAACAGTTTGAATTATTTTCCAATTTATAATTTTTTTTTAAAACTGTTGCTGTCTTCTCTTTAGATTGTTCCAATTTTAATAATGCCCTTTATATTTTTTCTCCAGTGTTTCATTTTCTTCAATCAAATTCTTTCATTTTTGATAAAAAATTTTGACTTCATTTTCATGAGTTAGACATTGGGTAGTATACTCTTCAGCGTTAAGTTTAACCATCAGACTTAGGTCTTCCAATTTCTTAGTGAGATCTTTCACTATCTTCTCTAGTCTAGTGCTTTTCTTGAGGGTTTTCGCATAAAGTGTGTGAATATCAGGGAGGTCTTCAGTGTCTGAGTGACTAAGTGTAGTGTGTGAAGTGACCCCTAAGGATTCAATTCTTAAATTCACACACCCATTGACATCGTCATTATCGCATTCCCTTTGACTCACACACCCCGTGGTATAATTAATAATAATATCAAAATTAAAGCATATAAACCAGTAGCAGCATGATTCATAACAACAGAAGCAGAGCTATTATCATCATTATCATACATAGGCATATCATCATTGTAGATTATCTTAGCAAAGAAAGATATGTAAGGATAAAAAACATAAGAAGATTCAGGCTCCTCATTTTCAGAATCACTTGAATCATCCCATGTTTTGCAAATGTTGGCCCTAGTATGTTTATTAGCAGTGTTCAGTTTCACTCTACAGTCTTGTGCTATGTGTCCTAGTTTTCAATATCTAAAACATTCAATGTTCTTGAAGTCTTTGTTGGGTCTCATGTCCTTGTGATGTTTGCCTTGACATTTCTCACGAGGTTTGTAGTTAGACTGAGTTGGATAATTTGGCTTACCTTGTCTATTTGCCAATTTATTTCTATATTTGACAATCTTCTTAATCTGTTTTGACATCAAGGCAATTTAATTATCCAAACTATCTAATCACATTCCTCATTAGAATCATCAGCGGGAATAGTGATATCAGGTTTCATCAACTTAGAGGAAAAGCTCAAGTTGGAACTAGTCTGTTTCCTATGGGACTGGGTCATTTGTTTCTTAAATTCTAATTCCATTTCCACAGTTCGTAGTTTACTACTAAGTAATTCAGGAGTGAGATTTTGATCACACATTTCCTCAATAGCATATCTTTTGTTGTCAAATTTCTGTGGCAATGATCTTTCGAATTTTAGATACAATTTCATGTCAGTCATTTTTTATCCCATTAGCATGCAGTTTGGTCACAATGTCAGTCAATTTCATGTAAAAATCATCAAAGGATTCAGAATCTGACATAATTAAGGAGTTATACTGCTGGACAAAAATTTAAGTTTTAGCAGCCTTAACTCTAGTGTCACCTTCATGTGCAGTGATCAGTATATCCCAAGCTGCCTTAAAATTGGTACAAGATGAGATCCTTTTGAACTCATGTTCATTTATGGACATAAATATGGCATTCTTTCCTTTGTTATTGTTTCGAGAAGTTTGCTTATCTTCTTGAGTGAATTCACTTAATGCTTTCTTAATCCTCTCATTACTTCCTTCAGTGGCTGGTTTAGTAGGATAAGTGTATCCATTTTCATAAATATCCCAGACATCATCTCCCAAGGTTCCTTGTATGAAAGCAACGATTCTTACCTTCCAGTAAATAAAGTTGTTTCCATCAAAGAGTGGGGGCCTGGTCAAGTTACCAAATCTTTCATTTTTCTTATCCATTATTTTTATTTTAGGAAAACAATTTCATAAACACAAGATCTTTTAAAAAGATTTCCAAAGCTCTGATACCAATTGAAAAACTGTTACTAAAGTCGTTTAATACAAGATTAAACTATTTAAGAAACTCCGAACTATTTTTGAAGAAACTCTTTTCTTTAAATCAAATGCGTTTTAATCACAAGATGTGTTAAATAAAATATACACGAGATCAGTTTAAGATTTGTAACAAGTTTAGAAAAAAACAGAACTTAAAAGATTAAATCAGCACACCAGCAAGAAAGAGATGAGGAGATGTAGAGAGATTAATGACAAGATATTTTTAACGTGGTAAAATCTCACCCAATTGAGGAAACATCCAGGGTGACTTCTAAGTCATAAACAAAAAAAATCCACTAAAACAAATTATATCAGTTACAAACTATATAACACACATGCACATAAATCAGTCCTATACAAGTTTAGGAATGTACTCACTGGCGCCCTTCTAACTTATCTGCAGTTCTGATTGCTGATGTGGTTCTCCCAGTTTGCTAACTTCCACTTTGTTCCAATCTTTACGTCGACTCTTGCTTCAAGATCTTATTATCAACACTTTCAGTGTTGTAGTGTGTAAGTGTTTGTGATGGTGATTTAACACATGCATGCACACACTCACGCTTATTTATACAAACAGTAATAGCAAATTACAAATTAGATCTATATGCTGTGATTTTCAATTTCCCTTCTTCTTAGGAAACTTAAACCTTATTTGACCTTTAAAAAGAACCCATAATCCACGACTATCTTGCTCAGAAGAGGTTTCAAGATCTTAATCAATTTTAGGGTTTTGAAAATATTTTTGAAATTGAAAACCGCCAAGTGTGATTCCAACTAGGTCAAAGGTCTTCTTTCAAAAGAACTAGAAATATAAAATGATTTTGTTGATTTTGAAGATGAAAACATTTACAGAAAATAATCAACAAAAGATTTCTCAATATGAGAAACTATAAATCCAGATTTAGGTGTAATATAACATAAAAAAACTAGATCTATGATTTCTATAAAGAAAAAATGCAGATCTACCCTAATGTTTAAGTTGGACACAAGATCTTAAAGCGAAGAGGTTACTGCGCGAAATAACTTTCAAACCAACACTCAAAAACTCTCAACACTCAAGGTTGTGTTTGGTGTATGATTGTTTTTGGTAAAAGGGTTAGGGTTTGAAAAGGTGTTTGGACGATTTAGGGTTAGGGTTTCTAACTCTATGGTTTCTCTCTCTCTTCTCTCTTCTCTCTCTTCTCACTTGGAATGGCGAAGTGGCAAAAACTTCTCAAAGGCTGAGGGTTGGCCTCCTTAAATACAGGGCTGAGAAGGATCGAGAAGGGGGTTCAAAATCAATGGTAGAGATTAAGTCTTGCCATATTGACTTCCATACAAAGGTTAAAAATAAGCGATTGGTTAAACGCTTTCTGATTGACTAAGAGAGGTTCATAAGGATTGGGACAAGGACACATGCAGGGCGTTAATTAAAGCCCTTATACTTTTGACTCACTTGAGTCTATATTGTATAAGTGCTGATCTAGTTTGGAAATTGTGACCTACCTAGAATCCAAAGAACCTCAGAAGTTGGTTTGCTACTTCATCTCTCTTTCTTGCTTTAATCAAGAACCTATTGCCAACACTCACACACAGTAGAATTCATTTATTGCATATCATATTGCATAATTATGTGTGTACATGTGTTGAGTGTGTTTAAATCCCTAAATTGGAATTTTAATAATTTTTTGGGATTTTTTAAACATTATTAAAATAAGGTTTTCTTAATTAAAACTTGATTTAAAAGTTTCTGGGGTTAATTTGTAAATATAATTTGTTGATTATTCTGGCCTAATGTTACCTTGGGTAGAATTCGAAAGCGGAGTAAACTTGAGGGTGTGGTTTTAATTAACTTTGGACGCGCGTGTGTTATCCTGTTATTGTCCAACACTTGTCCTCGTCTGATTGACTGCAGTTGTGTTTCTTTACTGAGTTAAATCTGTGTTCGTTCCTAGCCTTTGGATCACTATCAATCAACGTTCTGCATGTTGTCTTGGTGAATCCCAGTACAACTCCTTAGACCAATCAGAATTCGTTTAACCACCGCTTTATTAGAACCCTTAGATCTAAGTCAATTTGGCTTGACTTAATCCAGGCCCTTGGTTTTGAGCCAGCCTCTCGAACCTTCTTATCACCCTATAAAAGGGACCCTTCTCTCAGACTTCGAAGACTTTTGCCATTTCATTTTCCGTTGAGAAATTGAGAGAGTAGAGAGAGAAGAGAAAGAAGAGAGAAAACAGAGAGAGAGTTAGAAACCCTAACCCTGTTCGTCAAACCTCTTCCATTCAAACTCAAACACTTATTCAAATACCTCCATATCCAAAACACTTCTTTGAGTGTTCTTGAGAGTTTGAGAGTTTGAGTTGAGTTTATTTTTGTTGCTGTAACCTCGTCTTCACTTGATCTTGTTTTCAACTTAAACGTTTTACTCAGATCTACTTTCTGATTTCATAGAAATTTCAGATATGAGTTATTCATGTTACATTACACTTAGTTTCATTTTATTTCTCATCTTGAGAAATATATTGTTGATTATTTTCTTTAAAACGTTTGCTTACTTTGAAATCAACAATAAATGCTTTCTATTTCTAGTTCTTGTAAAACTAAACCTTTGACCTAGTTTGGAATCTCACTTGGAGGTTTTCAATCTTGAAAAGTTTTTGTTTTAAATTCTGAGATTGATTAAGACCTTGTGTGTCTTCCTAGCAAGGTATCCGTGGATTCTGGGAATGATTTAAAGGTCAAATAGGGTTCAAAGTTTTGTAAGAAGAAAGAAAAAAAAAGATCACAGCATATAGTGTTATTGTAATTTGTTAGGACTGTTTGTACTTAATAAGTGTGTGTGTGTGCATGCATGTGTTAGAAAGCACCTTCACAAACACTTTGACCCTACAACACGAAAAGTGTTGGTAATAAGATCTTGAGAACAAAGAGTCGACGTAAAGTGCTGGAACAAATCAGAAGTTAACAAACTGGGAGAACTACATCTACAATCAGAACTGCAGAGAAGTTTAAGGACACCAGAGGGTACATTCCTAAACTTATATAGGGCTGAGTTGTTTGCATGTTAGTTATATAGTTTGTAACTCATATATTTGTTTTAGTGGATTTTTCATTTTACTCTGTAGAGGGAGTCGTGGATGTTTCCTCAATTGGTGAGGTTTTACCACGTAAAAAATATTGTGAATATAATCTTTCTACATCTCCTCATCTCACTCTTGATTGTGCTGAGTTTAAGATTTTTAAACTACTTTATAAACTTTTTATTCAATTCTTGAATAGATCTCGTACATACTGATTTGTTAAACACATCTTGTGTTCAAATAGTTTGGTTTTTACGAAAAGAGTTTCTTAAAAAAACAGATCGGAGTTACTTAAATAGTTTATTTTTAATAAACGGCTTTAGTAACATTTTTTCAATTGGTATCAGAGCTTTGCAAACTGCTTTCAAAAGAGATCCTGTGTTTCTGAAATTGTTTTCTGAATTTCAATTATGGACGAGAAAAATGAAAGATTTGGTAACTTGACCAGACCTCCAATCTTTGATGGAACCAATTTTGCTTACTGGAAAGTAAGGATGATTGCTTTCATTCAAGGAACTTTGGGAGATGATGTCTGGAACATTGTTGAAAATGGATATATTTTTCCTACTAAACCAACCAACGAAGGAAGTAATGAGAGGGTTAAGAAAGCATTAAGTGAGATCACTCAAGAAGAGAAACAAGTTTCTCAAAATAATAATAAAGGAAATAATGCCATATTTATGTCTATAAATGAACATGAGTTCAAAAGAATCTCATCATGTACCACTTCTAAGGAAGCTTGGGACACCTTAGTCACTGCTCATGAAGGAGACACTAGAGTTAAAGCTGCTAAAACCCAAATGCTTATTCAGCAATATACTCCTTAATTATGTCTGAGACTGAATCATTCGATGACTTCTATATGAACTTGACTGATATTGTGACCAAACTGCATGCTAATGGGGTGACTTATGACATACATGAAATTGTATCTAAAATTCTAAGATCATTACCACAGAAATTTGATAACAAAAGATATGTTATTGAGGAAATGTGTGATCAAAATCTCACTCCTGAATTACTCAGTAGTAAACTAAGAACTGTGGAAATGGAACTAGAATTTAAGAAACAATTTACTCAAACCAATAGGAAACAGACTAGTTCCAATCTTGGCTTCTAAGATAACTAAGCCTGAACTTATATTCCCCACTTATGATTCTGATGAGGAATGCAATATAGAGAGTTTGGACAATCAAATTGCCTTAATTACTTAACAGTTTAACAAAATTATTAAGTTTAGAAACAAAGTGGCAAATAAACAAGGCAATTAAAATTATCCAACTTTCTCTAATCACAGGCCTCATGAGAAAAACCATGACAAAAATCATAAGGACTCTCACGCTAGACCTAATAGAGACCTTAAGAAGACTAAATGTTATAGATGTGGTAAACTGGGGCACATTGCACAAGACTGTAGAGTTAACTTGAACACTCAAAACAAAAACACTAGAGCCAACATTTGCAAAACATGGGATGATTCAAGTGACTCTGAAAAGGAGGAACCTGAGTCATCTGATGTTTTTTATCCTTGCATGTCCTTCTTTGCCAAGATCATATATAATGATGATGTGCTTATGCCTGTGTATGAGAATGCTTCTAGTAACTCTACTCCTGCTATTGAGAATCATGTTTATACTGGTTTAGATGCTTTGATTACTGAGAATGTTGCATGTTCTACCTCGGGGTGTGTGAGTCAAAGGGATAGCGATAATGACGATGTCAATGGGTTTGTGAGTTTAACAAATGAATATTTAGGGGTCACTCCACACACCACACTTAGTGACTCAGACAATGAAGACCTCCCTGACATTCACACACTTTATGCTAAAACTCTCAAGAAAAGCACTAGACTAGAAAAGATTATGAAAGATCTCACTAAGAAATTAGAAGATCTAAGCCTAATGGTTAAACTAAATGCTGAAGAGTATACTACCCAATGTTTGACTCATAAAAGCGAAATCAAAATGTTTGATGAAAAACTCAGAAATTTAAAAGAAACAAATGAAACTCTGGAGAAAAAATACAAAGGGACATTGTTAGAATTGGAGCAAACTAAAGAAAAGACAGCAACGGTTTTCAAAAAATTTACAAAATTTGAAAATAATTCAAAATGTTTTGATGAATTTGTTGTTGAATCAAAAACCAATTTTGATGATCGAACTGGAATAGGGTTTTGCCCAAATTTGAAAACACAAACAAAATCTTTTGAAACTATCAAGTTTGTGTCAGGAGGCAAAAGACCTATTGAAACATGCCCAGACTTTCATTCTCTAAAAACTTAGTTTGATTCAAAAAATCAAAGTTTTAACATTGGGGAATCAAGTTGCTCTAAACATGAAAGTTCACCTAAGGCTAAATACGTATGACCTTCTATTAGGAAGAGTGAGTCTGCATTCAAGACTGTCACACCTAGGAATAGAGTTCAACCTCAAAACTCTATAAAACCTTTGTTTAGAAACTTTCCTAAGGAGACCCCAATTCTGAGCAATCTTTATTGCTCCTACTGTGACATTTATGGTCACTCTTTTGATGATTGTTATGCTAGGAGACTCGTTAAACCTACCTATAATCCTTATATCTATCAAAACTTTAACTATTCTAGGAGGAGCCGTGACAATTATGTACTTCCTAGATAGCCAGATAGAAATTCTAATTATAGAATGAGAAAGACCAAACCTAAAAGAACATTTACTAGAAGGAATCCTAAGAACTTTCCTAAACCAAATGCCCAAGTCTTTCACAAATTTCAAAATCATGCGCAAAATTTTTTTCAGCAAAAGTCCAAAGCTCGCAAATTTTATCAATTAAGAGCTAATAAGCGCAAGATGAAAACTAAGGCAATTTGGGTTAGAAAAGACGATCTATTACCTCAGATGAAGTGTAATGTTGTTGTTACTGCTTTAAAAGCTGGACACACATCATCTGGTTGGTATTTAGACTCTGGATGCTCTAAGCATATGACTGGTGATGAAACTAAACTTTTAAACAAAACCAGTTTTGCTGGTGGTAAAGTCATTTTTGGTGATGGAGTTTCATCTCAAATCATAGGCAAAGGAACTCTCCAAGAAGATGGGCTTCCTATTCTTCAAGATGTTCTTCTATTCAAAGGTCTTAAGGCAAATCTACTTAGCATATCGCAATTTTGTGGCTCAGATCATACTGTTACCTTTTCAAAGAAAAATTGCAAAATTTTAAATGAAAAAGGTGAATGCATAATTACTGGATTCAGAACTCCTGACAATTGCTACACTGTCATGAACAATTCTGAAATCTGTAATGTTGCCAGAATGGATGACAATGAGATATGGCATAACAGAACGGGTCATATAAATTATGATAATCTTAGTAGATTGACCTCTCAGGAAATAGTTAGAGGAGTTCCTAAAATCAAACTTATACCCAATCTTATCTGTGGTTCCTGTCAAGTAGGTAAAATTGTTAAGACACCTCATAAGAAAGTCAAAGATATTCTAACCTCTAATCCCTTAGAACTCATCCATATGGACCTAATAGGTCCCTCCCAAACTGTTAGTCTTTGTGGACACAGTTACATCCTAGTTATGGTTGATGACTTCACTAGATTTACCTGGGTAGCCTTCTTAAAACAAAAGTCTGAAACATTTCAAACTTTCCTAAAATTCTTCTTAGGATCGAAAATGAGAAGGATGCTCAAGTGAATAGAATTCGTAGTAATAGAGGTGGTGAATTCAAAGACACTGGTATTGTAGAATACTGTGACTATAATGGTTATAAACACGAGTTCAATGCTCCTAAGACCCCACAACAGAATGGTATTGCAGAGAGAAAGAATCGTACCCTTCAGGAGATGGCGCGTGTTATGTTACATGCCAAGAATTTACCTAAATATTTTTGGGTAGAGTCCATTCGTACTGCTTGTCATATAATCAATAGGGTCTATCTTAGAAAGAATTCCAAACAAACCCCTTACGAACTTTGGTACAATAAAAAGCCTAATCTCAAATACCTTAGAACATTTGGCAGTACTTGTTATGTATGCAAAGATAGGGAACACCTGTCCAAATTTGAGAGCCGAGGAGATAAAGCCATATTTTTAGGATATTCGCCTAATAGTAGAGCTTATCGAGTGTACAATCTTCGAACTAAAACCTTGATGGAATCCATAATTGTAATTGTAAGTGACACTACTGTTGAAAGAAAGACTGGTGAATTTTCTATTGAGGAAGAGTCTACAAATATTTTAGAAAATGACTCATCTACAATGGATAATTCATTACCTATTGAGACACCTGAGGTACCTAACTGGGTTTCTAAAGATCATCCCATAAATAACGTAGTTGGTAACCCTAGTGAGCCAGTGCGTACAAGATCCCAACTCAGAAACTATGCACATTATGCATATTTTGTTTCCCTTGTGGAACCAAAGAATGTTAATGAGGCATTGAATGACTCTCACTAGATTTTTGCTATGCAGGAACAACTTTTACAATTTGTCATTCATGATGTTTGGTATCTTGTTCCACGTCCTGATCACAAAAAGGTTGTTGGCACACGTTGCATTTTCAAAAATAAGACTGATGAAAATAGGATAATAATTAGAAATAAATCTAGATTAGTTGCTCAAGGATACTCTCAAGTAGAAGGAATATATTTTAACGAGACCTTTGCTCCTGTTACTCGTTTAGAATCTGTTCGTCTGCTTTTTGCTATAGCTTGCCACATGCACTTTACACTATACCAAATGGATGTCAAATCTGCGTTCCTTAATGGAATACTGGCTGAAGAAACCTATGTAGAACAACCTAAAGGGTTCATTGACCCTAAGCATCCAAATCATGTATTTCGTCTGAAAAAGGCTTTGTATGGCCTTAAACAAGCTCCTAGAGCTTGGTATGAGCGTCTTTTTAGTTTTCTTTTAGATAAAGGTTTTAAAAGAGGCGGAAATGACCAAACTCTTTTTGTCAAAAAATTTGACAAACACGTCACTATTTCTCAAGTTTATGTGGACGATATTATATTTGGATCAACTTCTCCCTCAGAAGTCAAATCCTTCTATGGAAATATGCATAAGGAATTTCAAATGTCCCTTATAGGGGAGCTAAAATTCTTCATAGTCCTTCAAGTCAAACAAAATTCAGATGGATTATTTGTATCGCAATCCAAGTACGCTTTAGAGATAGTAAAGAAATTTGGCCTTGAGAGTGCTAAAAATGCTAAAACGCCCATGAGTACTACGCTAAAACTTTTTAAAGATGAAAATGGAACATCTGTAGATCCTACTCTATATCGTAGTATGATAGGCACTTTACTATACCTTACTGCCTCGCGTCCTGATATTATGTATGCTGTGTGTGTATGTGATCGATATCGAAGTAACCCTAAAGAGAGCCACTTGAATGCTGTTAAACGTATCATTAAATATGTAAAAGGCACTCTAAATCTAGGACTTTGGTACACTAATGACACACCAAGCACTATAATTGGGTACACTGATGCTGACTGGGCTGGGTGTACTGATGATAGTAAAAGCACATCAGGAGCATATTATTATATTGGTAATAACTTGGTAGGATGGAGTAGTAAAAAATAAAATTGCACATCACTCTCAACAGCTGAATCTGAATACATAGCCGCTGGCAGCTGTTGTGCTCAATTAATGTGGCTAAAACAAATGCTAAGTGATTATGGTATTCAAGAAAACCAATTGCATCTCTATTGTCATAATCAAAGTGCGATTAATATTTCTAAAAATCCTGTTCAACACTCGCGAACAAAGCATATTAAAATAAGACATCATTTTATACGTGAATTGGTTGAATCTAAGGAATTAGAAATCAATTATCTTCCTACTGATCTACAACTCGCAGATATGTTTACCAAACCTCTAGATTATAATAGATTCATTTCATGACGAAAATCTATTGGTATGGTTTATGCTGACTAATCTTTTTGCTGTTTATCCAAGTTTTTCCCTTTGTCCATTTGAGACAAAATGGGGGAGAAATTTGAGTCTATTCAATTCTTACATATTCTAAACAGCTTGATCTTAGCGAATTATTGCAGGTTCTTATTGTACAATTACTCTCAACAATTGTAATAGGGTATTCAAATGTACTTAGTTGAGTTATCTACTTTTTGATTTCTAGGAATTGGGTAGATAGAATTTTGATAGGAATAAGTATTTCTTACTTTCTTGTTGCCCTACGAGTCCAAGATGACTCAAAGGAGATTTTGTCTCATATTTCCAAAGGGGGAGGTGAAGCCCTTATACTTTTGACTCACTTGAGTCTATATTGTATAAGTGCTCATCTAGTTTGGAAATTGTGACAAAATTGTGTTCTACCTAGAATCCAAAGAACCTCAGAAGTTGGTTTGCTACTTCATCTCTCTTTCTTGCTTTAATCAAGAACCTATTGCCAACACTCACACACAGTAGAATTCATTTATTGCATATCATATTGCATAATTATGTGTGTACATGTGTTGAGTGTGTTTAAATCCCTAAATTGGAATTTTAATAAGTTTTTGGGATTTTTTAAACATTTTTAAAATAAGGTTTTCTCAATTAAAACTTGATTTAAAAGTTTCTGGGGTTAATTTGTAAATATAATTTGTTGATTATTCTGGCCTAATATTACCTTGGGTAGAATCCGAAAGCGGAGTAAACTTGAGGGTGTAGTTTTAATTAACTTTGGACACGCGTGTGTTATCCTATTATTGTCCAACACTTGTCCTCGTCTGATTGGCAGCAGTTGTGTTTCTTTACTGAGTTAAAACTGCATTCGTTCCTAGCCCTTGGATCACTAGCAATCAACGTTCTGCATGTTGTCTTGGTGAATCCCAGTACAACTCTTTAGACCAATCAGAATTCGTTTAACCACCGTCTTATTAGAACCCTTAGATCTAAGTCAATTTGGCTTGACTTAATCCAGGCCCTTGGTTTTGAGCCAGCCTCTCGAACCTTCTTATCACCCTATAAAAGGGACCCTTCTCTCAGACTTCGAAGACTTTTGCCATTTCATTTTCCTCTGAGAAATTGAGAGAGAAGAGAGAGAAGAGAGAAAACAGAGAGAGAGTTAGAAACCCTAACCCTGTTCGTCAAACCTCTTCCATTCAAACTCAAACACTTATTCAAATACCTCCATATCCAAAACACTTCTCTGAGTGTTCTTGAGAGTTTGAGAGTTTGAGTTGAGTTTATTTTTGTTGCTGTAACCTCGTCTTCACTTGATCTTGTTTTCAACTTAAACGTTTTACTCAGATCTACTTTCTGATTTCATAGAAATTTCAGATCTGAGTTATTCATGTTACATTACACTTAGTTTCATTTTATTTCTCATCTTGAGAAATATATTGTTGATTATTTTCTTTAAAACGTTTGCTTACTTTGAAATCAACAATAAATGCTTTCTATTTCTAGTTCTTGTAAAACTAAACCTTTGACCTAGTTTGGAATCTCACTTGGAGGTTTTCAATCTTGAAAAGTTTTTGTTTTAAATTCTGAGATTGATTAAGACCTTGTGTGTCTTCCTAGCAAGGTATCCGTGGATTCTGGGAATGATTTAAAGGTCAAATAGGGTTCAAAGTTTTGTAAGAAGAAAGAAAAAGAAAAGATCACAGCATATAGTGTTATTGTAATTTGTTAGGACTGTTTGTACTTAATAAGTGTGTGTGTGTGCATGCATGTGTTAGAAAGCACCTTCACAAACACTTTCACCCTACAACACGAAAAGTGTTGGTAATAAGATCTTGAGAACAAAGAGTCGACGTAAAGTGCTGGAACAAATCAGAAGTTAATAAACTGGGAGAACTACATCTACAATCAGAACTGCGGAGAAGTTTAAGGACCCCAGAGGGTACATTCCTAAACTTATATAGGGCTGAGTTGTTTGCATGTTAGTTATATAGATTGTAACTCATATATTTGTTTTAGTGGATTTTTCATTTTACTCCGTAGAGGGAGTCGTGGATGTTTCCTCGATTGGTGAGGTTTTACCACGTAAAAAATATTGTGAACATAATCTTTCTACATCTCCTCATCTCACTCTTGGTTGTGCTGAGTTTAAGATTTTTAAACTACTTTATAAACTTGTTATTCAATTCTTGAATAGATCTCGTACATACTGATTTGTTAAACACATCTTGTGTTCAAATAGTTTGGTTTTTACGAAAAGAGTTTCTTAAAAAAACAAATCGGAGTTACTTAAATAGTTTATTTTTAATAAACGGCTTTAGTAACATTTTTTCATTGATAAGATCAATGCAAGGGCTGTTAATAAACACAAGTTTTGTCTTTTAAAAGAAATACATAACCAACCAATAGGAGGGCAACCGGTGTAGGGAAAACAACGGACCACAAATGTGCATCCCAAACTAATTACAAACACACCCTAATGTCTCCAGCGCTTTTGGTTTCTACCCAAGTGAACTTTTTAGGGATAAAACCAACACTTAGAAATTAGAGAATGACCCCAGAAGTTTTAATTCCAATTTTAATTAAGAGAAAATTGTTTTTAAAAAACATTATAAATTTCAAAAAAATATTAAAAAGCTTTTTAAGGGAAATTAACACAGACAAACACTCATACAAACAATTTAGCAATATATGACCCATGAATGCAATCCTAATTTGTGTGAGTGCTTTTGAATATACCTTTGAACATCCAAAAAAAATGAATGAATTGAATTGAAGTGTTTGAGGCTTTTTGGTATCTAGGGAAGGGACATAATTTTGTCACTATTTCCAAACTAGATGAGTACTTATACAATGTAGACTCAAGTGAGTCAAGAGTATAAGGTGCTTCATGAATAACTTCTTCACTGTTTCAAACTACTATTTTCTCAATAACTAAGGATGAGTAATTATGTCCAAGGTATTTTCTAGCTAATCCATTAGGAGTCCGAGCGAGATTTGGGTTCAATATCCGTTAAAAATCTTTCTAGATGAGTCACCTTAGTTCTTCGGGCTCAATCTACTTGAATGCACCTTTAGACATGTATATTTGCTACTTTGGGCTAACTCAATGGTCTAAAATTGATGGTGATTGTGGTTGGTGGAAGTCCTCTAAGGGGAATGATTGTCACATCATTAGTTACAATGCATCGTGCTAGGGCTTCTTAAGTGCGAGGCCCTCCCAGGATAATATGATTTGTGATTTCATTAAAAGTGAGTTCATCTCCTGCGGTGCTACTGGGTATGAAAGTTGAACCCGCGATCTTCTTATTATTGAGTTAATTTTCTCCTCAAGTATATCTTTTGATCATTACCATTCGATCTATCCTCATAAATATTTCCAGACGGGAAATAGATCTTCATTCTCTTCGCTCAATCGTCGGCATGCGGTATCGTCGATTGGGCCCCAATCTACCTAGCGATAGTCCTATGAACTTTGAATGCAACTAAAAAGAAGGGAGCCTAATAAGACTGTGGTCTCTCCTTATGACACGTATTTTAGATTAGACATGAATTCTTGCATGTGTGTGGTGAGATTGCTTTTCACTCATAATGGTTGTCGGGCTAATTGATTTTTGACATTGGTGAGAAATTTGATTTTCCCTCATACGACATCAAATTATTGGTGATATTAACCCACAATAAAAGAAATAATTTAGAGATTATACTTTTAATAATTATGAGTGACAATAAAGAACAAAGGAAATGATATATACGTGGTTTGAGAATGAGATTTGCCTATGTCCAGGGGAAACAGGGAGACTAGTTTATTATGCAAGAATAATAATAATGGTGATTTGAGTGTTGGGGTTGATAGTTGAGTCCGACTAACCACTTGCACGTTACAGTCAATTATATAATGGATGATATCGCCCTTATTTATAAGCTTAAGGATCCTACTCCTCTAGATCTCTTCACAGAGTCCTATTGGCACTGGTCTTCCAACCCATTACTATGATTCTATAAGATTTAAGTTTATCTACTTTTATATGAGACTTTTTCCTTTAACCTACCACTGTGTAATCATCGGCAATGACTTTTGAGATTTCTATGAAGTAATTATTAAAAGTAATAATGAGGCCATAATCGAGAAGTACGTGGGACACTGTCCAATGGGGTCTCATGCTGGCTGATGTCCTTTTCCAGAAAATCTCGTGATGTCACAGATTAACTTCGAAGTCTTGAGGCTCTCTCCTTCACTAGTGATGACACATAAAATGATCCAATTAGTAATGTGGTTGAAAATATAATTCAATATTAAAAATGATGGACGACCTACCAGGAGATCCGACCATTGCATGCATATGAAGTTCTCTATATTTCTCACCATATAATAGCCTAGAAAACACTAAGACATTCTTTTTAGTGTCTTTTTGTGATATGGTCAACCATGTAACCAAACCATGAGACTTATCACTGACTTGGAAATGGTATGTATCAGACTTAGGGAACCCCTTATAAATTTTGCTCAAACAAAAATTAATCCCACATATTTGGTTTATTGCAAATGTGCCCATAAAAATGCAGTAGAAACCGTTATTTGCCTGGATTATAAGTATTCCATAGTAGCAGAGTACCTCCACCAGCAACGGGTGAAGGGTAAAGTGAAACCCCTTTCATTATGGAAACTATCATGAAAGAAACTTCGTGATCAAGTCGAAAGACAACTTCCTCCATTAGAAAAGTTCTAAAATACACAATGTCTAAAATTAAGTATTTTGTACGAAACTCCTTAAAATCTTTTTTGATGAAACCTCATACTTTTTCAAGTGCCTAGCCATTACGAGAGAGTGTGAGAAAATGGAAAATAAATAAAATAAGGAAGAAGAAATGATATGGTTTTTTCAAACTTTAAAGAGAGAACGAGGCATGAAATATAACTGAGAAGTTTAATGGAATGGCCAAGGTGTAAGGTTCTCAAGTCCTTATACATTTTGTCTCCAAATCACATCATACGACGACTTTGTGTTGGGTATGAAGCTTGTACCAATTATCCCCCATACCACGTGCTAACTCACAGTGATTGTTTGGGATGAATCGATGGAGGTTTATGAGAACTTTGGTAGGGAAACCATACGTATCCGAAAGGAAATAATTACAACCCACTTCAGAAAGTGGATACATTGTAAGTTAAGTAGTGAAGGTTGAAGAAACCCATGATGAAACGTGTCCAAAAAACTGCAAGATCACAGTGAACTGGGATACAAGGCCAATCACCCCAATATTAGGGGAAATTGAAGGGAGATATGGCAAATCATACCGCGTGGGCTGAAATGTGACCTTTAGGCATTGATGGGAATAGTCGGCGAAGTATGAATAGGGAGCTAATCTTGAATCTAGGAGTATCATCACACATTACGAAATGATTCTACCACCCACTCATAAATTCAAAGTAGAGATAACTAGACTTATAAAATTCTTGTACTTATAAATATGAGCAATCTCACCTTATTTTGGAGTATTGATTTGTACTTTTCACACGACTTAGGCTCTCAGCTAGTAACCATGTCACTCTAATTTCCCTTTATTCTTCCAAGTAACCATCCCTTCCTCATGGACATAGGCAAAATGATTTACTGAACCACCTACATATTGAGCCACTTATTCATTGAGTTCATATTCTTGGGACTAGACTATAATTCTGCATTTATTTCGAGTTTAATATCCCCTACAGTTTTGTTAAATTAATTTGACGAAATAATTTTCTTCTGGAGTAAAAAACTAATTAAACCATATATAACTATAAAAATATATTAATCTTTAACCATTTCCCGGCCACGTTCTATCCTAATTTTTTTAGATTTGTCATATCGGTGTGTTCATGTCATGTTAGACACGGTACTTGTATCAGTGCCCGTGCTTCAAAGCCAAGCATTAAATCATATCTTGTGCATGCATTGGTCATGAGAATTATCAACCTCCAATCCCACTTTTTTTTAAATGAATTTTTTATTTTTATAAACTACATTAAAAAAAAGGTTGCAAATGTTCAATGGAGTAAAAATGCAAGACTAACCATATAGTTTCAAGTGAAAATTAAGTAAAATGCAAATAGATAATATAAAATACAAAATAACACAAATGAAGCACAATATTGAATCTAAATCTATTCAATACAAAATTATTCTTTAAAATTCTCAGATACTCAATTCAAATAAACAAAGCCTTTTCTCAATTACTTGGGGTCGGCTCCATAAATCATACTTTTACATTCCATTATGTTTAGTGCAATATATTTAATTAAACCAAATGATATCATGCCCTGTTTATAATATCCCATCAAGTCAATTTAGTCGAACCTCTACCCCTTACATTAGCATCAATATTAACTAAATCACTCTTCCTTACGCGATATCCATTGGTGTGCGCTTGATATGTCCAAATCATGTGAATTAATTTTCTCCCAATTTATCTTCTATCTGATATACTTTTACCATTTCACAATTTTTTTTCATTTTTAATTTTATCCTTTCGAGTTTTACCACAAATCCTTCTTAGCATTTGGATCTCTGCAACATTCATTTTATACACATTTATTTTTCGATTTTCCAACACTTTGTCTCATATATCATGGCCAGTCTAATGGATGTTTTATAAAAAAATTCACTTACCTTCAAAAGTCCTATCACATAATACACCGATAGCACTTATCCACTTAACCCAACCTTCTTTTATCATATGAGTACTATTATCACCAATATCTCCATATTTTTTAAATAATTGATCATAAATAATGAAAACAATCATTTATATGTATCTCTTGACAATCCAATTTCACCACATCCCCATTTATCCTCCTATTACTACTAAAATTTCAATCTACATATTCTATTTTAGTCCTCTTTATTTTAAATTCTCTTATTTCTAGAGTTTCTCTTCGTAATTCCAATGTACCAATAATATTTGTTTTAGTCCCATCCACTAAAAAAATACCATTTGCAAATAGTATACACCATTGTGCCTCATCTTGTATTTTTCCTCTCAACTCATCCATAGCAAAAGAGCAAAGAGATAAGGAGATAGTATTGAACTTTAGTACACGACTTCATTAATTGAGAATTCACTACTCTCCAGCTGATGTTCTTACTATAGTCATTATTCCATCATATATATCCTTGATCACATTTACAAGCCACACCTTTTTTATACACAACTCACCATATTATATCTCTTGATATCTTATTATACTCCTTCTCTAAATCTATAAAAACCATATGAACGTCTTTCTTTTTCTACCTATACCTCTCTATTAGTCTCCTCGATATTTAAATTTCTTCCATTATTGATGTCTTTGCATAAAACTATATTGATTCTCGTATACTATTTTTTCAACCTCAATCTATATTCAATCACTCTGTCAAAATTTCATTGTATGACTCATTAACATAATACCACGGTAATTTGAACAGCTTTGTACGTCCACTTTATTTTTATAAATAAGTACTAAAACACTCTTTCTCCATTTACCGGACATCCTATTAGTCAATATAATTCTATTAAATAATTTTGTAAATCAACACTCTCCTTCCTCCTCTAAGAACTTTCAAACCTCAATAGGGATACCATTTGATCCTAAAGCCCTCAGTACTTTTATTTTTTAGAATAATACTGACGTCTTTTATCTGAATTCTACAAAAAATATATTTTCTCAAGTCACCCTAAGTTCCAATATATCTAATCTATTCCCATTATATCCATTGAATAACCTCTCAAAATATTTTTTTCATCTTTCCATAATCTCATCATCCTTTATAAGGACTTTCGAATCATCACTTTTAATACACTTAACGTTATTAATACCTTTAATTTTATGTCCCTAAGTTTAGAAAGTTTATAAATACTTTTTTTCTTCCTATTTTTGTATAATGATCATTATACGCCTTATCTTAGCATCTCTTACCCTTTTTTAACTTCCTCCTTATATTGTAACACCCCATTTTTTAGCATTTATAAATTAATTAATTTAGTAAATTTTAACTTACTTGTGTCTCGTAATTTAATTAAATTAATTATTAGTAATCTTATTTATATATTAATTCGGTGAGTAGACGATTAATATTTATGGGATTTAAAGTTACTAAGTGAATAGTAATAATTTACTAAGTTAATAAGTGAATATTAACCTTTAGTAAAATAATTTGGATGGCAATTCTGAATGAACAGTTGAGTTCGGATGGGTCAAAATAGTCGAAAAAGAGTACCCATGGGTAGTAAATGGGTCTCGGGGCAATTTTAGGCATAATCAAGCCCACATGGGAGTGTCTGGGCCCTTTAAATAAAGCCCACGAGCCTAAAAATAGGATTGACTTAATAAACCCTAAAAGTGAGAGGGTGTAACATCCACAACTCATTTAAGAAAACCTAATCAAGTAGAGGATAAAAGAGGGAGCAATTAGAGAAACCTTGGGAGACTAAATCAAGAACAAGTGTGGACATTCTTCATCAAATCATCATCTACACCAAAGGATTCAAACCCTACAAACCCTTTAAGGCAAATGGTTAAACTTGCTTTTAAATTAATTACAGATTTCAATTCATATCATAGTGGGTGTGATGAACACAAATAATTTTTGGGTTGGGTTGAGATCTAAATTGGGTTTCAAAAAATTTAGATTTGTGAATTGTAAAGTATTTAGGAATTTGATAAATTAAACTCCGAATATGTATAGATGTTTGTGTTAAGATTGGGGAACTTAATATTTTTAGGTTGGATTTAAATTCTTAAGGGTTTCGGACAAATAAATCTGGGAAAATGAGGTTTTAAGTTTGTCAACGATAGAACAGAACTGATCAAAGAAGGGAGAGAAATAAACTAGGGTCATTCAAGTGACGTGTATATGGTTCGAGCGACAACCAATGTGGTTCAAACGATGTCACAAAACCGGCCACCTAATCACTCTACTATGGTTTACTTGGAACTGATTTAATGGATTTATACAATTGAGGGTTAAGTTCCATTTGCTTGGCAGTGTGTTTAAATTCCTATGGGGACAAAATAGTGCAATGGTAAATAGGGATGATTAAGGTTGGAAGATGAGTATTTAGGTATATAAAATTAATAAGCGTGACAAACTTATTAAGAATAATTTTGGATAAAAAATTCTAAATAGTAAAGTACGGGCCAAGTAAGCGGGTCTCGGTTTATTGGTTGAGCGACACCAAGGTAATAAATTAATTAATGCGTAATTAATTAAATTTGAGTTGAAATACGGACATGGGTATAGTTTGGGCTAGTGCTACAAATTTTATACATGATATAGTTGGAATTAAATTTAATGTATATATACGGTAGTGCGATAGTGTATATATATATATTGTGTGTGTTCATTAATATCGGTGACTAGATATTTAGTAAAAGCATAGCCCTCTAGTGCTATCATAGGAGGTTGCACAATGTGGGTGAATCCCCTGGCTTGAGGAGTAGGGTGAGTATAGTCCCCAGGTCATAGCATCCGTATTTAGGGGTGAGACGTCTTGGGTATGATTTAGTCTCATTTTCGGAGGAAACTATGACCGCCTCCACTGCGTTTATTTTGTTTCAGTGATTTGGGGAGAGAATTGCGTCAGGATGTTCGGGTGGATGAGTATACTTGGATTGATAGCATTGTAGAAAACATTCGGTGAGTACCTATTTGGGAGGATGGTTATATAATAACGGCATGTGTGTGAATATTATAATATGATGATACGTATATATATGGTGCATATAATATATACGGGTAAAATACATGATGTGAATTGTATTTCTATTATATAACTCGTGAGAATGTTATATGGTCTCAAATGAAAATAATGATTAGTTAAGTTAAGGTGGTATATAACTTATAAACCATATATTAAACATACTCGGGTTAGAGTAGAGTAACAAGAAGGAACTATATAACAAGAACTAGCTACAGGGTAGATGGCTAGGTGGGTTATATAGAAAAACGGTAGGTGTGCACATTAGTTGAGGGGTGAGTCTGTCCTTAAGAGATTACGACACTAGCTTAAATATGAAGATCATTCATGCATTTTAATTTACTGAAATTTATTTCACTTGCTAAATATTTTTCAAAATGTTTTGGGTTATAACCCTTGCTATCAAATATTTTCAAAACCCTTTTAGGTGTCCGACCATAGGGGCGCCATACTTGATTATATTCTAGGGTATGTAACTAAAGTATTTGTGGGTGTTGTAAGAGTTGTACTAGACGCCTCTCTTATTCATTCCTAGACAGGGATAGTATCTCAGTTGTACTTTTGAGCATGTTGCTCATGGTAGTTGTACATTTTATTTCAATTCAGATTGTATCGGCTATATTTTCTATGTGTCGGATTTATTTTGGTTTGGTTGTTTTTAGTCAATGTTTATTCCGCTAGCACTTGTTTCATATATTTGTGATATGCTCAGAGTTTTTTATATTGTGATAGTTCTATTATGTCTCCTGTTGTACTTATTGACTTGGCTATTTAAATGATAAAATTTTAACACCGGCTTAATTAATCATTAGTTGGTAAGTAATTAATAAGTTTTTCTACAGTGATGCTAAGAATGAATCAGATGGAAATCATGTTTAATTTGATAAAGGCCTAATCAACCGGTATTTAATTAGGCGGGGTGTCACATATACCATTTCAATTTCTCAAAAATTTATGCGTTTCTAGTTATTGGCCATCTTTTAAAGAACTCCCTTTTGATTTTTTACTATATTTTTTACTTTTTCATTCCACCACTAAGTTTCTTTAGATTGTGGTTGTTCCTTTTGATTCTCCAAGATTTTTTTTTATATTGTCCTAATGCACATGGACATTTTATCCCAAATTATGTTAGTCTCATCTTCGGTATTCCATGACGCTTCATTTAATATTTTATCTTTAAATAATTCTATTTTTTCTCTTTTAAGTTCCACTACCTAGTTCGTTGCTTAATATTTTCTTTCTTCACTCGTAATTTATTTTTAATATTTATATCCAACACAATTATCCTATGTTGTGAGATTAATCTTTCTCACGTGATAACCTTACAGTTTTTACATGTTAATCGATCTATTTTCCTAGTAATGAAAAAGTCTATATGGATCTCATGTGTTCTATATTTATAAGTTATTAAGTGTGTAGGGGGAGTCCCCACCAAATAATGATTAACTTAGTTGATCTGATACTTAACAGATATATAAGGAAGATAAAGATTACCCGAGGGAGTTTCCTCGAAGATCCTCCTCAGACGTGACTCGAAGATCAAAGTCACTCGAATGACGATAGTTTTTAATATGAAACAAAATGTATTTTATCATGTGATTTATCGTACGCTATATCGTGAGAGAGGTTGTTCGGTACTCATGAGGGACCATGCCTGGCAGGGTATGGGAGAGCTAGCATTCTCTATCGAGCAACCTCCTCCTAGGAACCTCGCAGGGACATGGTTTGGAGGATTGGGAGAAATCCAACGTTAGGAATACAATAACCAACCCTCTTGACACACTTGGGAAAAAATCCATCCAGTATATATGGTTGCTCGAGCTACCTACAACCGAGCTATCATAACTTCTACTCACTCGAGGGAACCTCCTTGAGGTACCTCAACCTTATAGCCTTGGCCTAATGATAGCTTTTAGCCAACAAATAGAAGACTAAACACTCAAGATACTTATCAGGTGAGCAACCTCCAACCAAACACCATTCGTCCGACAAATGTGACCACACGCCCTGTGGGGTCATTATTCACCCACTTTCTGATGTCATAAAATCTAGCATTTAGGGAATCGAAATTATAGCTGTCAAGTGGGTTTATCCTTAGGATGACATACCTAGTCTACTAAATCTGACCTCTTATCCATTCTAAGATAAGACTCTAAGCTTCCACGTCACGTCCCTCATTAATGCCCATTATGCTTCAAACTAGTTAAGCAGTCTCCCACCACATTATAATATCCCATGCATTTAATAAAATATCTCCCAAATTAATGAAGGGGGTACTTGTGCATTTAATGTTGTCACTCACATTTAATACCACCAAGGTTACTCAAGTAACCTTGCCTCCATATAAATACACCAACTAAATAGTTTACGACGACGACATTCTGAACCTAGAACTGCTGTTCGATTTTCTTCATACATGAGAGCTCTTGTGAGGACATTCTTTCCACACCCTTTTAATACCCGTATCATTAATCATTAACTGGGTTTGAAGTTCCTGCCTTGCCCTTATTGTGCCCAGAGTGCTTGCTCTTTGTCCCTGTCACCAAGTTACCTTTTTATCCCATTTATTTATTATACTTGTAGTGTGTCCCTAGTGTAGAAATATCATTCAATACAAGTCTGAATATTGAATCTCATTGTCCCTTTTCACCTGTATTTATTGTCATTATTAAATATTGTCTTGATCATTAATCACGATATTGATAAGGGGTTATGCCTCACTTGATACTAGTCGTATTCGAAGAACCCACATCTTACATTTGGCTACTTCACTGGGGAGGAATTCATTTTCTAAAAGATGCCAGAGGGTAACACCGCCAGGAGTATTGATTTTGACGCCATACAGCGTGAGGAGGAGTTAGACCTTTTCGTGTTGCCTAAAGGAGTGAAAATAGCACGAACGGATCCTAGGGCGTCCATTACTAATGTGACGGAAATGAAAGGCATACAGATAGGAATGGTCCCAATGCAAATGATGGGGTTCATGGGTTTGTTTGCAGAGTTCATTAAGACTCCGACGACCTAGGCCATGTTGGGAGTCCCTGGGGCTGTGATCTCTTTCATGACACCACGAACAGGAATACCTTCTCCTACTGTTATATGAGGGGATGTTACGCCCACTTTTAAAAGCGTTCTTACTATTGCTCCACCAACATTGGGAAATGTTCCTCCCATTACGGTCCCGCCTGTGATGACGGGGCTAGAGGGAAAAGACTGGGGAACGACTTCAGCAGCTCAAGCCACGACCGGTGGTACGGGGAAAAGAACACAACCCGCTCCGACGATGCCAGCAGTGGTAATAGTGCAGCCAACCAACTATCCGCCATCCATCTTGGAGGAAATGAAGAAGGAGCTGTTAAAGTTCATAGAAGTTTCCAAAGCGGGAGATAGTTCTTCGGTGTATAATGACTTCCATACTCCATATCCGGAGGAATATAACAATGAACTCTACCCAGTTGGTTATATTCCACCAATTTTTGAGAAGTTCATGGGGAAGGGTGGAAACCCTATAAAAAGAACGTGAAAGTTTTAATGAAAGCCTTAGGGCCCATTGCAATGACAAAAGACTGAGGTTGAGGGAATTTTCAAAGTCCCTGTTAGAGAAAGACTACACGTGGTATTCCCACTTAACCCCGGGTAGCATAGCCATTTAGGAAGAGCTACATGTTTTATTCGTACAAAAGTTCTTTTTGGCTGAGGAAGAGTTCACACTCACGTAGCTGGCGCACGAGAAACAAAATCCAGGAGAAGACGTAGTGACCTATATTAGGAGGTTTCGCGAGCGCTCTCTAGATGTGAGAGAGGAGATGCGAGAGGATAAACTTTTGCAAGTTTGTGCAGAAGGGTTATTACCCAAATATAATTGTCACTTGATCAATGAAACTCTAGAGGATACATTCGCAACATTTTTTAAAGCGGTGAGGAACATCGCCATGGTGGTTAAGCCCACATTTCCCCCACCTGCCTTGCCAAGTTTACTGTTAAGTCCATCAGTGGCCTCGGGGAGGGGAGTACCCTCGAGGGTAAATTATGCAGACAATGGGGGTAGTGGGAAAGCAGTGGAGGCTGAGGAGGAAGAAGAGGTAGAGGCAACAAGATAATATTTAAAGGTGAGGAGGATCCTCCCGAGCTACCTTGCACAGTGGAACAATCCCTAAACTTATATGATCTCATGGTTCGTGACAAGGTCTGCAGACCGATCAACGTTAGCACGACGCAACTCCCTCGAGAGGACAGGGAGAAGCCTCACTATTGTGCACTTCATAATAGAGTGAACCACCCAAAAAAGATGTGTTTTTTGCTAAGAAGGTTAATCAACCATAACGTGAAGAAGGGTGACATCCAGCTGCCCCAAGATAATGTGAATGATAATCCTTTACCACCTCATGGGGCCCATTTGACTAGCGGTTTTGATAAAGAGGATGAACAACTGATGAGAGAGCAGTGGTTCGAAATAAATGACTTTGAAGAATCTCTGGAGGAATGTACCCTCAATCTAGCTCAACTCCAATTGGAGGATAAGACAGAGAAAGGAAATAAATAAGGAAGAGAAGAATATGACACCATCGAGGGTCTAAGTAGGCAGATGGGGGCCTGCTCCCTAGATATGGTAAATACAGTGATAGCCTACGATGAGGATGCGTATATAGATGTAGAAGAAGTCTATGAACTTTAAGAGGAACAAACAGACCCCTGGATCGAATGCGCGGTGGTTGCATGATCGTAGAAATTCAGTTGGTTCTTTGATCAGGTAGGCTCCCCTAGCACTCACGATTGGAGATTACGTGAGCCATCTTGGAAATAGCAAAGAAGAATATGGCACCCCACCTAAAATGGAAGGGGGACATGGCTAAGATCATGAGAAAGTATCTCTCTTACGTCACATTCTCAATGGCTGACATATCGATCAGGTATCACCATATCAGACCCTTGTATGTTACAGTGTTTGTGAATGATTGTGTTTTCTCTCGTGTTTTGTTGGATAGCGGAGCCTCCATTAACATAATGTCTATCAGATCCTTTTATGCCACTAGCATATCTGAGACAAGGATCGTGCCACACTCGTCAGCAATTTTGGGGTACGATAATCAGTCGTTCAAATTTGTGGGGTATGTCAGTGTGAGAATAACAATGGGGAATATCACCTCCTACATTAAATTTCATATTATGGACTGTGAGCCATCGTACCAACTTCTAGTTGGCAGGATGTGGATGTACAACCATGGGTTGGTACCCTCCACTTATCATCAATCTGCTAAAATAAATGTAAAGGGCAAGGAGGTGGTGATTCGAGCTTCCAAGAAGCCTTTTGCAAAGGAGGAAGTGCACCTGGTAGATGCTGACTTCTACACAAAGTTGGCAGACGAAGACGGGATGGTAGGAAGGTATACTGGGGAAAAAGGGCCCTGACCACTCGAGAGAGGGTGCGATTACCTGCTCGAACGGTGGTAGCTTACAAAGAAGAGCGTGATCAGGATACAGTGAGGCCTCTTATCTTATCGAGACAACTTTGAGATCGAATGACTCTACGCATTTATCCAATTAGGCACCAAGTCTAGACTTAGAGCATTCTCAGCAGGAATACTACGAGAGAGTTGGATGAGAATCATCAGAAGAGGCCTCTCGACAGTGCAAGAGAGTAGTTTTTCCTAATGGCAGAATTATATAAAAGTTATGAAGGTGTGAGCACGCAGTTGAAGGTCTAGATGATAAGGCTGACCGGATTTATAAATGCTTCCTATTCGACAACCAGGGGCATTGTTTGGTGATTAATAATTCTAGGGTAGATGAGTTTCTAGAGGGAATAGAAGAGGAACCTAAGTACATGAAGGACAGACCCAATCCGTAAATCTAGGAGTTAGAGAAAATAGACTTGGCCAAAGAAGGTAATGATCCTAACCCTATGTTTATCTCGAAGGACCTGTAAGGTGTGCCTCAATAGGACTTAATCAAGTTGATACCACATTTCAAAGACATTTATGCATGGAATTATACTGAGATGCATGGGGTGGACAAGGAGGTGAGTTAGCACAAGTTGAATATTTTACCGTCATCCATCCCGATAAAGAAGGCCACCCTAATGTACAAGGAAGAGTTGGATATGAAGATTAAAGAGGAGGTTCAAAGGTTACTTACAGTTGGATTCATAGTTCCAATCCAGCATCCAATTTGGCTTATTAGTATTGTGCTTATGGGAAAGAAAGATAAGATCCAGATTAGAATCTGCGTGGATTTCAGCGACCTAAATCGAGCGTGCCCAAAAGATGATTTCCCACTACCTTCCGTAGATAGCTTGATCGATGCAACTGCAGGCCATGAGATGCACAATTTCATGTATGGCTATTTAGGGTACATTTAGATAAAGATGGATCCAGCTGATTCAAAGAAGACTGCCTTCTGAATACCTTTGGATAATTTCATGTACACGGTTATGCCCTTTGGATTGAATAATTCAGGAGCCACTTACCAAAGAATAATTATGGCTATATTTTATGATATCTTCCATAATATCATGGAATTTTACGTTGATGATCTGGTAATCAAGTCCAAAAAAGAGGGGTCTCACTCATATTACTTAAGGAGGGTGTTCACCCGATGTAGGAAATACAAGCTAAAGAAGAAACCCCTTAAATGTGCATTTGGGGTAACAAGAGGGAATTTCCTAGGGTTTGTGGTAAACCGAATGGAGTTCATATGGACTTTAACAAACGTCAGGTCATTATCGATATGTCAAGATCGAAGTCAGTAAGAAAGATAAAGAGTTTCCTAGGAAAAGTCTCCTACTTGAAGAGGTTTGTTCCATGGCTGGCCGAGGTAATACCCCCGCTGATGGAGTTGTTAAGAAAGGGAACTAAGTTTGCATGGGAACCGATGTACCAGGATGCCATGGACAATTTGAAAACGCTCCTTACTTCCCCTCAGACGATGATTATCCCTAAAGCAGGTATCCCTTTACTTCTATATCTTACATCTACTGAATGATCTATTGGGGCGTTATTGGCCTAAGAGATGGATGGTATAGAACAACCTGTTTATTACTTGAGTAGAATTACACATGTTCCAGAGTCCAAATATACTATTATTGAGAGGCATTGTTTAGCCCTTGTATTTGTAGCACAAAAACTTTAGCACTACTTACTGTCATTAACAGTCCACATTATCACTAGATGTGATCCTATAAAGTTTTTGCTTTCTATAACTATATTAATAGGCAGGACAGCCCAATGGTTCTTAATCCTCTCGGAGTATGATCTTAATGCGTAGTCTCTTGAGCTATCAAGATCCAGGCTTATGCAAATTTTCTAGCTATCTTCCCGTTTGGAACATTCGAGCCACCTGTGGAGGAGTTTTCGAGTGATGATCTTCAAGCCAACTTTATAACAGCCATCCTGGATGAGTGGAGCATGGAGTTCGGTGGTTCCTCAGCTGAAAAGAAATGGGGAGCTGGGGTCATCCTGAGAAAGAATGGTGAAGAGATTCGATTGTCCTTCAAGCTAGAATTCGAATGTTTGAACAATGAAGCCAAATATAAAGCGCTGGTCTTGGGGATACTCGAGGCCCTCAGAAGGTGTATACAAGTCCTAACAATAAAAGGGGACTCCAACTTAGTGGTGAAATAGGTAATGTGTGAGTTTGATTTGAAGCACAAGAGCCTGGCGCCCTACCTAATAATCATACAGTGATTACTTGGGAAGTTCGAAGCGGTAAAAATCAAAATACATCCCCGAATGATGACTCGGCATGTCGAAGCTTATGCTACCATTGCTCAAAAGATTTCCTTTTAGGGGGAGTCAATAATCGCTTGAATCACAAAGAGGACATCTCCCTCGACCATATTGGAGATGCTGCCCATAGATGATAAGGATGATTAGAGAGGATAAATTAGCAAGAAATTAGCAAGAGGTGAATGCCCATTGAGCCTAGTTGAGCTGGTGCAGTATTTTATAACCAGGGGTAACTTATATTACAAAAATAAAGTAGGATGGTTATCCAGATGTGCAGAACCTGAAGAAGCCAAGAAAAGACTAATCGAAGTGCATGAAGATAGTTGTGAGACCACTGAGATCCCCTTGTACAGAAGAGTCCAACGAGAAGGGTATTTTTGGACTTCGATGAGGCAAGACTCCATGATGATACAAAGAGATTGTGAGAAATATAGCTTATTCTATTGAGCAATAGAATGCAACTTCATCGATCAACCCCAAGACTAGAGACAGCCATACATGGACCTACTAGTAGATGGATTAATGTCAATAGACAAAGAAGATGCTATAAAGGTGAAAAGATGAGCACCCGGGTATTTCGTCCAAGAAAGGACGTTGTATCAATGAGGCTATGATGACAGGCCTCTAAGGAGCATCAGGGGGGAGAAGGTGAAGAAGTGCTAAAGCAAGCCCACGAGCTAGGACACATCGAAGGAGATAAACTCCGCGATCAACTCATGACCTTGGGATACTATTGGGCTACAATAGAGAAAGACTTAGCAAAGTTCGTTCATAAATGTAAAGATTTTCAACTACATGAAAATATGATCCACGCTCCTTAGGTGGATTTTCATTCTCTCTCTATGCCTTTTCTATTTCACATATTGGCGTTTGATCTAGTAGGGGCAATAAACCCTTCTTCCAGAGGAAAGATTTGGATACTGGTTGCCACTGAATGTTTCACCAAGCGGGCAGAGGCCATATTACTCAAGAGGGCCATAGCGGGGGTAGTGGATCGATTCATGAAAGAGTACATCATTTGTCGATTCGGCATCCCAAAAGTGTTCCATCAGATAACGTCACTCCCTTCATGAGTAGTGAAGTAAGACATCTAATAGATAAGTAATCCATCATCCACCACAAGTCGACAGTATCGTACCCGAAGTGCAGCAGGCAGACAGAAGCCACTAACAAGACTTTGGTGAATATCTTAGCAAAAATGTTAGAGGGTTTCCTCAGCACATGGGATAAAAAAATCCCAAAAGTACTGTAGGCCTATCGTATAACAAAGAGGAAACCCACGGGGTATACTACATTTTCCTTACTCTCTATGAAAGAAGTTATTTTTCCATTTAAGCTCAAGGTACCTTCCGCCCGCTATAACTTATAAAGTGCAATGCTCCCTCGTAGCCGACATGTGTAACTTGAAGCACAGGAAGAGCATAGGGACAATGCTGCGAGGAATTTCGACATGTATAGAAAACAATTGTCCAGATCTTAAAAGCATGCATGAGGCACATAAGGTGTTTCTCATTGCCAAAGTTTAAAGCCAACTTAGAGGGACCCTATATCGTTCGAGTAACTCATGATTCAAGCTACTACGAGATATCCAAAGTGGAAGACGATGTTACATTCAAACTAAACAACAAGTGGCTGAAAATCTATCATAATTGAATGTATCTTGTCCCAGTACTTCAATTTATTACAATATGTTTTGCGAATAATTGTTCAGGAGGATGCCCCTTACAAATTATTGGGACTACTTATTTAACATCGTGTAAAGTGATATTTTCTTTAAAGATATTCTTTCGTGTTAGTTATTTTTCTTATTTTCCATGGTGTGACTTACATTAATGAAATAGATCAGCCAAAATTCAAACAAGATAGAAAGGAAGGAAACAAAATTCCTTAAAGTTTATTTGAATAAATAAGTATTGTGATAACATGCCAAAGAGGATCAAAAATAACAAATTGTGAGACATTTGAAAGGAGGAATTAAACAAAGGCTGCTATGGGGCATCCATGATAAAGCGAAGGTTGGCCGAGCTAAGAAGCCGATGATGATGCTGAGGAAGAATTTTCTCATGGCTACTTGGTCAGAGATTATATCAGCCATATCCTTTTAGCGGAGCTCCCTCCTCCGCTGAACATCCTATAAGTTCTACTCCTTCTTGAGGAACTCAGCTTTTGCTCGAGAAATAACTTCATGCGCTTCCTGCTCGGACATAACTAGTTCGATCTCCAAGCCTACAAGTTCCTCCGAGATAGCTACCTATAAACGATGAGAACTATGCAACCGATGATAAAGAGCAGGTAGATCTACCTTCTAAAAATTGCGTAGTAGCTTCAGTAACCAAGCCAGCGAGAACCCATCATTAATAAGCACACTGGACTTCCCTAATAACGCTTTAATTGCATAAGAGCTGAGAGACTTCAGATGAGTATTGATGATTTCCTCTAAAATAGTAGAGAGCCCAAGAAGTCGACAAGCCATCATCACAGGTATAGGTTGAAGGCTTCAAGGAGTAAAAGTTGAAGGAAATCAGGCTAAAAGTTACTCAATCAGTGCACGGGGGCCTTCAGTCAATATATGGGGGAAATTAATCAAGGTCTACCTTACAACCATTTCGGGGGCTGCCTCAAGAGGGTGCATACTAAAAATGCTATCACTCGTAGAGGGGAGTCTAGTGTGTGAAGCACTATCACTATCTTGGGCACTGTAAGCAACCACCTCGTGCATCCCATCAACACTGGGTACCATTCCTTGAACCTACACGCTAGGGGCCTCGCCCATGGATGCAAATTCAGCCAAAGTCCTCGTCTGCGCAACTGCATGAGCGATATCCTTAAATCATGGGTCGCATGTTGTATGTTGCTCAACTTCCACCTGAAATAGAACAACTTGTCAGCTCAGGAAATAAATACACAAATTGTCTTGCAAACATAGATTTTAAGTCCAAAATGACTTGACCCGTCTGACCCTCGGTTATGGGAAATTTTAAGTCCAAAATGATATAACCCGTCTGACCCTCGATTATGGGAGATTTTAAGTCCAAAATGGCTTAGCTCGTGTGACCCTAGGTTATGGGAGATTTTAATTCGAAAGTGACTTGGACCACTTGACCCTCGGTTATGGGACATTTTATGTCCAAAATGACTTATCTCGCCTGACCCTTGGTTGTGGGAGATTTTAAGACCAATATGACTTGGCCCAGCCGACCCTCGGTTATGGGAGATTTTAAGTCCAATATGACTTGTTCGGCCTGACCCTCGGTTATGGGAGATTTTAAGTCCAAAATAACTTGGCCTGCCTGACCCTCAGTAATGGGAGATTTTAAGTCCAAAATGACTTGGCCTTCCCGACCCTCGGTTATGGGAGATTTTAAGACCAATATGACATGGCAAAACTAATAAAGTTTAAATGAAGGAGATACATAGAAGATAAACATACCTCTGGCTACTGGTCACCAACAAATTATCGGGTAGCCATCTGTACCACGTCTTCTTCCTCAGGCAAATCAGGTGTCACCAACAGACGTTGTTCTAGGAGGGCAACCATACCACCTCCTACTTTAACAACTTCCTCCCATCCCCATTCTCCCTTACCTGCAACAGCAACTTCGAATACCTCGTGATTGAGGGTGGAGGGCCCCAAAAGCATAATAAGAACAACAAGACAAATGCATAATAACCTCAGAACAACAAGAGGAAAATCTTACCATGGATGACGGAACAACAATAGCGAGGGGCTTATGTACAGATTCAACAGAACTTGCATCGGGAGCACCTACTTCGAGACCAGCCTGCTCACTCAAAAAAGAAGAGTCAGGCGAATAACCACTACTGGATTCGATGGAAGTAATAGAAATATCTACCCTAAGGGGGAAATTTGTAGTTACCTGCGAGGCTATAGGGGAAACTATCTTCTTTTGCACAACTTCTTTCGAAGAAGGTAAAACTTCAACTGACTCTTCCAATGGACCACTTTATTTAAATTTATCATGCACACCACTTCGCACACCAACCTAAAAAGAAAAAGGGGGTACAAATAGGAGTCATCATCACAATGGAAAAGAGAAAATGTTACAGACTTGAAAGGGGAATAAAAAACATTCCTCTTCTTCTTCAGCAAAAAAAACATCCTCTATAACCACATAATCTCGAGGAGGTGAAGCAGTCTTAGAATAAGAAATAATTCTTCTCAACCTACGCCTCCGAACAAGAAGAAACTCTTATTCTTCTTCTTTTTCCCCCTCCTCTTCTTCCCTTCCTCATCATCATTATCACCATCATCACCTACACCAACAGATGCATCTTCATCTGTTGGGCTGACATAAAATCCCTATCCTTCTCTGTAAAATTCTCCCAAGTCTGCCTGAGTTGGTCAAACATCAAGCTAACTTATTGGGTAACCTTGGGATTAGGAGATTGGATTAGAGAGACTTGCTAGGTAGCCTTAAGCTTATTTGTTGGGGATTTACTAGTGACCCTCATAGCTGCACCAGTTGAAGCAGCATGGGAATTATCATCCCCAGGCCTAGAGGTATTAGGGGCATTGGCAACTGTACCGACCGAAATAGAAGGTTGAGCAACTTCCTTTGTCTTCACTACCGCTTGATCTACAGGAGCCAATGGCAGTAACTCAGGGGAATGGAGCTGTTGATGGTGCTAAGAGGGAATAAATAATTGAAGGTAACATAATTTCTCGAATTCAACTCCGTGGGAGTATACCTTTTAAGATCCGGATATTGAGGCTCCTTGAGAAGATTACTCTGGAAACGACCAATATGATTATGCTAGAATACTGTCAGGTACATCACTGACTTACCCCCTCGATCACCCTTACTTGGGATAATAGGTGTGGGTACCTCAATTTGTCACTTTGGACCAGACGAGTAGCGGGATTAAACACGACCTAAAGTCTAAAGGCCCCGCGCATCTACTAATTCAGTTATGAGTTATTCAATTCCTAAAATCTTTCGAGGAGATATTCTAGGGATTATAAACTGACACAGGGGAGTCCAATACCCCCACTCTCTAAAAAATGGCATGTATATAATAAACCGTCAGCTCGGGGCAAAGGACATGTATTCTTTTCTGTAAACACTCTCCGGAGTAAAGAGAAATAAAATACTAAGAGCACCACCATGGACGTAGGCTTTCTTACCAAACCATGCATATTTTTTTGTTGTGTGTGATTGTTGTTCTTTTAAATTGTTTACTTATTCTGGTGATTTCCTTTGCTCGATAATTTGTGTTGAGTTTAATTGTCACCATAATTGGCGCCGTCTGTGGGAAGCGTTTGTTTTCCTTTAAGAAAGACTTCACCAAAAAGAATTTGGAATGTCTGGTCCCAAAAGCAATGCCCCTCAACCAGGGGATAATCAAGAGCAGCTTGCCCCTCACAGGATCAGATCTGAATATCGACGCTCAAATCCTAGGGCTCGTCCAAAACGGAAAGCCTCGAAGGAAAGTCAAGGGCCACCCAGGTCCACATTGGTCTCTAGGCTAATCGACGCCTATGAGGCTAGGTTGTAGGAGAAAGAGGAGGCCACTCACAAGCAAGAAGCTGAGAATGCTCGTCTTAAAAGAATATTGGAGAGAATGGAGAGAGAACTCCATCGTTGCACCAGGCAACATCAATATCGCACTCCTAGCCCTCAGGCGAACAAGTCTCACAATCGAGAAAGGAGTCCTAGACGTGGATCTCAAAAAATTAAGGAACACAGATCATATGATGACTTGCTCAAGCAACGACAACCAGCTCGCCGTTATAGGATCCCATCTCGAGGAAATGATGACATACAAAATTTGGTCTGAAGAGAAATGGACCCGTACCCAGCACATCGGGGTGCCAGATCGGCCAGAAGCTAGCTAGGTAAGCTCTAAAGAGTAGATAAAGTCCCCTTTCTCAAGGGAAATAGAAGAATAAGAAGCCCCCAAGAAGTTCACAATTCCCAGGTTCAATATCTACGACGGAAAGACTAACCCTATTGACCTTGTGAGGCAATACAAGCAGGCCATGACCCTCTGAAACCATAAGATGCATTAATGTGCTGGATATTTCCCTCGAGCTTGCATGATGTAGCCCAGAAGTGGTTTGAAAGACTACCTCACAGATCCATCAGGGGCTTTGAGTCCCTGACAGAGCTCTTCACAACTTGCTTCATTACTAGCAGCTCCCATCCGAAAAGGATGGATGCCTTGTTAATGATGAAGAAGAAGCCTCAGGAGAGACTCAGAGATTATGCAAAAAGATATTGAGAGGGTTTCAATGAGGTCGAGGAATGCTCAGAACAGGTCGCTATGGCATCCTTTAAAATTGGCCTACCCAAATCATGCCTCCTGCACCAGTCCCCCACTAAGAAGGAGGCCACGACCATTGATGACCTAATGGCTCGCATTGAAAAATATGCCAAGGTTGAGGATGTGACCCGCCTAAGTGTAGTGGAGAATGGTCACACCAAGTTCGCTGGTAAGAGCAGTGACAAAGCTGAGAAGTCGAAGAAAGGAGGCAAAAATGGGGGCAAAAGTGGCTCCAAGAGAGGAAACAAGAACGATGCTTCAAAAGAATTTCAGGAAGTGAACACTGTCTTTAAAGAACGAATTTATAAGATCCTAGCAAAGATCAATTACGAGCCATTCGTTAAGTGGCCCTGAAAGATGGGAGGATATCCCTTAAAGAGGAACAATGCGCTAATATGCGCTTTTCACAAGGAAGGTGGGCACAAAACTAAGCATTGAAAAGATCTCAAGTCTCACCTTGAATAATTAGCCTAGATTGGGCACCTGAATGAATTTGTGGAAAAGAAGGCAGAGAAGGATGCTGCCAATGGAGACGCAAGGCCCGACAACGTACTCGAGGAGGATGCTGGCCATGAGTTCACAGTGATTCATGGGGCATCAACCCTAAAGCACATTCAAGGAAACTCAGCTCGGATGGAAGTTAAAAAGATTACGGTAGTAATGCAAGCTTTTCAAATCGATCCAGCTAAAACACAGGCTGGGAAGCGTCAACGAGCAGATGATGTCGACTACAGCAAACACATTGTGTTCACAGATGAAGATTTGGTGGGAGTAAGGACCCCACATCATGATGCCTTGATCATTACACTTAGTATAGCTAATTATGATGTCGATAATTGTTCGTCGACCAGGGTAACTCATCTGAAGTAATGTATCTTGACCTATTCAGAAAATTAAAGTTAAGCGTAGCTGACTTGAAGGAAGCCACTGTCCCTCTAGTCGGCTTTACTGGTAAATTTACCATCCCTTTGGGAAAGATCGTACTGCCAGTAAGGGCAGGAAGCGTCTCCAAGATGATCAAGTTTTTGGTGGTCGACATTGACTCGCCCAACTAGGCCATCCTTGGTAGAGAAGGGATATATGCGATGAAGGTCGTCCCCTCTACCTAGAACCAGAAACTCAAATATGTGACTGAGCGAGGAGTAATGGAGATCTATGGAGATCAGGCGATGGCAAGAAAGTTCTTTATGGAAGCCATATGCCCAAGGTCGAAGAATAAGGTAGAGAAGGCCAATAAAAAAGATGAAGAACAAGAAGGTTTGATGCCTTCCAAACAACATCTAAAATATGGAAGACCTAGAGTGAAGGAGACCAGGATCCTCCCCTCTGAGTGGGTCATTGAGAACCTGGAGGAGGTCGCAGCCGATGGCAGCAAGAAAGATAGGATGTTCTTGATCGGAGCCCCTCTCACAGATCGAAAGAAGATGGAACTAACAACACTTTTGTGGAACAACTTGGATGTTTTCGTGTGGGAACCCTATGAGCTGCCCAGGATTAATCCTAGCATGGTTTGTCATCGGTTGCACATCAACCCGGCTTTTAAACCGATTGCACAAAAATCACGACGAAGTGCACCCGAGAAGGCTAAGGTTGTGGAGAGGGAAGTGGAGAAGCTACTGGATGCAGGATCCATACGGGAAGTTCAATTCCCTAAGTGGTTGTCCAACTCAGTAGTGGTTCCAAAGAGCAATGGGAAATGGAGAGTTTGTATTGACTTCACTGACCTTAATTGGGCATGCCCTAAGTACAATTTCCCTCTCTCGAAGATCGACAAGTTGGTGGATGCCACAGCAGCTCATAAAATAATGATTTTCCTAGACGCATACTCTGGGTACCACCAGATCCCCCTATACGAACCAGATCAAGACAAGACAGCATTCATCACCACCGTCGGATTGTATTGTTACAAAGTTATGCCATTTGGACTAAAAAATGCAGGATTACCCTACCAGCGGTTGGTCACAAAAATGTTTAAGGACCAAATGGGAGATACCATAGAGGTCCACATCTATGATATGCTCGTCAAGAGTAGGTATAAAGAAGACAACCTCTCAAAACTATCAAGAACCTTCGAAATCCTCAAGAAATACTGAATGAAGCTCAACGCAGATAAGTTTTCCTTCGGTGTCCAGTCAGGAAAATTTCTCGAGTACTTGGTTAGCGAGAGAGGCATTAAAACCAACTCGGACCAGATTAACGCAATCAATACGGTGCAGCCCCTCGCACGATTAAAGATGTACAGAAGCTCACAGACATGTTCGTCGCCTTGAATCAGTTCATCTCGAAATCATTCGAAAGATGCCAGACGTTCTTCCAATTATTAAAAAAAAGAAAAACTGTGAAGTGGAACCAGAATTTCTCAAAGGCATTAGAGGAGCTCAAAGCTTATCTCAGCACACTACCCTTACTCGTAATACCTTAAGATAATGATTCCCTGTACCTATACCTCACAGTTTCCAACCATGCTATCCGTTTTGCACTGGTATACGAAAAAACGAGAATCCATCACCCAGTCTAGTATGCAAGTAAGACCCTCTTGGACGCCGAATAATGATACCTACCACTGGAAAAGATCGCCTTTGCACTAGTGGTAGCATCAAGAAAATTGAAGCACTACTTCGAAGCTCACTCTATCATTGTCCTTACATCTCACCCCCTTCAACGCAGTCCTGCAAAAATAAGATATGTCTGGTAGACTATCAAAGTGGTCAGTCGAGCTCGGGCAATTTTACATTCAGTTTTAGCCAAGGAATGCAATCAAGGGATATGTCCTCGTCAACTTCATCGTAGAATTTACAGGAGAAAATCCTCACGACTAACTTCAACCCGTTGGTCAAAGGGAAGATCACTTGGCGCAGAGTGTTTGGCGACTTTTCATTGAGGAAGCCTCCAACTCCAAAGGGGTAGGAGTGGTAATTGTGCTGGTTACCCCCGAAGATATAATCCTCAAATAAGGAATCAAGCTTGGATTTGAAGCCTCCAACAACGAAGCAGAATATGAAGCATTAATAGCAGGCCTACAGAAGGCGCAAGCATTGGGGGCAAAGCAAATCCAGGTGTTCGGTGACTCATAACTGGTCTCCAATCAGATAAACAGAGACTTAAATGCAAGGGATGAGAGAATGGCGGCCTACCTCTTCATAGTAAAGAAATTAATATCTAACTTCGAACAAGTCAGCGTCTAACAGTTTCCTAGAGGACAAAACAATCATAATGATGCCCTAGTGGCCTTAAGCTCAGTGATTAATTCTGACTTGAAGAGAATAATTTTGATCGACTTCCTTGCCCAGTCGAGCATTAACTAGAGCGATGAACTGAGAGACACATGTCATGTTATCCAGATTGAACCAGCCCCCAGTTGGATGGACCCCCGAAGGGATTATTTGAAAGATGGTGCCCTACTAGATGATAAGAAGGTCGCTCATCAGATAAGAGTCAAAGATTCTCGCTTTCACTTATCTCCTAAAGGCAAACTATATAAGAGATCTTTCGTCGGTCCTTACCTCCAATGCGTTCACCCAAAGGACGTCGAGTAAGTTCTGCACGAGCTCTATGAGGGAATCTATGGGAGTCATATTAGGGGCAGGTTTCTATCTTTTCGAGCAATGAAGGAAGGCTAGTGGTGGTCGTACATGCAGAAAGGTTCTGGGATATATGCTCGCAAGTGCGAAAAATGTCAACTGCACGCTCCTATAGTTCACCAACCCTCCAACGACCTAAAATCACTTACTAGTCCTTGTCCTTTTGCTCAATGGGAAATGGACGTCATGGGGACTCCTTTCATTGAGATTACATTTTTCATTTTATATATAGCGTTCTTCATCTGTGACATGTGTGCGGCCTAGTTTCCATTTACATTTACTCCTTATGCCCGCATGTCCCGTGTGTTACCTCCCTGTTTCGAGTGAATTCGCTTGATGAGCGTAATGCCCGTGAGGATTGAATATATGCTTGCTTTAACGTTTATCCGGTTTATATAAGTTTTTTCCAAATCACACTTTTCATGTGCTCACTCTCCTCCCACATTTTAAGGTTTCAATTCTACGAGGTGCATTCTATAATGTTAATGATTAGGACTTTTGTGTGAATTCATTCACTTTGATAATAATGCATATGAAATCTTTTTCACCTTTATTGGGCTTGTTGCATGTTGGTTTGGGAATATTTTGAGGAAACCATGTGATGTTTGTGGGTATCATCCCAGAAAACCCTCATGAGATGACACTCGTCCACTAGGGTAACCTAGGGGTTTAAAGGCATATTGCATATGCTAAATGCAATCGTGTTCCCTACGAAAGTGGCAATTATATTTCGATGCATATATGCATTTTGTATTTCCTTCTCTGGACTAGTTTTGTTTGTTTCATCATTAGGGACTATCAATGTTTAAATTAGGGGGTGTGATTCGTATCGAATATTGCATATTTTCGCTCGTTATCTTTATGCATTCTAGCACTTTTATGGTCCTAAATGCCTATAATTATGTTCATTAACTAGACAATCTTGGATTTGGATATATACATGCGTTACAGGGGTTATTTGTGCCTTTCTAGGTATTGGAACACTAAAAGTGAGGTTCGGTGGCATTTCAGAGAAGTTCCGTTGTCGAATGCTACTTCAAGGGCAATTTGGTCTTTTCAAACTAACTATTTTTTATGTAATGAAGTTACCAACATGTAGATCATCAAATTATCTTTCCGTGGCTATTGACCGTCCGTCATTCTGACTCAGTATGTGGAAGTTATGCCCATTTCCGGAACGTTTCGATATTTTCTTCTACTTCAAGGGAATTTTGGTAATTTCATACTGCATAGGTTTTCAAAATAGAATCATGTAGATAATTGAATTAGCTTCAATTCGATTCCGACCACGCCTTATTTCGATTCCGTATGAGGGAGTTATAGTCGTTTCCGTGCAACGCATCAAAATCGGTTCGGAGAGGAAAAGGGGGTTGTCAACAGCCCAAGGCAAATTCCAAAAGTGCGATCGACCGGTCCCAAAACAGAGGTCGACCGGTCCCATCATATATGGACGAAAATTGACTTATTTTGGGGTTTTTTGGCTTGGTTTTGTTGGGGGTTTATTTTGGGGTATAAATAAAATGTTGTAGGCTTTTCTTTGGAGATATATCTAATTTTAGGATAGAGAGGAGGGAATTTATGGGTTTTTCTTATCTCTCCTACGGTTGACACCATTTGGGTTGTGTAAGTTACTATTCATCTTCCCCTCTATTTATATTATATGCTATTCTTTGTTTAAGCTTTGTTCTCTTGATTTATTGCTATGATTTATTAGTTGTTGGTAGTTTAGTTTTTGTTTTCTTTGGTAATTAGTTATTTTACTTAGTTTAATCATGTGTAGTGAGTAATTTTACGGGTTGGGATTGCGTTTTCGCCATTAATGGGCGTCGAGCTCCGAAAGTTTGGTTTTGGGGAAAATTGCGTTTAATTGAAACCTCGGGTATTAAAGTCGGATTATTATGCGTTTAACTTTCTTTGTCACGCAACGTTAGTGTTTAGAACGATGATCCGAATTTAATCCGCGTGTGACCATTTTTGATTAAATGTTTAATCTCGCAACTTTGGGTTAAATTCCTTACTGTGTGATGTTTATACTTAATTGAAAATGCTCGATTAAATGTTTTCGAAACGAAATTCTAATTATTAGTTGTTTAGCCCATGGTGGGGACACGATCCCGACGCTCGTTTTATTAATTCTAGTTTAGACTTAACTTCTTAATTTTTCTCTTTTCTTTATTTCCAACCTATCACTATTTACACTTTTATTTTAGGAGTATTAAATCGTATAAATTCTAGCAACTCGTCTCTGTGGATTTTCGATACCCGACTTATCGCTATACTTGTATCGTAAGTGCAGTCGTAATTTATGTTTTTTGTATTAAGGCGGTGAACAGAAAACAACGATTAGCATTCTGACGCGACGCTACTTTTCAAGCTTAATCAAAATGGAGCCGTTGCCGGGGATGAGTTTGTTTTAGACTTTATTTGATTTAGTATTTCATATTATTTTCTTTTTATTTGTATTATTTGCTAATATTTTGCAGGACTTCCACATTTGAGCACTTAGAAACGCTCGAATTCTTTTCGCGCGCACTTACTTTGTGAAATCCGCCACTTCGAGCCATTTTTGGGGTAAGCATGTCTTATTCCAATTCTTTCGGTAATCCTTGTTATAATTCTCAAAATTCTCGCAAACCTATGACTTTCGGTGAATACTTAGCATTCCAAAGTGTAACAAATTCAAACATGACTTTGGGCGAGTCTAACGAAAGTCAAAACTTAGGTTATTGGAATTTTGATGATGATGATGATAATGATTTTGGGCCTTTACCTCCTTATAATAGGAATTTTGAAATGAATTCGAATAGTTTTCAAAATTTCTATAATAATGAGTTTTCGTTTAAGTCCGATGGTAATTTTCAAAGTTCCCATTTTTATGCATCCGCACCTCGACCCATGACATTCGGGGAGGGTTTGCGTATGTATGAGAATGAGAAACGTGAAACTCGTTATCGGGAAGAAAATCGTTGTTGGGAACATGAGTTGGATTTATATTTTGAGTCCGACGACGATTTTGCTTCTGAGACTTTCGAGGTCGTTGAATGTTTTGAACCAAATGAGGTACTTGTGCCTACTTTGGAACAAGCCATTCTAGACTTTGCCCATTGCGTAATAGATATTGAAAGTGGGGATGATAATGATGTAATATCTTTTTGCAATGAAATGATTTCTTCTTTGTCCCCCAAAGAAGAACATTTCATTGAAAATGATATTATTTCCTTTGAAATTACAACTTCATGCGATGATGATTCATCTCATGAGTTTGAATTTCTTTCATCCCCATTTTCATTCTCTATTATGCCACTGGAACAAGTACCCGATGATTCGGTTTCAAACTTTAATGTTTTAAACCCTATCGCCGATGAGGAGTACTTGCTCGAGTCGCCCTCCACGATCGCATCTTTGCCTTTGTATGCGCCGCCTCCGATTCCAATTTCAAAATCATTGGGAGGATATTTGGCTTTTCTCGGTCCCCACTTGTTTTTGTCACCCGTGCAATCCAAACCCCCCATCGTCCCTCCAAAACTTTTAATTGGCAATAGTTCATTTCTTCCGCCTTACACATGCCTTCCGTTGTTCAAACGGAATTCATATTTTTCGGAGGGCATGCTTGTATGTGAGGGTACACCGATTATCCTCCAAAGTCAAATCATTTTCACGGTGGACCCTCATCTATTTAGACTTCTAGTGTACAGTTAGTGTGGAGTCTAAATAGTAGGTTGTATATAGTTAGTTTTTTATTCTTTCTTTCTTTTTATTTTTCTTTTCTTTTTAATTTAGTCTAGTGTAATTAGTTAAATTTTTGTTATTTGTTTTTGCTATGCTCGGTACTAACTTGTTTTGTAGATTCTTTGGACTTGTTCTTAAGGGGATCGCTCCAACTTTGGGTAATATCACTCTTTTCCTCTCTTTAACTTGGTTCTTAATTAACATTGAGGACAATGTCAAGTTTTAAGTTAGGGGGTGTGGGATATTCTATACATTTCTTTAGTTAGTCCATGTTTTTGCTCACATGTTAGTTATTTAGTATGCTTTTCTTAGAAAATCAAAAATTTCAAAAAGATTTTCTTTTTTTTCCTCCTTTTTTAGGCTTTTTGCCCTTCTTTCCGATGATAAATTTCAATAATTGCCCGATCCAATTGACAACTCAATGATGCATGTTCTCGATTTTAGAAGTTATTAGACTTTAGTCTCAATTATTGATATTATGAATAACTTCATGAATTAAACTTTAATCCCATGAGCACATGCACTATTCATGTTATATTGATTTGGTTTAAGATTTTTATAACTCGGTATACTTTTATTGCATTGTATATACTTACACCGAGTAAGCTTTGTACCTTTCGTCATTTGTAAGTGTATACACTATTCTTTTCTCATTGAAAACGTTACAGTCGTTGGTAATCTCTCTATTCTTTCATTTGATCGTTCATTAATTGAGTTCATACTTGAAATGTGTTACTTGATCATGATATTCATATATTGTTTTGATTCGAGAATTGCGTAAACTTTGTGAAATTATCATAGGCATTCTTCGTTATATCACCCATATTAGTCTTGACCTCACCCTTATATGTTTACCCTCGTTAACCCCTTTCAGCCTAAATATAGCCTTTCGTTTCATAACCCCGTTTCCATAACCAACTCTAAATTGGAGTTTTAGCCCATACATACACTTTCCATACCTTTGGTTGGTTTGTTACTTGGGATTGAATGTTGTTGTTATTATGTCGGTTGCAATTTAGGCATATGAGAGTTTGATAAGTAAAGAAAAGAAAGTAGTGAAAAAAGTGAAGAAAAATAGAAAGTAGAAAACAAAAGAAAACAAAAGAGAAAAATGAGAAAAAGAAGAAAAAAAAAAAGAAGAAAGTTGTAAATGTTGTATATAGTTCAATAAGCTTTGATTACTCTCCCCGATGATATATCTAATGCCGTTTTGGAACTATTTTTCCAATTTTGATATTGCCCGCATTTTCCCATTATCCCGAGTTTTCATCCCGAACACTTTGAATCCGTACATACATTCCTTTCATTTCATACCCTAGCCATACCTACATTATAACCCTATTAAAGTCCTATGTCATCTTAAGTAGATGTAATTCAAAGGTTTAAATAGTTATGATAATCTGTGAAAATACATTTTTCCCCTTTTAATGAGCGGTATCCTTTCATTGAGATTACATTTTTCATTTTATATGTAGCATTCTTCATCTGTGACATGTGTGCGGCCTAGTTTCCATTTACATTTACTCCTTATGCCCGCATGTCCCATGTGTTACGTCCCTGTTTCGAGTGAATTCTCTTGATGAGCGTAATGCCCGTGAGGATTGAATATATTCTTGCTTTAACGTTTATTCGGTTTATATAAGTTTTTTCCAAATCACACTTTGCATGTGCTCGCTCCCCTCCCACATTTTAAGGTTTCAATTCTATGAGGTGCATTCTATAATGTTAATGATTCGGACTTTTGTGTGAATTCATTCACTTTGCTAATAATGCATATGGAATTTTTTTCACTTTTGTTGGGCTTGTCGCATGTTGGTTTGGGAATATTTGAGGAAACCATGTGATGTTTGTGGGTATCATCCCAGAAAACCCTCACGAGACGACACTCGTCCACTAGGGTAACCTAGGGGTTTAAAGGCTTATTGCATATGCTAAATGCAATCGTGTTCCCTACGAAAGTGACAATTATATTTCGATGCATATATGCATTTTGTATTTCTTTCTATGGATTAGTTTTGTTTGTTTCATCACTAGGGACTAGCAATGTTTAAGTTAGGGGGTGTGATTCGTATCGAATATAGCATATTTTTGCCTGTTATCCTTATGCATTCTAGCACTTTTACGATCCTAAATGCCTATAATTATGTTCATTAACCAGACAATCTTGGATTTGGATATATACATGCTTTGCAGGGGTTATTTGTGTTTTTGTAGGTATTGGAACGCTAAAAGTGAGGTTCGGTGGCATTTCGGAGAAGTTTTATCGTCGAATGCTACTTCGAGGGCAATTTGGTCTTTTCAAACTCACTATTTTTTATGGAATGAAGTTACCAACATGTAGATCATCAAATTATCTTTCCGTGGCTACTGACCGTCCGTCATTCTGACTCAGTATGTGGAAGTTATGCCCATTTCCGGAAGGTTTCGATATTTTCTTCTACTTCAAGGGAATTTTGGTAATTTCATACTGCATAATTTGGAGGTTTTCAAAATATAATCATGTATATAATTGAATTAGCTTCGCTTCGGTTCCGACCACGCCTCATTTCGATTCCGTATGAGGGAGTTATATCTATTTTCGTGCAACGCATCAAAATTGGTTCGGAGAGGAAAAGGGGGCTGTCAACAGCCCAAGGCAAATTCCAAACGTGCGGTCGACCGGTCCCAAAATAGAGGTGGACTGGTCCCATCATATATGGACAAAAATTGACTTATTTTGGGTTTTTTTGGCTTGGTTTTGTTGGGGGTTTATTTTGGGGTATAAATAAAATGTTGTAGGATTTTCTTTGGAGATATATTTCATTTTAGGTTAGAGAGGAGGGGATTTATGGGTTTGGCTTATCTCTTCTAGGGTTGACACCATTTGGGTTGTGTAAGTTACTATTCATCTTCCCCTCAATTTATATTATTTGCTATTCTTTGTTTAAGGTTTGTTCTCTTGATTTATTGCTTTGATTTATTAGTTGTTGGTAGTTTAATTCTTGTTTTCTTTGGTAATTAGTTATTTTACTTAGTTTAATCATGTGTAGTGAGTAGTTTTATGTGTTGGGACTGCGTTTTCGCCATTAATGGGCGTCGAGCTCCGAAAGTTAGGTTTTGGGGAAAATTGCGTTTAATTGAAACCTCGGGTATTAAAGTCAGATTATTATGCGTTTAACTTTCTTTGTCACGCAACGTTAGTGTTTATAACGATAATCCGAATTTAATCCGCGTGTGACCATTTTTTATTAAATGTTTAATCTCGCAACTTTGGGTTAAATTCCTTATTGTGTGATGTTTGTACTTAATTGAAAATGCTCGATTAAATGTTTTCGAACCGAAATTCTAATTATTAGTTGTTTAGCCCATGGTGGGGACACGATCCCGACTCTTGTTTTATTAATTCTAGTTTAGACTTAACTTCTTAATTTTTCCCTTTTCTTTATTTCCAACCTATAACCATTTACACTTTTATTTTAGGAGTATTAAATCCTATAAATTCTAGCAACTCGTCTCTGTGGATTTTCGATACCCAACTTACCTCTATACTTGTATCGCAAGTGGAGTCGTAATTTAGGTTTTTTGTATTAAGGCGGTGAACTGAAAACAACGATTAGCGTTCTGACGCGACGCTACTTTTCACCCTTAATCAATCAATATCTAGCAAATAACTACAACAAGAAGGTCAATCAAAGAGCATTCCAAGTTGGGGACTACGTCCTAAGGAAAGTTCTTGGCAGTGCAGTAAAACCATCGGATGGCAAGCTAGGACCAAACTGGGAGGGACCATTCAAGGTGATAAGGGACAACCTGCTAGGAGCCTATCACTTAGAAACGCTGGAGGGCAAGGAGATACCTCGAGCTTGGAACGCAACCAATTTAAAGAAATTCTACTTCTAGTTTTATGTTTTAATATTTTATTACAACGTCAAAATTTATAATTCTTTTCTGATTAATAAAATACTGTTTGGCAGTGGCATTCTTTGAAGTGTTGATTCTTTCAGAAACTTTATAACTTATGCACCTTTTCCAAGTGAGAGTCTCTCATCTTAACATATATAAGCAGGGTATTACCCTCCTCAGGTTCTCATCATTTAACACGAACAACCTCTTAGCATTGCCCTTGGAAATATATGAAGCCCTACAGGGGACCCTTAGGCAACTCGGCCAACTCGAAATTGGTGGCCAAACGATGTTTGGCTAAAACAAACCCTGCTCGGATAGAACATCCAACACCAGGTGTGTCCTCGCCATTTCCACACTTCAGCCTAAGGGAGTGTGACGACATGACCTAAAATGTAAAGTAAGGCAGAATGGTATCTTATAAGCATACTAGACTGGGAGGATAATCAAGCAATAAAACAACTCTAGTCGGCTAAGAAAATCCCAAGATAATCAAACAAGAAATCAATGAAGTGGACAATACACAACACATATTTAGTCGTCAAATAGCCCAAAACATAATTATTTTATTACTTCACTGCATTTATGAAGAGTTACATTGGTCGAATTAAATAGATCCTACTGAAGATTAGGCCTCCGAGCAAGGTAATCATCTACTTGCGCTCTTCGACCATTGTCTGGGTGAGGAGTTAACTCCTCCTCGACTTTATTTACATCTGGCTCCAGTAGATGCCTAGGGATATCATCTATGGGGACCCATTGGTCATCCCTCCTGAAGGGGTTAGGTATCAGAGTTGAAGGGGGGATTTCATGACGATACGAGAGTACTGAGTTCCTGGGGACCTTCAGCAGCCTGAGAGCATTCAACCATCCCCTAATAAAAGATAGCTCTTCAACCTCTTCCAACCTCATCGAAGCATCGGTTCAACCCTGATCATAGCCATCAGCCCACACTCGCCGAGGACCTTTCTTGAATAGATGCCTCAGCAGGGTAACATCTCTTTGGACTCGGTGGCTATCATGTATGCTCAGAAAACATCTCCTCGAAGCTCATCAATCTCCCTAGTCGAACCCCTGTCATCTGTACCAGCTCGCGGACCAGTAGAGGAACCCCACAAAATTTGAAGGGCATTGCTCGGCACATGCTCTAAGTCACGAAACCTCTCTCCTCCGAGCATCATTCTCTTGTTAAAGATCTTCTCCAACTTGATTCATCTTGGAGGCATCCAGAAGTTTAGCCCTCAAAGCATTCACTTCCTCTTAAATGGAAGCCCGAACCTCTTCCATCTCCTGAAGCCTATCTTTCAGCCTGGCAATAAGCTTCGCCTGGTCTTGAAAGCTCGGGTTCCTCGACCTAAGGGACTTGCAAATTCTTACAAAGGCTTGGTTAACTTGATTACTAGAATTAGGATCAAGAATCCTTCATAGTTGAGAAGTAGCAGGTATATACTCATCAACATCAATCAACTACAGACCATACAAGCATTGAATAATGAAATCAGTACGTAGAGGGGAATAATTTTTCATTTCATTAAGAAAGGGTTCATAGTACATCATCAAAAGAAAAGAACAATAAAAGTGAAAAATACAAAGAGTTCCCTAAAGGAGGCTAGCTGGCAACCTCAGTTTGCTCTGAGATCGCTGGTTACTTTCCCTTGTTCACGGCAGCGCGAACGCCTCCCTCAGGCTGAGCGATCACTGTCCCCTGGTCAGAAGGAGTAGGAGAGGTCTGGACAGTAGGAACACCTTCATTGATAGAGGGAGAAGGTGCCTCATCCGCAACAGGCTTAGGGCCAGGATCGTGCTCGTCAAAGAGTGGGGAATCGATATCCATCTCGACTGCCAGAAGAGCCTTGTTCCAACCCTTCTTGAAATTGAGACGGCTAATATAGCCAATCTGAACATCAGCATCCTCGTACGCAGCGGCCCGTCCGGCATTGTATGAGCTCTCCTTAAGGGTAGCGACCTCCAATTCCACCTTTTTCACTTTTCCCACGAGAACCTTACTCTCCTCCACAACAGCCAGCTTTCTCATACAGACCAAGTTGTAGGATTGCCTTAACTCCTCGAACTCCTTGCTCGTAGCCTCCTTTGCTCGATTGGCTTCAGTCAGGAAAAGATCAGAAAACTTCTTGGTAAAATTGGCAGTCTTTAAGCTGGTCTTCAGCTTGACATTTTTGCTTTCTAGCTCAGCATTCCTCCTCACCAGCTCGTCACGACTTGAATAGAGGATAGCAAAATCGGTCACAAACTTCAGAAAAGAGAAATATTAGCAAGAGAAGTATTGAACATGATTTTAAAAGAATAGAAAAGTAAAGGCAGACTTACCAAGGCTAGCCTCTGACTCGCCTTTAGAGCTAACTGGTCAGTCCCTGTCGCCTTTTGATGATCCTCCGTCAAAACTACTCTTTCGAGCATCGTAGGAGCCAATTGAGAGGAGAAGGCAATAGAAGCCCCCTCGGGCAAAGTAGATACGGGCACCAGAGAATGCCCCACTTTTGTCCTCACCCCTACTCTTCTCTTTCCTCTCCCTCTCAACTCTCTTCCTCTCCTCCATCTTCTTCTTCTCATCTTCCTCTCCCTCTCTCTCACCAGCCCCTTCTCCTTCTTCTTCTTCTTTTCCTGCTCATGTGCAGCAGACTGAAAACCAGTGGCAATATCCCCACTACGAGATTTTTTCTTCTTTAACTGGCGAGAGAGAAGTGTATCGTCTTCATCATCACCTCGAATCAAATTCTTCTTAGGAGGAGCCATGTCTTCCTCGCTGGAGCTCCTTGATTCACCCGGAGACTCCTAAACCTCTGAACCCTCTTTCGAGCTGGAAGATTATTCACTTCCAGAGCTCTCCTCACTGGAATTACCTTCAGAACCGCCCCTGTTAGCACCCTCTCTCTCCTCACCAGAGCTGCTCTCCTCTTCGTCCAATTAGATTGGGTCGGCGGTAACCTCTTCTGAGATGTCTAGCTCAGGAATGCTATCCACAGGTCGCGCAATAAAACTGGACCCAACGTTCTTGTATTACAAAAGGAACACCGTTGATCGAGGATGTTGACCATCAGTTAAAAGTTCCCTGATTTTCCAGGCTTTAATCAGTTCGGCAGCCCGAATCTTGCAAAGATCTATTTCTGAGTTCTTTATTTTCGCTAAAAATAGAAAGAGAGAAAGATATGAGAAAAAACATGCATGAATAGAGGATTAATGAGAAAAGTAATAACTATGCCTACCTATGTATTCCTCCCCATAAAAGGAAATCTCAAATCTCCCAGACCTCAACCCTTCAGTATGGGTAGGGAACTGCCAATTTATGGCAATAAACCCCTCATGCTAGTAGTCCTTGTGGGAATCAGGTAGATTTACTACCAATATCCTATCAAGACTCCTAGCCTTGAGGTAAAGAAGACCAGATCTTGTTCGAGAAAAAGAGTAGCAGAAGCAAATTTCAGCAAGCCCTAGATTGGTGCCATAGAGCTGATTAATTTTATACACACCATTGAGAATTTTCCAAATATTGGGCGAACACTGTGCAGAAACTATATTGAAGTAACCAAAAAAGTGCAAAAATAAGTTATTTGGGGGAAAAGTAAGCCACTTGTGATAATAAGAGAACATGTATCCATTGATCGTCCTCAATGTCTCTGACATTACGAGGACCAGGAGCACATTCGATGTCTACCATGTTTGGAATGTTGTAGAATTTTCTAAATTCAGTTATCGACCTATTGCCTATTTTTGTCATTGGAAAAGAACAACTTTAGTATAGGATATGAAGAAATTCCAACCAAAAAAGGAAAAAGAAGAAGTGAGAAGAACTTACGAAGTGAGAGTCAGCTTGGGACGAGGCAAAGTCACAAGCAGGGATGATGAGAAGATGAAAAAGAATCTTGAAGACGAAACCTGAGAATAATAGAACTATAGTGAAAGCTTGGATAAATTCAGAGAATGCGAAGAAATTTGAAGCGACGTTCAGAGAATGGACACTCCAAGATGATTTAAACCTTTCTAATCATAATGCACTAGCAATGAGGCGATCTATCGCCTAAATCAATTCGGGAAGGGCGCTTCAATCCCAAGAGTGTTGCATGATTCACAAAAGTAACATTAAGGCATAACACTTAAAATTATTGAGCCCAAATTACCCAAAAATTTTAGGAGAAATTGTGGGTACCTCAATTTGTCACTTTGGCCAATACAAGTAGCTCGATTAAACACGACCCAAAGTCTAAAGGCCCCGCGTATATACTAATTCAGTTGTGACTTATTTAATTCACGAAATCTCTCAAGGAGGTATTCTAGGGATTATAGACTGACGTGGGGGAGTCCAACAACCCCACTCTCCGAAAAACAACATGTATATAATAAACCCTCAGCCTAGGGCAAAGGGCATGTATTGTTTTTAATATACACTCCACGGCGTAAAGAGAAATAAAATAATGAGACAACCACCATGGACGTAGGCTTTCTTGCCGAACCACGTATATCTTTGTGTTGTGTGTGATTGTCGTTCCTTTAAATTCTTTACTTATTCTGGTGATTGCCTTTGCTCGATAATTTGTGTTGATTTTAATTGTCACCATAATAGGGTTGGTTGGGTAATTCACGTAAAGATTCAAAACGGTTGAAGTAAGGAAATTATTGCATGCAAATGAGAAGTTGATGGATTTTTCTCAGGTGAAATGGCTTAACATAAGGTTTCCTTGATCATAGCCAAACTTCATAGATACACGATGCAGACTGTAAACGGAGTAAAAAGAGGACCATTCTGTATAATAAGGCAAGTAAGAAGGAATCAATAATAACGGAACATTTCTCGCTGAAAAGTTCCTTGCCAAAGCTTCCTTGACAGCGGTGATGGGACGATCCTCGTCCGCAAAGAACTGATTCAAAAAATATAGTTCTACCCCAACGTAGGGATGAGGTACAAACCTTTCATCTCTGTCAATTAAATACGCAAGTGGTTTCTTAGAATCTTGTGATTCCAACAATAAACTCGAAGGACTCTGATGGGCTGAGAGCTTGGATAGCTATCGATCGGGGCATAATCTGGAAAGTGGGCATATAAGAACGCTATCAATAAAACATAGTTAGTATAATTGGAAACATCAAACCTACCGATGCTCCTAGCCGAGTCAGCTTGTACTCGATCCAGCTAAGTATATAGTGAACCAAGACTGATAGTAGCAAGGGGAAGTTTCACACCATTGGCCATGGGAACGGACTTATTATTCAGGTCCTTTCTTGGGCAATCATGGGGCTTTATTAGGAGAAAGATCTTCTATAGCACAACCCAGATGTATCCCTCAAGCTCAATTTGGGAGTTAAACCCCTTTCCAGTTGATAGTTGCTCGAACACTTGCTTCCTGTGAGGGTTCTCTTTGGTCGCCTGATGCACCATAATCACAGCTTTGTCCTCAATAAAATAAAAATACCTAATCACCTTCGAGTAGGTACATTTGATGTATGTTGCCATACAATCTTTCACAATCGCCTCCAACTCTTCCCGTAAAGACTTTTCTTTGTTAGAAATAGCCTCCTCGAAGAAGGTGTCGAAACTTGCTTCCTCCAAACCCAACAACTCACAAACATCCTCAAGGGTGATGGTAAATCACCCAAGAGGTCACAAAAGTGTGTGACCTATGACTCTAGCGAGATACAAGCAAGTGGGGAGCGGTGGTGTTCTTTGAAAGGGTGAGATCACCCAACTAACTGGTACATAACAGACTAATCAGGGTTAGTTGTACGAGATACGTGGAGTGTATATAATCGATCCAAGGACCAAAACCTTCACAGATACCAGAGGAAGACTCAAACTCCACCTTTGAAAATGGATACGGAACCTAGTAACAGTGGCAGTGGGGATATATGCGAAGTCTTCAGCATCATCACTTTCTTCCATCATAAACCTCGCATGTTCCACTGACACCAGTTCATCGAGGAAATTTTCAGTCACCGACCAAAAATGATCGAGCTCACCAAAGTATGGGGCACGACGATAGTGTGCCCACGGGTTCTGGCGTACCTGAGTAAGGGGGGAAGCATCCCTAGCAGTTTAAGTCCTTTTTAAAGTGAGTTTCATATGAGAAATTAAATGGACAAGGAAGGGAAATAGATTAGAAGAAAGGAAGGTAGAAGGCAAAGCACTGAGTATCTTCCCTCACAAACACACGATCACTTTGTAAACGAAAACACATGGGTGAAAGTTTGAGATGGAATTATACCCTTTTTATAGGGGCAACACAAACCCAACAGGAGGCAAACAGTAATGCTTTGGGAAGTGTAACGATGATCAAATTGACTTGCATGGCCAGCACGCGCACATAGGGGCAGGATTCAAGGGTTGTAATTATGATTCTTCAAGAAGCGACGCGCTGATAATCTCATGTGAGGAAAACACGATTACCCTGACGCCGCCACATGTTACACACAAAAGCACAAGCAACAGCCCCATTAAATGAGACGTGTTTAGAGTCTTTTCAAACTTGGGGGCGATGAAGAGCTTTGGGTGAAATTTAAATAAATCCCTTCACTTCCCCCAAGGTATCTAGCACACGCAATCATGAAGTCCCATTAAAGAAAAATGTGTTATCAAATATATTACAAGACATTTGAACAGATGAAGCAGCTCGAAAGGCAGGGCAAGATATAACTCCTCCTTTACTACTAACTTGTTGTTTATTGTAATTATGCGCCCATGGGCATTGTATACTTTTTGTATAAAAGGATTGAAGGACAATAAAGGGTTTCATACATATATTTATTCATGCAATAAACAAATATCTCTACAAAGGGGCAAATATAGGGGGAGTACCCACCAAAGGATGATTAACTTAGTTGATCCAATGCTTAACAAACAAACAGGGAAGATAAAGATTACCCAAGGGAGTTTCCTGGAAGATCCTCTTTAGACATGACTCGAAGATCAAAGTCACTCAAATGAGGATAGTTTGTATATGAAACAGAATGTATTTTATCATGTAATTTATCTTACGCTATATCGTGAGAGAGGTTGTTCGGTACTCACGAGGAGCCATACCTGGAAGGGCATGGGAGAGTTAACATGCTCTATCGAACAACCTCCTCCTGGAACCTCGTAGGGACATAGTTTGGAGGATTGGGATTAAAGAAACATTGGGAATACAATAACCATCCCTTTTGGGACACTTGGGCAAAAATTCATCCAGTATATGTGGTTGCCCGAGATACGTACAACCAAGCTACCATAACTTCTACTCACTCGAGGGAATCTCCTCGAGGTACCTTAACCTTGCATCCTTAGCCTAATGATAGTTTTTAGCCAACAAACAAATGACTAAACACTCGAGCTACTTATCAGCCGAACAACCTCAAACTAATCACCATTCGTCTATTCACCCACTTTCTAATGTCATAACATCTGGCATTTAGGGACTCAAAATTACAGCACTCAAGTGGGTTTATCCTTAGGACGGTAGGCCTAGTCTACCAAATCTGACCTCTAAGCCATTCTAAGATAAGCCTCTAAGCTTTCATGTCACGACCCTCATTAATGTCCACTATGCTTCCAACTGGTTAATGAGTTTCTCGCTAAATTATAAGATCCCATGCATTTAATGCAATATCTCCCACATTAATGAAGGGGTACTTGTGCATTTAATGCTGTCAATCACATTGAATACCAGCAAGGTTACTCGAGTAAACTTACCTCCATACAAATACACCAACTAAATAGTTTACGACGATAACATTCTAAACCTAGAACTACTGCCTGATTTCCTTCATACACGAGAGCTCCTGTGAGGATATTCTTCCCACACCCATTTAATATTCGTATTATTTAGCATTAACTGGGCTTGAAGTTTCTGCCTTGCCTTTATTGTGTCCAGAGTGCTTTCTCTTTCTCCCTCTGACCAAGTTACATGTTGGTCCCATCTAGTTATTATACTTGTAATGTGTGCATGGTGTAGAAATATCATTCAATACAAGTCTAAATATTGAATCTCATTGTCCCTTTTCACCTGCATTTATTGTCATTATTAAATATTGTCTTGAGTATTAATCCCGATCTTGATAAGGGGTTACGCCTCACTTGATACTAATCGTATTCCAAGAACCCACATCTTACAAAGTGTTCAAGCATTTTTTTTTAAATATGTATATACTAGTACAAAATTATAAGCCACCACAAAATTGAAGATACACTCTCCACCGTCGTTCCCATCTCCAAAATCATGTCCTCCATACACTATCTCATATCCTTTACGATCTTCTCCTACATGGCCATTAAAATCTCCCCATATAGATTTTCTCGTTTACGGGTATTTCATGAAATAGTTCACCCATTTCTTCCCAAAATTGAACTTTAGTGTTTTTATCTAATCGTAATTGGTATGTATAAGTATTAACAATATTAATTATAAGATCTTTTAGTGTTTGGGATTCAGTAGTTCTCATTATTCAGAGTTTGGGCCATTTGTTTACACTATAGTTGGCTATGGTTCAAAATCAATGAAAACCGTTAGTTGACGATTTGATTGTCAGTTGACTCACTTTTTCAACAAAAAAGAGTCTTTTACCCCTTAATAAATTAATACACATTAGTATAATTATAGATTAATATATTAAAAGAAAATTCTATATTATTTCTAATTATTTGTAATAAAAAATATTTAATAACTATTTTTTATAAAATCAAAAAGATTTATAAATGTAAAAGGTTTTGTATACTATTTTTTTTATTATCAGTTCTTTTATAAAATCATAAACTTTAAAAAAAAAGGTTTTTTTCATAAATTGTTTTTTAACCTTTTTTTATAAAAGGTTAAAAAAACTTTTCATTTAACTCTTTGTAAAATAAAAAAATTTATAAACCGTTTTTATATAATTTACAGGTTTTTTAAATGTTTTTATATAAACAAACTGACCTATTTTTTTTATTATATATAAATTACAGTTTTTAACGTTTTTTTTTACATAAAACAAGGTTTTAATGTTTTTTTTAGAGTTTTTTTAATAAATAAAAAGTCCTTTATAAAAAAATTTTATTTTTTATTTTATAAATTACATGTGTTTTAACCTTTTTATATTAAAAAAACTAAGATTTTTTTATATATACATTACAGTGATTTTTTGCCTTTTATATAAACAAACTAATTTTTTTAATATAAATTACATATTTTTAGCATTTTTATACACAAAGTAAATTATTTTATTTTTTTAATAAATTACAAGTTTTTAACTGTTTTTTTTAATAAAGCAGGTTTTTATATAAACAGTTAAAAATAGGTTTTTAATTGTTTTTTTTATATAAACTTGTTTTATATAAATACCTTCTTTTTATAAAAAACAAGTTTTTATAAAAAACAAGTTTTTCCAATTAAAAACCTGTTTTAGTTTTTAGTTTTTTATTATATAAACTTATTTTTTATACAAAAACAGGTTCTTAACTGTTTATATATGAAAGAGGTTTTAAATGTTAAAAACTTGTTTTTATATAAAAAGAGGTTTGAACTGTTTATATAGAAAACAAGTTTTTAACTGTATAAAACAGGTTTTTAACTATTAAAAACTTGTTTTTATATAAACAGTTAAAAACTTGTCTTTTATAAACTGTTTTTATATTAAACAAGTTTATATAAAAAAAAGTTTATAAAACAAGTTCAAAAGTTTAAAAAATAAGTTTATGAAAAAGAGGTTTATATTAAAAAACAAGTTTATAAACAGTTAAAAACTTGTTCTTTACAAACTGTTTTTATATAAAAAGCCCGTTTATAAAACAAGTTTATAAATAGTCAAAAACTTTTTCTTTATGAACTGTTTTAATATAGAGCAACTTTATATTAAAAAAACAAGTTTTTTAACAGTTAAAAACCGTTTTTTGTAAAAAAAATTATATAAACAATTAAAAACTTGTTTTATATTAAAAAACAAGTTTTTATATATAACAAGTTTAGTTTTTTTATTAATACAATTAGAAATAATGTAGAATTCATTTTATTAAAAACTTTACATAAAAAAGTTTATTTAATTAAAAATAATGTAGAATTTATTTTTAATTCACTAATATATTCTTATACTAATGTGTATTAATGTATTAAGGGGTAAAAGAGTCTTTTGGGGCTGAAAAAGTTATTCAACTGACAGTAAAGCCAGTCAAATAACGGTTTCCGCCGATTTTGGACCCTAACCGACTATAAAGTAAACAAATAGATCCAAACTTTAGATGGTAAAAACTACTGGACCACAAAAAATAAAAGACCCTTAATTATATTTTCACATAATAGTAGTTTTACAAGTATAAATCTACTACTTTTACAAGTATAAATCTATCACCTTTCTCAATAACGGTTATGATATCATCCATAAGTTTTTATCTACTATTATGTTGACTTCATTCCTATTTCTATGTTTTTCTATAAGATATAATTTAAATCTTGTATTTTATACTTTTCTAGTTTTCTCAGTGACCCATTAAATTTATTGTAAACAATCGATATTAACTATTTGTTTTTCTCATGGTATCAACTAACTCCGTCTCTTTTCTGTCAACGATCCAGGTCGTTAACCTAAGTCTAATGTCCTATACTTGCTTCTTTATCTCCATACGTCCAGATTATTGTAGGAACTCTTGTCCACTTCTCATCGCACACGGGGGCCGGTGTGATGCCCCTTGCCTATTTTTGAGATACCCAGTGGCAGATACAATGCTCGTTGCCTATTTTTTGAGATACCCGATTGCAGGCGTAATGCATCACTTGAGGGAAATGCTCTAGTATTAGTACGTATATTCATAGGATTTTTGTTCATAAGGATTAGGCAAATGTTTATGCTGGTTGTCATTTACTTAACACAACCCTTCTCCTTTATCGAGCTTGGGACTGATAATATCCAAAAAAACATATATAAGAAGTTAAACATGACACAGACGAAGTTTTTAAAATGATCAGATGCATCCTAAAAATAATGAATACAACTTAATATAATATTATATGATATATACCGGACCCTATAATGAAAATTGGTTCATTTTTTTGGTTGTGCTCGACTTGTCGTGTCGCATTTTATTCGAATCATGTTTGAATTAGGTAAAAAAATAATTTATTATCGTGCTTTTTGCTTTGAATATTATATTAAAATTACAAAATATTGTTATTCTTTTATACAAAAAAGGATTTTTTTTTTTACCAAACACGGGCACGACATACATAAAGCGCAATACAGGGAAATATTTTATTTTATTAATTTACCTAACATGAACATGGCTCAAATAAAATGTGACACGATATGAAAACATATTTTTTACGTAATACGAATACGGACCAAATAAACCACGATACAGCAATACACGAGATAATTTTTTTTCACCTAAACATGGACATGGCCTAAATATAATGTGACACGACATGTGACGCGACCACAAATGTGTTCTAGTATACGTGCTATCTAGGCTCAAGTGCAAGCCTGTCGCTCAAGTAATAAACCCGGTAAGTCGGAATCGTATCCAGAGGGAGAAAAGGACAATAAGTAAGAATAGCTAATTTAACCCTCAAGTGATCCAAGAAGAAATGAAAAGATGTTTGTTGGTGATCTTTGAAACTATTATAAACTAACAACAATAATTGACGCTATGAATAAACTAAGTGCTTAAGAACACAAATTAAAGAGAGTGAATATAAAGATGGAAAAAATATAGGTTAGGAAACAATCCCCCAAACCCTAGTAATTTATCAGATAGAATGCTAGAATTATAAATTATAAATTTGAATGAATCCAATCTTTATAGATCCAAAGCATTACATATATGAGGGTACTAGCCCGCATCATATGAAATCAAAGGTAAATATAAAGCGGTGTAGGACAATTATACTCGCATCGTATTCTTACACATCCCAGGTACCTAGGATAAGAGAGATTAAAAGATCTACCATGGTTGTAGAATTATCTTAAACGATTCGTCCAATTATTTAATTTAAATTCTATTTCCTATATAGATAAATTACATCGGGATGGGTTCATGCATCCCAACCCTTACAAATTAGCTAAACATGATGAAAACAAAAGAAAACCCCTAAATTAAAGTCCAGGAATTCATAATTAGATCTAAAAATTTGAGAACAAGACTTGGGAATGGAAAACGAGAAAGCAATAATTAATAACACTAACTACGAAAGCAGTAAAAACAGAGAATTTAAAATTACTTGGAGAATGAAGAAATGTGAAACTAAAACTTGAATCTTGAATTGAACTTCAATCTTGAATAGTATCAAAATTTCCAAACTAGAGTTCTTGGTTACAAGAACCCTTTAAAACTGAAAAGAAGGCTAAACTAACTCTAAAACTTCTCTAAGAACAACTCCCCTTGGAATGACATAGGGATTGGCCTTTTATAGATCTCAAAAATGACTTTTCCCATGCCTCTCCACGTTTTACCACTAATAAAAACGAATTAAACAAGAAATTTCAATAGTTGTCTCTTCAGCTTGCAGAATTAATTTCAACTTTTGACTTTCTGTCTCCAACTTTAAATGGGCATAACTTCTTCACCGTAGCTCGGATTGGGGTGCCGTTTCTTCCAATGTTCTTGTAACTTAGAGCTCTTCAACTCTCTAGATTTTCCCACCACCGGAATATATATATAAAATTACAAAAATTCCCTTCAACTCTCCATTTCTTGGTTTCTTTCACTGCTTTGAGTTCTCCTTCGCACTAACTTGCATGAAATACCTATAAAGCACAAGAGAAATACACAAAATACGAAATACTTGCCAAAAGAGGTTAGTAGCATAAATACGAGACAAATCCAAGATATTTACACTCCACGGGATCATAAAAATACTGAAATTAAGGGAATAGATGTGAAGAATATATGCCTAATCAACATGCCACAAATTTTTAAAACAAACATGGCCCAATTAAAAGGCAAAACGTCATTAAATCGTCTTTTTACGTCACTTCCTGATTTTTTTTGCAAATCATATTTTACGTCATTGCTTTTAATTTCTAAGATTTTGGGAAATTATATTAACTATGCTAGGATTTTTTAGTCACTTTCAGTTTTTTTTTTTTTGGCAAAATTAATTCTTTTTATTTGATAATTGATTTTTATTTTTAATTTTGTTACATTATTAATTATGTACGAATATTTGTATTTCCTTTAGGAAGAAGCGTGTTGTTTTTGCATTTTTTTTCTTAATGTTCGAATAAATCAAGTTACTTGGAGATTTTGTTGGCAATTGTTTTTGTGCTATTAAGATGGAGAGAGAGAGAGAGAGAGAGAGAGAGAGAGAGGACGAAAAAGATGGGAGGCTGCATCGCATTAGTTGTGCCACATATGAACCCGCATTACATACTTTTATTAGAATACCTTACGAGAGTAGTACAATATGATTATATATAGAGAGGATTATTGAAATGATCATATATATATATAGGGAGAGGATCACAAGTGGACCTAAAAACCGACTTTTTAATGAACTTCAAGAAAAAAACACCTAACAACCTATTAAGTTTAATTCATGTGGTGTAATTGGTCCACATAAGCGGTAACGCACACGCGTGTGACCCAAGACCCCCTTACCCACTACCCCTAACTTCCACCCCACCCCTACCCTCATCATGGCAGACCACTAGTTAAAAAAAAATAAGTTGCTGGAATGTTTACTCAGGGGTAAGGGTTGTCGTGGTGGTGGGGGGCACGTGTAAAAAAATATTCGATCGACACACGTGTCCGTTGCTACTGACGCGGACCGATTACAACATAGGTATTAAAAATAATGAGTTGTTAGGTATTTTTTTTGTTAAAGTTCATTAAAAAGTTCGATTTTTAGGTTCACTTGTTATCCTCTCCATGTGTGTGTGTGTGTGTGTGTGTGTATATATACACACACTAGGATATGCCCGTTCCTTAAGGCACGACGCAAAATTTTAAAAGTGTACATCATAGATTAGACCATACATCGTATTTAGTTCGCAATAATAATAATAGTATAACTTGGACCTTGTATAGACATCATAATATAAGTAAAATAAAGATACATTGAATCATAGACATCCATTACAAAACACCATACTAAAATAGATACATTGAATCACAGACATGAATTAAACCATTACAAACCACATTATCTTGCGGCCATCATCTAGATCAACCACATAAAGGAACTTAACCATCTCCACGACGCTAAATAGCAGGAAATAAACATGGGCCTCTTCTCGTTTTTCTTTTTTATAAGCCCCCCCACCCCTTCTCCATCTCATGGATGAACTTACCCTCTGTTGAATATATACTCATGCCCAACCCATTATGGAACATGGAGAATTCTCCTTCTTTGTACACATACCTTGAATTGTTTCTCCATTTCTAGATAGCTCATGTAAACACTTGCAATTGCCATTAGCTTTGTGTATTGGTGGATTCGATTTCGTATCACTATTTTATACAAATAATTGTGATATTGAATATCACTTGCAATATATTTCATATCACTTGCAATTGTCATAATAACTGTGATACTGAATATTTTTGTGAAAGAAAAGTACCCAAATACTTGAAATTGAAAAGTTGAAAAATACCCAAATGTTGTGTATTAGTGCACTGTATCCGACCATCATTTCCATTGAGTGAAGAACGAAAACCACTGGAACACGATGAACCCAAATGTGTGTCCGCAATCATCCCCATTGCTTACATGAGTGTCCTTGTGTGAGCCCAAAACGATGTGGTTGCTGAGTAACCAAATAGAGTGAGTATCTGAATACATGTGGTTTAAGAATTGAGATGTAAAAACTAAAAATTCAAATAAGCTGTGACAAAAGAACAAAGTGAGACTTTAGAGTACCTTCTAATTTGTTCTGGTCCGTAGGGGGTGCATCATGATATTGATTTGAAGTGGAACATGTATGTGGATACTTATCAGTTAATAGTATTCAAATGTATATGAAAAACACGTAACATACTATAGGAAAATTAAGGATTTTAAGTTCACCAATTATAGGAAAATTAAGTTCAAAATAATTTACTAAAATGTGAAAAATAATGAATACAAATGTTTTCTAATATTACACATTGGGAGTAATGGAAGCCAACGACTTTTATCTATGTTAAAAAAAGTTAAAGCCTCTTTGATACGTCAAATCCTGAGATTGAAAAACATTTGATAGGTCAAATAGTGAGATTGCAAACTTTCACCTCCAATTATAGAATAACACTCTAGAAAAATTCACACTAATAGAAAAATTTCTAAAAAATAAGTATAAGATCTATTTAAGCCGTTAAATCTCATAATCAAACAAGACTTACAAGCACAGACTGAGCTGAAGTACGTTAAATAAGAAGACAAATGAACATAAAATGTTACTTAACTTATGAACTTAGTATAGTATTGATCAAATAACACAAAAATTCATTTGGGAATTTTAGGTAAAGAGTGTGCAGGAATTAGTTTCTCGGTGCTGAACTATTCATGGAACAACTGTTTATAAGGACATTTGTTGATATATATATATATATATATATATATATATATATATATATATATATATATATATACACACCTTATAGGGACATTTATTATCAGATAAAATGATTCTTGAGATGTCCAATTCAGATAGCCACTGAGGAAAGGCTCCTTCAAGTTCATTATCACTCAAGTCCAAGAAATGAAGAGCTGTTTGATTACCACTCCATAACCTATCCAGACCCTGGGTAATCTATTCAAATCCTGCGTAAGCCATGCACGGTATCATGCCTGATATACTTCTTTAGAAACCGAAACCGCTATCTTACTAGCTGTAACTCTACAGCCATGATATATAACTCCTCCCACATGCCTTCTCCTTATTTAGATGTACACCCATTTGCTACCCTCATATCAAACCTACAAAATGAAAATTTGAACCATCATAATGAAAATATAAACCAAGGAAATATAAAGCATACAACATCTGACACTCAAGGAAATAGAAAGCATACATTACCTCTGTCTATAAACTGTAAAAACTGCATCTGAAAAACTAAAAAGTAAAGGGAGTTAACAACTAATAACTTTTTTTTAAAGTTAATGGCTAAAAACAAAATAATAACAACTAACATTCATTAAATGCATCTGTACTTGACATAATAAATACACTAAAGGGGTTTTAATAAATATTTACATCAACAAAAGAACATAGAGCTGCAAACATTCTTGTGTAATTTAGGCAGTTCCGGCACAGGGGGAGCGCCAACAAAAGTAAGATCTCCATGGCTTGAAGATGTCTCCGACATGGCTTCAAACTTTAGAAATGTCCAAATTTGGAAGGTTGCCCAGTGAGCGAGGTAATGGGTGGAATCCACCGTTGAATTTGAAGTCAATCGTTATTGAAGCGAAGGTGGGAGTAATAAAAAAAATAGTTCTGATGATGATACCATGGAAGATGGACTCATAGAGAAGTTGATTCAAATCTCCAACTGAGATTCATTGATAGAAAAGGATAAATTCCAACAAAACATCAAAACTCGGAAACCTGATCAATCGGCAACAGGGTATTATCTGGAATGAAGAATTTGCTCCTCCAAATCACCAAAACTTTGTGATCAATGCAATGCTTCGAATATACTCTGAATCTTCTCAAAATTATAAAAATTAAGGATATGATGAGAAATAAAACGTAACATCATTGATTTAGAATCTATAGACGATTACGAAATAAGAAAGAAATGATGTCTCATTAGAGAGAACCATCAATAATATCCAATAAAAAATAGCTCAATTAAACATGCAGATTCAAGCAAATTGGGTAAAATTGAATACAAAAACAACGTTGAGTTGTGTTATGACACCATCAGATCTTGTAAACTTTTCTAAACTCACCCCTTACAAAAGTAAATATACCATAATAATAACTTAAAGATGTAACAGAAAACTAAATCCACCTCAATAATTTCTATTCGACATATAGAATCATAAACTTCAAAACTTTTACGCAGTAGCATATTCAAAATTTGTTTAGATCAGAGACAACTATCAAAAATTTTAAATCAGTAACACTATCAGACCTACTCGATCCAGAAAAAAGAGATAAAAGACAAACAAATTGAAATCAGTAACACAATCATAACACTGTCAGCTTCTCCTCTCAATCCAAACGGTAATATATCTAACTTGAGCTAAGAGAATGTGAGAAGAAACATAATAAAGCCTGCATTTTGTTTCCCAAAATTACTCAATCTTATTTATTTTACCTGATAATGGCTTGATAATCATATAATATATAAGCAAGAACCTTACCATAAGTAAGAGTGTGGTTGTGACACACAATTGAAGTATAAAAATGAAAAAATAGAGTTGAAATAAAAGCAGACATACAAATTCGAAAAGTGTGAAACTCACACATAATTGAAGTATGCATCTTTGGTATGTACATGATGAGTGTAAGATGATAAATAAGAATTATTTTAGAATAAAACATGATGGTATGCATCTTTGGTATGCACATGTGATTTGTTTCCATTATATCCTCGGGACGAATAGTGTGGCATGCCATGACCCTAACAACGATGTTCGCAAAATCATCGTACCTTAGTAGCTCAACTTTCGAATGGAATGTGAGGACTCAGATACATCCCCAAACGTCTAATTTAATAAATGTTATTGATTTGTTTTCCTCATCTATGTCTTCGATCTGCTGTTTACCGACGTGCTCTTTTTCATATGTCACAACAAGCAAATTATAGAATAAAAACAATATCAAAACTGTTGTTGTAAAATAAAGAAATGAAACTGCAGTATTATGGTCGTAATAATCATATCATTACACCTCTTTCTGTCAAAATCAAACTAAACCAATATGGTCATAACGCTGCTTTGAAGTACAAACTTACCATTTGATGTTGCAAGGTTGGTTTATACACGCTAATCAACGATACTTGCAATAAAAAAAGAAACCTGAAGAACTTGGTACATAAGCAAACCAATTTATTTAAACCATCCATTCAATGAATTACAGAAAACATACAAAATCAATGTACCACTAATCCACTTACACACTATTCAAATAAATTATGTACCACTAATCTACTAGTGTCGACTTATTCTACTATTTTAGGAGCACACACATGTACATTGAAAAAGTGAAGGAATAAAGCTAAACTTGGTCATCTATTTAAGTTTACAGTAAGCACAAATTAAGTGTCAACACTACTATGTGCAAGTTGAAGGAATAATGTTTAAAAAATAATTAGGATGAGAATAAACATAGATATTTTGAAACAAAGATTTAGTATTTTACAACACATAGTATTTTACAATTCAAACACCGTAAAAATTCATCTATAGTGCCCAAATTTGATTTCATACCCCCCCCCCCCAAATATTCAGATGTAATGGGAAAGATACATCAAACCCACAATCTGTAACCTAAAATTGAAACCCCCAAATCAAACCCCATAAATTTTAAAAAACCCTAAAACAAAGGGTCGTGTGTGTGTGATATACTGTAGAAAAGTATAGTGGATTAGCCTAGCTCAAGGGATATATGAAATGGATAAATAAGATCATCAACAAAAACTAAGTGAAAAAAATATTAAACACACATTAACTGAGTGAGCAAAAATATACCTCTTTAAGTGTCATTTTCACTTCTCGATCAACTGTAGAGGCAACTAAGCCATTACAAAATTGGGACATGCACCGATATTGCCTGTTTATTAAAACCATTGGTGAGTGAAATTTCAAAATGATGAAACCATTAGTAATGAAAGAAAAAGATCATGGAAATGACTCTTGTCAATCAAATCATAACACAAAATGCCAAAAATAAACCTAAATATTATAATCCACACTCTACCGACTATTAAGATTCAAAACAGTATTGGGATTTAAGACATAAAACATCACATTCTATTGGTGGTTCATAAATTAAAAAAAATAAATGAAAACACTTGCCTTGGAATTAGGACAAACTGCACAAGGGTGAAAATGTTAAACTTTCAACCTAATGGGACGGGGAGAGCGTCTTCATAAATAGGCAACCAGTTACAGCAGAATACATTTAGTGAGAAAAAATAATCAAACTAAAAAGTAATAATTAAAAATGGGGAGCTGAGTTTCCAAACTCAAAACTATATGAGGTTGTCATGCAATTGTTACATTTCGATAAATGCAATTGAAAACCCAATGTCTCATTACAATTGTACTAAATATAGAGACAATTTGAACCTAACCAATTACCATATAATTTCGTGTTCGATATGTGTACACCCAAAACAAACTTTCCTTATGAAACACAATTAATAAAAAAAAAGAAAATATTGAAATTTTCAGAAGCAACTTTACTTCACCTCTATTTGATATGCAGAGAGAATTGCACAGAAGCGAAAAAAAACTGACCAATATATACCTGAGAACAAAATCAAGAAACAAACAAACCATTTCCAGATTTTATAAATATACACGAGTTAGTACTTAAAACAGCAAACTCATTCTCTTTGATTCCTCACCCTGCATATATGTCCTATGTTAACCACAACTAAGCCTTCAAAAAATAAATTTTAAATTTTAAATTTAAAATAAGAGGCTACAAAGCGCGACTGCCCCAAAATGGTTCGAGGTATTAAGGGTGAGACGTCCTATCAAGATTTATAATCCTGTCATATTCTTGGCCTAAATCGGCGAGACACCGTGTTTAGTCCACACTCTTCCTGCAATCTGGTTACGAATTTCATAAAACCAAGGCTAACGTTACACAACATACTCGTGATTAGAATATTATAGTCATGTCTACTTAGATATAATATGACCATTGAGCATTATAAAGGATATTCAATTACCTAAATTCATTGATTGAAACCTTGATCAATAATAGGTTGATGTTGTATTACTTAATAGACAAAATAGACACAAAGAATCATGGCTGAAATGAACTCATCACAAACTATTCCAACATAATAAACCAAAAAGAATCAAGGCTGAAATGAACTAATCACATAAACATAATTATCATGAGTACTATTATCTGAATTTGCATATAGGTAAAAGTCAATCAATTATCTTTTACCACTCGAGAGTTAATATCGGATGAGAGTCATCAACATAATAAACTTTCAATGGGAATTTACAATACATATATTACATACCTTTTTGTTGTTGCGTCATATACAATTTTTAATAAGAAACTCAGAAACCACTCAAATCAAGGTTGAGGTAGGGTCAGGGAGCTCAAACAAAGCGTATTTGTTTTTAATGGATCACTACCCGACATACAAAAATGAAGCTATAATACATATTTTGTAGAACATACGAAAATGAAGTTCTAATACATATTTTGTAAAACATACATGCCAAAGATAGCTTCATGCAAAATTCTAATAAAAATAAAATTTATTACCAAATCAGGTGACACTTCGAGATCAAAACTTTTAGTGAATAGCTTGACAAAACAGAGATAAAAAAGTATCAACAAACACCATATGTTTTTTTTCTATCAAATCACATTACACACCCTGCATCAACAAACACCCCCTGCAATAGTGGAAGCTTGACTTCGTCCTCCACATTTGCCTCTATAGGTACTACTAAAAACAAATGATAAAAAACATTTAAACCTTTAGTTACTACTCCAGGGAAGTCGACCAAATATCTAGGAAATAGGAAAAGACTATAGAAAATTCAAGAACCAAGCTAAGCGGAATATGAGCCTTATCAAATGTACTTCCTGCTTCCCATTGAGTATAAATATGAAAAAAAAATGAAATCACATGAGTTCAAATACATTTCCATATCAAATGTTTCGTAATACTTAAAAAGTGAGGGTGTTTGAGTTCAAATACATTGCCATATCAAATAATTCGTGATTCTTCGAACCACATTATTTATCATTCAGATTTTATTATGGCCGCCCAAATTTTAGAATGCCCTTGCACCATCTAACACACAACTCCAAAAATCTCTTTCACTCTCAAAACCCGTTCTCCCAAAATATTTCAACTCTCAACACTTAAAACCACTTTAGTTGTGACTTATGAGATGAAGATGTATATGAATACATCCTAGACAATGCAACAAAAATAGACCTATAAAAGATAATTGAGAATACAAAAATCTCGCATGCCTAACAAATTAGGAGAATATTGAGAATGATCTCAACTTTAAGAAAAATATAATGAGAGAGTGAGACCTTTCTCGATAAAATTAACCAACAATATAAATTAAGAATCAATCAGAGCATATCATATACCACTATACAGTAAAAATTAACCAACAGAGCAGCATATCATACTACAGTATCCTTTTGCTATACTGGTTTGAGGAAACACATGCCCCCCCCAATCATGTTAGCAACCAAAGATATTAAAAAAAAGTCATAACCTGATATAACAAATTTGCATAAAAATATAGAAGAATACCTGAGTTTGCAATTAAATAGGAAAATTGATGAAATGTCCGAACCCAAGAAACCCAAAACTTGAGTTTGCAATTAAATAAGCATAAAAACATAAAATAAAAAATAGCAAACTTAATTTGAAAAAAATGTAAGCAAACTGAGTTAGAAAATCAATAAGCACAACCTTCGAAATGTAAAAAATAAAAGAATACCTGAGTTTGCAAAGCACAACCTCCGAATTGTACAATCTGAGTGTGTAATGAATAAATAAGCATACCCGAGAAAAGAAAGACAAAATCCAAAACCTAAGAATGTATATAAGATCTGAGTTTGTAATGAATAAAAGAATGCCTGAGCAAAGAAACCAAAAATCGAAGAAATCAAAAACCCATGAAATCCAAAGCCCCCAAAATCAAACCTTGACATGTGAAAGCTGACCGGCTGAGAGGTGATCGGGTGCTGAGAGGAGGTGAGCGGATGAGAGGCTTTGTGAGGGTTTGTGATTGTGAGGGTGCGGGGTGGAGATGAGGAGGAGGCGGTGGTGAGGAGTGGAGGGGGAGGCTGTTTCATGAGAGGGATATAGTTAGGATAGAGAGGGGTAGGGTTTGGGGGTAGCATGGTTGAGAGATAATGATAAGTCGTGAGGTTTGGAGGTATGAGTGAGAGAGGGAGGCGGATGAGATAGGGTTTGGGGTATGTGTGTTAGGTGAAAATTAATCTCAACCCTCCATCTACTGCATTGTTGGCATCAATCTAAATCGTTAATTGTTTTCCAAACATATATATATATATAAGTCTCCATTTAAATAAATGAAAACTTTTCATACATATATTTTTTTAAAGGGTCCTGATAACATGTACCCTGAGGACACACATTATGAATTCTTAAATAGTAGGGATAGAGTTTCGATATACATTTAATATAGTATAGATACTCGTGTGGAGCTCTAATACTTAATATTTTAAATAATGGGACAGATCGACAAAGCGTCATTTCAGGTGGGTGGGAATGAGTTTTCTTTAGTTAAAGAGTGCTTTGGCAACAAGTATCAGTTCAACATGTCTGGTAGAGGTGATGGGAAATAACTAGGTACGATTCTCGCTATGGGAGAGGTGTTGTCGCTGGGGGCATGTCTTAGGGATGCTTCTTGGGTACCCATAAGATATTTCAAAATGAGTCAAGGCCATGATAGGAGAGTGTTTGTTTACACTTGTGTTAGAAGGCGTCGGTACTGGTTTAATTTAGTAGTAAGGAAAGGGGAGAGTAGAGTCCACTTCCAGTGGATGTAAGAGGGTGATGGCATAGGATGGAGGTTTATTAGAGGAGCTTTTCAAAGTATGGAGAATGTGTTTCATTGCCTTAAACTTGTTACAAATCCAATTAGGAGGACGGTTGGGACGGATGGTCGAACTTTTCTTCAAGCAGCTAAGATTGAGCCATGGCCACTTTCTAAAATCAATGTCATCGAAGAACCCTCGTCAGGGATTGACATTTTGGTACAGGGCGATTCTTGTCTCTCTAGAGTTCAATTCTTCCAAAAAGCAGTGATCGGACGAGTTGGAGGTATGGACACGTCGCCGCCGTCATTGGAGAAGATGAATAAATGGGTCTCTGATAAGTGGAGTCGTTTTGGTAACACAACGGTTAGGTTTCTTTACTCTTCCCTGTTCTTGTTGGTTTTTACTTCCGTTAGGGAGACAGAGATAGTCCTAGAAAATAAAAGATGGCAATTCTTTGATGACATCCTATGGGTGCAAAGGTGGCACCCACTGGCCGGCTATACAAAAGGCTCTAATACTTCTGAGTTCCGTCGGATGCGTGTTATGGGACTCCCCCTCCAACTTTGGGGGGTTGAAGTATTTCAAGCCATAGGGGAGAAATGCGGCGGCTATGTGAAAACTGATAACGACACATTGGAGGGTGAAGAGCTTCAATGGGCGAGGAACCTGATTAAACGAAATTTCCAACTTCCAGCATGAGTCAAGATAGGTGTAGGGGGATGGGTGTTCGAGGTAGTAATATGAGATGAAACTCAGTCCTGTTATTTTCTTGGTGATAACAGGAAAAAGGAAGTAGAGGGAACCAACCATGCCAGTATGGTGTTAGAGGAGCAAAGAAATATGCATGGAAAGAAAGACTTGCAACCGTTGGAATCTCAGCCCTCTCGTTACAGGGATAAACATGGAGGTGAGAGGGTTGGAGTGTGTTTCACAGGGACCAATAATGGGCGACCTATGAATGACGCGGACGTAGTCGAGTCGGTTAAAACTTTGAAGGGGAATGGAAAATAGGCGGTGGTGGTTGAAGACTGTCCGTCAGAATCAGGTGACTATGTAGGTGGTTTGGGTTGCTTCACTCCGATTGGCACTGTAGTGATACAGCCCATATCGGGTGTAGGCTGTACAGCTGGACAAGGGTTAGAGTTACTGCAGACAACTTATCAGGGGTTGGGTCCAATCCTTGATTCACTTCGGCGTGTGTAAGTTTTGTTCAGGAGGAAGTGGGTTTGTATTCTGAAAAGAATAAACAGGGACCATACGTTTCCTTAATAGGATAAAAGACCATTGGGGATCTTGCTTTTGACAGAAGCAAACAGGTAGGTGTAGAAAACTCATGCATTGAGGCAGAACCATGGGTCACATGGGTTAACACATAGGAATAAATGGGTTTAGTCGCAGAGATTGAGCAGGTTAAATCAAGAAATTCTTGCTTGCAAGAAGGCAGTGGTAATGTAAACAAGGAGGACCCATCGTCATGCAATAAAATGGATGTTTTTTTTAGCCAAATACAGAGAGGGTAACTGTAGCCGAAGTCAGTACAGTGGGAGTATCGTTTGTTTATAAAGAGTCGAAAAACTTTTTGTCTGTCGATTTAGGTAATGTAGCGTTACATAAACGGTCTTCAACAATCAAGGTGGGGTCGAAAGTGGGCAATGAAAATCAGAAAGGTAAGAAAGATGTGTATCTCAGTAATGCTTTGTTAGGTCTTAAGAATTACAAAACTTTTAGAAATTCGGGAAAAAATTACAATAAAAACAAAGCGTTGGGGAAAACGAGTGGGCAGAATAAATTGCCTCATTCGGTACGCCTCGAAGAGGGGGAAGAAGGAAGGCAGATTTTTATGGATCCAACAAAGAGTTGCAAGACTATTGTGGTGGCGAGTGAGATGACGTCTTTGAGGGGGTCGGGGACAGGGGGAGGAGGAACGTATTTTGATGCTTTAAATGACTCTAGACTTTGGGTGGATTTAGAGATCCCGAGTCAAGAGGGGATTATTGGGGGTAGCGAGGATGTAGGATGGGATGAAGACCCAGTAGGGTGGATAGAGGACTTGTTAGGATCTTTTAGTAAAGATTCGGGATGGTGGAGGATCATGTGGATGTCAGCGGTGATGGTGTCTCTTGGAGACCTTTGTTTAGGAGAAGACTCTGGGACTACGAACTTCAGGAGGCGGACTTGTTCTTTGTGTGGTTGAGTTCGGCTCCCCGTCCGTCCGTCAGGGAGGATTCGTTGAGGTGGAAGGGAGGAGGGACTGGTGTTTTCACGGTCTGTGGTTACTATGCTATTATGAGTGACACTGGGATCTTCAGGGTTCGTTTCCCCTGGAAGAAGATTTGGAAGGTAAAGGCACCGCCGAATGTCAGTTTCTTTGTTTGGACCGCGGCTAGACAGGTCATTTTGATGATGAAAGGTTTACAAAAGAGAAGATTTCGTCTGGCTAGTCGGTGCTGGTAATGCAAGGAGGAAGATGAAAATACTAACCATCTCCTTCTTTATTACAGGGTGACAAGAGGTTTATGGGATGTTTTTCTAGCCATATCTAAGACTGTTTGGATCATGCTGGCGTCAGTAAGGGCTCTTTTAGAGGAGTGGAACCCTCCTAGGGAGTGGTTGGGTTACAATCGGGTCTGGCAGATGATTCCTCACTACATTTTTTGGACGCTCTAGAAGGAAAGGAATGCTCGTTGTTTCGATGGTATTGAAATGGCGCCCTCGAGACTTCGTTATCTTTTTTTGAGCACCCTTAATTGTTGGTTTAGGGTGAAGACCACTGTTACGACTCAGGATTTTCTTGATTTCGTAGAGGAGTTCGACATTGTATTGTGATTTGTGTGCTCATGATGTAGGCGCTTGTTTGTTTTTATTTTTTATTTTTTTCTTCATTTTATGTTGCCTTGTATACTCCCTGTATACGGGTTCGCTTCTTTAGCGATTGGTTTTTAATACAATCATTTATTTATAAAAAAAAACACTTACTATTTTTAGGCTCTTAACATGTGCCCTAAGGGCACAAGTTATCATTTTTCTCTTTTAAAATAGTAAAAAAGGGGGTCATATAACAAATAATCTCTCGAATGTTTTCTAATATACGTTTAGGTCAAGTCTTTTATGTTATTTCAGAAATTGTCACACCCCATAAAAGCACTCAAAAAAGGAGCTCCGGTGAGGGTCGTCGGTGCTCCGACAGTGGGAGGGTGGGTGGGTGGGGGCACCGCTAGTGCAGACATTTAAAAATAAGAGAATATAAGTTAAATGAGTGTTTGAAAAACTTTTTGAAATAAAATAAAAATGCTTAAACTAAACGTCTATTAAAAAATATTTGACGGGCTTTTTGATAATTGATCCAAAAAAAGTACTTTTATATTTTTTATATAATATCTAATGCTTTCAAAAAGCTTTACAAAAATATTAAATTTAAAATATTTATTATTATTTTAAAATTACCAGGTCAAAATATATCAATTTTTAAGTTTTTAAGCAATTCAATATTTTGATCGATTTAAATATATATATATATTGAGCTAATTTGTTTTCGACTCGAAATTTTTTTAATACGAGACAAAAAATTAACTCAAAAATATTAATCCTATTGGCGTTCAAATTCAAGACGATCGTGGCATTGATTTATTCGTGGATCTCCCCAAAATTGATTCAGCATCCATGGTGGATTCCGACCTTATTTGGAAAGATGTAAATTCGACTGTAGAAAATAACAATTGAAACGTCGTCCGTAAGCGAATGCGATCTAGAAATCGAATGACCTAAATGTTTTTAATTTTGGCTTTAGACTATTGTTTATTTTTGCAAGTTTCTTGTTTTTGCGCTTGTAAATGCCATTGGAAAGATTTTTTCTCCATCTATTAATAAAATGTTTTACATTTGAAAAAAAAAATAACTCAAAAATATTATCTCTATCTCTTACTACTATAAAATGTAAAACAAGGCATTAAAACTCCTCTCCAACCAGTGTATCACGTAGGCAAAGCACTTAATCTCTTTCAGAAATGCTTTTTCTATCGGTTTCAACACACCGGTTCCCTACACCGGCTGATGTGGCTGGTGAGATGGCATGGCCATGGGTTCTATCAAAACATCAACTTTCATTTGAGAGTTAAAAACTTAGCCATATCATTAAAATTTGCTTTGTCCTTATAGATTTTTTTTTTTTTTTTTGCAAAATATAACTTTGGAGTTAAAAAAATCAGTCCAACCAAAAAATATAAATACACACTATATATAAATATATGTTAAAATTATAATTTGTTAAACTACGACAAGACAAGACACGAAATCATTTTTTTTACTTAACACAAACCAATTAAAAAACTAAACAATGCGATTATGAATCTTTTATTTTTTAACAAACACGATCACGATCCAAATAAAAACGCTACGTGACATTGAGTCGTATTTTTTTCATAACGTTGGCGCGGAACATATTTTACTATTTTAAAAATAGTAAAAAAATTGTGTTTTTGTGAAATAGTAAAAATAATAGCACTGCTCTTTTTGTGTGGCGAATAACACTACTCTTTTTGTCGCTGGCGCGGATCCACATCATTTAATGGATGTGGGCCGCGCCAGCGGCACTAACAAATCGATTTTAAAACTTTTTTATTATTATTTTGATAAAAGCTATTTTTTATGTTTTTTATTTTTCGGTAAAGCTGTCGGTTGCGACACGCTGACATGACATGTTACGATTGGTTACTGTCTTATGAATGTAGTTTCGCGATAGCAACAATAACCAGTGTCGCGATCGACACATAAAAATCATGAGTCGGCATAAAAAAGTTATTTTTGTTTTTCCAATCAAATGTCATTTTATAAAGAAAAAAAAATGACGTTAACATGTTTAAAACTTGTTTTTCTTGGTTAAAACCTTTTTTATTTTGATAAAAACTGTTTTTTTTGTTGTTGCAAAAAACTGTTTTTGCCTACGTGATACACGAAATCATTTTTTTTTAACTTAACACAAACCAATTAAAAAACTACACAATGCGATTATGGATTTTTTATTTTTTAACACAAACCAATTAGATTGGTTAGTGCCGCTGGCTATATATAAATATATGTAAAACAATATACGTTAAAATATACATCAACGATCAGTTATTGTCGCTGGCGCGGATTCGCATCATTTAATGGATGTGGGTCTGCGCCAGCGGTACTAACAAATCGATTTTAATAAATATTAATTTTTTTTGCTAAAATCTATACGTTAAATACACGTTATATATAAATACACGTTATATATAAATATATGTTTAAAAATATACGTTAAAATCATATTTTTTTGATAAAATATACATCAGCGATCGGTTACGTTAAAATCATATTTTTTTTTATAAAATATACATCAGCGATCGATTATTGTCGCTAGTGCGGATACACGTTAAATATACGTGTATTTAACGTATAGATTTTAGAGTGTATTATATATACACGTTAAATATTTTTTTTGGCTAAAATCTATATGTTAAATACACACTATATATAAATATATGTTAAAAAATATAAGTTAAAATATACATCAACGATCGGTTATTGTCATTGGCGCGGATCCGCATCATTTAATGGATGTGGGTCCGCGCCAGCGACACTAACAAATCATGTGTTGGTTGCGACACGCTGACATAACGTGTTGCGATTGATTATTGTCATATGAATGTGGGTCTGCCCCAGCGACAATAACTATTGTCGCGATCGATACATAAAAATCATGAGTCGGCATAAAAAAATTATTTTTGTTTTTCCAATCAAATGTCATTTTATGAAAAAAAATTGATGTTGACATTTTTAAACTTTTTTTTCTTTGTTAAAACTTTTTTTTATTTTGACAAAAAATATTTTTTATTTTTCAGGCGAACTGTTTTTTTTTTAAACATCTTCTCTCTCCTCATCTATCTGTACGACCAGGCACAAATCCCATCTATTTCTACGCTGTATTTAAAAATAGTGTTTAAATCGATTTTTCTGAATACAGAACCAAACGGGCTCATATTTATAAAAATAGTGTTTTAACCATTTTATTTACAATAACATTTTTAAAAACATCTTCTACATAATTTTTTTTCTATATAAAAAACTATATTTTTTCTTGAAAAACATTCTTTTTTTCGATAAATAAACTTTTTTTATATAAAAATCTTTTTTTTTCATGTTTTTTATATAAACATTGATTTTTTGATAATAAAAATATAATGTTATAAAACTATTTTTTTGTATAGTAATGTATTTAAAAATGAAGCATAAATGGATATGAAAAATATATAATAATATATTTAAATGGCACTTAGCCAACACATGCTTAAAAAAAAAAGAAACTATTTACTTTCAATAAAAAAAAACTGCTTTTTTTATATTAATAAAAAACTGACTTTTTTTATATAAAAAATTGTTTTTATATCCATTGTTGAAAACAAAAGAACAAGAAAAAAAAAATCTATGTGGCCACATCACTATGTACATCCTATGTACAAAAATTCTATGTACAAATAGAAAAGCTCAAACCATCTTCTCTCTCCTCATATATCTATCTGTACGACCAGGCACAAATCCCATCAATTTCTATGGTGTATTTCAATATCTCAATCTCTCTCCCTACCATTTTATATTTCCCTCGACCTACAGAACGAATCCCATCTCCTGGCCGAAAATGAATGTTTTTTTCCTCCAATCCCCCAAAATATAAACCCTTACCAATAAAAAAATCTAACCCCTCCTCAAGTACCTGTATGATATACCTCTCTCCCTCTTTCTCAAGCCCTATATTCAACCCTCTCATAATATTCTCTACTCTCTATCAAACCCTCTTTCAAGGCTGCGATCTATGTTGGCCTCAAACTAGATTCAATTGGTTTCAATGGAACATAGGTGGCACCTCAAACTAGACTCTGGTATTTTTAGTATTTGCACTCTCTCTACAATCACTTGGTTTAGGTCTCTAATTATTGGTTCTTTTTTTTATACCCAAAGTTAAATAATATTTGGTATTGGATTTTGTAGCTGTAGAGATTATGGTGGAGTGGAGTAGCAGAAGGCCGGAGGAGCTGAAGCTCACCACCAACTCTGGTACATCACGTTTGATAACCAAACAAATATGATGTATAGATCCTCATACAATTTTATCTGGATTAGTAAGGTGTGCAGATTTAAGAGTAAGTTTGAGCTTTTTCCTATATATAATAAATCTACTCCAAACAGTCTTTGATGGGACGAGTTTAATTTTTCTCAACTTTTATTTACGGTTTCAGTTCAAATATCCATTATTCATAAGTTATGTGAAGTGGATGTGCAAAAGTTTTGGGGTTCCAAACAATCCGGTGCCCAATATGCAGACAACCGGTTGAGAGGCTATTGAAAATCAAAGTCAATAAAAACTGAAGAGAGGACGAATTACTGATGCCACGGTCCTTTAAAGTTCTCTGTATTTTTTTTAAAGAAAAAACATAAATGCGTTTATTCAATAATCAAGTAGGAATATGCAGTTTGGTTTTAATGTAATATGCAGTTTGGTCGATCCAAATTATATTTACACCCTTCATATGCGAATCACTTCATATCCTTGTGAAAAATTATGGTGGGCCAATAATTACAAATGGAATATGTTAAGTTTTTCTGGGATATCTATATAATTTCGAGTGTTTCATTGATTAAGAAGGGACGAAAATGCCTCTAGGGCTGATACTAGGGATAGGGAGGGCGTTTAGAAGAAACCACATCATCTCTTAACTTTTTATCTTCAAAATGAGGACCACGAGATTACTGCAAAGGGAAGAATTGCAAACCCACTGGTTTTCATACTTGCAAAGATTCTTTTTCAATGACTGGATCTTTTTTTCTCTCCAGCCAATTGAGTCTTCATTTTTTGTATCATCTTCATCATTAAATCGGGAGTATGAGATAATGGGTGTTATAAAATTAGATCTTGGAGAAGAAAGAATGAGGGGAGAGAGAAGAGGGGTTTGGGAGTAGAGATCTCTGAACTCAAACTCAAGAGCTCTTCTGTTAAAAAAAAGGATATTATGAGGGGTTTGGGGCTTTAAAGTTTATAGTTTGTCTGGGTATATGAATTTATGAACATGTAAATGTTAAATTTGGGGTTCTTGTATTAAGGGAAACGCATGTCACAGTGGTTTATTACATATAGTTATATATATCAACGTTGAAACACATGTGAAAAAGAAACCCCTAGATCTGTTCTTTTTGCATGGGAGGAAGGTAGAAAGGTGTCTTCAATTTTTGTGGGGATTGGGATTGAATTATTCTTACTTCTTAGTCTGTTGATTTTGATTTGTTTCCTTCTCTACGAGCTTGAAATAATTTGTTAATCTAGATATAAATATGCTACCTTTTGACACTGTTAATCCAAAATAAATTGGTTGGTTAGTGTGTGTGCATGAGTAAATTGTTAGATTTCTTATAGCGATTAGGATCAAAGAGTAGTTAAAGTAAATAGGATAATACGAGCTATCAAAGTAATGAAAGGACCTTATATCTTGCACACAATAACAATTCAAGAAATCTCATTTTTTTACTACTTTAATATTAATGGAAACTAATAGCTTAGACTTCGATGGACAACCCCGTCTTTGTTATATGAATTCATGGGCATTTCTTTATTTTAAGTTGATGAAAATTATGAGTTGTGATACTTGCAACTGCTAATCTTTCATAACGCTAGGAAATGACCTAATTTATTCTATACATTAGGCTGACAGAATAACGGCAAATCTCACGGGCTTCATTGATTGTCATTCCAGCTTACGCAAATTGAAATCAAATGTTTTTAGTTGTTCCAATCACCCTTCCCTGTTGAAATCTGTTGTTGAATCGATGTCGACAATCAAGATTGTAAACATAAATATGGTGCTTGGTGATGTTGTGCAAACTAGATTGGCAATCTAAAGGTGCAGTTTTTTCTTTGTCATTCTATTGATTTTGTTAAAGTTTAAGTTCAATAGCTTTTACTCATTTGTCACTAATTAAATTTATTGTAAGTAATATAATTTATGTGATATGGATAAATTTTATTTCGTTGGTGTACCTTAGTACTCTAATTTTGAAAGTGTAGAAGGGTGTCTACCTATAAAAAAGTAAAAAATATTATTTTATTAGAAATACTGAGAAGAAACCCAGGGTCCCGACAGAAACTCATATTGAGCAGGAACCCCCCCGGGGTCCCGGTAGAAACTCATATTGAGCAGGAACCCCCCGGGGTCCCGGCAGAAATGCATAATTGAGAAGGAACCACCCCAGGGTCCCGGCAGAAACTCATATTGAGCAGGAACCCCCCGGGGTCCCGGTAGAAACTCATATTGAGCAGGAACCCCCCGGGGTCCCGGCAGAAACGCATAATTGAGAAGGAACCACCCCAGTGTCCCGGCAGAAACTCATATTCAGCAGGAACCCCCAGCGCCACTGCAAGTATCAGCGCCGCTGCAAGTGCCAGCGCCGCTGCAAGTGTCAACGACGCTGCAAGAGTCAGCGCCGCTGCAAGTGCCAACGCCACTTCAAGTACCAGCGCCGACACAAGGGTCAGCGCCGTCGTAAGTGTCCGCGCCGCTCCAAGTGCGTGCGCCGGGTGAAGTGCCAGCGCCGCTTCAAGCGTAAGCGCCGCTTCAAGTATCAGCGCCACTTCAAGCGTCAGCGCCGCTTCAAGTGTCAACGCCGCTTCAAGTGTCAAGCGTCAAGCGTCAGCGCTACCTCAAGTATCAGCGCCGCTTTAAGTGTCAGCGCCATTTCAAGCGTCAACGTCACTTCAAGTGTCGGCGCCGCGACAAGGGTCGGCGTCGCCTCAGGTATCAGCGACCGCTTCAAGTGTCAGCGCCACTCCAAGCGTCAGCGCCACTCCAAGCGTCAGCGCCGCTTCGAGCGTCGGCGCCGCTTCGAGCGTCGGCGCCGCTTCGAGCGTCGGCACCGCTTCAAGCGTCAGCGTCGCTTCAAGCGTCAGCGCCGCGACAAGGGTCGTCGTCGTCTCAGGTATCAGCGACCGCTTCAAGTGTCAGCGCTACCTCAAGTGTCAGCGCCACTTCAAGCGTCAGCGCCGCTTCAAGCGTCGACGCCATTGCAAGCGTAAGCGCCGCTTCAAGTATCAGCGCCGCTTCAAGCGTCAGCGTCGCTTCAAGTGTCGGCGTCGCTTCAAGGGTCGGCGCCGCGACAAGGGTCGGCGCCGCCTCAAGTATCAGCGCCGCCTCAAGTGTCAGCGCCACTTCAAGCGTCAGCGCCGCTTCAAGTGCGCCACTTCAAGTGTCCGCGCCGCCGCAAGGGTCGGCGCTGCTTCAAGTGCCAGCGTCGTTTCTCATGCCAGCGCCGTCGCGAGTATCGGCGCCGCCGCAAGTGTCCGCGCCGCTGCAAGTGTCGGCGCCACTTCAAGGGCCAGCGCCGCTTCAAGTGTTAGCGTCGCTGCAAGCGTCTACGCCGCTGCAAGGGTCAGCGCCGCTTTAAGTACCAGCGCCGCTGCGAGCGTCAGCGCCGCCGCAAGTGTCCGCACCGCTGCGAGCGTCAGCGCCGCTACAAGTGCCCGCGCCGCCGCAAGGGTCGGCGCCACTTCAAGTGCCAGCGCCGCTTCAAGTGTCTGCGCCGCTGCAAGTGTCGGCGCCACTTGAAGGGCCAGCGCCGCTTCAAGTGTTAGCGTCGCTGCAAGCGTCTACGCCGCTGCAAGGGTCAGCGCCGCTTTAAGTGCCAGCGCCGCTGCGAGCGTCAGCGCCGCCGCAAGTGTCCGCACCGCTGCGAGCATCAGCGCCGCTACAAGTGCCCGCGCCGCCGCAAGGGTCGGCGTCACTGCAAGGCTCAGCGCCACTGCAGAAATATTATTCGAGAAGTGCTGCTACAGGGGTTTTGACAGAAACTCATATTGAGGGAGTAGCTATCGCGAACAACTCCCCATCATGAAACATCAGTCTCTAAATGAACAACAACACTAACACTTTACTTTCTTGTACAGGTTGCCTAGTCGAGCAAGCAGGACTCGAACAGGCGCGTTGGGACCTCCTGGGAGTTTTGGCTTGGCGGCTGAGGGACAAGGTATGTTGAGCAAGCTCAACCACTTAGCACTATATGATTGAGAGAATACTAGTAGGAGACCCTAGAGTCACCCAGTCCTCACACACTTAGTCACAAGTGATGTGATCAGCCAAAGGGCTGGCTGCTCACAAGAAAAGAACTATTTATAAAATGATTTTAGAGGAGAGGGTCCTCTAAACCCCTCTCAAGAAAAATGATTTTAGAAGGGGGTCCTCGAGACCCCTCAAGCTTGCAAATATTTTAGAGGAGGTGGTCCTCGAGACCCCCCCTCAAGTTTACAAAGTTTGTATCAAAGTTACCGTTTCAAAAGATATTTAGCAAATCAGATATTTTGTCTCCGTTAGAAGACATGTTTGCTTTTGAACTTTGGTCGGCGCCAGGGGGGCATCTGCCAGAGGGGACAGGCAGACCTGCCTGCAGGTAGGGACAAATAGTACACTGCAGACTTTGTTCCTCACCAACCCTCTAAGTTTTGGCGCCAAAAGTGCCAACCCAGCCTTTGTGCCCAAGTATAAATAGGACCCCTGGGCAAGGTCATAGGGATCATAGATGAATACACAAGAAAAATTGCACTGTTACTCTGCTAAAATATCACCAGACCTACCTAGTATTCTCTCCCTGCTCATTCTCTTAGTGTTGAGTGCCTTGTTCCTTCACTCCCCACTGACAGCCATCACTCTCAGGTGTTTCCCCTTGAGAAAATTGCTATTTTTGCTGTGAAAGTTCATCTTCTTGCAGGGAGTGAGTTGAAGCTTGAGTTCCATTGTTACCAGAAGGAGAAGTTTTCTTCAGAAATTGCACCAGGAGACCTTGAAGACTTGCAGACAGTGTCCATTGGAGTGGGTCACGCCTCACCCTTTCCAGTTATTCATAGACCCCAGTCTCACTACCCTCCTACAGAAAGCCAATGTGAAATATTTTTCAAAGATGTTAAATTGCATGGATAGGCGATAGAAATTCATGACCACCACTAAGAATGCTTTGTTTATGCAAAAGTTTATTCCTTTAAGTTTTACATTCATAAATTTGATTTTTTTTTTGGAAATGTAAGAGTTTATTATAGGAAGTTGGAGTTTAGTTCTCTTAGCTTAAGTGAGAGAGAATTGTTTTTGCAAGTGTAGGTTGGTTGGTAGTTGATTTAATCGGAGTCTTGGTTTACTCCTCCGACTTTGGTGTAATTCTATGTTTGAAACAGTACAAGTTTTATACCAAAAAAAAAGAAACTTTACAAGTCTGCTTTCATAGGCTATTGGCTTGGGTGGTGTACATTATTGGAAAGCCCCCAGAAAGTTTCGACGGAGGAGGAAGTGTACATGGATCTGAAAGAACTGCCTGGTGACCTTAGCTTTGGCGGCTGGGTTGTCGAACCAGAAAGTTCACTCTGCAAGATCTTGATTTGAGGAAGTGTTCAAGAGGGTGATTTTTGTTTGGTTGAGATAATATCAATTTCTATATATAACTTGGCACTGTGCATTTTAAGGTGTGTTAAATAAGACCAATCACAAGTGTAAGTTGTATTGTTACTCCTTATTTTGTGATTTTTTTTCTTCATAAAATGACTAACTGAAAAAACATTCCAGCTTCATATATTTTCATTCTTCTGCCACAAGGAAAATCTTTAGTCGAGGAGCTCAAATTTGAAGTTTTAATATATTTCTCAGTTGCGTGGAATGTACGAATTTGGTTTCGTCAAAATTTTGGTTATTCGGTTAGTGTTGAAATCTTGCACTTTTATGGCTATTAAGTTCATAAAGGTTAGTACTCCCGATATTCATTTTATGTTGTTACGTCCACCCACTAATATTCCAACATTACATGAAATTGAACTAATTTTCAGTTATTTTCTAACTTCGTTTTCAAACACACCCTAAATTTTTTTTTTTTGCTTTTTCTTCTTGATGTTTTCTAACTCCCACTCTCTGTGTATACCTTATGCTATTTGATTTTAGAGTTGCAATTGTTATAGGGGGTAATAAAGGCATTGGATTAGAGATATGTAGACAGTTAGCTACGAATAATGTTATGGTTATACTAACAGCAAGAGATGAGAAGAGGGGCAATGCAGCTGTTGAAGATCTTAGAGGGGCAATGCAGCTGTTGAAGATCTTAGAGCCTGTGGCCTGTCTGATGTGCTTTTTCATAAGCTTGATGTCTCCGATCAAGCTACCATTACTTCCCTAGCAGATCACATCAAAACCAAATTTGGGAATCTTGATATATAAGTAAGAAATATATATCTTGATCATTTTATAGAAAATTAGAGAAAGGACACTTGTAAATATTCATATTTGGGTGAACTCACACTTAGTTTTTTCTTGAAAAAATAATCCCGTGGTGATATAATTTTTTTTATGGAGTCCCTCAGTGAATAATATATTTTAGCAAAATCACAGGTATCACGACCATATCTAATAGCTAAAAGATCTAGACTTTATGGAAAAGGAAATTGTTTCTCAAGGGCCTTATTGTACAATATCTATATTTTAATATCTAGCTATGAAATGAGTAATTATTATATCGAATTACAGTAAACTACTGTGAAATTTTATTTTATTTTGAGCAGGTGAACAATGCGGGGATCACTGGACGCATTATGGGTGCAGTGTTTTTCACTACTTTAAATCTGGTGGTGAGGCAAGTCTTTTAAGTCAAAGCGAATGATAATACTTTTTAGCGTAAATTACAGTAAAACTTGGGTGTTTTATGGATGGTGCTCTTTCTTATATGCAGGAGAAGAAATGTAATAAGGGGTGTAAGAGAGCCTCTCCTGAAAGAATATGCTTTTGGGTGCACTGGAGAGAATAACTGATTGTTTTGTTTTGTTTTGTTAGTTTTCATATTGGATTTGCGCGTGTACAGATGCACATAGGAGGAAGCTTGATATTGAAATCTCAAGATCAAGAATTCATTTTATATATACTCCTACCTTTCTTTTTGGGCACGATTTTTTTCATAGCTATCAAATTTGGTTTTGATGTTTTTTGGTAGTATTTTGTATGTATGTTCACTATGTCATTTAGTATGTTTTCTTGAAACAAATATAGAATACTCCTTATTGATATCGAGTGAGGCAGCATTACGATACTAGAATTGTCACATTTAGTTTGGAATTATGGGTTTCATAATTATATTTATGATTTTATGTTTGATAATTTACTACACTTTATTTCCATTAGTATTTTTTTTCAACCAAGTGACTGTGCTTGGGTTTACATTTTACTGTTTAAGTGCTTTGGTTGGTTTTCATATTGGGTATTAAACTGTTTGGTGATATGGTGGTTTATGGGAATTAATAACATGATTTGCTAATAACACGACCTTTTGTAGAAGGAAAATGTTGAACACTGATGTACTGCAAATCGGGACCCATGAGAATGAGTCATCACTGCATGACGTAATTCTGCTCCTTCTGGAACCACCAATCTCCCATTAAACCGCAAACCTCCATCAGAACTAACAGAATAGGACTCAGCACCCTCGGCTAGAAGTCGCACAATCTGCTCCTGGCAAAACGGGTCTGTGGTCTGTGCCTGTATCACCCTCGTAACAATCTCGGGTGTGACTGACATGACGGATATGAAAGAGCGGGCTACTGCGTCCTGGTGACCCAACTCCTTCCACTTTGCTTTCCAGACGTCCGCTACATCGTCTACCGGTCTACGGCTCAACGCATCAGCAACTACGTTGGCCTTCCCCGGATGATACTGTATTTCGAACTGATAGTCTTTCACAAACTCTAACCACCTGCGCTGACGCATATTCAGCTCTCGCTGAGTGAACAGGTACTGAAGTGACTTGTGGTCTGTGAACAAACGGAATTTCTCCCCCAATAAATAGTGCCTCCATATCCTCAATGCAAAGACGATCGCGGCTAACTCCAGGTCGTGGGTGGGGTAATTCTTCTCATGCGGCTTAAGCTTGCGGGAAGCAAAAGCTATAGCCTTCTCCTCCTGCTGGAGTACTCCTCCAAGTCCCTGTAAAGATGCATCGGTGTAAACCAGGTACTCCACACCCGGTTTCAGTAAAGCAAGGACTGGCGCTGAAGTAAGCTTGTCTTTCAGCTCGTCAAAAGCTAATTGACAAGCGTCATTCCAAACATATGGTACTCCCTTGCGAGTCAGATTCGTCAATGGACCCGCTATTTTGGAGAATCCCCGAATGAATCTCCCGTACTATCCGGCTAACTCCAAGAAACTACGCACTTCCGTCGGTGTCGTGGGCTGTCCCCAAACGCGACACTAACGGTAGTTAAACGAGATAAAGCTAAATTGTAGTAAAATATTTCACTATTAATGAAGAAAAGGTTATAAATGAACCTTCTCAATTATATGTAAGGACATGGAATTCTTATGACATTAGTAGCTCATTATGATTGAGAGTTACATAAAGTGGATGTGAAAATTACTTTTTGAATTCTAATAAACCATGCGTATATGTTTAGGAGATCATTTTATAAACATAAGTTTCCCACATGACGTATTTTAAGAAAAAAAAATATCATTATTAATCGTTGTGTATTTGTATACACCTTAAGATCAGTGGGAGTAAGTTTATATATTTTCTCTATATACAAGCACGGATTTAGAAAGTAGAGAATCAAAATAATTTTATGGGTTTAAAAGTTGTGTATGAAGTAATGAGATACTTAAAGAACTATATGCTCACACTCATGATGTATGTTCATTTAAATATGAACAATTATTGTGACTCAGATTTACTAGTTGTGCGGATGGTACGAAGTTCACTCTTGTTTAAGTATGGTTGTTTTGGTTTATCAAACAATATAATGAAGGAGTGCGGCACAAACCATCCATTAACTATTGTAAAAGCTGAGTTTGTAGCATGCTTGATGCTACAACTTATGTATTTTGGCAGCGTGACTTCATTTCGGGACTTGGAGTTGTCGACACTATTATCAAGTCGCTGAAATATTATGATAATGTCGCTGTAATCTTCTTTGTGAAGAAATGTTAGGTATTCCTAAAGTAACTAAGCATGTTGAATGAAATACCTATCAGTTAAAGAAGAAATTCAGAAACAAAAAGTGTCAATTGATCACATTAGTACGAGTGATAACATAGCAGATCCTATTACGAAAGGACTATCTCCAAAAGACCTTATGGAACGTGTCAAAGAGATGGATCTCGATTAGTAAAATTATGATTGCTATTTGGCTTAGTTGGTTGACACTATTACTTGAATTCAATAAAAGTGTTTCTGATTTCAATTATTTCTGTCCTTTGTGAATGCATGCATATAATTATGAATTGTTGTTGACAGAAATAGTCCTTATTCAAAAGGACATTATGAGGCCATTATGATACCCAATATTAAAGGCTCAATTGAATGAAACATTGGTGTTGTGGTACATGGAAGGAACCATGCTCTTGAATAGTATGGAACCGCCATGACTCGCATCCGTGAATCATTTGATTCAGCAAAATAAATTTATCAATGATTGTGCACCTTATGATACCTAATCTAATTATGCGAATTATTAAGACCAAGTGGGAGACTGTTGAAAATTAATGTTAAGTGACGAAATTAATTATTTAATTTCAATTGTATTAAATTCCGAATTTCCCATTTATGTGGTTTTAATAAATGTCAGATAATTAATTAGGAATGTGATAAATAAAGATATTAAAAGATTTGGGTAAACCTTATCCGTTAGTCACATGATGGTTAGTGGCATTAGTGGGAGACTTGAAAGAGTCCCACCTTGACTAGGATTCCGGCCCTCTTCCCCTTATAAATAGAGGAGCCCTACACCATCTGGGGTTATCTCATAAGACACTATTTCTGAGATGGGAGAGAAATTCTGAGATTCTATTTTGAGTGTAATTTTTTCTAAGAAGGGAGATTGATGGAGCAATTAATCAAGATTGATCCTTGATCAAGGTAAGTCTTATTTTATATCGTTTAGACGTATTTTGTGAAAACATGAAGATCTAAGATCCTTTTATTAAGAACAATTGTATGTTAAACTTTAATCATATTAATGTGTTCATGATTAATATTAGGGTGTTCTTAAGAATGATTTTACATGCCATCAGCAAGTCAGTCTTCCCGTCTTTCAGGAATCACAAGCTATCACGGAAAGAGAAATTGGGTCACTAGGAAATTCCAAAGATCGGGGCGGAGGAAGGAAAAGAAGTTTAGATTCAACCCTCCTCCTAACTTGACTGATAGCTTGAAGCTAGAGGGCTAAGTGAACTATGAATTAGTTGAATGAAAAATAGGCTAATGGGTCCACTGCACACTTACTCTATAAATCTTGACTCCCTTGGTGCACACTCTCTCTCTCTAACTATATTACTTTTCTGGTGTAAACAAGAAAAATATGATGATTTACTTCTATAGCACTTCATTTTTTCCTTTGTTATTAAGTTCCGTTCAAAGGGAAAAATTGGATAAATGGAGTGTTTTTCCGGTGAAGGTTTAGATAAATGGGGCTGAGAGATGTGACAGTTTTTTTTTTTTGAACAGCAAAAAGGGCCTTAGCCCGTACATATATCAGACCTACACAAACTAAACAGTTCCTCGGCAGCTAAGGCAGTCCCGATGTCACCTGCTAAGGAGTAGCTGTTAAAGGAGGCCAATCAGTGGGCAGCACAGTTTGTTGAACGGCTAGTCCAAGAAAATTTAATGCTCCACGCAGCAGCAAGCTGTTGGATGTCCTTGATGATATTTTTGATCGTACAAGGGGGGTCAGCCTCATCCTTGCAGTAGTCAATCACCAGAGAGTTGTCACTCTCAACTGTAACCTGTTTGAGTTTAAAAGAACAGATAATTCTGCATCCCTCGAGAACAGCAAAAGCTTCACAAGCCAGAGCTGAATCAGCCCATAGTTTGCGCCTGAAACCGTGTTGGATATCTCCTCTATGATCACTGACAATCCCACCTATGGAAGCAAGAGAGCCACACTTATGAAAGGCACCATCAACATTAATTTTCAGACAACCAAGCTCAGGTGGGGACCACTGTGTCAAAGCAGGGCATTGGGCGACAGTCGAATACTTGGGGAAGTCAGAAAGGTTGGCCTTATGATCCTCCATATCTCTCAATATGTTAAAGATTATTCGTTCTGTGGGAGTCCATTTTTTGCTAAAGACATAGTCGTTCCTTCTCTTCCATAGATGCCAACAAATGAGCGCTATGGCACTAAGCCATTGTGAGTTGTTGTTTACTCTGGGGTTAGACACCAACTCATTCATCCATTTCAGAGCCGAATGCCCATTAGCCTCATCCCAAACATTCCCTCTATTGCAGCCAATCCACACCTCATTAGCATCTTTACATCTAAGCATAATATGTTCAACACTCTCCTTTTCCCTACCACAGATGGAAGATAAGGGGGAGTCTCTGCATTTCCTCACATAGAGATTCTCATTTGTGGCTAAAGCATTGTTGCAGACTTTCCACAGGAAGTGTTTAATCTTGGGAGGGGGCTCAATCTTCCAGATGGATTTCCACAGTTTATTATCAACATAATAAGAAGAGGAAGGTATATCTCTACTCTTTGTGGTTCTCAGATTTTCAGCCACATGGTAGCCAGATCTAACTGTATACATACCTTTGGTATTAAATTTCCATACTAATTCATCATCCCTCCCACCAGCACTAATTGGAATGCATTGGATCGCTTCGACATCCGCCTGAGAGAAAAGGGAGCTTTAGATAAATGGGGAGTGTTTTTCCGGTGAAGTTTTAGATAAATGGGGCTGAGAGATGTGACAGTTGAGAGACGCTGTTTTAAGTGTTTTGGAATTCTAATCATAGTAGAATTTATTTGGAATTCTAATCATAGAGATTTATTTGGAATTCTAATCATAGTAGAATTTGGTTCATCAGATATTACGTAAGCTTTATTTTAATTTCAAGATAAACATCGAGTTTTTTTTTTTTTTCAAATGCATCTGGTGAAATTGTGCTCAATTCATTCGTATTCTTCCTTTTCGTTGAGGAAGCTCATGGTGATGGAACTTTATGGTGGTCTTGAAACATTTCAAAAATTATAGTCTTTCGCGGTACAAACAAGTATTTTGTTAATTTGGAACTATTGAGAAACATCATTTTCTTAATTTTCTAATGTATAATATGATACTTATTTAGCTAATGTACTAATGTATTTTGGTGCAGTAAAAAAGGGTCTCCCAAAAGAGTGAGAAAGTTATGATTATGTTTATTGGTTTCTAATTTAGTGAGTTAATCAATATTTAAATTTGATTTTATTGGGTGTTTTATATTCTTGCTAAAATTTACTTTTGTGTCCTAAGCACGCATAAACCAAAGAAATTGACAATTTAACAAGACATTTAGCTTGCACTTTACCTTTAAAATGAATATAAGATTTCCCTAGTCCGCACATCGCGCGAATTTATACCAAGTTTATACTATTTTGAAAAAGAAACTCGAGAGATTGTAATTACACGAGTCTGTCTCTATAAAAAAAAAGATAATAATGGATGAATAAATGGAAATATATAAACAAAATTTGTTAAAACCTGTTTTTTTTTTTTTTTTTTTAAGTTAGTTTCAATCGTTTCTGGGCTGTACCCGCCAACCACGGAGACGACGAGAAGATCGCCTGATATCTAACTTAGATAGATACATTGTTTATCTTGAAATTAAAATAAAGCTTACGTAATATCTGATGAACCAAATTCTACTATGATTAGAATTTAAGCCCAAATAAATCTCTACGGTGGACCAGAGGGAGAAAAGACGTTGTTTTGTTTGGAGTCCAAAGGGGTCCATCCAACTATGGCGTTTCCTGCGCAAAGCCTTGCGATATCGACGGAGTACTGTACAACAGCACAGAACATGGGTTTCGATAGTACTGAACAATACCAACAACACCAGCAACAACAACTACAACCCCAAGCTTTTCAACAAGGAATGAATTTGGCCCCCATGGTTAACAACCAAGGTTATAATATGGATTTTCCATCTGGGTATCGATTTTCTCCCTTCGACCATGAGCTTATTATTCATTACTTGAATAAGAAGGTCAATGGGGGAGCCCCTACCCCATGACCGGATAAAAGAGGTTGAACTTTATGAAAGTCATCCCGAGGCGCTAGCTGGTGATCATCTACTTTCATTTTTATTTCTTTACTTTCTTTCTTGATTTGTTTCGTGTCGTTTAAATATGATAAGTTTAGGGTTTGCACTAAGATTATAACAAACTGTTTTGAGAGTGTTATAATGGATGTTTTTGCTTTGAGTGTGTTATAATCGGCGGCCTTTTCTTTTTTTCTTTTTGAAAATCTTCTTGAAAGTATCATGAATGAATCTTCTCGGTTCTTGTTTTTTGTTGTAGTGTTTGAGAGTGTCATCAACTAGGTTTTATTAGCGTGTTGTCGTGCAGAATTTTTATATTAAATGAAGTATTCTAAGGAACATCATGGGCTTTTGGGGGGAGGATTTGAGAGTGTTATCAAGTAGGTTTTTATTTTTATTCTCGGAAGGATCATAAGAGACTGTTTTGTTTAGGGTTTTCGAGTGTTATCATGTAGGGAATTGGAGAATGTTATCGGGCAAGGTTTTATATTTACTTATATCTTGTCTGAAACATCGTAAATGATTCTTTTTATTTTAGGGTTTTCCAATATTAGCATTCAGGATTTGGGAGAGTGTTACCATGTAGGGTTTTATATTTACTTATATCTTCTCTTAAACATTACAATTGATTGTTTTCGTTTTAGGGCTTCTGAGCAGGGACGTAGCTAGGATTTTTCGAGAATGGGGGCTAATCTAATGGTAATTTTTGGAGGTTCGGGGGCGAGAGACCTCAAGCCGATTTTTTTTAAGGTTATTTTTTAGTATTTATCAAATAATTATTAAAATATTTATTTAATCTAATGAAAAGAGAAATAATTTCGCTAAGGTTAAACCAATATTCAGCCCCCCCAAATTTATATATACAATATCCCTAAAGTCAATCACAATTTAATCCAAAAATTAAATTTAGAATTTAAACCAACCAACAGTGACACTAAACAAAAAAAATATTAACCCTTTTATCTAAAATTAAAGGGAGAATTTACGAGTGAAAATTAGAAGGGTAAAATATAATTTAATATTTAAATAAAATTTATATGATTGACATAATAAAAATTCATTCAAAAATTAAATGAAAATCTAAAACTATAAATTAAATAGAGAATGAGAAGAGAAGTCCTTTCCTTTTCTTTTCAAAGAGTTGTGTGGGAAGAAAAAGAATACAAGAGTTTTTTATAATTACCAAACTCCATCTTAAATTTTAAAAAAACTTCATTTTATTCCTAGATTTTTTTTTTCAATTATCGTGAGAACTTCCCCGGCCGGTGCTACTTTGTGAACTGAACCAATGTAAATTAGGAGTGACCGAGGGTGGTAGGAATTGAATCCTCGACCAACCGCTTAAGTTGCCAAGGCCCCCCCCCACCCCACCCCACCCCCCACCACTTTGCCAAACCCTCGGGGTAAATTTTCTTTTGTTACATATGTATTTGTTTTTTTTGTTTGTGGGGGCTCAAGCCCCCACTAGGCCCCATGTGGTTCCGTCCATGCTTCTGAGTATTAACATCAAGGGTTTTCACATTTGTGGCTTTGTCTTCATTCTTTCATTTTTGTTTTTGAATTTTCAGTTGATTGTCAATATAATGATTTGGAGTGGTTGTTTTAACTTATTTATTTATATTTTTTTACATGTTTTTCTAATCAAAAAATTGAAAAGCACGAATTGACTCTGCGTTGCGCGATGCGATTTCGGAGTCAAAACGCGACACCCTGCACGACCGCGATTTGAAACATGGCCCCCACCCCTCCCACTGCACGAACACACACACACACACACACTCACAGATAGATCAAAGAAAAGATCCTAAGATTTACCTAGTTATTAACATGTCAATATCTGCCATTTCAATACATACAAAAGTGTTTGGGGCAGGCACATTTTTTAAATAAAATTTATCAAATAACTCTTTAACCGTGTTTATATGATAAAATAAAATATTTTTCAAGCTTTTATATGTGTGTGCATACACAGTTGATGAGTTCACTAAAGTCTATGCATGCATATAATCATAAATTACACCTGGTATATGTCCAATGCATTAGTATTTATATCAATTGTATAATATGACTAATATGGCAATACAACAGTAATTGAAATATCATTGGCATCGAATAAGGGAAAACAATTATAATTGGAGATAGTGAATTTGATTCAAGATTGTAATATATAATTTGAAGTTTCGTATGGGCAACCTCTACTGTTTTAAATATTATAAAATTAGGGCTTTCATAACATGTGCGAGCACAAACATAGAATTCAATAATTTTAGAGTTGAAATTTTTATATACAATTAATAAACTCATGTGAAGCTTTCATAATTATTATTTGGAGGCTTCATAAAATAATAATAGAATGTATTCTCGAGAGAGTTTTATTTTATATGTTATAAAACCTCTATTGTTGGTCTAGATCGTCATTTTGTTTTATGTACTAGTTTTTCTCCTCTTTATTACTTTAGTTTACGTAGTGCATAACACACATTGAAAAATGTCTTATTTTAAATACTGTTTCCTCCTTATACATGCGTAATTTTTTTTTTTATTCACAGCGGCATTTCAGGTATTTTTTCACGTCAAGGATGCGAAAATATAAAAATGGAAAACGACCAAAAAGAGGAGCCGCTGGAGGTTTTTGGAAGGCAACGGGATCTGACAGGCAAATCAAGCTGAATAATGAGGTGATTGGATTCAGGAAGGTATTGGTTTTCTATGAAGGGAAACCACCAAATGGGGAAAAAACTAATTGGATTATGCATGAATTTAGAGATACTGAACCTTGTATACCCGCAGGCAGGATTCCTAATGACATGACGGTATGAGTTTACTCCAGTTATAATTTGAATACGTATGTATATTTTTTTATTAGAAAAGCAAATTTTATCTATTACTTTAATCTCAATGTCACCAACATCACCTTAGGCTGAGCATATTTTGGATCCAAATCTCTCATAATGACTCCGACTCTATCTCATTAAACACTAGCTAGCACATAAGTTTGTAAAACATTTTTTATATAAGGTTATTCCCTAATTCGTAATGTGCATGCTTTTGCAGCTAAACAGATGTGTTTTATGTCGGATTTATAAGAAAGTTGAGAAAGACAAAGACGAATGCGGAGACAAAGAGCCAGAGCCTGTGTCAGCGTCGCATAAAAAATCTTCAAAGCGTAGAGAACCGGAGGCAAGGCCAGTGTCAAAGAAAAAAAGTTCCCGACGTCGTAAGGCAGAACCAGTACCAGAACCAGAACGGGTGCCAGTGCAGGATAGAAGTTCTTCTGTTGTCTCTGACGCAAATGATGAGCAGGTGCAAATTTATCCTAATTGCAATCAAAATGGTTCAGGTTGGTAATTGAAATTTCTTAAGATTTTAGTTTTTTTTTTCCTTATCAAGAGGACTTTTGTATTAAAAAATTTTGGTTTTCTGGGTGATAAACCGGAGAACTTTATTTATAGTTTTTAGCAGGGCACGATTGAAAGATGCAGTTTTGGTTTTCAATTTGTAGCACTTGAAAAGGATTGAAGTCAGGGTGGTGGAAACTACGCTGGAGTACAGTTGAGCATAGAGATTATCACATCAAAAGTTTGATGTCTCGGAGATTCGATGTCGATGGCACGGACCAACATTATTTATAGAAATGGATCCGCGCATGCGGCATTGAACAATCACGTCTCCAAAATATCAAATCAAACTTTTTTCGGTGTTTGTCATGCTTTTTCATTGCATTTTAGGTTTTATGGGCTATAAACCCGAGAACTTTATTTAAAGTTATTAGCACTTGGACAGGATTGAAAGACCTTTCACATGCTCTTCCTAATCAGTTTAGTTTTTTTATTTTCCCTTGTGTTGATACTTTCCCGCTCTAAGCTTTTCCGTTTTTCTTTCTTGTTTAAGTTTTTGCATGTTTTTGAATGCTCAATTGTCACTTAAAAAATTAGGTTAAAGTGTAGAATTTACCTAAGTGTAGCAATTTGCGACACTACGTTAAATCGAAACGGTTTAACCGGATTTGAGTATACCCTTCACAGGTTTGGATCATAAACGAGTGGACCAACTAGACCCGTTAAGAAAACGAATGGATTTCATATATATTCACAAAACCCTTTAGTGAGCAATCTTGTGACCGCCTACCCGTTTAAAACTTGTCACATTTACAACTTGCCACTCGTTTACAACTCGTTAACATGTTTACAACCCCCTTACCCCTTCACAACCCGTAATTCAAACATCCCACATCACTTTGTTATGAAAATTATCCATTCTTGACTAAGTATAAGAAAATTATTTCCTTTCCAGTTTTTTAAAGTAATCGGGTGAATCGGGTTAAACGGATGAACCGAGTTAAACGTGTGAACCGAGTTTAAATCATTCTTGTATTTGACAGGTGTAAAGTGGTCGTGTCGTATCACTCGCTAAGTAGACGAATCATGTATGAATTTAATTTTTTCACCCGTTTAGTGAATCAATCTTGTTCGGGTGGATGAATTTTTTATACGATTCGTTAATCACCTGACACAAACTCGGCTCAACACGATCCGTTGCCATCCCTAAATTCACTATACAAATGAGTAGAAAGAATGACAATATGGGTCCCACGTCTTCTGGTTAAAAAACTTTTGGATGATGAATGTTTTAAAAAAAATTATTATTTCTCACTCTAAATTGTTTAGCACCGCAAGATACGATATATATATAGGGAACTGATCAAGTGAGGTCCCAGTTTGAGGACTCTGAATAAGGATCATTTTTTTATAATAGTAAAAAAAATATTTTGGGGCTGATTTTTTTTATAATTTTTCAACATTTCAATAGGACCATAAAAAATAATCAGTTCAAAATGAATTTTTGTGCTATTTTAAAAAAATCGGTCAAACTTTGTCAGTTTAAGTTGTTAAAAACGGACAAAGTTTGACCCATTTTTTAAAATAGTAAAAAATACTCATTTTGAGTTGATTTTTTTATATGGCTTAGTGAAATGTTTAAAAACTATATAAAAAAAATTAGCTCAATTTTTTTTTTTTTACTATTTTATCAAAATTGGTCCGCACCAGCGGTATGCAAACAGAGGTCCTCATGAGATCCTCTCTCTCTCTCTCTCTCAGAGAAAGAGAGAGAGAGGAAGGCTCACCTACATCATGACGCATACATCACACCTAATTCTAGGCCCTAAGAAATTTTTTCTCCAAAATTTTTATTTTTTTCCTTGAAATTAATCTTCTAATCAACACATATTCAAAAAATTAGGCCAAAATGCATTTTGTATCTATTTTTAAAAAATTCACAAAAAATTGCTAGCGCAGACCCTTATAAATAAGGTATTTTGAGCAGTTTTTTGTGATTTTTTTTTAAAAAGCTACATAATATATTTTGACCTAATTTTTTGAACATAGATTTATTGAAAGGTTTATTTCAAAAGAAAAATAAAAATTTTGGAAAAAAAAGTTTTTTAGAGCCTATAACTAGGTGTGATGTATGAATGATGTATAGAGCATGTTGTAGGAGAGCCTTCTCCTATATATATAGAGCATGTTTTTTAGAGCCTATAACTAGGTGTGATGGCCGGAATGGTTTCGGGTGCCGCTGTAGTGGACCAATTTTAACATAGAAATTAAAATAAATGGGATTTGAGTGTTTTTCCTTAATGTTCACTCCTAATGTTCGCTTTTGAATCTTTCCCTATATATATATAAAGAGAGAGAGAGAGAGAGAGAGAGAGAGAGAGAGAGAGATGACCTCAATTTTCATACCGCTGGCGCGAAGCATTTTTGATGATATATTAAAAAAAATATTTTTGGGCTGATTTTTTATGGGGTTTAAACATTTCAGTAGTACCATAAAATAATAAACTCAAAACGAAGTTTTTTGCTATTTTAAAAAAACTCAGTCAAACTTTGTCGCTTTGATTATTTAAAATAGCAAAAAAATTCATTTTGAGCTAATTTTTTTTTTATATCCTATTGAAATGTTTAAAAACCGTAAAAAAAATTAGCCCAAAAATATTATTTCTACTATTTAAAAGAAATGGTTCGCACAGAGGGTCCTCAAAGTAAGTCCTCATGAGATTGTTTATATATATATATATATATATATATATATATATATATATATATATATATATATATATATATATATATATATATATATACATATAGAGAGAGAGAGAGAGAGAGAGAGAGAGAGAGAGGGGGCTCTCATACATACTAAGTATACATACTTGCTGATGCAAACCTATATTTTTAAAATATTTAAGAAAATGTTTTTGAGTTGAATTTTTATATGGTATTTCAACATTTCAAGAGACTCATATAAAAAAATTAGCTCAAAATAGTTTTTTTTTGCTATTGACAAAAATTGGTCTAAATTTTCACCACCTTTTAAGTGTTTTAAAAGGTGTGAAAGTTTGATCTTTTTTTAAAATAGAAAAAAATGTTATTTTGAGCTATTTTTTTTATGGATCCCTTGAAATGTTTAAATACCACACAAAAACTCAACTCAAACAGATTTTGTTTACTCTCTCTCTCTTTCTCTCTCTAAGAGGATAGGAGCTCCCCAGATTTATTAGATATTAGGAGTGGAGAATCGCCTTCCACCGGTGGGTTACATCAAATATTTGCAATATGAGCACCAAAAGAAGAAAAAGCCTCTAAAATATCAATACAATATCTAGTTTTAGTGCCCAAAAAAGAAAATGTGCGAAACGTAAGCTTAATCTCCCTGCAAATTTATGTATGTATGTGTGGGTGGGGTGGGGGGTGCATATATAAATGAATCTCGATAGAAATAACGACCTAGGGGGTTAGATCCCCTATACAGGAAGTATACAAAACAAGCTACACATACTGATAAAAAAAAGCTAGAGACCTCTTTGGAGTTCCTTAACAAACTCTAGAAGGTTAAGAATAGAAACCACATGGTTCTGCTTATACCAACTCAGTATGGTGCTAAGAAAACTATAACATATCCTAACCCTTCAAAATATCCCGCATTCCTCTCATGAAAAGATACAGAGAGGGATCAACAATGATAATTTGATGTTCCCCTTCCACCCTTTATGGCATTCCAAGCCTTTAAAATATCCCTCACCGACTGAGGCATCACCCAAGACACTCGGCCAAGAGATTGAAAAACCTCCATAGGCCATGCGTTATCCTCCGATGTAAAAGAAGGTGATCAGTATGCTCCTCCACCTCCTTACATAACAAGAAACAACTATCATTCTATACCTTCTCTTTTGCAAACCCACGAACATCAAAATGGCATGCCTCGTCGCTATCCAAATGAAGAACTCACTTTTGAGGGCGCCTTAACCTTTCATATTTTCTTCCAAGGAAAAATTAATCTTTGGCTCCCACAACCCCTTAAAATGGAGTTGTAGCCTCTCATTGTAAACTCCCCCTTTTCTATTAGTTTTTCTTTGCAAGGCATCCTCCTCACTAAATGGAGATAGAGCCGACCCTAACCACTCAAAGAAAGCATTTGTCTCCTCGAGCTCCCAATCCTAAAGACTTCTCCTGAGATGGGTCTTCCACACTACTCTGACACCAATAATCGACATATCATTACGAATCAATCTATCTTGGTACCCTCCCAAGCTGAACCTACAGGAAAACAATTTTGTAACGATCCTTTATTTCCCTACCTATTTTTCTAAAGCCCGATCCTATCGCCTCTCCCTAATTAAAGCATTGGAATCCTGAAAAAGTTATCCCACTCACAAGAAATGATCTATCACAATCCTATATCATGAGAATACCCCCCCACCCTCGGCCCCCATCCTAAATAACGTCCCCCTTCCCCATTACCACGACTCTCATTCATAACTTGTTATTCTCCTTTCGAAATCTCCGTAACCTCTTCCTTAACAGTGCTCTGTAAAGATACTAGATTCTTAACTCGCCCCCTTCATTCCTCCAAAGATTTACAAACATATTCCTACTTCACGAAACTATATTTAAAATTTCCTCATTGCCCCTCCATAAAAATATCTCATCATCTTCTCTATATTTTTCCGAACAATAAATGGAAGCAATAAGATTACAAGTAGTAGGTGGGCAGATAAGACTGCGTATTTTCGATTAGCGTCAACTTTCTACCCTTCCAACCTTTTGCTTATTCTATCGAGAATTGGGTCTCAGATAGATTTATGTTACTTGTCCAGAAGCATAAGCCTAAGAGAAACAAAGGGAAATGAGTCAATTATGTACCACATAGTCCCGGTTAGGCCCTCCACATTCTCCCCCCCGATCGGAATCATCTCCCACTTACCCACATTTACGCGAAGACCCGACACCACCTTGAAGTAAACGAGGAGAATTTTCAATGCTCGCACATGTCCCTCTTTTGCTTCGTACAAGACAATCGTATAACCAGCAAATAGATGATGGAAAACCATCACAGTATTTTTGTCTCGGCTTCCGGATCACAAAGACGTTAATCCATCCCACCATTGTAACCCGACCCAACATTCGGATGAATGCCTCCATCATCAATATAAACATAAATGGAGATAACGAGTCTCCCTAACATAGACCACGAGATCCGGGGAACAAAGATTAGGGCATCCCATTAATCAAAAGCAAGAACCTAACTGTTGATAGAAAAATTAGTCACCGGACGTGGACCGGTTATATGAAGACACATGTCTTCCAATGTGGCATTAGTATATGTACCGAGCAACTTAAAGCACCTAGCTACTCAGCGTACCGAGAAACTTGTTGGGAAGATTAAACGACCAAGATAGATTCAATATTTATTCTTTACCATGTACAAATGTATGTGCCTATTCAATAATGGCACATTACCTATTGACACAGACAACCCAAGGGCTATAAATACATTGTAAATACCCTCGTGGAAGGGTAAGCTATCATAAACGAACATAATCGAGATCAAGGAAAAACATCCAGTAATACAAGACAGTGGACGTAGGCCATTTCATTGAGGCTGAACCACTTTCAAAATCTTTTGTCTTATTTCTTTACTTATATTTATCTGTGATTAATTAATAAGATCAAATCTAATTTTTTACATCAACAGATTCGCGCTGTCTGTTGGAATGTCTATACTTAGCGTTTTTCACTAAAAATTTATCATACATGATGGAGATCCCATAATCTAGCAATAGGAACAATGATGTGAATCCCCCAAACCTTTCTGGTCATCCAAATGCGAACGATATCACAAGAATCCTGACAAACTTAGCTAGGGGACAACCGACCATGCAAGAAACTATGCGACAGTTCATCCAGACTGTTCAGAATGGAACATCTGCCCATTCAGGCCAACGAAGCGTTCAGAGAAGCATGCGTTCGCCGTCTTCATGATCCAGACATACTAAAATTCATCATTCTGAAAGTTCAAGTTATCCCTCCTATCAACCTGGTTTGACTTCCCCCATAAGAGTTGTGGATTCTCAAGAAAATGTCACTCTAATTCTAGAATGAACAAGCACTTTGGAGAGGTTGAGAATAGTTTCACCCTTTGACCGTTTGGGCCCTAGGAGGAACAAAAATCCTCCTCGGATTTCATCGAGAAATTCTTAACGACCAAATGCTTTAAGGAAAGGCTCATCCCAATAACATCCCAATCTCAGGCCTGGAGCTCGCACCTAAAGATCCCAAGAGGGGAATTCTGCGCGATCTGTTGCTCGTGCGAACATAAATAAATCAGAGGTTGGAAATTATGCATGGAAGGGATCTATTAAGAGATTGGAAGACAGATTGGGGGGAATGGCTAAGGCCAACAACCCTATCCAAAGAACCTTTATCAAATGATCGTCATTTGTGGAAATAATTGTGGGTTTCCCCACATCATCAAAATTCAAAGCTCCTGTGGTCACACCGAAGTACGATGAAAAAACCGACCCTGTTCTCCACATAGAGAAATACCAAGCTGCAACAGAAATTTATGAAGTCCCAGATGAAATGTGGTGCAGGAAATTCTCAAGAATTATTACCGAATTCGCCCAAATATGGTATAGCAACCTTCCTCATGGGTAGATTGCAACCTTCCATCAACTGGTCGAGCTCTTTATAGGAAATTTCTATTTTGGTGCAAAGCCAGTCAAAAGGATAGCACATCTATTTAGTGTAAGGAAAAAAACGGGAAGCACATCTATTTAGTGTAAGGAAAAAAGCGGGAGAAAGCACCAGGGACTATATCACCCGTTTCAATAATGAGAAACGGGAAGTCATTGACTATGAGGAGAAGTCAACCATCACATCTCTCATGAGTGGTTGTATTACACCTTGGCCAAGGATCCTCCCAAATCCATGGATGAATTGATGGCTAAAGCACCTAAAATTATGAACACTGAGGAACCTATGGCTACGAAGAAGAATGCTGAGGCGAAGGTAAAAAATAAAGTTGAAGGAAAGATGGAGAGGAAAGATCACAAGAATAATGGTGGGAGCAAGCAGTCGAAAGGCAAAGAAACATTAGAACACTTAAGGAAGTATACGAATTATACTCCCTTAAAGGTGGATATAAACCATGTCCTGGAAGAAATCAAGAACAACGAGGAGCTGAATTGGACAGAAAAATTGAGATCATCCCCCGAAAGAAGGGATAAATCTAAGTATCGTGAGTTCCATAGGAAAGTTGAACTTGTTTGTTGATCGCCAGAATAGTGGGAGGATCAACAACAGAGCTTGGGAGAGGTCCAAATCTCCTGGACGACCAACAGACGATAAGAAAGGGGACCATGAAGATGACCCTGAAGATGATCCCGATCTCCCAAAAAAGCCAAGACAGCCCGAGCGTGAGGTATTTTAAATCCATTTTGTTTCATTCGATTATAACATGATTATAGGTGGAGACGCAAGAGGGGGTGATCATATCTCTTAAAGGAAGGCTTACCTCAATGAGGCTCAAGCTTTTTCCTACATACAACGTATAAATTTGGCAGAAAAAGATCGCCCGAGGGAGGTTAACAAAGATAAGCAAGTCATCAATTTTTCTAAAAATGATCTGGAAGGCGTTTTGTATCCTCATGATGATCCTCTAGTACTTAAAATGAGGATGAAGGATGTAATCATTTCAAGAGTGCTGGTAGATAATGGTAGCTTGGCAGACATCATGTTCTACCCTTGCTTTGATAGTTTGAACTTGAAACTTAGTCAGTTGGAACCATATCATATGCCCCTCATCGGATTCTCTGCAGAAAAAGTTTTTCCATTTGGGACGATCATGTTAGACATTTTGATTGGTACATGGCCTGCTTGCCAATAAAAAAAGGTGCATTTCTTCGTGATGGACAAAAATGTCTAGCCAGCTTATAATATAATCTTGGGGAGAGTAGGCTTAAAAAAGTTTGAGGTAGTTGCATCCATTGTCCATCAATGTTGACAGTTCTCGACCAACTTTGTGGTTGGAATTGTGAAGGGCGATCAAAAAGTAGCTCAGGAATGCTACTACTCATCTGCCGAGGAAGAACAATTAGAGAATGACGGGAAGAAAACTACTACTTATCAAGTGGATGAATCTGATGAGTCTGAGATCGAAACCTTAGACCCAAGAGATTAAATGAAGCTCGTTAAAGGCCAGGTCATGGAGGCAACGAAAAGAATTATTTTGGATGATGGGTGACCAGAAAGAACAACTCAAATTGGTGCTTCACTTAATTCGATACTGAAGCAAGAGCTGGTAGCGTTCCTGAAGCATAAAAAACAAGCCTTCGTATGGAGTTATGAATATATGCCAGGGATAAACCCAACCTTCCTATGTCACAAGCTCAATGTCAACAAACAGATCAAACTAGTGAAGCAACGGAGAAGATTCTTTAGTCCAGAGAAGAATCAGGCTATTCAAGAGGAAGTGGAAAAGTTGCAAAAGGCTTCTTTCATTGAAGACGTCAAATATCCTAATTGGTTGACTAATATTGTGATGGTAAAGAAGAAGAACAACAAACGGAGAATGTGTATGGATTTCACAGACCTGAATAAAGCTTCCCCAAAAGATCATTTCCCTCTACCCATGATACATCATCTAGTAGATGCAACTTCGGGGCATGAATTGCTAAGCTTCATGGATTCTTACTCCAGATATGATCAAATTAAAATGAAGCCAGAAGATAGGGAAAGTACCATTTTCATTACTCCATGAGGAACATATTGTTATAATGTAATGCCCTTTGGTCTTAAAAATGCAGGTGCTACATATCAGCGGCTGATGGACAAAGTGTTTGCAGAGCAAATTGATAAAATATGGAGATATATGTCGACTACATGTTGACCAAAAAAAAGAAGGTTGCTGACCATATAGCTGATCTGAGTCAAACATTTGATCAGTTAGAAAAATACCAGATGAATCTAAACCCGACCAAGTGCATCTTTGGCATAAAAGAAGGCGTGTTCCTCGGGTATATTGTGAATCAAAGAGGTACTAAAGAAAATCCTGACAAAATAAAAGCCTTGTTGGAATTGCAATCTCCAACCACCAAGAAGGAAGTGCAAAGCCTTATGGGGCGTGTTGCAACTCTCAACAGATTCGTCTCCCAAGCAACTGACACATTTCTTCCATTCTTCAGGTGCTCAGAAAGACTTTTGAGTGGAGAGATGAATGTGGGAATGCATTCTTAGAGTTGAAAAGATACTCGGGGTCACCTCCTTTATTGTCTAGACTAGTGGTAGGAGAAATATTATAAATGTACTTGGCTGTCTCAGAAAGTGCAGTCAGTTCAGCTTTGATAAGACTAGAAAGAGGAGTGCAAAGACCAGAGGTTGGGTATCCAAAACTGGAGAATTTAGCACTGGCATTGATCGAGGCAAGCAGGAGGATGAAACCATATTTTTAAGCCCATACAATAGTGTTGTATACTGATATGGCACTTAGACAGGCTTTACATAAACTAGAAAAATATGGAAGACTGATGTAATGGGTAGTGGAGTTACAGGAGTATGACATTATCTGTGAACCAAGATCCTCTCTCAAAGGGCAGGCAGTGGTGGATTTTATTGCTGAATTTAGTTACCCAGATGTCTTCGAACAATAGGGGGCTAATGCAAAGAAACTCCAGGATGCTAGAAGAGCAACGAAAAGCATCCCCAAGCAACTCCCAGCAGTAGAATTTCTAGAAGGGATGGCCACCGATCAACCATAATCATCTGGTAAGGTGCATGAAGAAAGGAAGAATAAGATATTTCATCAAGGGATTTTATCAGACCAAGCGTTTGATTATAATATCCCTATATGAAAATTATATGTCGATGGATCTTCGTGTGCAACAGGTAGCGGAGTTGGAGTTATTCTCAACAGTTCAGATTGGATAGATATAGAATATGCTCTGCGTTTCTGATTCCAGGCTTCCAATAATGAAGCTGAGTATGAAGCCGTAATTGTGGGCTTCAACTTAGCTAAATTATTAAATACAGAGCAAATTGTATCCAATTTGGCAACTGTCCAAGTGATTAAAATACCAAGACTGGAGAACGCAAGGGCAGATGCACTTACTCGATTAACCTCAGCTACGCACACCGAGCTATGAAGAATAATCCCCGTTGAAGTACTTCTAAGCAAAAGAATTGATAAATATTTGATGGTGAATTTATCATCGCAGATATGGGACCTTCCTGGATGGATCCCATCAGGGCTTACATTGAAGAAGGTACTTTATCAGTCAATCAACTTGCAGCTAAGAGGTTGAAGTATAAGGCTATCAGATATGTCTTGAGCCATGGAGTTCTGTACAGAAGAGGCATGATAGTTAGTCTACAAAAGTGTGTTCATCAAGCTGAAGTTAAAGATCTAATAGAGGAAATCCATGAAGGATATTGTGGAGCTCATGTATCAGGTAGAACTTTTTTAGAGAGAATAAATATGCAGGGGTATTATTGGCCAACAATGTGTGCTGATTATACAACTTATGCTAAGAAATGCAATAAGTGTCAACGATTTTCAACTATACGAAGAACTCCTCAGGCGTTGCTAACACCAATCACTTCACCTTGGCCATTCGCTATGTGGAGAATAGATTTAGTCGGGCCTCTACCAATAACAAGAGGACGATTTAAATATTTGGTGGTCATTGTTGATTACTTCACAAAATGGGTGGAAGCTGAACCTCTCATCGATATGGCCTATGAAACATTTGGAAGAATATTATTTATAAATTTAGTCTACCCCATGATTTTATCATCGATGACGGTACCTAATTTGATAATGACGAGTTCGCAACGTACTATCTACAGTCCAACATTCAAAAAATCCATTTTTCTCTAGGCCATCCCCAAAGTAACGGGCAAACACAGGTGACGAACAAAACTCTACTGACTGGATTGAATAAGAGATTGGATGATGCCAAGGAAATTGGATCAATGAGTTGCACCCAGTGTTTACCGAATAACTCCTCGATCAGCAATTGGGGAATCTCCCTACATGCTGGCCTTTGGGAGTGAAGAAGTCATACCTGCTGAATTAGGATTACCTACTCATAGAGTGCTTAACTTCAATTCCCTAGTAAGTGACTTGATGAGGCGCCTGGACTTGGATATGCTCGAAGAAGTCAGAGAAAAAGAGGAAATTTGAAATGTATCTTATCAGCAAAGGACTGTCATGTTCTATAATAAAAGGGTCAAGAAATGTGATCTCAAGGAAGGCGATTATGTGCTAAAGAAGGTAATTCAAAAACACAATAAGATGGAAGGCAACTGGCACGGGCCCTATCGTGTCACAGTTGTTGTTCGACCTGGTACCTACAGAATAGAAACTATTGAATGGGAAGAATTCAAAAATGCTTGGAACGCAGAGCACCTGTGCAAATACTACCAGTAATATAACTAACCATGTATAATTTATTTCAGTATGAATGAAAAGAAGGATTTCTCCATTCCTGTTCTTTTGTTTTGTTTTTTTCAGAGTACTAGTGCTACACACTACACACAATTTTGTTTTTTCATCAAAGTTGATCGGCAACAGCATAAAACACCAAAAAGTTGGTCGACATCAACAACCATCAACTAAAAGTTGGTTGGCATCAACATAACCACCAAGGTGGTAAAAACAACCGAACAAGGCAAGGACTATTTTATTATTGGTGACCCAAGTGGTATCTAAACTAGGCGAGAAGATGGGTAATATATCCACTCCCTAGGCACCAGGACAATTATTTATTTAAATGATTGCTACAAGTAAGCAAGAACAAGGGAATCCCTTTTCTTAGGCACTTATGGGTGATAAGTCACTACAACTAGGCAAACACATGGGACAAAAGTTCTATTGTCTAGGCAATCAAATCAACATAGGGCCCTATATATATAGTAACTAACAAATACAACATTATTATAGTTGATCTCACGTTATAAACAAAGACTGACAAGATAAACATCATACAATGAATTTATTTCCAAGGAAAAAAAATTACAAAAAGATGATTTTTTAAACAATCACTAACGAAATAAAATTAGCCTATTCTGCTGGTTTTTTTCCTTCATATTTAGATACAGGATCCATTCTAGCTGGAGGATCATCTAAAGAAAAAGAAGAATTGATAAAGTTCATATCCTGCAACATTTTGGTGTTGCTCATACTTGGTCGGTCAAGCAAATGTGGAGGTCGGAATATCTCAAAACATGAAGATTGTAATCACCAAGGTATTTGGAAATCAAACACTAAGGAATGGAACTAACTGGAATTTATCTAACATTAAGCTTGAATGGAGGTACTGGCATATCAAGCAATACAGGGTCACACCAATCCTATAGTTGCATTCCATATTCAACTTTCATCACAATTAGAGCATTCATCCATCCATATTTATACTCCTCATTATTTGATTGTTTCAATATGGCATCAAGATGATACAAAGCTTCATTGTATCCCCCCATCCAGAACTCTTTGGGCTGCTTGTGAAATTGATAAGTCAATCGCTCAACATGATGATGAAGCCTCTTTACCAAACTTTCTTTATTCTGTAATGCATAACTCTGATTGGCAAGTTGTTCGGTAAGAGTTTGAATTTTTTGGGACATCTCATCCAGAGCTTGACTTTTTGCTTTCAGTTGGGCAGCTTGATTTTCTAAAGCTTGTTGAATCCTAGTCTCTTCGATGCTTCTTCGACCAACTCTTGCTTTACCCTGGGAAGTGGATGCAGGTTTGACTCTCTTCAAAGCTTCTAATTCTTCCCTCAATGAGGCATTCTCAGTCTCCAAAAAGGAAAAACCTTCATCATTAACTGGGACCAGAGCTCCATAAGAAGAAAAAGATTTTAACTGTCTCAGTTCTTCTCTTAAAGCCAAATTTTCTTCCTCCATCAGCTTAGCAATATTTCTATGTTCCCAACTTCAAGTTTCAGCATTCTCTCTCTCTCTCTCTCTCTCTCTCTCTCTCTCTCTCTCTCTCTCGTTATAGACTGAGATAAATTTATCATAACCCCGATCAACGCTTAACTGTTGGTACTTCTTCTCATAACCTTCATGCAGAAGAGTAGTTGCTTCCTTGTGTTGAAGTTGAAGTTACTCAATCATTCCTTGAAGATATTAAATCATTTTATAGTAAGCTATGTTATTTTCTACAGCCCGATCAAGTAGACTTTTTAAATATTGGTAAGCATCAATTGCTCGCTCGAAGGCATCAGATCCATAAATATCAATTATTTGTGCTTTAGTGAAATCTACATGACCAACTTCGAAGTAATCAGTACACTTCTTCATCAACTCTGTATCATGAGCTAAAAATAGTTGCATCCTGGTAATAAAATAGAAAGGAAAAGTAAAAACAGATCAACGACAACATAGCTATATTGAATCGTAAAGGAGAAATTCAGAATAAATAACAAAGTCCATTTTATTGATCATAAGAGAAGAGGGTACAACCAAAAGGGAAACACGGGAAAGCAAAAAATTGTCGAACAACTTTACACCTTCTCCTTATTCCCTACAACATCCTTAATTGATTTTGAAGAAAGGATTGGTTGCTCGGTGGGCAACTAGCATTTCTCGGTAGAAGTTGTTGGCTGATGAACTTGCTCGGAGGATTGAGGGACAATGGCAGCAGGTATTTATTCTACTATCAACAAAGAAGATTCATTAGACCCAACTTCATCATATTCTTCTTCTTCAATAGTATGAGGAGGGCCATGAACATGTCTCTGAAATAGTTCAGAATCCTCAGCAACGTTCAACTCCTTCAACGCTGCAACCCATCCATATCTAAAGAGCTTTAAACTTGCATACTCCATTTGAGTAGAGGAAGCAGTTACAACTTTGTTCCACCATTTGTCCCAGCCAGAGCTAAAGGACTTCTTCACAGCAGCTTTTCTCTTCTCCCTCTCTGAGGAAGCATTTTCTCTAAGAAGATTTTTAATAGATTTTACTTTCTGGTCAAGATCTTTCTTACGCCGTTCAGCCTCTTCAAGATTGTCTTTAGCTTCAAATTTTCTAGAAACAGCGACCTCTATTTTCTCCTATGCTTTGGAAGTATTTATAGCTTATTGCCGAGCAATATCAGCCTCCTTAGTAGCTTCCACATCTTTTTATTAAGGTGTCATAGCAGACTTGACTTTATTTTCCCAAGCAGTTTTGTCATCCTCGTACTTTTGTCGGGACTCTACCAAGGATTTTGACAACCCAGCAAGGGCTTCTTCTACTTCTTTGGAAGAGGTTATATGTTTCATAGCTTCATCCTTCTCCAGGATATTATTAAAATACACCAAAAACTGTAAGATGAAGAGAAGCTCAAATCAGAATATAAACATTGTACAAAGAATCAAAATAACAAGTGTAATGACACTTACTGATGCAAGATGTTGGGCTTCCAAGTCAGTGACCTTCTCCTAAGGAGTTGAAGTTTCAGCATCTCGACAGTCAGTAAGAGTTCCAAACCAGATCAACTTCTTGGCCAAGCCAGGAGTGATGAGCGCTGGAGAACTATCTCTCAAAGAAGGTATCTCAACCACAATAGGTTGAGCAGCAGCATCCACGGGCTTCTCAGAAAGACCCCTTCTCAATCTTCTCAAAGGAGCAATTTCAATCAAAGATATTATCTCTTCTTGAATAACAGCAACCCCTTCAATCAAAGGTGCTGCCTCATTTGGAGCAACATGGGGCTTCTTGCTGATCTCATTGACAGTCATAACTGCTCCTGTAGATGTAGTAATATCCTTTTTCTTAGTCCCTTCAGCTGGGACATCTTCTTTGTTCTTTTTCGCCCCATCAACACCATGGACAACCTTGGCAAAGAGATCAGTCATTCTCCTCTTCTTCATCATCAGGTCAGTAATAGAAGTAACCAAATCAGATGAAGATTCTTTAACAATTAAAGAAGATGCTGGAGCTCGCTAGAGATCAATCACCAAAGGAGGAGCAAGAGGTCGAGCAATAAAAGAAGAAGTGGTGTTCTTATATCTCCACAAATAGGAAGCATACCTCACGTGCTCCCCAATAATTAATTCATGCAAACCTCAGATGAGCTTTAAATCTTTATTATTAATATCACTCTCTTTTGGATATTTTCTTTTACTATCAACTGCAAAACAAAAGTAAATGTCAGTGCCACATTTTATCAAACAAAAATAGAACTAATTTGAAAAATAAAATAACCTATTCCATTGCCATAAAGTGGACATTTGGGACCTTAGTACACATCTTTCCCCTTTAGTGGGGGTGTTGTCAATTTTTCATCAAAATCCCATGTTCAAAATAATCCCTATTAGAATCAGGGAGATTGACCACTAAATCTGTGTTAGAAAACCTTGTTTTTAAATAAAAGGTGGAGTCGCTGGTGACCCATTTATAACAGTACATAATTTCAGGAATCCCTAGACGAGTCTATGAATTTGATTCAAGATACGTATGCCATTAAATACCCTCCATGTATTTGGAACTACTCTTGCCTGAACAATATCAAAATATTAGCAAAATTTCAAACACAGGGGATTAGGCGGGAAAGAAAAACCACATTTCGCTACAAAAATAGAGGGAAACAAGTGTCCCCCAGTTAGAGAAAATAAATCAGAATGGCAATGAGGTTATTCCAAAATAACCCAAGAAGGAATCCCATTGTCAGCCCTAAACTTATCCAACGATTCAATAAGGTAAACCATGATGGCTAAAACAAAGAAGGAAGAAGGAAGAAGGAAGGAAGAAGTTCTTACGGAAAATTAAGAAATCAGCTAAGGAAGATGACAGAAAGAACGATCGTAAGAAGAAAAGTGAGAAGACAAAGAGTTTGGAAATCTAAATGGAAAAAGGTATAAGACAATATGATTTTATCACCTTTAAATACACTGCTTTGGAAAATAGGAAAAGTAATGATCACAGAGGACGACGATTGCATTTTCGGCGGCTAATCAAGGAAAAAGACGCAAGTACGCAAGAATTCGTCAAAAAGTCAAAATATTTACAAATTTCCCACTTCGCGCTCAAAACTGTAAAGCTAAATGGAAAATTTTAAAACTGTTGAAGGTCTGTGATCAAACAAGACATAATAAACATGCCCGAGAAACTTTTGGGTATAATGTTCCACAGTCTTGTCTTTAACTTCAACTGTGAAAAATTGGGGGCTTTTGTTGATACAAAATTTACTCAGCTGGCTGGACCAGTTATATGAAGACACATGTCTTCCAGCGTGGCATTAATATATGTACCGAGCAACTTAAAGCACCGAGCTACTCAGCGTACTGAGCAAATTGTTGGGAAGATTAAAAGACCAAGATAGATTCAATGTTTATTCTTTACCATGTACAGATGTATGTGCCTATTCAATAATGACACATTTACTATTCACATAGACAACCCAATGGCTATAAATACATTATAAATACCCTTTTTGCAGGGTAAGCTATTATAAACGAACATAATCGAGATCAAGGAAAAACATCCAGTAATACAAGATAGTGGAAGTGGGCCATTTCATTGAGGCTGAACCACTTTAAAAATATTTTATCTTATTTCTTTACTTATATTTATCTGTGATTAATTAATAAGATCGAATCTAGTTTTTTACATCAACACTAACCATACAAATTCACCTTTTAATATACCAGCACCACATCTGTCCAAACCCCATTCTTCTTAACAAGTATAAGAGAAACTTCTAATTTACATGATCCAATGCTTCTAAATGTCAAGTTTACACACAATACTAGGAACCCCACTTCTCATACCAGAGTCCACACACTAATTGCGCACAAGAATTGCAACCTCCCCATATAAAATGGTTTTAGGATTTAAAAATTAGGGGTCAATAAATTTTCTAAGCCTGACCGACAAGACTTTGTCCAAGAGGTTATAAACACTCCCGATAATACTAATAGGTATAAAGTTTTGAATATCAAAAGAATCCCATTCTTGGAGATCAAGGTAATGACCAATGCATTCAAAGTCCTTATGAGTAACCTCTATCATGAAACTTAAGAAATAAGTCCATCACATCATTCCCGACGATAGACCAATATTTTTAAAAGAATGCCATTGTGTAACCATTCAGGCCCGGGGCCTTATCTTCGCTCATCGATCCTAAAACTTATGTGACTTCATCTGAAGTGAACTAACCCTCTAAGATTTTAGCCTAGGCGCTCGAAATGCTCCCCACCATACCCCCATCTAAATAAGGACATCACTCCTCTTCTCTAAACATATATTCGTAAAACTAAAAGATGACCCAATTCACTTCCCTAGATTCTTCATATTCTACCCCCATCTATTGTGATCTTCTCGATATGATTAAAGAAACGGTGAGAGCTATCCACTTTATTAAAGTGCTTAGTATACTTTTCACCCTCTCTTAGCCAAAGTGCCCTCGATTTTTGCCTCCAATCTATCTCCTCCTCAGTAAGCCTCCTATCTATCACCTCCTTACTTGCCTCCCTTACCATCTTCTCATCAGTAGAGAGACATATTATCCATTCCTTCTCATCTAAGATCCTAACTTCCTCCGTCGATATTGATGTGGTCTCCCTCCTATTTCTGATGACTTATATGTTCCAACATTTAATGTCTTCCTTGATAAGGCCCATCTTGTATGCCATGCTGAAGATGACATCATATTCGACCATAAAAATCATTCACCACTCATTGATAGTATCCACAAAGTTCACCCCTCTGAGTCACATATTTTCAAATCTGAATGGGGTCCTACCTTCTCTCTCCCCCCTAACCCCCCACCCCCAAACAAAATTGGTCAATGATCAGATGTGACCAATGGAAAGCATGACTGGATCATCCCATGGAAGTTCTCTTTCGACCCATGGGAAATAAATAAGCGATTTAATCGAGACAAAAATAAGGAATCTCTACTGCTTGACCACATGAACATTCCTCCTTCTAGCAGTTGGTCCGTCAACTCCATCTCGTCAATAAATTTTGAGAATTATCTCATATATCTATTGATTATTCCTCCCCCTATTCTATCAGACATGAACATGGCCTTATTGAAATCTCTCCCCAACCCAAAATGCCACAGAACACCCCGAACCCCATTGAAGCCTGCAAGTTTTTACCACAGTTCCCATTTGCTAGTTTTCTCTATCGGGCCGTAAATCCCGTAAAAACTTCAAATGAAGTCATCCTCTACATTCCTACACAAAAAAGAAAAAGACCACACTCCTTTAATTCTCTTCACTAAAATAACAACACATGTATCCCACATAATAATCACTCCTCCTGAAGCTCCCGTAGCGTCCGTATTATTTCATTTAACCCTATGGTCTCCGAAATAGATCTTGCTACACCATCATCCATGTGGATAAGTTTCGTTTACTGTAAACCCAAAATACCTGGTTTCCACCTCATAATATCCCCACTCACGGTGTCACACTTGTCGGGATCATTCAATCCCCTCACATTCCAATAATTCAGCCTAAGTTTCATTAAAAAAAATATAAACACTTTAGTCTACTCCCCCACCATGACTCTTTATTTCACATCCTTTCAAAACTTCTTATTTTCTCATATAATCTTCTGGACTCACATTCACTCCCCTCGAATTCTAACCCCGAATCTTTATTGAATATCCTATCATGTTCTACATTCAACCCTCTGGGTCCCTCCCCCTCCACATACTTGTTCACTAGTTCCCCATCCTCTCTTTGAATTCAATCTCTACCTACAATTTGGAGGTTTGTAACTCTATAAAATAAAGGTCCTTCTTGTGTCCTCACCCCCCCTTATTTTTGTTGTGTCATGAAGCCCCTTTGAATTAGTTTTTTTTGCTCACAACCACCCTAGCCATTGTGTCTTCGAAGGGGTAACGTATGCGTCAAGAGAACACTTTAGAGATTGACTCATGGTTATTTCTTGGCAAGTGATTTAACCCAAAGTTGGTCTTATCATTTGAGACCACATGGTCACCCGTATCAATGTAACATAAATTGTCTAATACCCACTCATCCATGTTTCTCTCCTTTTGTTCCCCCACACTTTCGACCCCCAAACTCTCCAACCCTTCTCCTGAAATTGCGTTGCTTTCATCCATATTGGTTAAAATAGAACACCCCACTAGCCCCACACTAGGATAACCTTTTATTTCATCTCCGAGGACTACCTCCCTACCTAAGGTGAACATCTACCCTCAAATTTTGGTGGTTGATGCTCCGATGACTATCCCCACATATGGAACTCCCTTTCTATGAATCTATATAAATCACCCACAAGATTACCGCCTATGATTGTAGTTGAGAGGATAAATTCCTCAGTGTATCCTCTGATATGGTATTCGTCCCATATTGCCAAACCAAAGGCCCAGTCTCCAATATTAATTTGAATGTTAACAGGTATCACACCACTCCCTCTCACAAGAACTCTATCCCACTAAAGTTCTTCACCTCGCATTATTTACTTTAATAAACTGCCACATCTCTCGCCTATCGCTTTAAGGACCTTATTTCCCAATAGTTGGAGGGGGGGAGACCCATTTACTCGAATCCATCGAAATTCACACTTTCTTATCATAGATACAAACCCTGCCAGAGGATGCCATTTTTGAAGCCACAATGATTCACCATTGAAAAACCAATTCTTGCCCTCCATAATTGTGTCTGGATCTCTTTTTGATGCAAAAACAAATATGAAAAGTGAGGAATGCAGGTTCATTACTCCACTTCTCTCGTAGGTTTCCGTCGTTATGTTACCCATTGCTTTATCTTCTCTCGATATGGAGGCAAAATATCCATGATGATACTACAACCCATCAATTCTCTTTGAAAGAATTTCACTCTCGTAAGACACGAGCCATCTTTCACGATGATGTTGAAAAATGAAGTGGAGTCTTCAATGATATTGATAGACGAGAGTGTTCCACTTTGGTTGCTTGAAAAAATGACCGTCCTTCCAAAATATTCTCCATCTCGACATCCTTCATTTTCACTAGCACACAAAATCTAAATATGCCTTCGAGAATTATCCTACTAATCATAATATTGAACCACATCATTTTCATACTGAAGTTAGTCTAAGCTACCAACTTTATATTCTCCTTCTATCTCATGTTAAATAATTTTCCAACACTTTTTGAAGCTTCTCATAGGCAAGAACTCAACAAAAGGACTTCTCCCCTTCACAAGAAGTACTTATTTGTTAATCTCCTTACTTCTTCACTTGAATCTAAAATGAAAACTCTTAACGAAACACTCTTTAGAAATTTCAAACCTTTTTGTTCCCATCTGGAAATCCGCCTTCTTATTCTCGAGAGAATCCATCATTGCCTCAATGATCTACTTGTGGTTCCACCATTAATATTAATACATCATCTCCCTAAAAAACATCCAAAGCAAGTCTCACATAAAAGCAGGCATTAGATGATTTTTTTAAGGTTTTTCCTTCTTATATTTAAATTCAAAATAATGCTTTGAGAGAGGCTTAAAGATGACCATGGAATGATTATAGATCCTATTACTTAGACCTGATGCTAAGGGTACGGGTAAGGGAGTTATTCATCTTTCGGTACGAATATGGTTGATGCAATTTGATTGTACCCTAAATAAAACAAATATGGTTGATGCAACTGGTAAATTGGATATACACTATTTCGATAATTGTATAATTTTTCTTTAATAAAGATGTAATGTGCATAGCTATAGTAAGAAGTCATTTAGTTTAAACTCTGTTAATTGTCAAGTAGTTGTAACTTGACATTTCTTATTTTTAACATAACTACTATTGAAGTAAACGAAATACTCTTGGATATCAACCATAGATAAAAATTCCTAACAATCGTTCAAAAGAGATAGAGTTTAGTAAATAAAATAATGATGTCAAACATTTTATAAAAGTTAGAAATACATTAAACAAAGTGAGCATTACGTTTATTATCGGCAATATATTCTCATACTAACAGTGTTCGATACTAAGTGTAATTTCGGACAATTGTTTTCATACTAGTATGTGCTTATTACTTGTTAGGACAATTTATATATTGTAATTAAAAATTACAGTAAAGAGTTTTATGATGAAATCGAATACTCAAAATAAATAGTTTAGTTTATTTTACTTCTCATAATTAAATTGCTACCTCATACGATTATCGCAAATATGAACCACATGATTTAAAATCCATATATATATATATATATATATATATTACAAAATCAAAATAAACAATCACTATACCAAAAACAACAATCAATGCATGGTTTAAAACTGTGTCAGATCAAATCTGGCAAGGTTTTGGACTGCGCCAGAATCAAGTGTTCTAAAATGATCATTTTTCCTAGCACGGTTTAATTGTGTGCTAGATTTTCCCAAACAGGAATACTTCTAGCACACTTTAAAACTGTGATAGAATTTAATATTTTTGGCACACTTTTGGCACACTTTATAACTATACCAGATTGAGAACATTATGGTACACTTTTGGCACAGTCCAAAACCGTACCAAAATTTGATACACTTTTGGCACGGTTCTAAACTGTGCCAAATTTTTTGATGAAATAAAAAAATTAACTATTTGAAAATAAGACAATTCATAAACTGCGAATCTCGCACATTGTTAATAAACTAATTTACATACAAACTTCAAAATATTACAAGTCTTAATAGTTGACAGACCAAAAAAAATGGGCAGAGTTTCCTCCATTTTCTGGATAATAAAAAATCTATTAGTATAAAACTTGCATAATGTAAATCCCGCACGACCATAAAATATAACAATAAAATTACAAAACCCCGCATGGTCATAAAAGTTAATGATAAAATTACAAAAGGACGCACGACCATAACACAAAAAAATAGAATCCTGAATATGAACGACATTAAATAAATAATCCCCTTGTTTTAAACCATTGACTTCTTCTTGTGTTCCACGTGGATAAATGTTAATGATAAAATGTAATCTTGCAAAAAAAATAGGATACAAAAAAGAGATGATATTAGTAACCAAGTAATTTTTAAAAAATCTTGTTCAAGCTGAAAAATTACATATACGAGTTGTAATTATTATTGTATTCTCAAACCAAAAGTCTTATGACTACGTGGTCAGCTCCTACGAGTTACATTAGTCCCATGCGAGGTGTTTGTGCCTCTTACGGGGCCGTTCAAAGATTGGTTTAAGTTTTCACCCTCAAATGATATGTTTTTAAGAATAATCTAACCATTTTCAAATTATTCTCATATTCTCAAATCGTAAGACCCGTGACTATGCGGTCAGTTCCTACAAGGTACAATGGTCCCGTGCGAGGTGTTCAGGCCTCTTACGGGACTGTTTGGGGGCTAGTTTTGATTTTCACTCTTTAACGGCTTATTTTTAAGCCTAATCTAAATATTTTCAAATTATCGTCATATTCTCAAATCGGGAGATCCGTGACTGTGCGGTCAGTTCCTATGAGTTACATTGGACCCGTGCGAGGTGTAGTGCATTTTACAGGACCATTTGATGGACGATTTAGGTTTTTACCCTCTAACGGCATGTTTTTAAGCCTGATCTAAATATTTTTAAATTATCATCATATTCTCAAACTCGGAGACCCATGACTACTCGGTCAGTTCCTAGGAGTTAAATTGGTCTCGTGAGAGATGGTAGTGCCTCTTACGGGGTCGTTTGAGGGATGATTTAGGTTTTTACTCTCTAACGAAATGTTTTTAAACCTAATCTAGATATTTCCAAATTATCTTCATATTCACAAACCGATAGACCCATGACTACACAGTGAGTTCCTACAAGTAACACTGGGCCTGTGTGAGGTGTTAGTGCATCTTACGGGACCATTTGAGGACTGATTTAGGTTTTTACCCTCTAATGACATGTTTTTAAGCCTAATCTAAATATTTTCAAATTATCATCATATTCTCAAACCGAGAGTCTCGTGACTATACGATCAGTTCGTACAAGTTACGTTGGTCCCGTAGGAGGGGCCCATAACGATTATGGGGCCATTTGGGGGCTGGTTTGGGTTTTCACCCTTTAACGACTAGTTTTTAATCATAATCTAGATATTATCAAATTATAGTCATATGCTCAAACAGAGAGTCCCATGACTAGGCAATCAGTTTCTATGAGTTACATTGATCCTGTGCGAGGTGTTAGTGCTTCTTATGGGGTTGTTTGGGTGTTGGTTTGAGTTTTCACCTTCTAACGACATGTTTTTAAGCCTAATCTAGATATTTTTAAATTATTATCATATTCTCAAATCAAGAGACCAGTGACTACACGATCAATTCCTACAAGTTATGTTGGTCCAGTGCGAGGTGTTTACGCTTCTTACGTGGCTGTTTGGGGGCTGGTTTGGGTTTTCACCCTTTTAACGGCTTGTTTTTAAGCTTAATCTAGATATTTTCAAATTATCGTCATATTCTCAAAGAGGGAGACGCGTAACTTAGCAGTCAGTTCCTACAAGTTACATTTGTCCCGTGTGAGGTGTCCTTGACTCTTACGGAGCCATTTGGGGTATGGTTTGAGTTTTCACCCTTTTAACAACTTATTTGTGAATAATAGTGATTATTAAACAATAATTCCTATGTCCACCGAATAAAATATGTAAATTTTCCCATCATGCATTTCGAGATCATGGAAATAGAGTCCAAATCGAAGAATTAGTAAATTCAATTAAGACTTGTGTAAGTGAAATTGATATATCCAACTTATCTAAGTACATGAAACTAAGTGGATCAATATATATTTATGATGTGGCAAACACAAAAAGGAGAAGGGAGATGAAAGAAAAGAAGAAAAGGAAAAATATATGTTTGTATGACTACCGGTCAAGTAGAAAAATTTCATTGCAGTGACTATGAATTGGAACCTTCTCTTTTATCGCATTCGAAGCTGATTTTGTTTTTCCATCTCTAGATATCCATCTCTTTTCTACTTACCTAATAGATTATAATTAATTAGTACATATAACTAATTATAACTATGATTTCATTGAACTAGAAACTCAGTTGAATGTCAATAATAGAGTTTTGTAAACCTTGAGGGTAAATTTGAAACTCTCCTACATAAAATTTGACCTTTAAATAACTCATTATAACTCTGAGAGAGAAAATATTAATCAGAATAATGTAGGATAGGCTTCTTCAGAAGTTACCCACGGATATTTTTTACCTTGTAGTATACATCAATGTTTCTCTAGGACAAATGTATTTGAAGTATTTTTATTGTCATGGGAAGTGCGAAAAAATGGGGAACCGTGAGATTATTTTAATAATTCTTAGGGGTTGAAGATCTTGTTGTCCATCCAAGGAGCTTTTGTTGATTTTAAGTTCTTTTTAATCAATTTTGTGTACATTACTCGACTTGCATTTCTTTTAAATTCTTATTTTACTCCAAATAAATTTGTTAAAAACACATCTTACATCTTCTTATGTTATGATACCTACCAAAACTAGCTTCAGGGGTGTATTTCGTTATACTTAACCGCCACACGACTGAGACCATCAGGTGCTGCTGAATAAGAGAAGTTTACAAGCTCATCCCGATCATGAGTTGCTAGAATCTTGGGGATAATATAGAGTGAAGTTGCTTCCCTACCAATCTGAAGCAACAAAGCTACCTATAAACAAAAAATTATAAGAAATCGTTAAAAATCATTTTTTTGTAAAAAAAATTATATAAACAATTAAAAACTTGTTCTATATTAGAAAACAAGTTTTTATATAAAACAAGTTTAGTTTTTTTATTAATACAATTATAAATAATGTAGAATCCGTTTTATTAAAAACTTTACATAAAAAAGTTTATTTAATTAAAAATAATGTAGAATTTATTTTTAATGCACTAATATATTCTTATACTAATGTGTATTAACGTATTGAGGGGTAAAAGTGTCTTTTGGGGCTGAAAAAGTTAATCAACTGACAGTAAAGCCAGTCAAATAACGATTTTCGTCAATTTTGGACCCTAACCGACTATAAAGTAAACAAATAGATCCAAACTTTAGATGGTAAAAACTACTGGACCACAAAAAATAAAAGACCCTTAATTATATTTTCACATAATACTAGTTTTACAAGTATAAATCTACTACTTTTACAAGTATAAATATATCACCTTTCTCAATAACGGTTATGATATCATCCATAAGTTTTTATCTACTATTATGTTGACTTCATTCCAATTTCTATGTTTTTCTATATGATATAATTTAAATCTTGTATTTTATACTTTTCTAGTTTTCTCAGTGGCCCATTAAATTTATAGTAAACAATCGATATTCATGGTATCAACTAACTCCGTCTCTTTTCTGTCAACGATCCAGGTCGCTAGCCTAAGTCTAATATCCTATACTAGCTTCTTTATCTCCATACGTCCAGATTATTGTAGGAACTCTTGTCCACTTCTCATCGCACATGGGGGCCGGTGTGATGCCCCATGCCTATTTTTGAGATACCTGGTGGTAGATACAATGCTCATTGCCTATTTTTTGAGATACCCGATTGCAGGCATAATGCATCACTTGAGGGAAATGCTTTAGTATTAGTACGTATATTCATAGTACTTTTGTTCATAAGGATTAGGCAAAGTTTTATGTTGGTTGTCATTTACTTAACACAACCCTTCTCCTTTATTGGGCTTGGGACTGATAATATCCAAAAAAACATATATAAGAAGTTAAACACGACATAGAAGAAGTTTTTAAAATGATCAGATGCATCCTAAAAATAATGAATACAACTTAATATAATATTATATGATATATATCGGACCCTATATTGAAAATTGTTTCATTTTTTTGGTTGTGCTCGACTTGTCGTGTCGCATTTTATTCGAATCATGTTTGTATTAGGTAAAAAAATAATTTATTTTCGTGCTTTTTGCTTTGAATATTATATTAAAATTACAAAATATTGTTATTCTTTTATACAAAAAATGATTTTTTTTTACCAAACACAAGCACGACATACATAAAGCGCAACACAGGGAAATATTTTATTTTATTAATTTACCTAACATGAACATGGCTCAAATAAAATGCGACACGGTATGAAAACATATTTTTTACGTAATACGAATACGGACCAAATAAACCACGATACAGCAATACACGAGACAATTTTTTTTCACCTAAACATGGACATGGCCCAAATATAATGTGACACGACATGCCACAAATTTTTAAAACAAACATGGCCCAATTAAAAGGCAAAACGTCGTTAAATCGTATTTTTACGTCACTTCCTGATTTTTTTTGCAAATCATATTTTACGTCATTGGTTTTTATTTCTAAGATTTTGGGAAATTATATTAACTATGTTATGATTTTTCAGTCACTTTCAGATTATTTTTTTTTTGCAAAATTAATGCTTTTTATTTGATAATTGATTTTTATTTTTAATTTTGTTACATTATTAATTATGTATGAATATTTTTATTTCCTTTATGAAGATGAAGCGTTTTTGCATTTTTTTTTCTTAATGTTCGAATAAATCAAGTTACTTGGAGATTTTGTTGGCAATTGTTTTTGTGCTATTAAGAGAGAGAGAGAGCGAGAAAGAGAGAGAGAGAGAGAGAGAGAGAGAGAGAGAGAGAGAGAGAGAGAGAGAAAGAGGACGAAAAAGACGGGAGGCTGCATCGCATTAGTTGTGCCACGTATGAACCCGCATTACATACTTTTATTAGAATACCTTACGAGAGTAGTACAATATGATTATATATAGAGAGGATTATTGAAATGATTATATATATATATATGGAGAGGATCACAAGTGAACCTAAAAACCGACTTTTTAATTAACTTCAAGAAACAAATACCTTACAACCCATTAATTTTAATTCATGTGGTGTAATTGGTTCGCGTAAGCGGTAACGCACACGCGTGTGACCCGAGACCCCCTTACCCACTACCCCTAACTTCCACCCCACCCCTACCCCCATCATGGCAGACCACTAGTTAAAAAAAAAAATAAGTTGTTGGAATGTTTACTCAGGGGTAAGGGCTGTCGTGGTGGTGGGGGGCACGTGTAAAAAAATATTCGATCGACACACGTGTCTGTTGCCATGGACGCGGACCGATTACAACATAGGTATTAAAAATAGTGGGTTGTTAGGTATTTTTTTTGTTAAAGTTCATTAAAAAGTTCGGTTTTTAGCTTCACTTGTTATCCTCTCCATGTGTGTGTGTGTGTGTGTGTGTGTGTGTATGTGTGTGTGTGTGTATGTGTGTGTATATATATATATATATAAATACACTAGGGTATGCCCGTGCCTGAAGGCACGCTGAAAATTTTTAAAGTACATAATCGCGAAGCGACAAAAATTTCCAAAGTGTAATAATTAAAAAAATGTTAAATACATGTGCCAATGGCTCATAATTAAAAAAACATTGTTCGAGTGAATGAACTTGAAACTACTTTAAAATTCAGAAATTACAAATATGGAATTTAAAATTTTAAAAATAATCTTATAAAATATAAATTGTGCATTATTTTTTTAACTATAGAGTTTCAAACTGTTTTAATTTTAAAGAAAATCTTACTGTTTTAATTGTCTTACATGAAAAAAGTGTAGTATTTAAAAAAAGTTAAAATACATGTGCCGATGGCTCCTAATTAAAAAAATATTGTTCGAGTGAGTGAACTTGAAACTACTTAAAAATTCAGAAATTACAAATATTTGCACATTACTACTTTCATGAAGAACCCAATTGATGGCAAACCCGGTTTATAACACATAAATCCAGTTAATCAAAAGCTGAACCCAGTTAAAAAAATACAAACAAACTCATGAGGTCTAAAAAAACTCATTAAATAATCATTATGAGAAAATAATTCAAGAAAGATGACAAAAAACAATGAAATTTTGAGAGAACATATTGTATAAAAAGTTTATTTTTTTGCTATTTTTTTATAAATCAACCAACAAATTTCATTAAAGGTCCAAGAGAGATGACAATACATAAAGGGTCATGCACTCCCTCTTGAGGGCATAGACTACATCAATAGCCGTGACAGTACAAATATTCTATAACTTAGCCCAAAGCACGATCCGAATGTTTAAATGAGAGTAAAGATACAAATATTCTATAACTCAAACACAATGCTCCAAGCCCGAGGCAGCATTCCTTACCTAATTCTAAATCCACGCTCTTCACCAAAGCCCCTTTTCCCCAAATTCACAAAGCTCTCCGGAGGAGATCTTCACCAAAAACTCAAACACAATGCTCCAAGCCCGCCAACTGGAGCTGAAGATCAGAGATGAAGTACTCAGCTTATGCAAAAAAAATGAACTTACAACATTTTTATACACAAAATAATATTTAACCTGGATTACCTTCCCCGTCACTGTCAGCAAACAACTTGATATGAACCATACATATGAGATCTAATGCCACTGTCATCAAACAAAACATATGAGATCCAAAATAGTAAATAATGAAGGATCCAAAACATATGAGACCCAATATAGAAAACTTATTAAGCTCTGGAGATCGAAATACCTGAGCGGTCTAATGAAGAGAGGCCCGGAGATTTCAAGCTCCACAATAAATCCCACTTCTTAAAAGAGAAAAACATACACTGAGACAAAAAAAATGCAACAATATTTAAAATAACACCAAAAAATGCAGAGGAGAATCATACATAGAGAGGAGACTCGACGGAGAATAATACAGAGTTTACAAACCTTACCAACCATTACCAAACAGATCTATGTATCTCAGATCCGTGTCATTGACATCATTCATGAAACATAACTATGTGAAAACAAAACTCTGAAGCCCTTATACCTTTGACTCACTTGAGTCTATACTGTATAAGTGCTCATCTAGTTTGGAAATTGTGACAAAATTGAGTCCAACCTAGAAACCAAAGAGCCTCAGAGAATGGTTTGCTTCTTCATCTCTCCATCTTGTAATGATCAAGGAACTATTGCCAACACTCACACACTTAGAATTCATTTCATACATGTCATATTGCATTATTATGTGTGAAAATGTGTTGAGTGTGTTTAAATCCCTAAGTTTGATTTTTAATAATTTTTTGGGATTTTTTAAACATTTTGAAAACAATGTTTTAATAATTAAAACTTGATTTAGAAGTTTTTGGGGTCACTCTCCAAATATTAATTGTTGTGATTTATGGCCTAATGTTACTTTGGGTAGAATACAAAAGCGGCAGAGATTTAAGGGTTTACTTTGTAATTAGTTTGGACGCGCATTTTACATCCCTTCATTAGCCAACACCTGTTGCCCTCTGATTGGTTGCAAGTATGTTTCTTTACTGAGACAATACTCGCGTGTGTTATCATCCCTTGGATCATTCCTTATCAATGGTCTGCATGTCGCCTTGGAGAATCCCAGTGTAACCTTTTAAGCCAATCAGCGCTCGTTTAACCACCGCCTTGTGTGAGCCCTTAGATTTAAGTCAATTTGAATTGACTTAATCCTGACCCTTGGTTTTGATCAGATATCTCGAACCTTCTTGTCCCACTATAAAAAGAGTCCTTTTCTCAGACTTCGAAGACTTTTGCCATTTTTGCATTCTTCTAAGTTTAGAGAGAGAAGAGAGAGAAGTGAGAGAAGATAGAAACCAGAGAGAAAAAGTTAGAAACCCTAACTTTGTCCAAATCCTCTTCAAACCCTAACCCAAACACCATAACCAAAAACACCATCCTGAGTGTTTCTTGAGTGTTTGAGAGTTTAAGTTGAGTTATTTTGGTTGCTGTAACCTTGTGTTCTTGAGATCTTGTTTCCAACTTAGACTTCTACTCAGATCTAGTTTCTGATTCCATAGAAATCTCAGATCTGGAGTTTTTCATGTTACATTACACTTAGTTTCGTTTTATTTCTCATCTTGAGAAATATATTGTTGATTATTTTACCTAAAACGTTTTCTTACTTCGAGATCAACAATAAATGCTTTCTGTTTCTTGTTCTTGTAAAACTAAACCTTGACCTAGTTTGGAATCTCACTTGGAGGTTTTCAATCTCGAAAATCTTTTCAAAACGGAGATTGATTAAGATCTTGACTGATTTCGAAGCAAGATATCCGTGGATTCTGGGATAGATTAAAATGTCAAAAAGGTTCAAAGTTTTGTAAGAAAGAAAGAAAAGAAAAGAGCACAGCATATAGTGTAACTGTAATTTGTTAGGACTGTTTGTACTTAATAAGTGTGCGTGTGTGCATGCATGTGTTAGAGAGCACTTCCACAAACACTTTCACCCTACAACACGAAAAGTGTTGGTAATAAGATCTTGTGAACATAAGTCGACGTAAAGTGCTAGAACAAATAAGGAGTTTACAAACTGAGAGAACTACATCTATCATCAGAACTGCAGAAAAGTTATAAGGACGCCAGAGGGTACATTCCTAAACTTATATAGGTCTGAGTTGTTTGCATGTTAGTTAAATAGCTTGTAACTCATAAATTTGTTTTAGTGAATTTTCTTTTTACTCCGTAGAGGGAGTCGTGGATGTTTCCTCAATTGGTGAGGTTTTACCACGTAAAAAATTGTGAACAGAATCTTTCTACATTTTCTCACCTCATTCTTGGTTCTGCTGTGTATAAAAACTTGTTTAAATTTTCTTTTAAACTTGTTGCCTAAATCTTGAATAGATCTCGTACATACTGATTTGTTAAACACATCTTGTGTTCAAACTTTTTGATTTAAGAAAAGAGTTTCTTTAAAAAACAACTCGGAGTTACTTAAATAGTTTATTTTCAATAAACGGCTTTAGTAACGCTTTTTCAAACTCTGTTTTTTATATACTCACGAACAAATAGCAATGATAGATCAATGCTGAAAACTGGGTCGAATACACAGTAATCAACAAATCCGGGTATTAGCAAGTGAGAGAGATAAAGGGACTGAAAACTGTAGTTATTACACACACTAATAAACAAAACCATTAATAAAATCGGCTGCCTCAACTGCAAAAAATAAAACACCTCAACTGCAAAAATCAAATCACGAAATCTATACCTGTTTGAAACAAACGCGTTTGAGGCAAACGCTGAAATAGAAACAACGAAAAATCAAACCACAAAAAATCATACCACGAAATCAAACGTCTTGGCTCGTGTTGAAATAGAAACAACAAAAAAGCAAACCACAAAAAATCATACCATGAAATCAAACGTCTCGGCTCGATTTATTTGGAAAAACCCTTTTATTTTTCCGACGCGATTTATTCGGAAAAACGCTTTTGTTTTCAGGTTGAAAAAAGGCTCATGCATATACTACCTTTGATTTAGGGATGAAGTATATAACTTTGATTTGGGACTGACTTGAAAAATGCCTCGTGAAGCAGGCCATTGATTTCGTGTTTATTTGAGACTGACCCGTGATTTCATGAAAAAATGATGATGTTTGATTTCGTGTCAAAGTATATACCTTTGATTTCGTGAAACATACCCATTGTTTGAGAGAAAAAGTAGAAGTGAGAGAAAATGGATCGATTTTGTGGTGTGGGGTTCTGATTTTGAGGGTTTGAGAAAGAGAGGGTGTGTTGTCGTGCAAGAAGGGTGGGGGAGAGGATAAAAAGATAGGTAATTCACCCAAATAGCCCTTATGTTTGAATTAAAGTGGAAGATGGGTAATTAAGTATTGAGGAAGAAAAGAGGGGGAATCCAAATTTGAAAGGGACAAAATAGGTAGGGCAAGAAAAATTTATCCTGATGACATCATTGTCTAAGCTTATGACATACATAAGTTTTCTATTTTATTTTATATATATATAAAATAAAATAGAATACATATCTTAGTGTATGTATATATATATATATATATATATATATATATACATACACTAAGATATGACCGTTCCTTAAGGCACGACGCAAAATTTTAAAAGTGTACATCATAGATTAGACCATACTTCGTATTTAGTTCGCAATAATAATAATAGTATAACTTGGACCTTGTATAGACATCATAATTTAAGTAAAATAAAGATACATTGAATCATAGACATCCATTACAAAACACCATACTAAAATAGATACATTGAATCACAGACATGAATTAAACCATTACAAACCACATTATCTTACGTCCATCATCTGGATCAGCCACATAAAGGAACTTAATCATCTCCACGATGCTAAATAGAAGGAAATAAACATGGGCCTCTTCTCGTTTTTATTTTTTATAAACCCCCACCCCTTCTCCATCTCATGGATGAACTTACCCTCTGTTGAATATATACTCATGCCCAACCCATTATGGAACATGGAGAATTCTCCTTCTTTGTACACATACCTTGAATTGTTTCTCCATTTCTAGATAGCTCATGTAAACACTTGCAATTTCCATTAGCTTTGTGTATTGGTGGTTTCGATTTCGTATCACTATTTTATACAAATATCTGTGATGTTGAATATCACTTGCAATATATTTCATATCACTTGAAATTGTCATAATAACTGTGATAGTGAATATTTTTGCAAAAGAAAAGTACCCAAATACTTGAAATTGAAAAGTTGAAAAATACCCAAATATTGTGTATTAGTGCATTGTATCCGACCATCATTTCCATTGAGTGAAGAACGAAAACCACAGGAACACGATGAACCCAAATGCGTGTCCGCCATCATCCCCATTGCTTAAATGAGTGTCCTTGTGTGAGCCCAAAACGTTGTGGTTGCTGAGTAACCAAATAGAGTGAGTATCTAAATACAGGTGGTTTAAGAATTGAGATGTAAAAACTAAAAATTCAAATAAGCTGTGATAAAAGAACAAAGTGAGACTTTAGAATGCCTTCTTATTTGTTCTGGTCCGCAGGGGGTGCATCATGATATTGATTTAAAGTTGAACATGTATGTGGAGTTTACAAATGAGAAGTGGAACATGTATGTAGATACTTATCAGTTAATAGTATTCAAACGTATATGAAAAACATGTAACAGACTATAGGAAAATTAAGGATTTTAAGTTCACCAATTATAGGAAAATTAAGTTCAAAATAATTTACTAATATGTCAAAAATAATGAATACAAATGTTTTCTAATATTACACATTGGGAGTAATGGAAGACAATGACTTTTATCTACGTTAAAAAAGTTAAAGCCTCTTTGATACGTCAAATCCTGAGATTGAAAAACATTTGATATGTCAAATAGTGAGATTGCAAACTTTCACCTCCAATTATAGAATAACACACTAGAAAAATTCACACTAATAGAAAATTTTCTAAAAAACAAGTATAAGATCTATTTAAGCCGTTAAATCTCATAATCAAGCAAGACTTACAAGCACAGACTGAGCTGAAGTACGTTAAATAAGAAGACAAATGAACATAAAATGTTACTTAACTTATGAACTTAGTATATTATTAATCAAATAACACAAAAATTCATTTGGGTATTTTAAGTAAAGAGTGTGCATGAATTAGTTTCTCGGTGCTGAACTATTCATGGAACAACTGTTTATAAGGACATTTGTTGATATATATATATATATATATATATATATATATATATATATATATATATATATATATATATATATATATATATATATATATATATATATATAGGGACATTTATTATTAGATAAAATGATTATTGAGATGTCCAATTCAGATAGCCACTGAGGAAAGGCTCCTTCAAGTTCATTATCACTCAAGTCCAAGAAACGAAGAGCTGTTTGATTACCACTTCATAACCTATCCAGACCCTCGGTAATCTATTCAAATCCTGTGTAGGCCATGCACGGTATCATGTCTGATATACTTCTTTACAAACTGAAACCGCTATCTTGCTAGCTTTAACTCTACCGCCATGATATATGACTCCTCCCACACGCCTTCTCCTTATTTAAATGTACACCCATTTGCTACCCTCATATCAAACCTACAAAACGAAAATTTGAACCATCATAATGAAAATATAAACCAAGTAAATATAAAGCATACAACATCTGACACTCAAGGAAATAGAAAGCATACATTACCTCTGTCTATAAACTGTAAAAACTGCATTTGAAAAACTAAAAGTAAGGGGAGTTAACAACTAATAAATTTTTTTAAAGTTAATGGATAAAAACAAAATATTAACAACTAACATTCATTAAATGCATCTGTACTTGACATAATAAATACACTAAAGGGGTTTTAATAAACATTTACATCAACAAAAGAACATAGAGCTGCAAACATTCTTGTGTAATTTAGTCAGTTCCGGCACAAGGGGAGCCCCAACAAAAGTAAGATCTCCATGGATTGAAGATGTCTCCGACATGGCTTCAAACTTTAGAAATGTCCAAATTTGGGAGGTTGCCCAGTAAGCGAGGTAATGGGTGGAATACGCCATTGAGTTTGAAGTCAATCGTTATTGAAGCGAAGGTGGGAGTAATAAAAAAAATAGTTCTGATGATGATACCATGGAAGATGGACTCATAGAGAAGTTGATTCAAATCTTTAACTGAGATTCATTGATAGAAAAGGATAAATTCCAACAAAACTTCAAAACTCGAAAACCTAATCAATCAGCAGCAGGGTATTATCTCGAATGAAGAATTTGCTCCTTCGAATCACCAAAACTTTGTGATCAATGCAATGCTTCGAATCTACTCCGAATCTTCTCGTAATTATAAAAATTAAGGATCTAATGAGAAATAAAACATAGCATCATTGATTTAGAATTTATAGACGATTACGAAATAAGAAAGAAATGATGTCTCATTAGAGAGAATCATCAATAATATCCAATAAAAACGGCTCAATTAAAAATGCAGATTCAAGCAAATTGGGTAAAATTGAATACAAAAACAACGTTGAGTTGTGTTGTGACACCATCAGATCTTGTAAACTTCTCTAAACTCACCCCTTACAAAAGTAAATATACCATAATAATAACTTAAAGATGTAACAGAAAACTAAATCCACCTCAATAATTTCTATTCGACATATAGAATCATAAACTTCAAAACTTTTATGCAGTAGCATATTCAAAATTTGTTTAGATCAGAGACAACTACCAAAAATTTCAAATCAGTAACACTATCAGACCTACTCGATCCAGAAAAAAGAGATAAAAGACAAACAAATTGAAATCAGTAACACAATCATAACACTGTCAGCTTCTCCTCTCAATCCAAACGGTAATATATCTAACATGAGCTGAGAGAATGTGAGAAGAAACATAATAAAGTCTGCTTTTTGTATCCCAAAATTACTCAATCTTATTTATTTTACCTGATAATGGCTTGATAATCATATAATATATAAGCAAGAACCTTACCATAAGTAAGAGTGTGGTTGTGACACACAATTGAAGTACAAAAACGAAAAAATAGAGTTGAAATAAAAGCAAACATACAAATTGGAAAAGTGTGAAACTGACACATAATTGAAGTATGCATCTTTGGTATGTACATGATGAGTGTAAGATGATAAATAAGAATTATTTTAGAATAAAACATGATGGTATGCATCTTTGGTATGCACATGTGATTTGTTTCCATTATATCCTCACGACGAATTGTGTGGCATGCCATGACCCTAACAACGTTGTTCGCAAAATCATCGTACCTTAGTATCTAAACTTTCGAGTGGAATGTGAGGACTCAGATACATCCCCAAACGTCCAATTTAGTAAATGTTATGGATTTGTTTTCCTCATCTATGGCTTCAATCTGCTGTTTACCGGCGTGCTCTTTTCCTATGTCACAACAAGCAAATTATAGAATAAAAACAATATCAAAACTGTTGTTGTAAAATAAAGAAATGAAACTGCAGTATTACGGTCGTAATATAATCATATCATTACAGCTCTTTATGTAAAAATCAAACTAAACCAATATAGTCATAACGTTGCTTTGAAGTACAAACTTACCATTTGATGATGCAGGGTTGGTTTATACATGCTAATAAAAGATACTTGCAATAAAAAAAGCAACCTGTAGAACTTGGTACATAAGCAAACCAATTTATTTAAACCATCTGTTCAATGAATTAAAGAAAACATACAAAATCAATGTACCACTAATCCACTTACACACTATTCAAATAAATTATGTACCACTAATCTACTAGTGTCAACTTATTCTACTATTTTAGGAGCACACACATGTACATTGAAAAAGTGAAGGAATAAAGCTAAACTTGGTCATCTATTTAAGTTTACAGTAAGCACAAATTAAGTGTCAACACTACTATGTGCAAGTTGAAGGAATAATGTTTAAAAAATAATTAGGATGAGAATAAACATAGATATTTTGAAACAAAGATTTAGTATTTTACGACACAGTATTTTACAATTCAAACACCGTAAAAATTCAGCTATAGTGCCCAAATTTGATTTCATAACCCCCCCCCTCCCCCCCCCCCCCCCCCCCAAAAAAAAAAAAATATATTCTGATGTAATGGGATAGATACATCAAACCCACAATCTGTAACCTAAAATTGAGACCCCCAAATCAAAGCCCATAAATTTTAAAAAACCCTAAAACAAAGGGTCGTGTGTGTGTGATATACTGTAGAAAAGAATAGTGGATTAGCCTAGACCAAGGGATATATGAAATGGATAAATAAGATCATAAACAAAAACTAAGTGAACAAAATATTAAACACACATTAACTGAGTGAGCAAAAATATACCTCTTTAAGGGTCATTTTAGCTTCTCGATCAACTGTAGAGGCAACTAAGCCATTACAAATTTGGGACATGCACCGACATTGCCTGTTTATTAAAACCATTGGTGAGTGAAATTTCAAAATGATGAAACCATTAGTAATGAAAGAAAAAGATCATGGAAATGACCATTGTCAATCAAATCATAACACAAAATGCCAAAAATAAACCTAAATACTATAATCCACACTCTACCGACTATTAAGATTCAAAACAGTATTGGGATTTAAGACATAAAACATCACATTCTATTGGTGGTTCGTAAATTAAAAAAATAAATGAAAACACTCGCCTTGGAATTAGGACAAACTGCGCAAGGGTGAAAATGTTAAACTTTCAACCAAATGGGACGACGAGGGTTCATAAATAGGCAACAAGTCACAGCAAAATACATTTTAGTGTGAAAAAAAATAATCAAACTAAAAAGTAATAATTAAAAATGGGGAGCTGAATTTCCAAACTCAAATCATATGAGGTTGTCATGCAATTGTTACATTTCGATAAATGCAATTGAAAACCCAATGTCTCATCACAATTGTACTAAATATAGAGACAATTTGAACCTAACCAATTACCACATAATTTCGTGTTCGATATGTGTACAACCAAAACAAACTTTCCTTATAAAAAACACAATTAATAAAAAAGAAGAAAATATTGAAATTTTCATAAGCAACTTTACTTTACTTCTATTTGATATGCAGAGAGAATTGCACAGAAGTGAAAAAAACTGACCAATATATACCTGAGAACAAAATCAAGAAACAAACAAACCATTTCCAGATTTTATAAATATACATGAGTTAGTACTTAAAATAGCAAATTCATTCTCTTTGATTCCTCACCCTGCATATATTTCCTATGTTAACCACAACTAAGACTTCAAAAAATAAATTTTAAATTTTAAATTTCAAATAAGAGGCTACAAAGCGCGACTGCCCCAAAATGGTTCGAGGTATTAAGGGTGAGACGTCCTATCAAGATTTATAATCCTGTCATATTCTTGGCCTAAATCGTCGAGACACCGTGTTTAGTCCACACTCTCCCTGCAATCTCATTACGAATTTCATAAAACCAAGGCTAACGTTACACAACATACTCGTGATTAGAACATTATAGTCATGTCTACTTAGATATAATATGACCATTGAGCATTATAAAGGATATTCAATTACCTAAATTCATTCATTGAAACCTTGATCAATAATAGGTTGATGTTGCAATACTTAATAGACCAAATAGACACAAAGAATCATGGCTGAAATGAACTCATCACAAACTATTCCAACATAATAAGCCAAAAAGAATCAAGGCTGTAATGAACTAATCACATAAAGATAATTATCCTGAGTACTATTATCTGAATTTGCATATAGGTAAAAGTCAGTCAATTATCTTTTACCACTCGAGAGTTAATATCGGATGAGAGTCATCAGCATAATAAACTTTCAATGGTAATCTACAATACATATATTACATACCTTTTTGTTGTTGCGTCGTGTATAATTTTTAATAAGAAACTCAGAAACCACTCAAATCAAGGTTAAGGTAGGGTCAGGGAGCTCAAACAAAGCGTATTTGTTTTTAATGGATTACTGCATGACATACAAAAATGAAGCTATAATACATATTTTGTAAAACATACGAAAATTAAGTTGTAATACATATTTTGTAAAACATACATGCCAAAGATAGCTTCATGCAAAATTCTTACAAAAATAAAATTTATTACCAAATCAGGTGACACTTCGAGATCAAAACTTTTAGTGAATAACTTGACAAAACAGAGATAAAAAAGTATCAACAAACACCATATGTTTTTTTTCTATCAAATCACATTACACACCCTGCATCAACAAACACCCCCTGCAATAGTGGAAGCTTGACTGCGTCCTCCACATTTTCCTCTATAGATACTACTAAAAACAAATGATAAAAAACATTTAAACCTTTAGTTACTACTCTAGGGAAGTTGACCAAATATCTAGGAAATAGGAAAAGACTATCGAAAATTCAAGAACCAAGCTAAGCGGAATATGAGCCTTATCAAATGTACTTCCTGCTTCCCATTGAGTATAAATATGTAAAAAAAATGAAATCACATGAGTTCAAATACATTTCCTTATCAAATGTTTAGTAATACTTAAAAAGTGAGGGTGTTTGAGTTCAAATACATTGCCATATCAAATAATTCGTGATTCTTCAAACCACATTATTTCTCATTCAGATTTTACTATGGCCGCCCAAATTTTAGAATGCCCTTGCACCATCTAACACACAACTCCAAAAATCTCGTTCACTCTCAAAACCCGTTCTCCCAAAATATTTTAACTCTCAACACTTAAAACCACTTCAGTTGTGACTTATGAGATGAAGATGTATATGAATACGTCCTAGACAATGCAACAAAAATAGACCTATAAAAGATAATTGAGAATACAAAAATCTCGCATAATCTGATATAACAAATTTGCATAAAAATATAGAAGAATACCTGAGTTTGCAATTAAATAGGAAAATTGATGAAATGTCCGAACCCAAGAAACCCAAAACTTGAGTTTGTAATTAAATAAGCATAAAAACATAAAATAAAAAATAGCAAACTGAATTTGAAAAAAATGTAAGCAAACTGAGTTAGAAAATCAATAAGCACAACCTTCGAAATGTAAAAAATAAAAGAATACCTGAGTTTGCAAAGCACAACCTCCGAATTATACAATCTGAGTGTGTAATGAATAAATAAGCATACCTGAGAAAAGAATGAAAAAATCCAAAACCTAAGAATATATATAACATCTGAGTTTGTAATGAATAAAAGAATACCTGAGCAAAGAAACCAAAAATCGAACAAATAAAAAACCCATGAAATCCAAAGCCCCCCAAATCAAACCTTCACATGTGAAAGTTGTCCGGCTGAGAGGTGATCGGGTGCTGAGAGGAGGTGAGCGAATGAGAGGCTTTGTGAGGGTTTGTGATTGTGAGGGTGCGGGGAGGAGATGAAGAGGAGGTGGTGGTGAGGAGTGGAGGGGGAGGCTGTTTCATAAGAGGGAGATAGTTAGGAGAGAGTGGGGTAGGGTTTGGCGGTAGCATGGTTGAGAGATAATGATAAGTCGTGAGGTTTGGAGGTATGAGTGAGAGAGGGAGGAGGATGAGATAGGGTTTGGGGTATGTGTGTTAGGTGCAAATTAATCTCAACCCTCCATCTACTGCATTGTTGGCATCAATCTGAATCGTTAATTGTCTTATAAACTTATGAATAGTGAAAACACCATTGTTCTTTATTTTATATATATATATATATATATATATATATATATATATATATATATATATATATATATAAGAGAGAGAGAGAGAGAGAGAGTCTCCATTTAAATAAATGAAAACTTTTCATACATATATTTTTTTAAAGGGTCCTGATAACATGTGCCCTGAGGACACACATTATGAATTGTTAAATAGTAGGGATAGAGTTTCGATATACATTTAATATGGTATAGATACTCGTGTGGAGATCTAATACTTACTATTTTAAATAATGGGAGAGATCGAGAAAGCGTCATTTCAGGTGGGTGGGAATGAGTTTGCTTTAGTTAAAGAGTGCTTTGGCAACAGGTATCAGTTCAACATATCTGGTAGAGGTGATTTGAAATAGCTAGGTACGATTCTCGCTATGGGAGAGGTGTTGTCGCTGGGGGCATGTCTCAGGGATGCTTCTTGGGTACCCAGAAGATATTTCAAAATGAGTCAAGGCCATGATAAGAGATTGTTTGTTTACACTTGTGTAAGAAGGCGTCGGTACTGGTTTCATTTAGTAGTAAGGAAGGGGGAGAGTAGAGTCCACTTCTAGTGGACGTAAGAGGGTGAAGGCATAGGGTGGAGGTTTATTAGAGGATATTTTTGAAGTATGGAGAAGGTGTTTCATTGCCTTAAACTTGTTACAAATCCAATTAGGAGGACGGTTGGGACGGATGGTCGAACTTTTCTTCAAGCAGCTAAGATTGAGCCATGGCCACTTTCTAAAATCAATGAAATCGAAGAACCCTCTTCAGGGATTGACATTTTGGTACAGGGCGATTCTTGTCTCTCTAGAGTTCAATATTTCCAAAAAGCAATGATCGAACGAGTTGGAGGTATGGACACGTCGCCGCCGTCATTGGAGAAGATGAAGAAATGGGTCTCTGATAAGTGAAGTCATTTTGGTAACACAGTGGTTAGGTTTATTTACTCTTCCCCGTTCTTGTTGGTTTTTACTTCCGTTAGGGAGACTGAGAGAGTCCTAGAAAATAAAAGTTGGCAATTCTTTGATGACATCCTATGGGTGCAAAGGTGGCTCCCACTGGCAGGCTATACAAAAGGCTCTAATACTTCTGAGTTTCGTTGGATACGTGTTATGGGACTCCCCTTCCAACTTTGGGGGGTTGAAGTATTTCAAGCCATACGGGAGAAATGCGGCGGCTATGTGAAAACTGATAACGACACAGTGGAGGGTGAAGAGCTTCAATGGGAGAGGATCCTGGTTAAACGAAATTTCCAACTTCCAGCACGAGTCAATATAGGTGTAGGGGGATGGGTGTTCGAGGTAGTAATATGAGATGAAACTCAGTCATGCTATTTTCTTGGTGGTAACAGGAAATAGGAAGTAGAGGGAACCAACCACGCCAGTGTGGTGTTAGAGGATCAAAGAAATACGCATGGAAAGAAAGACTTGCAACCGTTGGAATCTCAGCCCTCTCGTTACAGGGATAAGCATGGAGGTGAGAGGGTTGGAGCGTGTTTCACAGGGACCAATAATGGTTGACCTATGAATGACGCGGACGTATCCGAGTCGGTTAAAACTTTGAAGGGGAATCGAAAATAGGCGGTGGTGGTTGAAGCATGTCCGTCAGAATCAGGTGACTCTGTAGGTGGTTTGGGTTGCTTCACTCCGATTGGCACTGTAGTGATACAGCCCATATCGGGTGTAGGCTGTACAGCTGGACAAGGGTTAGAGATACTGTAGACAGCTTATCAGGGGTTGGATCCAATCCTTGATTCACTTTCGGCGTGTGTAAGTTTTGTTCAGGAGGAAGTGGGTTTTGTATTCTGAAAAGAATAAACAGGGACCAGACATTTCCTTAATAGGATAAAAGACCATTGGGGATTTTGCTTTTGACAGAAGCAAACAGGTAGTTGTAGAAAACTCATGCATTGAGGCAGAACCAAGGGTCACATGGGTTAACACATAGGAATAAATTGGTTTAGTCGCAGAGATTGAGCAGGTTAAATCAAGAAATTCTTGCTTGCAAGAAGGCAGTGGTAATGTAAACAAGGAGGACCCATCGTCATGCAATAAAATGGATGATTTTTTTGAGCCAAATACATAGAGGGTAACTGTAGCCGAAGTCAGTACAATGGGAGTGTCGTCTGTTTATAAAGAGTCAAAAAACTTTTTGTCTGTCGATTTAGGTAATATAGCATTACATAAACGGTCTTCAACAATCAAGGTGGGGCCGAAAGTGGGCAATGAAAATCAGAAAGGTAAGAAAGATGTGTATCTCAGTAATGCTTTGTTAGGCCTTAAGAATTACAAAACTTTCAGAAATTCGGGAAAAAATTGCAATAAAAACAAAGCGTTGGGGGAAACAAGTGGGCGGAATAAATTGCCTCATTCGGTACGCCTCGAAGAGGGGGACGAAGGAAGGCAGATTTTTATGGATCCAGCAAAGAGTTACAAGACTATTTTGGTGGCGAGTGAGATGACGTCTTTGAGGGGGTGAGGGCAAAGGGAGGAGGAACGTATTTTGATGCTTTAAATGACTCTAGACTTTGGGTGGATTTAGAGATCCCGAGTCAAGAGGGGATTATTGGGGGTAGGGAGGACGTAGGATGGGATGAAGACCCAGTAGGGTGGATAGAGGACTTGTTAGGATCTTTTAGTAAAGATTCGGGATGGTGGAGGATCATGTGGATGTCAGCGGTGATGGTGTCTCTTGGAGACCTCTGTTTAGGAGAAGACTCTGGGACTACGAACTTCAGGAGGCGGACTTGTTCTTTGTGTGGTTGAGTTCAGCTCCCCGTCCGTCAGTCAGGGAGGATTCGTTGAGGTGGAAGGGAGGAGGGACTGGTGTTTTCACGGTCTGTGGTTACTATGCTATTATGAGTGACACTGGGATCCTCAATGTTCGTTTCCCCTGGAAGAAGATTTGGAAGGTAAAGGCACCGCCGAAGGTCAGTTTCTTTGTTTGGACCGCGGCTAGACATGTCATTTTGACGATGGAAGGTTTACAAAAGAGAAGATTTCGTCTGGCTAGTCGGTGCTGGTAATGCAAGGAGGAAGAGGAAAAGACCAACCATCTCCTTCTTCATTATAGGGTGACGAGAGGTTTATGGGATGTTTTTCTAGTCGTATCCAAGACTGTTTGGATCATGGCTCTTGTAGAGGAGTGGAACCCTCCTGGGGAGTGGTTAGGTTATAATCGGGTATGGCAGATGGTTCCTCACTACATTTTTTGGACGCTCTAGAAGGAAAGGAATGCTCGTTGTTTCGATGGTATTGAGATGGCGCCCTCGAGACTTCGTTATCTTTTTTTGAGCACCTTTAATTGTTGGTTTAGGGTGAAGACCACTGTTATGACTCAGGATTTTCTTGATGTCGTAGAGGAGTTCGACATTGTATTGTGATTTGTGTGCTCATGATGTAGGCGCTTGTTTGTTTTTATTTTTTTTTTCTTTCTTCATTTTCTGTTGCCTTGTATACTCCATGTATACGGGTTCGCTTCTTTAGCGATTGGTTTTTAATACAGTCATTTATTTATAAAAAACCACTTACTATTTTGAGGCTCTTAACACGTGCCCTAAGGGCACAAGTTATCATTTTGCTCTTTTAAAATAGTAAAAAAGGGGGGTCATATAACAAATAATCTCTCGAATGTTTTCTAATATACGTTTAGGTCAAGTCTTTTATGTTATTTCAAAAATTATCCCACCCCATAAAAGCACTCAAAAAAGAAGCTCCGGTGAGGGTCGTCGGTGCTCCGACAGTGGGAGGGTGGGGGCACCGCTAGTGCAGACATTTAAAAATAAGAGAATATAAGTTAAATGAGTGTTTGAAAAAAAATTTGAAATAAAATAAAAATGCTTAAACTAAACGTGTATTAAAAAATATTTGACGGATTTTTTGATAATTGATCCAAATTAAATACTTTTAAATTTTTTTATATAATATCTAATGCTTTCAGAAAGCTTTACAAAAATATTTAATTTAAAATATTTATTATTATTTTAAAATTACCAGGTCGAAATATATCAATTTTTAAGTTTTTAAGCAATTCAATATTTTGATCGATTTTAAAAAAATATATATATATATTGAGCTAATTTGTTTTCGACTTGGAAAATTTTTAATACGAGACAAAAAATTAACTCAAAAATATTAATACTATTGGCGTTCAAATTCAAGACGATTGTGGCATTGATTTATTCGTGGATCTCCCCAAAATTATTCAGCATCTATGGTGGTTTCCGGCCTTATTTGGAAAGATGTAAATTCGACTGTTGAAAATAACAATTGGAACATCTTCCGTAAAAGAATGCGATCTAGAAATCGAAAGACCTAAATGTTTTTAATTTTGGCTTTACACTATTGTTTATTTTTGCAAGTTTCCTGTTTTTGCGCTTGTAAGTGCCATTGGAGAGGCTTTTTCTCCATCTATTAATAAAATGTTTTACATTAAAAAAAAAATAACTCAAAAATATTATCTCTATAATACTCTAAAATGCTATACAAAGCATTTAGTATCCTCACCAAGAAAGATATCCACGTGTCATATGAGTCATATTCAATCTTCAATCACACGACATGTATCTCCTTTGTTCTTTACAAATTCTATTTCCAACTCTTCATCTCGTCCATTACCTCTCCAGCAAGTATATTGTAGTAAATACTATCCAGCTCCATACATGTGAATGGAAGATGTAAAGATGATTTGAAACAAAAGTATCATTTCTTATTTCTCTTTTGAGCTTGACTACAGCGACCGGCATTACCTACTTAAAAATCCTACTTAAAGATGTAGCAGTTGCCACATCACGAACGGACACACTTTTTTTCCTCTAAAATGATTTTTAGTGCTGAAAAAAGCGAATAATCTCTTAAAATAAGAAGAAAAAAAATACTTTTTTTCAAAATATTTTTTTATCACACTCTTTTATTTTATCCCTTCAGCGCATTCTAATAAAAAAAACATGTTAAAATTATATGTGTTAAAATACAACAAGATAAAAAACGAAATACAAAAATACAAAAATTGTTATTAGAATAGTTTTTTTAAAGCGGACCTTTAAACAGTTTTAAGAAATACAAAAATTATTTTCAATGTTGTAAAATATAAAAAAATTAAGTTTAAAAATTAAGGGTGCCGCCGGCGCGGACCTTTAAAAATAAGAGAATATAAGAAAAATGGATGTTTGAGGGACTAAATGAGTTAAAAATAATTCAAAAAAATAATAATGTATCACTGGAATAGTTTTTAATGCGAACCTTTAAACAGTTTTAAGAAATACAAAAATTGCTTTAAATGTTTTAAAATAAAAAAAATAAGTTAAAAAATAAAGGGTGTCGCTGGCACGGACCTTTAAAAATAAAAGAATATTGAAGTGGGGTGCCGCTGGTGCGTACCTTTAAAATAAGAGAATATTGGAGTGTGTTATTATTTAAATCAATGGAAAAAAAATTGTCGAATTATTTTTTAGTTGAATTTTTTTGTGTGGGTTATTTAAACATTTCAGGTAAAACATAAAACAAATCAACTCAAAATAGTTTTAGTTTCTCAACTTAAAAATTAGAGGTTTAATCTTAGTTAATGTTGTAGGGACTACATATTTGTTGGGAGCACGACTACAACGACCCACTTTTGGGACATAAATTCCAAACTTAATGATATTAGCATCATTATTACACCATCAACATATCTTTTAATTCCATGATACCTATTTTCTTACTAGGCGTATTCTAAGAGCAAAAAAAAAATATTTATTTATTTATTTATTTTGTCACTCTATAAATTCATCTTTTTCTCCCAAAATATAATTTTCAAGTTAAAAAAAGTAGTCCAGTTAAAAAACATAAATACAAGCTATATAAAAATACATCATTACGTTAATTTTTTGAATCATATACCAAATAGTCCCTCAAATTTTCTTTAATACACGTTTAGTCCAAGCCTTTTTATTTTGTTTCAAAAAGTTACTCATCACATAAAAACATTCAATGTGTGCCGCTGGCGCGGACCATTAAAAATAAGAGAATATTGGTTAAATAAGTGTTTGAGGGACTTTTGGAACAAAATAAAAATGCTAGGACTAAATGTGTATTAAAAAATGTTTGAGGGACTATTCGGTAATTGATCATTTATTTACGTAACACAATCCAATTAAAAAATTACATAATGCGATTATAATATTTTATTTTTTAACTTACACGATCACGAACCAAATGAAGCACGACGTGGCATGAAGTCGTATTTTTTCATGCCGCTGGTGCGGACCATTTTTTCTAAATAGTAGAAAGATTATTTTTAAAAGAGTAAAAAATGATTCGCGCCAAAAGCGTCTCTCTCTCTCTAACTATATTACTTTTCTGGTGTAAACAAGAAAGATATGATGATTTACTTCTATAGCACTTCATTTTTTACTTTGTTATTAAGTTTCGTTCAAAGGGAAAAATTGGATAAATGGAGTGTTTTTCCTTTGAAGGTTTAGATAAATGGGGCTGAGAGATGTGACAGTTGAGAGACGCTGTTTTAAGTGTTTTAAATTAGTTGCTGTTTGTTTTCTCACTCTTTAAAAAATGTGCTTAATAACAAAGAACAAATTATGAAATATTCCCCTGAATTATTATTTTTTTCTACAAATATTCCTTTGGCCACTATTGATTCTATTTGTAATATTTTCACCGGTCAATTATCATTTCTTTATAACACTTAAATGTCTTCAGTTGATGGAACCTTTATGGTGTTAAAAATAGGATGCATCATTTTGCATGCATAATTTTACAGTTGATCAACTACTGAAACATTTGCCTTTTGAACATTGTTTGGACATGAACTTTTTGAAATTTACATTATACCAACATCGAGTTTTTTTTTTTTTTAAATGCATCTGGTGAAATTGTGCTCAATTCATTAGTATTCTTCCTTTTAGTTGAGGAAGCTCATGGTGATGGAACTTTATGGTGGTCTTGAAACATGTCAAAAATTATAGTCTTTCGCGGTACAAACAAGTATTTTGTTAATTTGGAACTATTGAGAAACAATCATTTTCTTAATTTTCCAATGTATAATATGATAATTTTTTAGCTAATGTACTAATGTATTTTGGTGCAGTTAAAAAGGGTCTCCGAAAAGAGTGAGAAAGATATTAGAACAAATAAGTTATTTTTCACCTTTGTGTTTGTTAAAACCTGTTTTTATTTTTTTATTTTTAAGTTAGTTTCAATCGTTTCTGGACTGTACCCGCCAACCACGGAGACAACGAGAAGATCGTCTCATATCTAACTTAGATAGATACACTTGAACCAAATTCTACTATGATTAGAATTCCAAATAAATCTCTACGAGTAAAGGGAGGGAGAGAGGGGAAAGAATTTAAGTCCAAATAAATCTCTACGGTGGACCAGAGGGAGAAAAGACGTTAGTTTGTTTGGAGTCAAAAGGGGTCAAAAGAATTTCAGTCCAAATAAATCTCTATGGCCTTTCCTGCGCAAAGCCTTGCGATATCGACGGAGTACTGTACAACAGCACAGAACATGGGTTTCGATAGTACTGAACAACACCAGCAACAACAACTACAACCCCAAGCTTTTCAACAAGGAATGAATTTTGCCCCCATGCCCATGGTTAACAACCAAGGTTATAATATGGATTTTCCATCTGGGTATCGATTTACTCCCTTCGACCATGAGCTTATTATTCATTACTTGAATAAGAAGGTCAATGGGGAGCCCCTACCCCATGACAGGATAAAAGAGGTTGAACTTTATGAAAGTCATCCCGAGGCGCTATCTGGTGATCATCTACTTTCATTTTTATTTCTTTACTTTCTTTCTTGATTTGTTTCATGTCGTTTAAATATGATAAGTTTAGGGTTTGCACTGAGATTATAACCAACTGTCTTGAGAGTGTTATAATGGATGTTTTTGCTTTGAGTGTGTTATAATCGGGGGCCTTTTTGTTGAAAATCTTCTTGAAACTATCATGAATGAATCTTCTCGGTTCTTGTTTTTTTGTTGTAGTGTTTGAGAGTGTCATCAACTAGGTTTTATTAGCGTGTTGTCGTGAAGAATTTTTATATTAAATGAAGTATTCTAAGGAACATCATGGGCTTTTGGGGGGAGGGTTTGAGAGTGTTATGAAGTAGTTTTTATTTTTATTCTCGGAAGGATCATAAGAGACTGTTTCGTTTAAGGTTTTCGAGTGTTATCATGTAGGGAATTGGAGAATGTTATCGGGCAAGGTTTTATATTTACTTATATCTTGTCTGAAACATCGTAAATGATTCTTTTTATTTTAGGGTTTTCCAATATTAGCATTCAGGATTTGGGCCAGCGTTACCATGTAGGGTTTTATATTTACTTATATCTTCTCTAAAACATTACAGTTGATTGTTTTCGTTTTAGGGCTTCTGAGCAGGGACGTAGCTAGGATTTTTCGAGAATGGGGGCTAATCTAATGGTAATTTTTGGAGGTTCGGGGGCGAGAGCCCTCAAGCCGATTTTTTTTAAGGTTATTTTTTAGTATTTATCAAATAATTATTAAAACATTTATTTAATCTAATGAAAAGAGAAATTATTTCGCTAAGGTTAAACTAATATTCAGCCCCCAATATCCCTAAAGTCAATCACAATTTAATCCACAAATTAAATTTAGAATTTAAACCAACCAACAGTGACACTAAACAAAAAAAATATTAACCCTTTTATCTAAAATTAAATTGAGAATTTACGAGTGAAAATTAGAGGGGTAAAATATAATTTAATATTTAAATAAAATTTATATGATTGACATAATAAAAATTCATTCAAAAATTAAATGAAAATCTAAAATTATAAATTAAATAGAGAATGAGAAGAGAAGTCCTTTCCTTTTCTTTTCAAAGAGTTGTGTGGGAAGAAAAAGAATACAAGAGTTCTTTAAAATTACCAAAATCCATCTTAAATTTTAAAAAAACTTCATTTTATTCCTAGAATTTTTTTTTTTTTTTTTTATTATCGTGAGAACTTCCCCGGCCGGTGCCACTTTGTGAATATTACCGGTTAGCAAACTCACGGATCCTGTTTCTCCGACCCCACGGTGCTGGACCAATGTAAATCAGAAGTGACGGAGGGCGGTAGGAATTGAACCCTCGACCAACCGCTTAAGCTACCAAGCGACCCTCCCCCCCCCCCCCCCCCCCCCCCCCCCCCGGCCAAACCCTGGGGGTAAATTTTCTTTTGTTACATATGTATTTTTATTTCTTTTGTGGGGGCTCAATCCCCCACTAGGTCCCATGTGGTTCCGTCCATGCTTCTGAGTATTAACATCAAGGGTTTTCACATTTGTGGCTTTGTCTTCATTCTTTCATTTTTTATTTTTGAATTTTCAGTTTATTGTCAATATAACGATTTGGAGTGGTTGTTTTAACTTATTTATTTATTTATATTTTTTTACATGTTTTTCTCATCAAAAAATTGAAAAGCACGAATTGACTCTGCGTTGCGCGACGCGATTTCGGAGTCAAAACGCGACACCCTGTGCGACCGCGATTTGAAACATGGGCCCCACCCCTCCCACTGCACACACACACACACACACACACACACACACTCACAGATAGATCAAAGAAAAGATCCTAAGATTTACCTAGTTATTAACATGTCAATATCTGCCATTTCAATACATACAAAAGTGTTCGGGCAGGCACATTTTTTAAATAAAATTTATCAAATAACTCTTTAACCGTGTTTATATGATAAAATAAAATATTTTTCAAGCTTTTATATGTGTGTGCATACACAGTTGATGAGTTCACTAAAGTCTATGCATGCATATAATCATAAATTACACCGGGTATATGTCCCATGCATTAGTATTTATATCAATTGTATAATATGACTAATATGGCAATACAACAGTAATTGAAATATCATTGGCATCAAAAAAGGGAACACAATTGTAATTGGAGATAGTGAATTTGATTCAAGATTGTAATATATAATTTGAAGTTTCGTATGGGCAACCTCTATTGTTTTAAATATTATAAAATTAGGGTCTTCATAACATGTGCGAGCACAAACATAGAATTCAATAATTGTAGAGATGAAATTTTTACATACAATTAATAAACTCATGTGAAGCTTTCATAATTATTATTTGGAGGTTTCATAAAATAATAATAGAATGTATTCTCGAGAGAGAGTTTTGTTTTATGTACAAGTTTTTCTCCTCTTTATTACTTTAGTTTACGTAGTGCATAACACACTGAAATGTCTTATTTTAAATACTGTTTCCTCCTTATATACATGCGTAATTTTTTTTTTTAATTCACAGCGGCATTGCCGGTATTAGGTCAAAAGCAATCAGGTGAAGAGCAATGGTATTTTTTCACGTCAAGGATGCGAAAATATAAAAATGGAGAACGACCAAAAAGAGGAGCCGCTGGAGGTTTTTGGAAGGCCACGGGATCTGACAGGCAAATCAAGCTGAATAATGAGGTGATTGGATTCAGGAAGGTATTAGTTTTCTATGAAGGGAAACCACCAAATGGGGAAAAAACTAATTGGATTATGCATGAATTTAGAGATACTGAACCTTGTATACCCGCAGGCAGGATTCCTAACGACATGACGGTATGAGTTTACTCCATTTATAATTTGAATACGTATGTATATTTTTTTATTAGAAAAGCAAATTTTATCTATTACTTTAATCTCAATGTCACCAACATCACGTTAGGCTGAGCATATTTTGGATCCAAATCTCTCATAATGACTCCGACACCGACTCTATCTCATTAAACACTAGCTAGCACATAAGTTTGCAAAACATTTTTTATATAAGGTTATTCCCTAATTCGTAATGTGCATGCTTTTGCAGCTAAACAGATGTGTTTTATGTCGGATTTATAAGAAAGTTGAGAAAGACAAAGACGAATGCGGAGACAATGAGCCAGAGCCAGAGCCTGCGTCAGCGTCGCATAAAAAATCTTCAAAGCGTAGAGAACCGGAGGCAAGGCCAGTGTCAAAGAAAAAAAGTTCCCGACGTCGTAAGGCAGAACCCGAACCAGAACCAGAACCAGAACCAGAACCAGAACCAGAATGGGTGCCAGTGCACGATAAAAGTTCTTCTGTTGTCTCTGACGCAAATTATGAGCAGGTGCAAATTTATCCTAATTGCAATCAAAATGGAGACTCAGGTGGAATCCTTCATATTCACCCTCCTTACCAAGGTCAAGGTGGTGAGTATTGTTACCAGATGGGCTCCCCCAATCTAGACTTTCTTCTCCAAAACATTGTTATGGTTCATAATGGTCAATATTTTGATCCAAGTCTCAATTATGGTGGTCAGCCCACTTCGTTTGGGCATCCTGTTTATTCTGATACCCACATTTCTGGGCCTATGGTTTATAATGGTCAATATTTTGAGCCGAGTATAGAAGAGGCCCCGGGCTCTAATCCAGCTATACCAGGTGAACCTTCAAACGAAGAAGACGAGAATGATTGGAAGAATTATCTTACAGACAACAGTGCAGAGATGGCCTCTCAGCAAAACATAGACTCTTTATTTGGCCCAAACGTTCCTCCAAAATCAGCAGACTTTCCTAAAAATTCACCTACTCAGCAGTGACCAGGTTCAGGTTGGTAATTGAAATTTCTTAAGATTTTAGTTTTTTTTTTCCTTATCAAGAGGACTTTTGTATTAAAAAATTTTGGTTTTCTGGGTGACAAACCGGAGAACTTTATTTATAGTTTTTAGCAGGGTGGTTTTCAATTTGTAGCACTTGAAAAGGATTGAAGTCAGGGTGGTGGAAACTACGCTGGAGTACAGTTGAGCATAGAGATTATCACATCAAAAATTACTTATAGAAATGGATCCGGGCATGCCGCATTCAACAATCACGTCTCCAAAATATCAAATCAAACTTTTTTCCGTGTTTGTCATGCTTTTTTATTGCAGTTTAGGTTTTATGGGCTATAAACCCGAGAACTTTATTTAAAGTTTTTAGCACTTGGACAGGATTGAAAGACGTTTCATATGCTCTTCCTAATCAGTTTAGTTTTTTTATTTTCCCTTGTGTTGATAATTTCCCGCTCTAAGCTTTTCCGTTTTTCTTTCGTGTTTAAGTTTTTGCATGTTTTTGAATGCTCAATTGTCAGTTAAAAAAAATCGGTCAAACTTTGTCAGTTTTTAAGTTGTTAAAAACGGACAAAATTTGACCGATTTTTTTAAAATAGTAAAAAAACTCATTTTGAGTTGGTTTTTTTATATGACCCTAGTGAAATGTTTAAAAACTATATAAAAAAAATCAACTCAAAAATATTTTTTTTACTATTTTATCAAAATTGGTCCGCATTAGCGGTATGCAAATAGAGGTCTTCATGAGATCCTCTCTCTCTCTCTCAAAGAAAGAGAGAGAGAGGAAGGCTCACCTACATCATGACGCATATATCACATTTTCTTCAAATTTTCTATTTTTTCCTTGAAATTAACCTTCTAATAAATACATATTCAAAAAATTAGGCCAAAATAAATTTTGTATATATTTTTAAAAAATTCACAAAAAACTGCTGGCGCAGACCCTTATAAATAAAGTATTTTGAGCTGTTTTTTGTGATTTAAAAAAAAAAGCTACATAATATATTTTGATCCAATTTTTTGAACATGGGTTTATTGAAAGGTTTATTTCAAGAGAAAAATAAAAATTTTGAAAAAAAAAGTTTTTTAGAGCGTATAACTAGGTGTGATGTATGGATGATGTATAGAGCATGTTGGAGGCGAGCCTTCTCCTATATATATATATATATATATAGGGAGAGGTTCAAAAACGAACATTAAGATTGAACATTTTAATGAACATTAAGGAAAAACACCCAAAATCCATTTATTTTAACTCCTATGTTGAAATTGGTCCGCTCTAGCGGCACCCGAGACCATTCCCGCCAGCACCCCCCACCCCCACCCCCATAAGGGCTGCCATTGTGGTGGTGGTGGGGGGGGGGGGGGGGGGGGGCATGGGGGGGGGGGGGGGGAGGGGCTCGCCGGATTGGTTTCGGGTGCCGCTGTAGCGAACCAATTTCAACATAGGAATTAAAAGAAATGGGATTTGAGTGTTTTTCCTTAATGTTCACTCTTAATGTTCGCCTTTGAACCTTTCCCTATATATATATATACATATATATATAATGGCGCGAAGCATTTTTGATGATATATTAAAAAAAATATTTTTGGACTGATTTTTTTATGGGTTTTAAGCATTTCAGTAGTACCATAAAAAAATAAACTCAATACGAAGTTTTTTGCTATATTAAAAAAACTCGGTCAAACTTTGTTACTTTGATTATTTTAAAATAGCAAAAAAATTCATTTTGAGCTAATTTTTTTTATATCCTATTGAAATGTTTAAAAACCGTAAAAAAATTAGCCCAAAAATATTATTTTTACTATTTAAAAAAAATAGTTCGCACAGAGGGTCCTCAAACTAGGGCCTCATGAGATTGTATATATATATATATATATATATATATATATATATATATAGAGAGAGAGAGAGAGAGAGAGAGGCAGGCTCCTGTGCACACTAAGTTTGCACACTAAGTTTGCACATTACCTTTTAAAAGTAGTAAAAAAAATATTTTTGAGTTGATTTTTTTTGTGTCATATTTAAACATTTCAAGGAACCCATATAAAAAAAATCAGCTCAAAAAAACTTTTTTTGCTATTTTTAAAAAATCGGTCAAACTTTCGCAGTTTTTAACCCTTTAAAAACTGCAAAAGTTTGACCGATTTTTTAAAAATAGCAAAAAAAGTTTTTTTGAGCTGATTTTTTTTATATGGGTTCCTTAAAATGTTTAAATATCACATAAAAAAATTGGTGTGCGCCAGCACTAAGTTTGCCTACTTTTAAAAGGTAATGTGCAAACTTAGTGTGCAAACTTAGTGTGCACAGGAGCCTGCCTCTCTCTCTCTATATATATATATATATATATATATATATATATAGAGAGAGAGAGAGAGAGAGAGAGAGAGAGGGGCTCTCATACATACTAAGTATACATACTTGCTGATATAAAAAAAAATGTTTTTGAGTTGAACCTATATTTTTTAAATATTTAAGAAAATGTTTTTGAGTTGAATTTTTATATGGTATTTCAACATTTCAAGAGACTCATATGAACAAATTAGCTCAATTTTTTTTTTTTTGCTATTGACAAAAATTGGTCTAAATTTTCACCGCCTTTTAAGTGCTTTAAAAGGTGTGAAAGTTTGATCTTTTTTTTTTAAATAGAAAAAAGGTTATTTTGAGCTATTTTTTATGAATCCCTTGAAATGTTTAAATACGACACAAAACTCAACTCGAACAGATTTTGTTTACAATATATATATATATATATATATATATATATTAAGAGGATATGAGCTCCCCAGATTTATTAGATATTAGGAGTGGAGAATCGCCTTCCACCGGTGGCTTACATCAAATATTTGCAATATGAGCACCAAAAGAAGAAAAAGCCTTTAAAATATCAATACAATATCTAGTTTTAGTGCCAAAAAAAGGAAATGTGCGAAACGTAAGCTTAATCTCCCCGCAAATTTATGTATGTATGTGTGTGGGGGTGGGTGGGGGTGCATATATAAATGAATCTCGATTGAAATAATGACCTAGGGGGTCAGATCCTCTATACAGGAAGTATACAAAACAAGTTACACATACTGATAAAAAAAAACTACGGACCTCTATGGAGTTCCTCAACAAACTCTAGAAGGTTAAGAATAGAAACCACATGGTTCTGCTTATACCAACTCGGTATGGTGCAAAGAACTCTATAACATATCCTAAAGTACGCGGTCTCTAACCCTTCAAAATATCCCGCATTCCTCTCATGAAAAGATACAGAGAGGGATCAACAATGATAATTTGTTGTTCCCCTTCCACCCTTTATGGCATTCCAAGCCTTTAAAATATCCCTCACCGACTCAGGCATCACCCAAGACACTCGGCCAAGAGATAGAAAAACCTCTATAGGCCATGCGTTATCCTCCGATGTAAAAGAAGGTGATCAGTATGCTCCTCCACCTCCTTACATAACAAACAACAACTATCATTCTATACCTTCTCTTTTGCAAACCCCCGAACATCAAAATGGAATGTCTCGTCGCTATCCAAATGAAGAACTCACTTTTGAGGGCGGCTTAACCTTTCATATTTTCTTCCAAGGAAAAACTAATCTTTGGCTCCCACAACCCCTTAAAATGGAGTTGTAGCCTCTCATTGTAAACTCCCCCTTTTCTATTAGTTTTTCTTTGCAAGGCATCCTCCTCACTAAATGGAGACAGAGCCGACCTCAGCCACTCAAAGAAAGCATTTGTCTCCTCGAGCTCCCAATCCTAAAGACTTCTCCTGAGATGGGTGTTCCACACTACTCTAACACCAATAATCAACATATGATTATGAATCAATCTATCTTGGTACCCTCCCAAGCTGAACCTACAGGAAAACTGTTCTCTAACGATCCTTTCTTGCCCTACCTATTTTTCTAAAGCCCGATCCTATCGCCTCTCCCTAAATAAAGCATTGGAATCCTGAAAAAGTTATCCCACTCACAAGAAATGATTTATCACAATCCTATATCATGAGAATACCTCCCCACCCTCGGCCCCCATCCTAAATGACGTCCCCCCTTCCCCATTACCACGACTCTCATTCATAACTTGTTCTTCTCCTTTCGGAATCTCCACAACCTCTTCCTTAACAGTGCTCTGTAAAGAGATCTAGATTCTTAACTCTCACCCATCATTCCTCAAAAGATTTACAAACATCTTCCCACTTTACGAAACTATATTTAAAATTTCCTCATTGCCCCTCCATAAAAATATCTCATCATTTTCTCTATCTTTTTCCGAACAATAAATGGAAGCAATAAGATTACAAGTAGTAGGTGGGCAGATAAGACTGCGTATTTTCGATTAGCGTCAACCTTCTACCCTTCCAACCTTCTGCTCATTCTATCGAGAATCGGGTCTCAGATAAATTTATGTTACTTGTCCAAAAGCAGAAGCCCAAGAGAAATAAAGGGAAAGGATTCAATTATGTACCACATAGTCCTGGTTAGGACCTCCACATTCTCCCCCCCGATCGGAATCATATCCCACTTACCCACATTTACGCGAAGACCCGACACCACCTTGAAGTAAACGAGGAGAATTTTCAATGCTCGCACATGTCCCTCTTCTGCTTTGTAGAAGACAATTGTATCACCAGCAAATAGAAGATGGAAAACCATCACAGTATTTTTGTCTCGGCTTTCGGATCACAAAGACGTTAATCCACCCCACCATTGTCACGCGACCCAACATTTGGATGAATGCCTCCATAATCAATATAAACATAAATGGAGATCACGAGTCTCCCTAACATAGACCACGAGATCCGGGGAAGAAAGATTAGGGCATCCCATTAATCAAAAGCCAGAACCTAACTATTGATACAAAAATTAGTCACCGGACGTGGACTGGTTATACGAAGACACATGTCTTCCAATGTGGCATTAATATATGTACCAAGCAACTTAAAGCGCCGAGCTACTCAGCGTATCGAGAAACTTGTTGGGAAGATTAAACGACCAAGATAGACTCAATATTTATTCTTTACCATGTACATATGTATGTGCCTATTCAATAATGGCACATTACCTATTGACACAGACAACCCAAGGGCTATAAATACATTGTAAATACTCTCGTGGAAGGGTAAGCTATCATAAACGAACATAATCGAGATCAAGGAAAAGCATCCAGTAATACAAGACAATGGACGTAGGCCATTTCATTGAGGCTGAACCACTTTCAAAATCTTTTGTCTTATTTCTTTACTTATATTTATCTGTGATTAATTAATAAGATCAAATCTAATTTTTTACATCAACAGATTGGCGTCGTCTGTTGGAACGACTATACTTAGCATTTTTCACTAAAAATTTATCATACATGATGGAGATCCCATAATCTAGCAATAGGAACAATGATGGGAATCCTCCAAACCCTTCTGGTCATCCAAATGCGAACGATATCATGGGAATCCTGACAAACATAGATAGGGGACAGCCGACCATGCAAGAAACTATGCGACAGTTCATCCAGACTATTCAGAATGGAACATCTGCCCATTCAGGCTAAGGAAGCGTTCAGAGAAGCATGCGTTCACCGTCTTCATGATCCAGACATACTGAAATTCATCATACTGAAAGTTCAAGTTATCCCTCCTATCAACCTGGTTTGACTTCCCCCCATAAGAGTTGTGGATTCTCAAGAAAATGTCACTCTAATTCAAGAACGAACAAGCGCTTTGGAGAGGTTAAGAAGAGTTTCACCCTTCGACCGTTTGGGCCCTAGGAGGAACAAAAATCCTCCTCAGATTGCATCGAGAAATTCTTAACGACCAAATGATTTAAGGAAAGGCTCATCCAATCACATCCCAATCCCAGGCCTGGAGCTCGCACCTAAAGATCCCAAGAGGGGAATTCTGCGCGATCTGTTGCTCGTGCGAAAATAAATAAATTAAAGGTTGAAAATGATGCATGAAAGGGATCTATTAAGAGATTGGAAGACAGATTGGGGGAAATGGCTAAGGCCAAAAACCCTATCCAAAGAACCTTTATCAAATGATCGTCATTTGTGCAAATAATTGTGGGTTTCCCTACATCATCAAAATTCAAAGCTCCTGTGGTCACACCGAAGTACGATGGAAAAATCGACCCTGTTCTCCACATAGAGCAATACCAAGCTGCAGCAGAAATTTATGAAGTCCCAGATGAAATGTGGTGTAGGGCATTCTCAAGAACTATTACCTAATCCTCCCAAATATGGTATAACAGCCTTCCTCGGGGGTAGATTGCAACCTTCCATCAACTGGTTGAGCTCTTTATAGGAAATTTCTATTTTGGTACAAAGCTAGTCAAAAGGGTAGCACATCTATTGAGTGTAAGCCAAAAAGCGGGAGAAAGCACCAGGGACTATATCACCCGTTTCAATAATGAGAAATTGGAAGTCATTGACTATGAGGACAAGTCAACCATCACATCTCTCATGAGTGGTCTTTTACCAGATAAGCTGTAGTATACCTTGGCCAAGGATCCTCCCAAATCCATGGTTGGATTGATGGCTAAAGCAGCTAAAATTATGAACGCTGAGGAAGCTATAGCCACGAAGAAGAATGCTGAGGCGAAGGCAAAAACTAAAGTTGAAGGCAAGATGGAGAGGAAAGATCACAAGAATCATGGTGGGAGAAAGAAGTCAAAAGGCAAAGAAATATTGGAACACTTGAGGAAGTATACGAATTATACTCCCTTAAAGGTGGATATAAACCATGTCCTGGAAGAAATTAAGAACAACGTGGAGCTGAATTGGACAGAAAAATTGTGATCAGCCCCCGAAAGAAGGGATAAATCTAAGTATCGTGAGTTCCATAGGAAAGTTGAACAGGTTTGTTGATCGCCAGAACAGTGGGAGGATCAACAACAGAACTTGGTAGAGGCCCAAATCTCCTGGCCGACCAACAGACGATAAGAAAAGGGACCATGAAGATGACCCTAAATATGATCCCGATCTCCCAAAAAAGCCAAGACAGCTCGAGCGTGAGGTATTTTAAATCCACTTTGGTTCATTCGATTGTAACATGATTATAGGTGGAGACGCAAGAGGGGGTGATCATATCGCTTAAAGGAAGGCTTACCTCAATGAGGCTCAAGCTTTTTCCTACATACAACGTATAAATTTGGCAGAAGAAGATCGCCCGAGGAAGGTTAATAAAGATAAGCTGGTCATCAATTTTTCTAAAAATGATCTGGAAGGCATTTTGTATCCTCATGATAATCCTCTAGTAATTAAAATGAGGATGAAGGATGTAATCATTTCAAGAATGCTGGTAGATAATAGTAGCTCGACAGACATCATGTTCTACCCTTTCTTTGATAGTTTGAACTTGAAAGTTAGTCAGCTGGAACCATATCATAGGCCCCTCATCAGAATTCTCTAGAGAAAAAGTTTTTCCACTTGGGACGATCAAGTTAGACATTTTTATTGGTACCTGGCCTGCTTGCCAATAAAAAAAGGTGCGTTTCTTCGTGATGGAAAAAAATGTCTAGCCAGCTTATAATATAATCCTGGGGAGAGTAGGTTTAAAATAATTTGAGGTAGTTTCATCCAATTTGCATCAGTGTTAACAGTTCTTGACCAACTTTGGGGTTGGAATTGTGAAGGGCGATAAAAAAGTAGCTCAAGAATGCTACTACTCATCTGCCGAGGAAGAACAATTGGAGAATGACAGGAAGAAAACTACTACTTATCAAGTGGATGAATCTGATGAGTCTGAGATCGAAACCTTAGACCCAAGAGATGAAACGAAGCTCGTTAAAGGCCAGATCATGGAGGCAACGGAAAGTATTATTCAGAATGATGAGCGACCAGAAAGAACAACATAAATTGGTGCTTCACTTAATCCGATACTGAAGCAAGAGCTGGCAGCGTTCCTAAAGCATAGAAAACAAGCCTTTGTGTGGAGTCATGAATATATGCCAGGGATAAACCCAACCTTCCTATGTCACGAGCTCAATGTCAATAAAGAGATCAAACCAGTGAAGCAACGGAGAAGATTCTTTAGTCCAGAGAAGAATCAGGCTATTCAAGAGGAAGTGGAAAAGTTGCAAAAGGCTTCTTTCATTGAAGACGTCAAATATCCTGATTAGTTGACTAATATTGTGATGGTAAAGAAGAAGAACAACAAATTGAGAATGTGTGTGGATTTCACAGACCTGAATAAAGCTTTCCCAAAAGATAATTTCCCTCTACCCAGGATACATCATCTAGTAGATGCAACTTCACGGAATGAATTGCTTAGCTTCATGGATGCTTACTCCAGATACGATCAAATTAAAATGAAGCCAGAAGACAGGGAAAGTACCGTTTTCATTACTCCGTGAGGAACATATTGTTACAATGTAATGCCCTTTGGTCTTAAAAATACAGGTGCTACATATCAGCGGCTGATGAACAAAGTGTTTGCAGAGCAGATTGATAAAATATAGAGATATATGTCAACTACATGTTGACCAAAAGAAAGAAGGTTACTGACCATATAGCTGATCTGAGTCAAACATTTGATCAGTTAAAAAAATACCAGATGAGTCAAACATTTAATTGATGAACATACGATGTCAATCTTCCAGAATTTTTTACTTGACTTTAAATGTCCTTAACTTCAATTGTGCTTAGAATTAGAGTGCGAGCCATAGAGTATGGAAATTCTATGTCTTATCTTTCCAATGCTATTTGAATCAGGTCATTCGGATTTCTGTAGATGGAGTAATCGATGTTTTACTATAAGGTGTCTGATCTATCAGCATAGTAATCGACCAGAATTTTTTACGTTACTTTAAATGTATGTCATTTTAATTGTGCTTAGAATTAGAGTGCTAACCATAGATTTCTGGAAAGGTCTATATATTATCTTTCCAATCAGCTTTGAATGAGAACATTTTGAGTTCTGTAGAGAGAGAAATTGAAATATTACTACAGGGTGTTTAATCTGCTAGAAAATTTATGACTTGTTTCGATTCACCATAATTGACCAATTTTCCTTGTTTAAGCCCTGAATTTGAGAATAATTAACGGGGGAACATTTGGGACATATCTAAACTATAATGAGGGATATATTGAATTACAGTAGGCCTAATGTGGGGTTGAGGCTTAGCCATAACGGGATAATGAGGGTGAATACGTATTGGACATGAATTGTAAAATAATGAATTTGAGGGAATGAGAACGGATTCAAGGAGAATATGAGTGAACCTATGGTGTAGACATGTAGTTTATGAGTGAATTAACTACTGAAATAACTTAAGGGGTAAATATGGACCTTCGAGTAGAGAATAATAATCAAAAAATACGATAAGATGTTATAATTATGAATCGATGGTGCGTTGAGTATTCCCGAGAGATATATTACGTACAAATTATATTTATGAGTTGAGTGTATACCTATAAGGATTATATCTATAGGTTGAGTGTATACCTATACGGATTATATTTATGAGTTGTGTGTATGCCTATATGCGACATATGGATAGGTTGTGTGTATGCTTATTATATCCTTTCTTATGTGTGTGAACGTACCTACGTTGCCTGCTACCACAGGAGGTTCTGCATCGTGGATAGTCTTATCTTGATGAGCCCATTGGGGGATTTTAAACTTGTGCACTAGAACATAAAACTTAGGGTTGAGCACTACTTGTGTATATGATAGTGTGACCGATCATTTGGGTGAGTTAGGTATCTGCGTAGCCCAAAGGATTTGAATTATGTTCGCCTCCATTGTATGTTGTTTGATTCATGGTTCAATGGTGACATCCGAACCAATAGTTCTTTATTGGGTACGAGTGGTACATGAACTTGATAATAGAGTATGTAGACTAGCACCGCGGTTCTTACCTGGGGATGCTAAAGTTAGGTATATGTATTAGTGTGATATATATATATATATACACACACACACACTAGGGTATGCCCGTGCCTGAAGGCACGATGGAAATTCTCCCAAATATGAATCGTAAGGTCTCGGCATAAAGTTTTGTATCATATATAATTTTCTAAAATATCAATCGTTACTAATTTTCCTAAAGGACCAGACATGTTTTCAAAAATTATTTAATCGTGGTCAATTTTACTTTGATATACTTAAATTTACTTAGATATATTTGACTATATGACATGCTTATCTTTCCTACAACACACATACTACCTTCATCCCAAACTAATAGTTGTTATATTGAAACACAATGACTTTTGAGAACACACACAATCAATGGCAAAGATTGAGAGTCATTTATTATCATGTAATTTGGTTCACTAATTACATTTAAAAAAATAAAGTGAGACTTAATATTGGACATCCCAAAAGAAAAGCATAATTGTTAATTTGGGACGAAAAGAGTAGTATTTATAATGCTCCCCTCCCACATATGATCGTTGCCTCTTTATTATCAATAAATATTTTGCCACCACCGTGTATACCTCTGGATTCAACCCGAGTCTTATATGTTAATAGTTTTCAAATATTCTATGACCTTCTTCAAGGCCCCTTTCGTGTCCAAACTGTATTACATACCAAAAATCTTATTAAAAACAAATGTTGCCAAAATATCTCAAGGAGGGTACAAAAAAATTTGTTATGGCATTGTGTGCCAAAATAAGAGCATATGGCACCGTTAGGCACCGTTACATTTATAGAGAGGCAATCCTCTCTGTTTTGTAACTTCCCCGCTATGTTTGAACAATTCCATGTCCATTCAATATTGTTAAAACCAGTTTCAAGAAAATTTAATGCCTTCAACAACTGCTGGACTTCTGCTACATCTCCCACTCTGTGTATTGTAAGTATCCCACTACATTATAACAATCCCCATCCATTCAATAAAGTTCTTGAACATTGCCGGATCATAATTCCCTTTGTAGTTGTTCTCCACTAATTTCTTCCAAGTTACGTGATTCAGGATTATTTATTTGTTGAAGCGATCCTCTTCCACGTCTGTTGCATCCTAAAATCAAGGAACACCTTGGATGCTCAATTAATCACTCCTGCTGGGTTTGTCTCCTTTCGGGCATGAGCTAAATAATATCAAAACAAAGTTTCAGAATTCGAAACTCATAAATTACAAAAGCTAAATAAACAAACAACACATAATACCCAAAAATTCATAAATCTCAAGCACAATTACCTTATGCAAGAGACATAAAGTGTTCAATATAACTAAAATGAAAGAACATTATGCCCAAGTAAAACTATAAACAAATCAAATTAATGTCGAAAATAATAGAAGGCGGGATATATCATCCGACATTCTTGTCTACCATGTATAGTATCCAAGTCAGTAAGAGGACCACCATACTTGGCAGCAAGCCACGTATTTCACATCATAAAACATCTAAATATCAAATAGTGAAGGTTATGCTTCAACAAAATTAAGGTTCTGCTTCTACAGTCACAAAATTATCAATATGGGCTAACTCCGACAGCATCCATATAAGAGAGAAAAACACTGGTCTAAATGCATCCTCCTCCAAGGCTTTGCAACTTTTCCTGATGCAGATCCTTACCTGAGCGGGGAACCTCAACTACCCTTTACACTTTTTATCTTCCTAAGCCATTGGATCGATGTTAGAAGCCCCAAAAATCACTTCCTCGAGATGCCATGCAACTGATGAGTAGTATAGTTGTAAAGAAATAGAGGTAAGCCTGATGTTGTTGCCCGAACAGTCTGTATCGTGGCGGTAAACCAAATAGTTGTCGCTTTAAAACAGTCATTGACTACTTGTGACCCTTTAATACTTTCGATTGTCCTCGATGCTCGTCACCCAATTGCCAAAAGCTATTAATAGTCTCCATTATGCAGATATCTTTATTATCTGCTAGGTTATGAAATTAGAAAGGTGAGACCTCATCACCATCAACCTGATCTTACCCCGCCTCAGTTGCAATAATCGGCGCCTTTTCCCACCATGTTTTGAATCTACAAATAAAATGAAAGGAATAAATGCAAAACCATCAGCGAAAAAACACGAATGAAAATATATCATGGCCACGACAGTTATGATTTATTAAATGTAAATCCGAAACTTGTGATACTAAAGAAGTAGAGCTGATTGAGGTAAACACTGCCCAAGGCAGTAATGATTTAAATTCGCGTGGCCCAAAAAAGTATATTCACGTGGCTAGCGACCTGGAACTAATGGAGTAAATTCCATACTAATTGTTAAGCTTAGTATCTATGCGAAAATAATTAATAAACAACATCGAGCTACTGCTAGAAAGCTCGTTAGAAACTCAGCCCACAATTCAATCAATAATGCTAGTTAGTTTTCAAAATTCCTTTGACATGCCTACAATTCACCCTTGGTTAGTGTCAGTACATACTAAAAACAGTAAGTTAGGCCCTTGGTTAAAGGGATTTTCTCTACTTATTTTGAAAGAGCCAGGTCTTCATACAGTTTAATGAAATTAAAAATGTTTTTAAATGTTATTTTGTTCCATCCCAAACATCGTCAACCTTTACCAATAACGAAGAGTGATCTCAGATTTATCAAAATAAACTCCAAATATAGGGTAATGAAACAAAATTCGTAAAAAAGAATGTAGGCCAGTGAAGCAATAAAGGTCAGTGAAGCAAAGTTCGTAAAAAAAGAATGCAGTTCAGTAAAAAATAATGCATGTCAGTGAAGCAAATAGAGGGTAATGAAGCAAAAAGTTTCATCAATATAAATATCATCTTAGGTGTACCTGTATCATCCACCAAGTGTGTTAAATATCAACCATCCAAAAACTGCGCCTATGCCCCCGAGTATGTTTTATATCAGATGTCATGTATATGCCCCTGAGTATGTTTTATATCAGCTGTATACCAAAAGTGAACATTTAACTTAAAATTAATAAAAAACGTAATACGAAACCCATAACTTTGACAATTTTTATTTAAATGTCTTCCAATTCAAACATTACAAAACATTCACGTCACCAGCAAACACAAACTCATCAGAAATCACCACCTCGAACGTGATGGTCTTCATATTGTCGATTGTTCGAGAGCTCTCCACCTCGAGCATGATGGTCTGGCTGGTTAAGGTTTTCAGGAAGATCTTCATCTGTAATCACAGAAAAATTGTCGTAAACTTGTAAAATACTGAAGTTGCAGGGCTTTCCAAAGTATCCAAATAGATTTAATACCCCGACACAACTTGAATAAGAAAAAAAAAGGAAATAAAATTAACAAAACAAATTATTTAAAGAAAGAATATATAAATGAAAATACCTGTTAACATCTATAAATCTGAGAAGATACGCGTCGGAGCAATGCTCACCAACATCCAATATCACATTTTGAATGGGTTCATGTGCCAAAAAAGCATTAAAACAACCTGTTAGTGAACATATTTTGAATAGGTTCAAGTGCCAACATTCTTCAATTATTTCTGTAGCAAATTAGTAATAAAATTAGTAATGAGAATGTAAAAATGCTCAACTTCATTCACATGTTAGTGAAATAATCTAAGAATACCATAAACCTCTTAACTTCTACTGAAATTACTTCAACAATACAAACTAATCAAGAAATCATCGACCTGCATTTAGAAATAGTTATAATGTCCAAAAACACAAAAACATTAGAATTAAAAAGATGTTCAATGTACTGAACACATAAAACAGAACATATGAGATTTAAGGTAAGAACTCAACTTAAAACAATACAAAAACAAAAACAAATTTTGGGTGCTCAGATTTAAAGTGAGAACCCATATAGGTGAGATTTAAGGTAAGAACTCAAATAGGTGAGATTTATAGTGATGTATTGAGAAACAAAGAGGGGAGATTGAAAGAGGGCACTACAAAAAAAATTACTTTTTACTACGAAACTTTTTGAGACGGTTAAAATTTTGGTCTCTAAAACTAACCTTTTGAGATGGCTAAAATTAACCGTCTTAAAAACTATTAATTTTTAAGACGGCTAATTTTACCCGTCTCAAAAGGGAATACTTAAGAGACAGCATATTAGAAGCCATCTCAAAAAGTATACTTTATGAGACGGCTAAAACTAATTTTGATTCCCTCCTTATCAATTTTCCTTCCCGCTTCGTTATGTTAGCCTTGAAAGAAAGGAAAACAAAAATCCACCCATCATTTTTCTTCTTCACCGCTCAAGCCCTAGCCGTCAGTCCGGACACGCCGCTCAAGGCCTAGCCCTTGCCTCCCTAGCCTAAGCCATCACCGCCCTAACCCTCCGCCCTCACCTTACCCATCAACGCCCTAACCCCTCACCATAGCCCAAGCCAATGGCTAAGCAGACAAGATCGGGTAAATAGTATTTTTTTTACTGTTGGTTTCAACAATTTTATTTCAGATTTGTGTTTCATAGTTGAGATTTAGCTTACTCTATTTATGCTTCAATCGCTGCAATCATTTATACATGAATTGTGTACATTTTCGTGACACAATTCCTACAGTTTGTACATTTTTTCGTATTTGTTCATTGAATGATTTCAATATGTGAAAAAAATAATTGGTGTTTTTAATTATTGTGTTACCATAATTGAAATATATGGGAGTGATAAAATTTCACTTTTAATGGACAATTATATATATATATATATATATATAGGAAGAGGATCACAAGTGGACCAAAAGAATGGACTTTTTAATGGACTTAACAAAAAAGACTAATATCCCACTAATTTTAATTCCTTGGTGTAATGGGTCCGCGCCAGCAACACCCAATAACGAGATTTATTAATCTTTTTTGTTAAGTTCATTAAAAAGTCCATTCTTTTGGTCCACTTGTGAACCTCTCCCTATATATATATATATATATATATATATATATATATATATATATATATATATATATATATACATATATATATATATCATAGTTATGGGAATCATATGTTTTTCATTGATGGGTATTTGACAGGTTCCTTGGCATTTAAGTATATGATCTAGCTCCGGACATTCAAGTTATAGTATCGTCAACCCGATACGAATAAAAGGTAATTTTAATTCTTGGTTATTGACTAATATCATTAGTTTTTGTAGTGGTGATAGGAGGTTGAGGGTGAGCCAATTGAAAACCTAGATTGTCAATTGGTTGCTGTAGTTTAGTTTTAAGATTAATTTATGAGAATATGCGCATACTTGTTTGTGTGAATTTTAGTTAGAAATATTGATATGTTTGTCTAAATAAATTAATTCATGTCCTTTGCAAGTAGTTTATGCCATTAATTTGATTTTACTATGTGATGGACCCAATTAATTCAAACACGCATCATCATTGAAAAGATCAATAATCAGTATGGAATCAAATGAGAGAATTTTTTTTAAAATAGACATAAATATGTTCATTTCCTTACCTACTTTTTTGTCATTATCTTTTTTAATTTTTAATGTTAATTTCTTTTATGCATTTGAATTATATTATTTGTGTTGAGTGAAGTTTGCGTATACTTTGATACCTTGTTAAATTCGTATTTGAACCACATATATGTATCTATGAACTTCACTATTGGTGTGTTGAATTTATGTTATGTAGTTTGGAATGGACTTATAATTTTGCGAATCTTTAAGATAGGGTTTTTGGAAGTCCAAAAATAGAATAGTTAGGGTTTGGGAGAAAAGTTTTTATTATATTAGTGAAATGAAAAATTAATCCTAAAGTTTGGGTCATTTTCAATTTGAGACTCGATGTTTCAAAGGTTGCAGGATGTCAGTCATGGTTCAAAGTCAAGGCTCATACCGCGACCGAGTTAACTAGGTATTGTTACCCACCGATCCAATTTTGAGTTACGAGTTCAATTTTTGATTATTGTTGTGAATCAACCTTATATCATTAATTTATCAGTTCGGCTCATATCAGTGATATTGCGATACAATCGGTCCATATCAGCAATATTACAGTACTATCGATCCATATCGGTGATATATCGATCGAGATGGTATGAATTATTAAGCATCGATCTCTCTATCTCAACTTCTAACACACTCAATTGAGGGTCGATTTGGCATCCATGTCACGATCGGAGCAATCGCTTTTAATATATATCAATTTAGACTAGTGTCCTTAAAGTGTATGATTACTTACATTATATATATCCTTAACTAGTAATAGGTATTATTATCACATTCATCAAGGATCTCAGGTTGCTAGTGTATTATTAGTGTGAGAAAAAAAGAAAAGGTTGTGCTATATTCTCTAGGAACAAAGCATAGACACCGTTAGTCACCATCACTTAATGTGATATTATTGATGTATTGGTCAATTGCAACATGAACTTGTAAATTTACTTGAGCTTGCCTTTTGAGAGAATCAATGAGGGGGATATATCATAGTTTCTAGATATCAGTGTTGCAACGTGAATTAACAATGCTTAGGTTTATAACTTGAGGCATTTTTTTGTATTGGATCTTTTTGTTTGAGCAGGATCCGTATTGGAAATCAGTCTTGCAATGTAAATTGTGTTAGGCTTGTATTAGGTTTATAATTAGAAGTATTTTTTTGTATTGGAAAATAATGTTGCAATGTGAATTAACAATGCTTGAATATTTTTTTCAACCCATTCTGAGTAATTTACACCCTAACTTCCTTTTCTAGCGAACCATATTTCTCCCGTGGCTGCTGATTCTAAACCAATGTATCACGTAGGAATTGATCGTGCGATAACAGGATTCTCGATTTGAGAGTGCGATGATAATTTGAAAATATGAGGACTTAAGCTTGAAAACAAGGCGTTAGAGGGTAAAACTAAAAAAAAAATGTACGATCCCATGAGAGGCACCAACACCTCTCGCGGGACCAATGTAACACATAGGACCTAACTGCGCAATAATGGGACTCTCGATTTGAGAATACGACGATAATTTGAAAATATAAGGACTTAAGCTTGAAAACAAGGCGTTAGATGGTGAAAACTCAAAACAACCCCTGCACGGTCTTGTGAGAGGCACTAGCACCTCTCAGGGGATCAATGTAACACGTAGGAACTGACCGCGCGATCACCGGACTCTCGGTTTGAGAATGTGACGTTATTTGAAAATATGAGGACTTAAGCTTGAAAACAAGGAGTTAGAGGGTGAAAACCCGAAACAGCCCCCGAACGGTCCTATGCGAGCACCTCGCACGGGACCAATGTAACTATTTTTAATTTCAGAGGGTAACTCAAAGCTCTTTTTACAATATCTGCTCCAACCTTTTCCTCGTCATTCGCGAGGGAGTTCTTAATGGCATTAACTTTAGCTGCTAGCCTTAGTAGAGTGCAACCACCCCCGACATTAATGCCTTCCTCAATAAAACCCTATGAGATAACTTATCTTGGAGTTCTTATTGCGTGTTGCCACTCAGGAGTTCTTAATGGAGTTCTTATTCCATGTTTAACCTTCATGAAGTGGTACCATGTATAGAACACTACGCGTGCTTGGTCGAGTTGGTCTCCTTGACGATGCAAGAAGGACTATTGATGAAATGCCTATTTTCCAGATGCTCAAATGTGGCAGATTCTTTTATCGGCCTGTAATGTCCATGGAAATGTTGATTTAGAAAAAGTTGCAGCAAAAAAACTTCTCAAGCTGCAGCCTGAGAATGACTCCTCTTATGTTCTTCTCTCCAATCTTTGTGCATCCGCTGGTATGTTTAGCGCGGTTGGAGAATTGAGAAGGGAGATGAAAGCTAAAATAGTTTATAAAGAACCTGGTTCAAGTTGGATCCAAGTTAGATGATTAATCCATTACTTTTTTGCCGATGATGGATCACATTTTGACAGTAAAGAAGTTTATATAAAGCTACAAACTTTGACGAAACAGATGCTAGAATTGCCTAATGAAGAGAAAGGTAGAATTTTTTTAATGACCCCATGAAGTATGAATGGGATAAGAAATCTGTATGTTAGATTAAATTATAGAAACATATGATTAGATAAAGGAGGAGGATAAATTTACCTCATTTTCTTAGAGGTGAGATGGAGGTACAATCTAGTTGAGGTGAGAACTTTTGGAGTAATTTTGATCCATTCATAGGATGTATTCTATGTGTACAAGAAGCAAAAGTAGTGTAGTTAGTGCACTATAATCTTGCTCTTTGTAGTAGATGCAAGTAGCTCCTATATGGAAAATCGGCCTAATCTCTCTATCCATTTCTTTACCAATTCCTCATTATTCTCCATTGCTTAGCTCATTGGAAAGCCTATTCAGATGGATGCATCCACATCTTATTTGATCAGACCAAGCCTTGCACGAGTTTGTGTGAAATTAAATCTTATTAAAGACAACCCTATGAGAGTTTGGATTGTATGTGGTAACTCAGGCGTCTGGTAGGGAATAATTTATTAAAACATCCCTAAGATCACTCACCAAGAAATGTTTGGGGATGAAGTTGAAATAGGAAAGAAGTAACCTTTGGTCTCACCTTGACTATGTTTCAATATTATACAATTCCACTCCTTTCTTAGTCATTGGAGATTTCAATGTGGTCACTAAAGCAGAGGAGAAAATTGGAGGTAATGACATTAACTTCCATGTTGTTCAGGACTTCATTGACCTAATCTCAACCAGTGGTCTTCAAGATATAGGTTATTTGGGGTCTAAATTTAGTTGGACAAACCTTAATAAGGAGGAAAATTGGATATGTGTTCTATTTGATAGAGGTCTTATCAATAAAACCTGGCTGGACTATTTTCCTAAAACTTCCATTAACCACCTGCATAAAATATACTCAAATCATTACCCTCTCCTTCTCTATATCCAAACTCAATTGGATGACTGTCTCAAAAGGTTCATTTTTAAAAAAATGTGGTGATCCAGTGCAAATTCAGATGAAGTTAATAAAGGTTCTTGGGATCAAGAGATGCAAGGTACACCTCTTAAAATTTTCTCATCCAAACTAAAGAGGCTTAAATGTGCTCACAAAGAGTGGAATAAGTCCTTAAAAAACATTTTTCACAATGTCAATAATTTAGAAGATGAAGTTCTTGCCAACGAATTTGCTTTTAAAGAAGATCTAAGTGAATCCAACAGAAGTGTGTTAAAAGAATCCCAAGCTTAGCTAAATTTTGTAATGAAGAATAAGGAGACTTTTTGGCAACAAAAGTCACATCTAAAGTGGCTCAAAGAAGGTGATGCTAATACGAATTACTTTCATAGTTTGGTTAAAGCTAAAAGAAGAAAATTAGTCATTCATAGAGTTCTTTATCAAGATGACATTATTCTAGAGGATAGGTAGTTTATCAACAATGCTTTTGTAAATCACTTTGAATCTTACCTGACCTCAAAGTCTTAGATTTTTAACTCTCCTTTTATGGAGGTTATTCCAAACTTAATCACTGAAGAGGATAATAATCTGCTGGATTTTATTCCTCTGGATGAAGAGATTTTCAAGGCTATAACAGATATTAATGAAGATAGCTCCCCAGGACCTGATGGATTTGGTGTTTTTTTTCTACAAGACATTTTGGGGGAATCATTAAAGAGGATATAATCAAAGAAATTCACTCTTGCTTTGTTGGGGCTCAACTTCTTGTGAGCTAGACTAGAAATGTCAAGCTGGACAAAATGTACATAAAGAGAGTAGACCAACAATCCACTTGTACAACTTTCCAAGTACTGTACTCTAAATATACACATAACTGTACATAAATTAAGGTGTATATTTTCAGTAATTTTAAATTTATCCCCCCACTTTTATGTCAACCTTAAAATACCACCATATTATTATCCTTAGCGTCTTCTTATATCACTCCCTCACTTTTGTGTCAACCTCAAAATATCCCCATATTTTTTTCACTCCATGTTCTCCTTTATTCTTTTCCATGATCAAAACATAGTGTAATTTCCTTGGTGCATATAATCTTTTAATCATATTCTCATGTCATTTGCGCGTATATTTTTGTTTGCAGCCATGAAAATGCTGACTGGATTGATACTACAGCATGTAGTCAAGGCTGTTCAAATCAGTGGACATTGGTAGGGGGTGTTGTGGGGGGGAAGCAGTTGGTAGGGGGTGTTGTGGGGGCCGAAAACAGGTAGGGAGTGTTGTGGGGGGCAGCAACAGGAAGGGGGTGATGGGCATGGGGGGGAGCAACAGGTAGGGGGCAGCAGCCCTACCTGTTTGGGTACTATTCTCTCACTCTTCTCTCATATTTCTCACCTATGGTTTCGAATAAGTGGCAGTGGTTGGGTTATAGCATGTTTTCTAGAAGCTTAAGCTTACACACCAACACTTGCTGAGCCCAAGGCTACATATTTTTAATGGTGATTTTTTTATTGCTATGGCGATGATTGCTCTTTTGAATAGCAATACCTTGGGTTGCCAAACATATTGAAGCAGTTGAATTTGAGGTCAATATATCTAGTATATATTTAAGTAAGTTACCCTCTCATAACTAGTTAAAGACCTTTTATTTTCTTCATTTTCAAATTGTGCCTGATTAAGCTCAACAAGATCGGGTGTTAAAGGTCCCCAACCTTGGACTTTTGGCCATCAGAAGCATTGGATGAGAGATGTGAAATTGAAATAGACATTGTTTTTACTGGAGGTAGATGAGGTAAAAATGTAAGCAGCTTTCAGTCACAGAGTGAAGTCTCTTTTATAGTTCAATCTTTTAGCAAAGCAGTGGGTGCAGCGAGTCGGTCCTCTTATAGAAACCCCAAGTGTTCGCGACTTCACCCCTATCCATCTCATTGACTTAAATATCAGCTCTTGATTCATGTAACTCTAATTTCTCTGGTTCTTTTTATTGGCATGTCAATATAAGATGCAAACATGCTAAATAATGATCATTAGAAGCTTATTTCTGATTATAACTGACAAATTTCGAAAAAAAAATAAATGAAGATGGTTGTCATATTTGGCATAAACCTTGAGCGTTGCTCACAAAATTCTTTCAAAAAGTTGCCTGATTAAGCCATTTTAACTTGTAAGTCGGGACCCAAAGCATATCTTTCTAAACGAGTGCTGGTCCAATTGTCAATATGAACGGCTTGTTGTTTCACCTACCATGATGCCTCCTACATTGCACTTAGGTGTTTTTGCAAATAGAGTATTTCATGTCCGACTCTATTATTGATTTTCTTTTTAATATTATAACTAGATTAAATTAGAATGAGGATGTTATTACCGCTGAAATTGCTGCCTCTTCTTTCAGAGTGTTGTTTGAAATATTGATTTGGATGTATTTTTGTCATTTTCTAAATCAATGTTGTTATTGGTAGATGAAACTATGGTTCTCCCATGACACCTTAATTTTATTTTTGCAGTTGTAAGGTGGCATCATCAACCGGATAACTGTATGTCCAAGGAAAGCTTTTTAGAGCTTGGTGCATCAGATGTTTCATAGGAAACTTATTATGCTTGAGCAGTGTCACAATGGGCACTTCCCTTGTGAATTTCCAGGGCCCATTGCTTTTATACATTCTGTTGCTTTACACTCTGATGAACAAAACTGGAGCTCTCAGCCCCGATGGTATGGATTTATATATTTTTTTGTAATTTTAGGTCCCATTTGGTTTGATGCGATATTTTTTACGCAGGTGAAAAAGATTTTTAGTTTGGAGTCTAAAAAGTTTGTTTGGATAAAATTGTAAATCAGTGCACATTGATCTTTGATCAAATAATGATCAAATTTAGTTTTGAAAACATGAAGATACTATTCTCTTTGGGTACTATTCTTTAAGGATGATCGACATTTCTAGAACTTTGTTATGAAAGCTAGAAAATTATGTTGGGTTTAGTGATCGACATTTCTTGAGATTAAAAATTCACATTGGTTTTAAATCTGACATTATCTAATGTGTCATTTTTCCTGTTCTAATCGGGCATGTTTTGGCGTTTATAATTTCATCGCTGGACATGAAGCGCATGCAGATGTGGGAATTGGCTTGGATATTTGATGCCGCCAATATATTACAGGTGGTGCAGCTGCTTACCATGAGAGGTAACTTTAAAATATGTCTTAATTATGCAGAGCCATGACAACGAAGCGTCGGCGTCTCAAGGGCTCATGTTTCTTTATTTCAGAGCCCTACATGCCAACAAACCCAATATATCGAGCAAATTAATTATCTACGAGAAAATGTTGATCCTTCGTACAATGACTCGACTTTAGATGTTGAGGAGCCCGCAGGTATATCATATGTTAGCAATGCACTTTTTTTTATCACACTCGTTTGATATTATGTTTCGCTCTTAGTTGTTTACAATGTTGTGGCTGTTTCTATAGTTATTTTTGAGTTAATTTTTATGTTTTAACAGGTTGGTTTTCATGAATAAACAAAGGAGACTCTGTCGAATTTTTTTAAAAATATTAAGTGTTTAAAAGTAAATAAAATAAAGATATACAAATTTGACAAGTTTTTTAAAGAATGTCATCAATAGAAATTATTTAAAAAGATTACTTCTTTGTTTATGGTAACTTACACTGAGTAAATTTTATTGCAGGTCGAAATCTTTTGTGGACAAGGCAAGACACGTTTTGATGGAGTTCGTTTGCTTCAATATTGTGAGTATGTATTTTAATCAGATAAGTTAAATTTTGTAGAGATATTTAGTTTGGTGGAGTATTAGGTAGGATATATGTTAGTGGCTATTCGCTCTTAGTTGTTTACAATGGTGTGGATGATTCTATAGTTTTTCTTAAGTTAATTTTTATGTTTAAACAGGTTGGTTTTCATGAATAAATAGAGGAGACTCTGTCGATTTAAAAAAAAATATTAAGTGTTTAAAAGTAAATAAAACGAAGATATACAAATTTGATAAGTTTTTTAAAGATTGTCATCAATAAGAATTATTAAAAAAAGATAACTTCTTTGTTTACGGTAACTGACACTGAATAAAATTTATTGCAGACTGAAATCTTTTTTGGACAAGGCAAGACAAGTTTTGATGGAGATCGTTTGCTTCAAGATTGCAAGTTTACTTGCATTAGTTTATGTTAGGAATACATTGGTTTTTATGTATTTGTTCTAATGAGACAAGTGAAATTTTGTATAGATATTTAGTGTGATGGTCACAATATTGAAATTGTCTATTTTATCTTTGTATGGATTATAATTTAAGTTGAATGGAAGATTATGTGTTATGTTTGTTGAAATGGGATGTCAAATATGTTATATATTATTTTTAAGAGTTTTTGCTTAAAAGTATATTTAGCATATTATGGAATGGATGAAATTTTAATTTTGGCGCAAAAATTATTAAAGACGGCTTCTTTGCCGTCTCAAAAGGATTCCATAAATGAGGACTTTTTGAGACGGCTAAGTTATCATCTCAAAAACTCTTTTGGGACGTTTATTAGCGCCTCTAAAAATAACTTTAAAAGACGGTTTTTTCGCCGTCTCAAAAGGGTCCTATAAGAAGTGAGCTTTTGAGACGGGGTATTTCCCGTCTCAAAAAAACTTTTTGAAACGGCTTATTCCGTCTCAAAAAGCTTTTAAAACGGGGGTCTAATACTACGCCCATTTGCCGTCTCAAAAGGCGTCACAAAAGGCTTTTGAGACGGCCAGATGGCTTTTTGAGACTGTTGGAGCACCGTAGTAAAAAGCAGTTTTTTTTGTAGTGGGGATACATATATCATACCAGGTGCTCAGAAACCCCCCAATTTTCAAAAATCCCAACCTATGAATACGGGCTTCAAAAGACCGAATATGAAAACTACGAAAAAAAAACTAAACATTGTATAACATAGGGAATCACGTATAACATTTTATCAACCTTTAATGTAACTCAGGAAACGGTCATAATGGCGTGAAAATGGATATTGAGGCCAGTAATGAAAACAAAATGCCATGGATATTAGGCCAGTCGTCAGTATGCCCCATTCGAAATAAAATTAGGGAAATAACATTTTCCCAATGCATAAAAACAAATTTCCATGACTGCAAGTAATATTCAATCTATTAAAAACATAATGTGGGACTTCGTCAAGCAATATGAACCTCGCACATTGTGTCGTATAACCTCTTCATGCTCCTAATTGCTATTTAAATCGGTAACAACTTATGAGTTGAGTACACCAACATGTTAATAAATGAAATTCATATAACGAAATGTTAATAATGAAATCCATATAACAAAATCCTAATACACAAAAATGAAGCAACATGTTAATAACAAAATCTAGATACCCGCAACAACATTTACTCGTGGGTCGGGAGGAGCTGCTATGGGAGCAGGATCCACAATTCATCCCACAATCTTCCCACTTAAAGAAATGTCCTACTTTTGAATATTCTCCAAAATAGATCCATATCTTTAAAGTAACAAACAAAGTACACATAGTTAAGAATTACGTAAACAGCATGATATATGTACACAACTATACCTTAGTAGTTGCTCCATTTTTAAGGGAGGTTCAAGAGGGACTTACGCAGGCTCCCGATGTACAATCACCCCTCTTTAAAGAGGTGTAGGCCCAAGCATCATTCTCTCATCGCGCTCATGATCAAGGGGAAAATGCAGTGCTTGAGAAAGGGTAAATGGGGCCCGAGTGTGACAGATAAGAGAGTACCTGTATGGATGCAACACAAACATACATATTAGAAACTGCTAAGCTAGTCTCAACCTTATGGTGGTTATAGCATCCATGAATGTAGTTCATAACACCATTGGATACCATTAAATGAGCTAAAATTTAAATACTCACCTCTATATAGATAAGAAATATATAGATATGCACACTTAAATGATGGAAGGGCACAAAATAATGATCAAATGATTAAATACTCACCTATATGTTCTAGGATTTGAGAGAGCACCATTGTCATTGGTTTTAGAGAGAGATATTTGCAAACAAACAATAGGGAAAGAAACCAATATAGGATTCAAAAACCAAATATTACACCAACAAAAATATAAACCAAATAAGGATAAACAATATAAATATGAAAAAAGCCAAACCAATGTATATTGTGCAATAAAATGATTATTTTTCAAGACATTATTAAATTCATACTTGAACTCATTGAATGAGAAGAAAATTTTATAAAAGAACCATCCACATCTTCTAAGCATTCAACTCCTACTGCCATTTGGCGTCCCAAATGCGCGAACAAAATTTTCAAAAAATATGCCACGTGATTGCCATTATTTTGTACTAAATGGAAGTCGAAAACATATTGTGTCCTTGACTACACTCTATTTCATATCTAATCTATTTGACATACTAATTATTTATTTATAAGAGTTAATAACATGAATTCTATCAACTAAGATCTTGAATTCTATGAAATATAAAAAGAAACTATGCGACCTTAAACATTCTTCCTTATTTTGAGAAATGTAAAAACCAAATATACCTTGACTAAAAAACATTGAACAAACCACAAAAGGATCTATCATAGAACATATCGTAAGCTATTGAGAGAGAAAGAATGGTACAGAATGAGAAGTAGAACAAAGAGTGTACCTGCAAAATTGAAAAAAATCCACAAATTAAAATAAATCAAATAAAGTTCGAACCCCAAAAATTATATTCGAACCCCTCTGTCTTAGATTGTGCATCAAATTTGTTTATCCTCAAAGGTCCAATATCTATCCAGTTTCAAGTAAAGCGAAAATTCTAAAAAAAGTACTATTTTTCACCATTGGTACCAGAATATATCTCCAATGTTAATTTATCTTAAAAACTAAATGAAATAAAATATGTATTACCTAAATAAGGTTCCCAAAACTTCTTCAAATAGTTGCCCTAAAAATTAGATATGAAAATGAACAAACAATTAGTTAAATGAATTACCAAACCCCAAGAAAATAAGATATTTATTAGCTAAAATCGCTATTTTCACATCAAATTGCAATCCCATTACACATGCCGTGTGGTGTAAATGCTTTAAAAATATATACCCGAACTGAAAGTCGTACCAACATTTATACCTCTGAGATGGTTCAGTCATGGAGGTTTAAATGAAACAAACACAAATCAGACATTAGGGACAAAACCGTGTGAAATCAAAACCAAAACCCCCCAAATATGAAATAAAAAACCATGTGAAATCAAAACACAAATGTGACACAAATACCTTTCGGAGTCAGATGCAATACCATTCCGCACGCGAGAGAGAGAGCCCTTGATATTGGGTTTGAAAGAGAAACTGAAGAGAGAGAAGAGATAAGGTCGGGGGAAATAGTGAGAGGAGAGAGAGAGAGAGAGAGAGAGAGAGAAATGACACCAAAAGGGGTGTAATACTATTGTATCCTTGTATTTGAATTTTGAACAAAGGGGGCAAATAAATTAGAGTGTGTTAAAAGAGGGGGAAGCCAAAATTTTCAAGGATAAAATAAGAAATACAAAAATAACTCATATTGATGACATCATAGTTCAATCTTATGACATACATAAGTTTTGTAACTTATTATATAGATATATACTAGCGTATGCCCGTGCCTGAAAGCATGACGAAATTTTCCAAAGTACATAATCACGAAACGGCAAAAATTTTTCAATGCACGTAATAGCGAAACGCAAAAATTTCCAAGTGTAATTTTAAAACAATTGGCCATAATATTTCGTATTTATATGACTATTCACCATGCTTAACAAACAACAAATAGTCCAATAACATTCAAATAGTCTAAATTCATCAAATAAATTCACATATAATACGAAATATACAATATTCATCCATCGAATTCACATTGTGTCTACAAAAAATGAAGTGTCAAATTTTAAAAAAAATTGGGTATACTCCCCTTTGTTTATGGAACTATTCACCCTACTTAACAAATAAAAAATAGTCCAACATCCAAATTGTCTAAATTCATCAAACAAATTCACATATAAAATGAAATATACAATATTCATCAGTCAAATTCAATGTCTCAAAAAAATAAAGTGTCAATTTTTAAAAAAAAATGGTCAGTCTCCTTTGTTTATTGGTCTATCTGAAGCCCTTATACTTTTGACTCATTTGAGTCTAGACTGTATAAGAGCTCATCTAGTTTGGAAATTGTGACAAAATAGTGTCCATCCTAGAAACCAAAGAGCTTCAGAGATTGGGTTGCTTCTTCTTCCATACATCTTGTGATGATCCTGAGACTATAGCCATCACTCACACACTTAGAATTTTATTCTTGCATATCATATTGCACCTCTATGTGTATTAATGTTGTGAGTGTGTTTAAATCCCTCAATTTGATTTTTAATAATTTTTTGGGAATTTTAAATATATTTTAAACAAGGTTTTATTTAATTAAAATTTGATTTAAAAAGTCTTGGGGTTAATATATAAATATGTATTGTTGTGTTTATTGGCCTAAAGTTACTCTGGGTAGAAACCGAAAGCGCTAGAGACTCTAGGGTTGGCTTTGTAATTATTTTGGGACGCGCGTTTACATTCGTCCTCAGGCCAACACTTGCTGTTCTCTGATTGGCCCTAGGTGTGTTTCTTTACAGAGACATACCATCGCTTGTTATCAGCCCTTGGATCAACCCTTATCGATGGCCTGCATGTCTTTTGAGTGAATCCCCGTGTAAATCCTTAAGCCAATCACAGCCTGTTTAATCCACCGCCTGTTGTGAGCCCTTGGATTGCAGTCAAAGGAGCTTGACTCAATCTCAGCCATTGTTTTTTAACGATGCTCTGGAATCTTCCTCTCTTCCTATTTAAAGGCCTCCCATCTCAGCCTTCGAAAGCTTTTGCCATTTTGAAAAGTCTCAGAGAGTAGAGAGAGAGAGAGAGAGAGAGAGAAGAGAGAAGAGAGAAGAGAGAAGTTAGAGAGAGAAACCAAACCCTAGTTAGAAACCCTAACTTCGTCCAAATACTTCTCAAGCCCAAACTACTTACCTCTCGAGAAAAAAACACCATAACCAAATAAACACCATCCTTAGTGTTTTCTTGAGTTTATGAGAGTTTTGGTTTAAAGATCTTGGGTTGCTGAAATCCTTGTGTTCATAAATCTTATTTCCAACTTAGACATAGACTCAGATCTTGTTTCTGGTTCAATAGAAATCATAGATCTGTAGTTTTGCATGTCATAATACACTTAGTTGCATTTATTTCTCATCTTGAGAATTTCGTTGTTGATTGTTTTCTGTTAAAACATTTTCTTACTTCAGAATCAACAATAGATGTTTTTCTATTTCTGTTTTTACAAAACTTAACCTGACCTAGTTGGATTCGCACTTGGAGGGTTCTCAATCTCCATAATATTTTCAAAAGTGATTGAGAAAGGTTTTGACCGATTTCTTAAGCAAGATCTCCGTGGAATCTGGGTTATTTTGAAAGGTCAAAAAGGTTCTTGGTTTTGTAAGAAAGAAAAATAACAAATACACTGCATATAGACTTTATATGTGATTTGTTAGGATCGTCTGTAACTAATAAGTGTGTGTGTGTGTGCATGCATGTGTTTTAGAACACTATTCACAAACATCTTCACACTACAAACACTGAAAGTGTTGGCTATAAGATTTGGTGAACATAAGTCGACATAAAGTGCTGAAACAAAGAAGAGTTGACAAATTGAGACAACTACATCAACAAACAAGATCTGCAGAAAAGTTAAGGACGCCAGAGGGTACAATCCTGAACTTGTATAGATTTGTTTTTGTGTGCATGTTAGTTAAATAGGTTGTAACTCGCATATTTGTTTTAGTGATTGTTTTTGTTTTACTCCGTAGAGGGAGTCGTGGATGTTTCCTCAAGGTTGAGGTTTTACCACGTTAAAAATCCTGAGTATCAATATTTCTACATCTTCTCATCCCATTCTGATGTGTGCTGAGTTTAAAACATTTTAAACTGTTTACTAAAACTTGTTATCAAATCTTGTCCATATCTCGTACATATTTTTTTGTTAACACATCTTGTGTTCAAAATCAGTTTGATTTTAGTAAAGAGTTTCTTCAACAAACTTTCGGAGTTTATTAAATAGTTTATTTTCATAAACGGCCTTGGCAACGTTATTTCAATTGGTATCAGAGCTTTTGGTGAACTTATTTCAAAAAGATCCTGAGTTTCTGAAACTGTTTTCTCAAAATCAATTATGGACGAGAAAAACGAAAGATATGGTAACTTGACCAGACCCCCAGTCTTTGATGGAACCAATTTCTCTTACTGGAAAGTAAGAATGATTGCTTTCATTCAAGGAACCCTGGGAGATGATGTCTGGGATATTATTGAAAATGGATACTCTTATCCAACTAAACCAGCCACTGATGGAAGTAATGAAAGGATTAAGAAAATATTGAGTGAGTTTACTCAAGAAGAGAAACAGGTTTCTCGAAATAATAACAAAGGCAAGAACGCTATATTTATGTCTATTAACGAACATGAGTTCAAGAGAATCTCATCTTGTACCACTTCCAAGGAAGCATGGGATACCTTGATTACTGCCCACGAAGGAGACTCTAGGGTAAAAGCTGCTAAGACTCAGATGTTAATCCAACAGTATAATACCTTAATCATGTCTTAATCTGAGTCTTTCGATGACACTAAACTTCATGCTAATGGTATAACTTATGATAGACAAGAAATTGTCTCTAAAATTCTGAGATCATTACCACAGAAATTTGACAATAAAAGATATGCTATTGAGGAGATGTGTGATATAAATCTAACTCCTGAATTACTCAGTAGCAAATTAAGAACTGTGGAAATGGAATTAGAGTTTAAGAAACAATTGACCCACACTAATAGGAAACATACCAATTCCAATCTTAGCTTTACTTCTAAGATGACTAAACCTGAGTTAAACACCCCTAGTAATGATTCTGATGAGGACTGTGACTTAGAAAGTCTAGATAATCAGATTGCCCTAATGACAAAACAATTTAAGAAAATTGTGAAATTTAGAAACAGTGTTGCAAATAGACAGGGCAAGTCTAATTATTCTACTCCTTCAAATCACAAACCTCATGAGAAACCTCATGACAAACAGAACAAGGACAACACAAGACCTCACAGAGACCTCAAGAAGACTGAATGCTATAGATGTGGTAAACTAGGACACATTGCTCAAGACTGTAGAGTTAATTTAAATGCCCAAAACAAACACTCTAGAGCCAACATCTGCAAAACCTGGGATGACTCAAGTGATTCTGAAAATGAGGAACCTGAGACATCTGATGGTTTTGATCCTTGTTTAGCCTTCTTTGCCAAAATCATATATAATGATGATATGCCTATGCTTGATAGTGAGGATGAGTTTAGTAATTCTAGTTCTGTTGCTTTGAATCATACTTTAACTGGTTTAGATGCTTTACTTACTGAGAACATTAATACCTCTTCCTCGGGGTGTGTGAGTCAAAGGGGAATCGATACTGCTGATGTCAATGGGTGTGTGAGTTTAAGAAATGAAACCTTAGGGGTCACTTCACACACTTCACTTAGTGACTCTGACAATGATGATCTCCCAGACATCCACACTCTATATACTTAAACTCTTAAGAAAAGCACTAGACTAGAAAAGGTTGTGAAAGATCTTACCAAAAAGCTAGAGGATCTAAGCCTAATGGTAAAACTGAATGCTGAAGAGTATACTACACAATGCATGTCTCATGAAAGTGAAGTTAAAGTGTTTAATGAAAAACTGAAAACTTTGACTGAAGCTAATGAAATTCTGGAGAAAAAATACAAAGGAACATTATTAGAATTGGAACAAACAAAAGAAAAGACAGCAACTGTTTTCAAAAAATTTACCAAATTTGAAAACAATTCTAAATGTTTTGAGGAATTCGTTGATGAATCTAAAACCAATTCTGATGATAGAACTGGAATAGGGTTTTGCCCCAATTTAAAGACACAAACAAAATATGTTGAACCTATCAAGTTTGTGTCAGGAGGCAAAAGACCTATTGAAACATGTCCAGACTTTAATTCTCTAAAAACTAAGTTTGACCATCAAAACACTAACACTGGAGATGCAAGTTGCTCTAAGCATGAAAGTTTACCAAAGGGAAAATATGTCTGCCCCCTTATTAGGAAAAGTGAACCTGCTTTCAAACCTGTGCTACCTAGGAATAAAATTCAGCCTCAAAATTTCTCAAAACCTTTGTTTAGAGACTTTCCTAAGGAAAACCCAACTCTGAGCAATTTTTATTGCTCATATTGTGATATATACGGCCACTCGTTTGATAATTGCTATGCTAGGAGACTGATTAAACCTGCCTACAATTCTTCCATATATCCTAACTTTAACTACTCTAGGAGGAGTCGTAACAACTATATCCTTCCCAGGCCACCACACAAAAACTCTAACTATAGGAATAGAAGGACTAACCCTAAAAGGACATTTACTAGAAGGATTACCAGAAACTTTTCTAAATCAAATGCTCAGGAATTCAAATTTACTCAAAATCATGCGCAAAATGTTTTTCAACAAAAATCTAATGCTCGCAAATTTTATCAATTGAGAGCAAACAAGCGCAAACAGAAAACCAGAGCAATTTGGGTTAGAAAAGATGATCTAGAACCCCAGATGAAGTGTAGTATTGTTGTTTCTGCTCTAAAAGTTGAACTTACAACTTCTGGTTGGTACTTGGATTCTGGATGTTCCAAGCATATGACAGGTGATGATACAAAACTTTTTAATCAAACCCACTTTGATGGTGGAAAAGTTGTTTTTGGTGATGGAGTATCATCCCAGATCATAGGCAAAGGAACTCTTAAAGAAAAAGGTCTTCCTGTTCTTGAAAATGTTCTCTTAGTTAAAGGTCTTAAGGCTAATTTACTTAGCATTTCGCAATTTTGTGACTCAAACTATACTGTCACCTTTTCAAAGAACAATTGCAAGATTTTAAATGAAAAGGGAGAATGCTTAATTACAGGATTCAGGACTCCTGACAATTGTTATACTGTCATGTCTAGTTCTGAAATCTGTAATGTTGCCAGAATGGATGACAATGAGATATGGCATAACAGAATGGGTCACATTAATTACGAAAATTTGAGTAAATTGTCCTGTCAACAAATAGTTAGAGGAATACCAAAAATTAAACCTATTCATAACATTGTCTGTGGTCCCTGCCAAGAAGGAAAAATTGTTAAAGCACCTCATAAAAGGGTTAAAGATATCCTTACCTCTAATCCCTTAGAACTCATCCATATGGACCTAATGGGTCCTTCTCAAACTGTTAGTCTTTGTGGACACAGTTATATTCTAGTTATGGTTGATGACTTCACCAGATTCACTTGGGTAGCTTTCTTAAAACAAAAATCCGATACTTTTCAAACTTTTTTAAAGATTCTTTTACGGATTGAGAATGAAAAAGACACTCAAGTGAATGGAATCAGAAGTGATAGAGGTGGTGAATTCAAAGACACTGGTATTGTAGAATATTGTGACTATAATGGTTACAAACATGAGTTCAGTGCTCCTAAGACCCCTCAACAAAATGGAATAGCTGAGAGAAAGAATCGAACTCTTCAAGAGATGGCACGTGTCATGCTCCATGCTAAGAACTTACCTAAGTATTTTTGGGTAGAATCTATTCGTACAGCTTGCCATCTTATTAATAGGGTCTATCTTAGAAAGAATTCGAAACAAACCTCTTATGAACTTTGGTACAATAAAAAGCCTAATCTTAAGTACCTTAGAACCTTTGGTAGTACCTGCTATGTTTGCAAAGATAGGGAACACTTATCTAAATTTAAGAGTAGAGGAGATAAAGCCATATTCTTAGGTTATTCACCTAACAGTAGAGCTTATCGAGTGTATAATCTTCGCACTAAGACCTTAATGGAATCCATAAATGTAATTGTTAGTGACACTACTGTAGAAAGCAAGACTAGTGAATTAACTATAGAAGAAGAGTCATCAAATGTTTTAGAAAATGAATCTTCTGAAATAGATAATTCATTACCTATTGAGTCACCTGAAGTACCTAACTGGGTTTCTAAAGATCATCCCATAAACAACATAGTTGGTAACCCTAGTGAGCCAGTACGTACAAGATCCCAACTTAGAAATTATGCTCTCTATGCATGCTTTGTTTCTCTCCTAGAACCAAAGAATGTAAATGAGGCATTGAATGACACTTACTGGATTTCTGCTATGCATGATGAACTTTTACAATTTGTCATTCATGATGTATGGTATCTTGTTCCACGTCCTGATCACAAAAAGGTTATTGGTACTCGTTGGATTTTCAAAAATAAAACTGATGAAAATGGGATGATAATTAGAAATAAAGCTAGACTAGTTGCTCAAGGTTATTCCCAAATAGAAGGACTTGATTTTAATGAGACGTTTGCTCCTGTTACTCGTTTAGAATCAGTTCGTCTGCTTCTTGCTATAGCTTGTCACATGCATTTTACATTATATCAAATGGATGTTAAATCTGCGTTCCTTAATGGAATACTTGCCGAGGAAACCTATGTAGAAAAACCTAAAGGGTTCATTGACCCTAATTATCCTAATCATGTATTTCGGTTGAAAAAGGCTTTATATGGTCTTAAGCAAGCTCCTAGAGTTTGGTATGAGCGCCTGTCCAGTTTTCTGCTGGACAAAGGTTTCAAAAGAGGTGGAAATGACCAAACCTTATTTGTCAAACATTTTGGCAAACACATTACTATCGCTCAAGTCTATGTAGACGATATCATATTTGGATCCACTTCTACCTCAGAAGTAAAATCTTTTGCTGAAATTATGAGTAAGGAATTTCAGATGTCCCTTATGGGGGAGTTACAGTTCTTCCTAGGTCTCCAAGTCAAACAACAACCAGATGGATTGTTTCTTTCGCAGACTAAGTACGCATTAGAGATAGTTAAGAAATTTGGCCTCGAGAGTGCTAAAACGCCTATGAGTACTACAAAGAAATTATCTAAAGATGAAAATGGTAAATCTGTAGACTCTACCTTATATCGTAGTATGATTGGCACATTACTCTATCTGACTGCCTCGCGTCCTGATATCATGTATGCTGTTTGTGTTTGTGCGCGTTATCAAAACAACCCCAAGGAGAGCCATTTAAACGCTGTTAATCGCATAATTAAATATGTTAAAGGCACTCTAAATTTAGGAATTTGGTACACGAATGACACACCTAGCACTATTATTGGGTACACTGATGCTGACTGGGCTGGGTGTACTGATGATAGTAAAAGCACTTCAGGCGCATGTTGTTATATTGGTAATAACTTGGTAGGATGGAGTAGTAAAAAACAGAACTGCACATCTCTCTCGACTGCTGAATCTGAATACATAGCCGCCGGTAGTTGTTGTGCCCAATTATTGTGGCTTAAACAAATGCTAAGTGATTATGGTATTTTAGAACCCACACTTCATCTCTATTGTGATAATCAAAGCGCGATTAATATTTCTAAGAACCCGGTTCAACACTCGCGAACTAAGCACATTAAAATAAGACATCATTTTATTCGTGAATTAGTTGAAACCAAGGAATTAGAAATCAATTATATTTCTACTGATCTACAACTTGCAGATTTATTTACCAAACCTCTTGATTATAATAGATTCATTTCTTTACGTAAATCTATTGGTATGATTTGTGTTGAGTAAATACCTGCCTTATTTTCCAAATTCCTTCCCTTTGTCCATTTGAGACAAAATGGGGGAGAAATTTGAGTCTACTGCATATACTAAAAAGCTTGATCTTAGTAATTCTTTGCAGGTATTCTTCTTGTACAGTCATTCTTTATTGTAATAATAGGATGTTAAAACTGTATATAGTTGAGTTATGTAATTTTTGCTTTCTAGGATTTGGGTAGATAGAACTTTTATAGGAATAGGATTTTCTTATTTGTTGTCACCCTACGAGTTTAGAAGACTCAAAGTAAATTTTGTCTCATATTTCCAAAGGGGGAGATTGAAGCCCTTATACTTTTGACTCATTTGAGTCTAGACTGTATAAGAGCTCATCTAGTTTGGAAATTGTGACAAAATAGTGTCCATCCTAGAAACCAAAGAGCTTCAGAGATTGGGTTGCTTCTTCTTCCATACATCTTGTGATGATCCTGAGACTATAGCCATCACTCACACACTTAGAATTTTATAATTGCATATCATATTGCACCTCTATGTGTATTAATGTTGTGAGTGTGTTTAAATCCCTCAATTTGATTTTTAATAATTTTTTGGGAATTTTAAATATATTTTAAACAAGGTTTTATTTAATTAAAATTTGATTTAAAAAGTCTTGGGGTTAATATATAAATATGTATTGTTGTGTTTATTGGCCTAAAGTTACTCTGGGTAGAAACCGAAAGCGCTAGAGACTCTAGGGTTGGCTTTGTAATTATTTTGGGACGCGCGTTTACATTCATCATCAGGCCAACACTTGCTGTTCTCTGATTGGCCCTAGGTGTGTTTCTTTACAGAGACATACCATCGCTTGTTATCAGCCCTTGGATCAACCCTTATCGATGGCCTGCATGTCTTTTGAGTGAATCCCCGTGTAAATCCTTAAGCCAATCACAGCCTGTTTAATCCACCGCCTGTTGTGAGCCCTTGGATTGCAGTCAAAGGAGCTTGACTCAATCTCAGCCATTGTTTTTTAATGATGCTCTGGAATCTTCCTCTCTTCCTATTTAAAGGCCTCCCATCTCAGCCTTCGAAAGCTTTTGCCATTTTGAAAAGTCTCAGAGAATAGAGAGAGAGAGAGAGAAGAGAGAAGAGAGAAGAGAGAAGTTAGAGAGAGAAACCAAACCCTAGTTAGAAACCCTAACTTCGTCCAAATACTTCTCAAGACCAAACTACTTACCTCTCCAGAAAGAAACACCATAACCAAATAAACATCATCCTTAGTGTTTTCTTGAGTTTATGAGAGTTCTGGTTGAAAGATCTTGGGTTGCTGAAATCCTTGTGTTCATAAATCTTATTTCCAACTTAGACATAGACTCAGATCTTGTTTCTGGTTCAATAGAAATCATAGATCTGTAGTTTTGCATGTCATAATACACTTAGTTGCATTTATTTCTCATCTTGAGAATTTCGTTGTTGATTGTTTTCTGTTAAAACATTTTCTTACTTCAGAATCAACAATAGATGTTTTTCTATTTCTGTTTTTACAAAACTTAACCTGACCTAGTTGGATTCGCACTTCGAGGGTTCTCAATCTCCATAATATTTTCAAAAGTGATTGAGAAAGGTCTTGACCGATTTCTTAAGCAAGATCTCCGTGGAATCTGGGTTATTTTGAAAGGTCAAAAAGGTTCTTGGTTTTGTAAGAAAGAAAAATAACAAATACACTGCATATAGACTTTATATGTGATTTGTTAGGATCGTCTGTAACTAATAAGTGTGTGTGTGTGCATGCATGTGTTTTAGAACACTATTCACAAACATCTTCACACTACAAACACTGAAAGTGTTGGCTATAAGATTTGGTGAACATAAGTCGACATAAAGTGCTGAAACAAAGAAGAGTTGACAAACTGAGACAACTACATCAACAAACAAGATCTGCAGAAAAGTTAAGGACGCCAGAGGGTACAATCCTGAACTTGTATAGATTTGTTTTTGTGTGCATGTTAGTTAAATAGGTTGTAACTCGCATATTTGTTTTAGTGATTGTTTTTGTTTTACTCCGTAGAGGGAGTCGTGGATGTTTCCTCAAGGTTGAGGTTTTACCACGTTAAAAATCCTGAGTATCAATATTTCTACATCTTCTCATCCCATTCTGATGTGTGCTGAGTTTAAAACATTTTAAACTGTTTACTAAAACTTGTTATCAAATCTTGTCCATATCTCGTACATATTTTTTTGTTAACACATCTTGTGTTCAAAATCAGTTTGATTTTAGTAAAGAGTTTCTTCAACAAACTTTCGGAGTTTCTTAAATAGTTTATTTTCATAAACGGCCTTGGCAACGTTATTTCACTATCCACCCCATTTAAGGGGTAACAACAAATCCTATAATAAAAAATCTCAAATTAGAAGATAGGAGCTAGAAGGCCGAGAAAGAGAATATGAATTTATTTCTTCGGTGGGACTTCCTCAAAATGTTTGTGCCGTGTTGTTTGACCACCATCTTGGATGGGGTGAGATCGACTACTGTTGTCTTTCCATCCTTCTTCCCACCTCTTGTCATTATCACTCTCTCCCTCTCGATTTTTTGTATGATTTGACAAACAATAAACATAATTAATCAGTTTCTCGAACAAATATACAATCACATAAGTAAATATACAATCAGTAACATACATGAGCTTTTTTTCATCCTAATCTTATTTGCATCCAACGAAAAGAAGATTGATAGTAATTTCCTAGCCATGTTATTCGATTATTGTAGTGAAGCTAAAAAGTGGGAAACAATAAAAATTAATAGTACTTTCCTAGCCATGTTATTCGATAAAAAGTCCAAACTGTGGCAATATCGAACATAAATGGAGAGCAAACTATTGTATCAACTTCGATAAAAATTACAAATAACATCCTATTGGGAAGTGGAAATTAGTTGGGTGTGAGATTTGCGTGTGCGCGTGTGAGTGGGGAAGGGGGGAGGGGGAGGGGCGGGGTACTTTTTTCAGGTGAAGGTAACAATGAGGGAGAGTTGTGTGTTAGTGTGCGCGTGTGAGTGGGAAAGGGGGGAGGGGGCGGGGCAGGAGGAGAAGATGAGGGAAAGTTGTGTGTTTGTGTGCGCATGAGAGTGGGGAAGGGGGGAGGGGACGGGGTAGGGGGCGGTGGAGGGGGATAAGATGAGGGAGAGTTGTGTGCGCGTGTGTGAGTGGGGAAGGGTGGAGGGGGAGGGATTTTACCAGGGGCGGGAGGGGGATGTGGAGGGGGAGGGGGCTGCATATATGCATCGCATATATGCTGTGCGTGTGTGAGTGGGGAAGAGGGAAGGGGGGAGGGGGCGGGTAGGGGGCGGCAGAGGGGGAGAAGATGAGGGAGAGATGTGCGTGTGTGTGCGCGCATGTGTGAGTGGGGAAGGGGTAGGGGGAGAAGATGAGGGTTAGTTGTGTGTGTGTGCGTGTGGGGAAGGGGGGAGGGATTTTAACAGGAACGGGAGGGGGCTACGGAGGGGACGGGGGAGATGGCTGCATATATGCATCGCATATATGTTGTGCGTGTGTGAGTGGGGAAGAGGGAAGGGGGGGAGGGTAGGGTAGGGGCGGTAGAGGGGGAGAAGATGCGGGAGAGTTGTGTGTGCGCGCGCGCGCGCGCATGTGTGAGTGGGGAAGGGGGAGGGGACGGGCTAGGGGGCGGTGGAGGGGTAGAAGATGAGGGAGAGTTGTGTGGGGGGGTGGGGGTGGAGGGGGAGAAGATGAGGGAGAGTTGTGTGTGTGTGTAGGGGGAGGGGGGAGTGGGGGAATTTTAACAGGGGAGGGAGGGGGCGGGGGAGGGGCTTCATATATGCAATATGCATATATGCATCGCATATATGCTCTGCGTGTGTGAGTGGGGAAGGGGGGAGGGGACGGAATAGGAGGAGAAGATGAGGGAGATCTATGTGTGTGTGTGTGTGTGTGTGTGTGTGCGCGTGTATATGAGTACGGAATGGGGAGGGATTTTACTAGGGGTGGGAGGGGGCTGCGGGGGAAGGGTTTTATTTAGGGTAGGTTTTTCATTTTGTGTAATCGGTGGAGATCTTTGAAAACAGGGGTTAATTCTTTAAACAAGAGTTGTGTAAATATATGATCGAGAAGACGTACCTGTGTAAAACAGAGTTGTGTAAACGGGGGCTGAATTTTCTTGTACATCATCAACATCAATAGACCCATCTCCGTTGATGATTCTTTGTTGCCTTAATATCATTTTCCCCCAAATACTTCATCCAGGTACCTGAAATCGATAGTGCAAGCCATTGGGGGACAAAACCCACCTTTAAAAAGGTAAAAACAATAAAGAAATTAACTAATGAAAAAAGACGTGAGGAAGAGATCATATTAGAGGTAGAGTACCAAATGATAAAGGATATTTTTTCAGAGAGGATAATTTGTTTAGAAACGATAAATATGTAAAAAAAACTTTTGATAAAAAACATTCACCATCATCGGATGTTTCTCCAACAACCAAGCTCATCCTCCCTGCTCTCCATCTTAATCGTTTCATATCGGAATCTAGGTACCCAACATTGTTCATAGCATCGTAAGCCTGACCTCCAGTCATGGAACCATCGCCTATAATTGCGAGCCTTTAGATCCCATCCCACAGCCATCCCTGTCCACCAAAAAATTCCAAAATATCAAAATTTTGAATAGAAGTAGAATTACGCTTTTAGTTTTAATCAAAGTTATAATACAGACATCTTTGATTAAGAACATGCAACATGCCTAGAGTTTGAACTGGAGATATAATATATTCAGACGAAGAGCAAGTACATTTATAGTGTAAACAAAATGATGTTAAAATGATAGCTTAACTTGGTCATGCTATACATATAAAAAATGATACAATAATTGGTGATGAAATACAATTTCAGCAGCTATAGATGTTGTAGCAGCTGCTATATTAGCTTCTATAGTAGCTAATATAGCTGCTATATTAGCTTTTATAGCTGCTATAGCGTCTTATATATCTGTCAATGTCCCATTCAAAAAATGCTGACATTATTTATATGAAGTAAAGATTGCATATATATGGATTGCATATGCATATGAATATATATGCAGTGCATATATATGCAGCTATCCTAATCTACGGTTAAGAAGTTGTGACATATTAAGAAGTTGTTGAAACCGTAAAACACCCTTGTGACATATTAAGAAGTTGTTGTAACCAAAATAAGGTGTTGTACACTCTCTTGCATTTGATATGGTTTTAGTTGCATGGAGGAAACTCTTATGCTACAACTAACAAATCGAAGAATAATAATATATGAAACAGAAATTCAAAAACAAACTCAGACTACAAAATAATAATTAACCCAACTCATTTCCAAAGGGGTACACTTAATCAAACTCAACTACAAATGAATTAATTGTTGCATAAAGTACCTTATTTCCCTCGAATTCTTTCAATTGACCCACAACATACTCGTCAATCGCGACAACTATGAAAAGAACCTCGTAGCCCTTCTTGTTTAGCTTTTCGAGGTATGAGGAGTTCTTAATAACCTACTTGCTCTTTAACTACTTTGCTTCATGGGACCTCCATTAGAACAACATTGTCTTTAAGTCTTTGGTTGTGACCCCTAGAAAAAATGAAATCAATCCAAAAAAAAAAAAAGTGAACATGAATATAAAGGTGGCACATTAGTTGGCCAAATTAAAGAAAGAATAAACATGTTGACGCGTAAAGCTAAGAAACATTAAAGAATACTTGCAACTTAATGTAAGTGAAATAAAATAGCAAATGCAATGTATGGTGCCGTTAATACACAACAACTTCATTAATGATCGTATGAGTCTATCCTATAAGGAATGCAATTGGGGGAATGGAGAACTTTATTAATGATTGTATGAGTCAACCTCCGTCGATGATTAACCCCCTTACCTCTGGCATGAACATCCCTTAGATCTTCCCACACCCACACCCAGAGCTGCCCAAATCCATTTCAACCCAACCTCTTACCCAAATATGTCCAAGACAAGATTCTGCATAAAACCAAACAAACCAAATAAAAGCCATAAATAGTAAATGTCCACTTTTCATAAAATCCCCCTTAAATGGTATATTAATAAAAAAAAGGGGGGGGGGGGAATATTCATATCTAGTAATATTTTCTAAGACATCCAAGCAAAACAGACTTGATTGTCAAATCCAATATCTTCTAGGCCATCAAAGCAAAAATAATCATCCCAACAACAACTGTTGGAGGTAACAACCATGAGATAAGCCCTGATCCAAAACAAAAAAGAAAAGAAAGAATCATTGCCAATAATATAGGTTTAAGAAGTTACCAATGAGCGTTTTTTCAACAATACATACCTGAGATTCAAACATGAGTATATACCTGAGTGTTTGATTTCATTTGACTTTTCCCCATAAACAATTGATTTAAAACAATGCGTATGATTTCGTGTTGAAAAAAATGTGTGGGTTTGATTCAAACATGAGTTATACCTGAGTTTTTTATTTCGTTAGATTTTTCCCCCAAAATCAACCTGCTGCGTTTGATTTCGCTTGATTTCTGATGAACATGAAGTATGCCGGCACAAGCATATTAACAGGATATGTGGGTCGTTGCCATGGAAAGAAGGGACAAAAAGAATGTCGAGAAGTTCGCTCCTGTAAAAAGAAAACATAGAAAACAGAAGGGTCAAAATAGAACTTTCATATAAACCAATATAATCAAACGTAGAAAATATTGCAAAATTAGTAGTGATAACATATATATAATGCTTTCAAGCCCTGCTCGGAGCCTATCCTTAAGCCAAAAAACAAATATGTCGCATTCTTTTAGTAGTGATATACATCAAAACCATATAATAAATATATTATAAGAAATATAATTTTGGCCTCTGATTCCATTTGAAACAGAACATAGAATCTGCACTTTATTAAGGATAAGTTAGAAACAATAAAAATAAATCAAGTTACATCTAAGAAATGCACTTGATTAAGGATAACTAAAAGTTGATTCTTGGGGCAAGACAAATCTGAGATGGTCTCTTATCACAAATCTAAGAAATGTTTGGTTGTATAGATCCCTTTTGCCTCTTAAAGTGACAGTTTCATGTTCATCGCTGCATTTAATCATAATGATTCAGGTAATTAATTATTTACATCATAAGAAAAACTATAAGTTCAAGCTAAATACATGACTTAAACTCAAAAGACCAAAAAAATCCCCCAGAGCAGAGATCCTACACAAACAAAACTCAAAAGATTGGAAACTCATAAAAAAAGTGACAGTGCCATGTTCATCGCTGCATTTAATCATAATAGATACTTTTAATTTAAATAACAAATCATGAAACTCATAAAAATAGTGAGCTATTGTAGAAGTTTGGAAAAGTAGAGGAGATCCGAAGAAGAGAGAACTTAGGTAAAAAGCAGACCTTAAGGTTCAAAAAGCCGAGGACATCCTTCTCTTTACCCCCAGAACTGCCAAACCAAGTTCAATAGAAGCAAACTCTGAGAAATGGAAAACAACATGCAATAAAAGTGTCACTAAAAAGATCTTCTCATGCCATAAAATCCATAATGCTAAACAATGTCACCGCATATCCATGTTACCATAGCGTAAAACACGGATTGTACCATGTATTGCCATACAAAATTATATTAAGGTTCAAAGTAACAAAACATTTTTTCCAAGACCACATGCATAAAAAAACATATCGCCACACACTCCTATCTATATATAAATTTTATAATACACCTAGTTAAAAATAAGAACTTAACAACCTTTGCAAAATTCAACCTCTGCAAATAATGAAACCAAAGATAAAAAAAAAAATTGTCAACAAACTAAAAGCTAAAAAATAGGGGAATTTACATGAGAAATACCAAATACTCTAACTGTAGCCTGAAATATGGAACCACCACCCTGCTTGATTTGTCTACGAATGAAGAAATAGGTCTGCAATGAAGAAAAAAGAACCCATTTTCCCTAAAATGAAAGACGAAATGAGAGTAAAAAAATACATAGGATGAAAATCAAGCAAGGCGGTGGTTCTGCAAAACAATGCACAGAGTCAAAAAATCAAAAAATAAAACTAAAAACATATGATCAGAATGTTAGATCTGCATTACCAAACATGAAAGCAGAAAAAGAAATAAATACATATCAGATCTGAGAAACAAATCTAAGAATTAACCCTATTTTCGTGAGTGTGTGCGCGCATGTGTAAGAGTGGGGGAAATAGAGACAAATGTTACCTGAGGAAGGCGGTGGCAGCAGGATGAGGGTGGCGGCGATGGGCGGTATCGTGGGATGGGGAGGCAGCAATGGCAGGCGTTGTTGAGGGAAGGAGGCGGGTGAGGGCGGAGGCAAAAGATGAGGGAGAATAGGAGCACGAGGGAAATGAGAGATGGAGCAGGGGAGGTCTATTCCAGGCGGAGCTGGGCGAGGTGGAAGGCGACAGCACAGGGATGAGGGCGGCAACACAGGGATGCGGGCGACAGCACGGGTTGAGGGAAGAAACTGAGAGAGTCGTCGAGAGAGAGAGAGAGAGAGAGAGAGTGACAAATGAGAAGACAGCTAGGTTTCCAAATTGAGTGTAAGGGAGATTAAGGGTAAAATGATCGCAACCTTTCATTTGCGAGTGATGTGGCAAAATGTAGACCCTTTGATTACTTTGACAAGCATAAACATAAGATGAATAGTAAAACACCAATGTCCCGTATATATATACTAGGGTGTACCCGTGCCGTTGGCACGACGATAAATTTGTTTTGATATTTTGTACCCGTGTCGATGACACTGCGATAAATTTATTTCCATAATAAATTTGTTCCCATGTCGCCAATAGTGCAAATATAAATAACGTTAGTCATCCCATCGTACACCTGCGCCATGATTACGACTTTAATACAGTGCATTTGTGACTAAGCAATATCTAGTTTAGATTTGCAATCAATGTTTTTTTATTAGAACATTTCAAACTTTACTGAACCGAATTTTATAAACTTTACTGACATTGTGAGTTGCGCTTGCACTCTAATCACATAGGCAAATTATGAAATAACATATTAACTGCCATAGGGCTCCTTGCATGTAAATTCTATCATAAAACAATTCACTACCTTGGACAGTTATATGTAAGACTTCTCATAGTTTCTCATTTGGCCTCCTACACGCCTATGTAATGCATATAGCATGTATACAATTGTGTATAACTATAAACATATTTTGTTTCATAAATACGATTTGTATTCTCATCCTTGGACAAAATTATTATACCTGTTCACATGCCTATAGTTATTTCTTTTTAAAAACTCGAACATTGCCTTGGGCAGTTGATAGACATTAGGCTATCATGATTTTCTTTTGCCTCGAACCACGTAAAGGTCAGTTATCCCTTTCTCTATCACAATATAGCCACACAAAAATCAATGGCGTAAAGCCTCATTGGGTCACGCCTCTTTTATGTATTAAAAATCTTTTAAAATATTGTACATTTTTTAAATAAAATTAGTTTTATTTTTTAAATAACTTGCAAATTTTTTTAACATGGGCTTTAAAATTTAAAAAACAATCTTGTAAAATATAAATTATACATTATTTTATTTAGTTGTTTTTTTAATATACACTTTTAAGGTTTTTTCAACTATATAGTTTAAAACTGTTTTAATTTTTAAAAAAAATCTTACCATTTTAATTATCTTATTTAAAAAATATATATAATATTTAAGAAAGTATAATTCTTCACCATATAACATTGTGTTCATGAGGACAAAATAAATATTATGATATTGTATTTTTCAGTATAATTTAAAAAGTTATTTAGTTATATGTAGTTATCATCATACTTGAGGTATTAAGAAAATAAATAAACCAAGTAAAAAGGAAATCTTCTTGAACTTGTCAAATCCCAAACGTGAACAGACAATATGATGATTACATATGAAAAATTATCTATCTTAATTGTTTATACCTTTAGTCTTAATATTCCGAAGACTTGAAGAAGTAGAAACATAAAAGTCATGGTCTGCCTAAAGTCCAAAAGTTCATGTTATTGAAAAGAATTTCCACATTAAGAAAATTTACGACAAAAAGGAAATAATATGCATAGAGTATTCAATTACAGTCCAACAGTTCATGTTATTGAAAAGAATTATTTAGATGGTGTATTATTGGAATCAAAGGTCAAACCAAATGCAAAATAAATTATTTAAAAATTATATTATTTAGATGGTGTCTTATTGGAATAAAAAAAAATCAAATAAAAATTATTTTGGTGGTTTAATAACTTATAGTATAATATAAATGCAAAATAAATTACACACCGAAAATGTTCATTAAAAATATCTTAAAATACACATTCTAAAAGATTCAGCATGGTTTGGTGAACATGGTACAAAAAAGTGCAAAGATGTGGCCCATCACTTTTGGACCCTCATAAAGCCCCATTCCTCTACGCGGTGAATCTGCATAAGGAAACAAACATTAATTATAAGAAATTTTACATTTTTTCCATTAACAATACGAATAATAAATATATGTGCAAATTAATTTGTTTGGAGCAAATTTTCAATTAATACGGATTATAAAATTTCTTAATACATATACCTCTTAAATTCAATTGATGGTAGTAAAAAAATTTACCATATGTCAAAACAATGCAAGTTTCATCAGAGATTAAATTAAGATAAAATGAATAAAATTTAAAACTCAAATAAAATATCAAAGAGATAAAGCGTACCTTCGCATGCAAATGAGGATTTGAAGTTGATGTATTTTTTTTTGTTCATATTTACCAATTGATGATCAAAGTTGAAGTACTTTTTTTGTTCATATTTACCAATTGATGATCGAAGTTGAAGTATTTTTTTGTTCATATTTACCAATTGATGATCATCACAGTGGAGCAGTCCTTAATTAAACACGTACAAATAAAAAAAATTCAAAACCCACATATCCAACGTACGAAATAAGCCAACATATAAAAAAGGTAAGAGAGAGAGAGAATATTGTTCAAGCACAAATCCAGTGATTTTACTAAAACCCGTATATTGCATAAAAAGCCAATATATTAATCCATGTTATCTGGAAAAAAGTACACGCGTTAATTACTGTCAAGTTGTGGAAAACAGGTAAAAAAGATAACTATAAATTTTCACACACGTATATTTAATGTCTATATTCTCATCGATATGAAAACAAACGACCAGATGAAGAAACTGAATATTAAAAATAAAAATTAAAAATTAAAAAAATCGGCTAATAGGACAACCATTTACACACAATGGAACTCGCGGAACTTAAAACATACCAAGCCAACTGCAGTGACTCCAGTAGAGCTAGATCTGCCATGGCTCTCTCGCAAAGTCCAAGACTCGAACATCAAACCCTTGTTACAAATAAACCTACAATATTCACGAAAAAGAGTAGATCCAAAAAGAAAAAAAAACTTGTTTTGTAAAAAAAAATAACTCAGTTACAATCAAGAACACATGTCTATTTTTTTAAACATAAATCGTTTTTTAAAGAAAAATAGAACCCTTACCTCTCCGTTTGGTTTTGAAATCAGCAATATCAGAGCCGAAGGCCTGAAAACCACAACACCATGGATGTGTGGTCGTCGCCCTGTGAAACCCACCACCATGGGGCAAACCCACTGTCCCCAGCACCACCACCATGGTTATACCCACTGTCAGCGCCTTGTAAAACCTAACATCTTCCTCCCATTCATAAACCCACAACTGCCATGCACAGATCAAAGACGCCATACCTAATCAGACTCGTATCAAAGTTCCAATAACCGAATCAAAAAATACGGTTGGATGAAATCTCAAATACGAAGTTGGATGAAATACCCGAAATTGGAGGCTTTTGGTGTAGCATGTGATGGAAACCAGTTCAGATCTGCTCCGAGACGGTGGAGGGGCATTCATTGATGGAAATGCGTTCATTGTAGGTAACGGCATCATCCTGCCCATTCACACTCAAGACAAAAAAGAGAGACAAAAATTGTAAGCGATGATGGTCTTAGCTCCAAGAAAGAGAGACGAAAAAATATATATATATATCACAGGCAACAAATTGGATAAAGACACCCATATACACAAATATACAAATATAAAAACAGACCCAAAGACACCCATATACACAAATATAAAAACAGGCCCAACTCTTGAAGATGAGCAGATCTGCTACCGGGTTCTGCTACGATGTTTTCTCCCTTTTGGTTGATGATGATCCAGAGACTAAAATGGTTGAGCTCTAATTCCTGAGCTCCAATTCCTGAGCTCTCATTCCTGGTTTCTTTAATTCGCCAGATCTGGACTCTTGAATGCTTTAATTCGTCAGACCTGGCTTTTGTTGGTTCCTGATTTTAGAGCTTTTTGATGATCGATTTAAGGCGGTGTAAAAGAGAGGGGATGCATTGGAACTCGTATCAAAGACCTGATTGGAACCCGTATCAAGACCTGCAAAACCAAAACCCAAATTACTTATTAAAAAAAACAGTTTAACCCTTACCTTATCAACAATCATGTTTCTTACTAAAAAAAACCCCAAAAAAAACATATACGCATAGAAGGGATGCACCAAAGTAAAGAAAATAGAGCTGAAAAACGAACTCATCAAAGTTAAGAAATGAACTCTCGCCCTGATTAAAGGCATTTTTTGCCTTTTGTTTGAAATTCAAACGAATCAGTTACGGAGCCATTTTTTTGGTCTTGAGACTCGTGTACTTAGTAGGTAGGCGCAGTTATGATAAGCTAGGATAAGCTATGTTGTAGGTATTCTTCTTGAATCATTTTAGACCGCTAGTAATCTCAACCGCTAGTAGGTAGGCGCAGTTATGATAAGCTTGGAGAAGGACGTTGGTACCATTTTTTAAGAGACTCCGAGTAGGTGTATGGGTACAGCCACGCAAATACATTTTTTAACTAAAGGTAAAAGCTTTTGGGTGTACGGGTATGGCAGAAGGGATGGGAGTAAAGCGTTGGGAAAAGAAGTCCTGTACTGTGAGAGTCAGCACGCGTACCAGTGAAGAGAATAGTATGTTATACACCTCACTGTAGTTAGCCTCACATGTAATCTCAGCCGTGAGTTAGATTTCATCCCATTCGTTAGTTGGCCAAGACAAAAAAACCCTCCTCCTAGATTGTAAGCCATTGGATTCAAACCCCTCCAATTTAATCTCAACCATCACTTGACAAAGACCAAATAGTTAGATACAAAACCTGTTTATATAGGTTTTGTATACACCTTCCTCCTTTATTTTATATATATATATATATATATATATATATGTGTTTATGTGTGTGTGTGTGCATGTGTGAAAGTAGTAGTGATAGATAGTGTATATCTAAAAGTGAATTAATTATGAGGTAATTTACTTAGTGTGTGATAATAGTAAAGTTAGATAGTGTATACCTAAAAGATGATTTAAGTAGATAAACTTAATGAAATGGTTTTATGATAACATACATGAAATGTTAATTATGGTTAATAATAACATACGAGACATGTTAATTATTAGTTATTTGATAGTGTACTATATGTGCGGTATGAAGGTGTTAAAGAGAAACTCAATAAATGAATTAATTATAATTAAAGGTATACTATAGAGTACTTTATGGGGAGTACGAGTGGGCTAAACTTAACAATGGTTAGTTAGATTCTTATAAGGTCTAGTTAGACAGGGTAAGATAAATAGGTGGGATAAGTAAGACACATTAGGTGTGCACATTAGATGAGAGGTGGGTAACTCAAGGGAGTATGCACGAACTAATATGTGTAATCAATAACAACTTTTAAACTGTGATTTAAATTCTTGCAAAATACTTATAAAAGGTTTTCTCGAGATCTGACCCGTGTCAAACCTATTTTGTGTATTTTTTTCAAAAACCTTTTTTAGGTGTTCAGCCACACGGATACCAAGCTTAATGATCTGTTCTAGGAATGCATAGCTATAAAACTTGTGGATGCTAGAGGGTTTTGGATTAGACGCTTCAGTTTCTCTATTCCTATAGTAGGACACAGTTTCAGTTATATTAGTTATTTTGTGAACATAGGGCTTATTCTGTTTTATTTATTTGGTCATTTATCTTGTGATGGATTCATAGTATTGATTTATGTTTGGGATGTTTTGTTCATTGTATTTAATTTCTGAATGTTATTATTGAAGCACCTTATAACCTTGACTTGCTTAAGTCTATACTGTATAAGTGTTCAACTAGTTTGGAAATAGTGACAAAATTGGTTGTCCAACCTAGAATCCAAAGAGCCTCAGATCTAATATCTCTAATCCTCTTCAATGATCCATGAAGGTATAAAATGAATCACACTACACACAATTAGAAGTGCATACATGTGTTCATATTGCTTAAAATTGAGTGTGTGATTAATTCCCCTTGAATTGGAGCTTTAATAATTTTTTGGGAATTTTTAAACATTTTTTAAATAAATGTTTTTATTAATAAAATGGGATTATAAAATTTGTGGGGTTAATATTCTATTTTGTAAACTTCAGTTTTCACTCAAATGTTTGATTGGGTAGGATATAAAAGCGCTAGAGACTTCAGGGTGATGCTTTGTAATTAAGTTTGATGCGCTAGAGACTTCAGGGTGATGCTTTGTAATTAAGTTTGATGCGCGTCTGCTCACCTATCACGCCTACACTTGTCATCCTCCTGATGCTTCAATTTGTGTTTCTTATGTGAGGGGATTGCCTGGTGCATCGCTGAACGTTGGATCATTCCTAATCGAGGGTCTGCATGTGTTCTTAGCTAATCCCGGTGCTATCCATATGAACCAATCACAATCATTTTTAATCACCGCTGTTTTATAACCTTTGGATCAAGTCAAAGTTTGCAAGACTTGATCTCAGCCCTTGATTTCCCTCGAACATCCAGAACCTTCCCTCAGCCCTATAAATACCCTCCACTTCTCAGCCTTAGAAGACTTTTGGGCATTCGTCATTTTAGAGAGAAAAACATAGAGAGAAGAGAGAAGTGAGAGAGAAGAGAGAAAAGAAAAGAGAGAAGAGAGAGAAAAGAAAAGAGAGAAGAGAGAGAAAGGAAAAATAGTTAGCCAAACCCTAACCCTAACCCTAACCCTAAACACTTCATTTTCTGAATCAAACCTTCGTATATTCACATCCCCAAACACAACCTTGAGTGTTTGAGAGAGAGAGTGGTTTGATTTGAAGCTCTAACCTCTTTGTCTATGATCTTGTTTACAACTTAAACATTCGTGTGCAGATCTACATTTCTTCCTCATAGAAATTGTAGATTTACACTCTGCATGTTACATTTTCACTAGATCTGCATATTTTCCATCTTGATTTAAGAAAATCTTTACTGATTTGGTTTTGAAAATGTTTTATGGTTTCTATTCTTTTGAAACTTAACCTTGACCTAGTTAGATTCACACTTGGAGGTTTTCAATCTCACAAATATTTTCAAAAAGAGATTGATTAAGATCTTGACCGATTTTGAAGCAAGATATCCGTGGAATCTGGGATATATTAAAGGTAAAAAAGGTTCAAGTTCTGAAAGAAAGAAATAAACTAAAATCACAAGCATATAGTCTTTATATGTAATTTTTTAGGACTGTCTGTAAATCTAAGTGTGTGTGAGTTCATGCATGTGAATAGGAATCACATCACAAACACTTAACACACTACTACACTGGAAGTGTTGTGTATAAGATCAAAGATCATTGAGTCGACGTAAGGAAGCTAAAGCAAAGGAAGTTATCAAACTATAAAAACATCATCAACAATCAGATCTATCAGAAGTTAGAAGGACACCAAGTGGGGTATATTCCTAAACTTAGAATAAGTTGATTTGTGTGCATGTATGTTGTATTGTTTGTAACTATTATTTGTTATTAGTGGATTTTTTACTTTTGTGACTTAGAAGTCACCGTGGATGTTTCCTCTATTGGGAGAGGTTTTACCACGTTAAAAACTGTGTGTTGATTATCTTCATCTACTCATCTCATTCTATAAGTGTGCTGATTTTTTTTTGAAACTGCCTTAGTTTTAAAAACTGATTACAAAGTTTTGATTACTCCCGTACATAAGTTTCTTTGTAAACACATGTTGTTTATAATTTTTATTTTCAAAAGAAAAGGGTTTCTTCAACAAACATCTCGGAGTTGCTTATACAATTTAATCTTGTATTAAACGGCATTAGCAACGTTTTTCAATTGGTATGAGAGCCCTGTAAACTTTTATTTCAAAAGATCTGGTGTTTCTGAAATCGTTTTCTGAAAAACCTAACTATGGACGAGAAGAATGAAAGGTTTGGTAATCTGTCCAGACCTCCACTCTTTGATGGAAACAACTTTGCTTACTGAAAGTAAGAATGGTTGCCTTCATCCAAGGGACTTTAGGAGATGATGTCTGGGACATTATTGAAAATGGATACACTTATCCTACTAAGCCAGCCACTGAAGGAAGTGATGAGAGGGTAAAGAAAATCTTAAGTGAGTTTACCCAAGAAGAGAAAACTATTTCTCGAAATAACAATAAAGGCAAGAATGCCATTTTTATGTCTATTAATGAATATGAGTTCAAGAGAATCTCATCTTGTGCCACTTCTAAGGAAGCTTGGGACACATTAATCACTGCCCATGAAGGAGACTCAAGAGTTAAAGCTGCTAAAACTCAAATGCTTACCTAGCAGTACAACTCTTTGATTATGTCTGACTCTGAGTCTTTTGATGATTTTTACATGAACTTAACTGATATAGTCACTAAGTTGCATGCTAATGGTATAACATATGATAGGAATGAAATTGTTTCTAAAATCCTAAGATTATTACCACAAAAGTTTGACAGTAAGAGGTATGCTATTGAGGAAATGAGTGATTAAAACCTTACCCCTGAGTTACTCAGTAGCAAACTTAGAACTATGGAAATGTAATTAGACTTTAAGAAACAATTAAATCATTCTCAAAGAAAATAGCCCAACTCTAACTTGAGTTTTGCCTTTAAGATATCTAAACTTGAGACTAATTTGATCAACTCTGACTCTGATGAGGACTGTGATATAGACAAACTAGATAATCAGATTGCCTTAATGTCAAAACAATTTAGGAAAATTGTTAAATTTAGAAACAAACAGGAAACTAAACAAGGCAAGCCTAATTATCCTACTCTGTCTAATCCCAAACCTCATGAGAGAGGACTTGACAAATATCCTAAGGACAACAACTCCAGACCCAACAGAGACCTTAAAAAGATTGAGTGTTTTAGATGTGGGAAACTAGGTCACATTGCTCACGATTGCAGAGTTAATCTGAATAAAGCCAACACACACAATAGAGCCAATGTTTATAAAACTTGGAATGATTCAAGTGATTCTGATGAAGAGGAACTTGAGTCATCAAATGTACTTGACCCTTGCATGTCCTTTTATGCTAAGATCATTTACAATGATGATATACCTGTTTGTGATAATGATGCTCCTAATCTTTCTTGTGTAAATATTGTTTTGATTGGCCTAGATGATTTATTATCGGAAAATGTTGCTAGTTCTAGTTCCGTGTGTGTGAGTCAAAGTGATCTCGATAACGACGATGTAAATGGGTGCGTGAGTACTAAAACTGAATCGTTAGGGGCCACTACACACACTTCACTTAGCGACTCAGACACATATGACCTCCCTGATATCCATACTTTGTATGCTAGCACTAGACTGGAGAAGGCTGTTAGAGACCTGACTAAGAAATTAGATGATCTAAGTCTTATTGTGAAGTTGAATGCTGAAGAATACACTAACCAGTGTCTGTCTCATCAATCCGAAATTGAAACTTTTGATAAAAAATTAAAAGAGTTGACTAAAATTAATGAAACTCTGGAAATGAAATACAAGGGAATATTATTAGAACTGGAGGAAGCAAAAACAAAGACAGCTACTGTTTTCAAAAAGTTTTCTAAGTTTAAAAGCAATTCAAATTATTTTACTGACTTTGTTGTTGACTCCAAGACCAATTCTGATGATAGAACCGGTATTGGATTTTGTCCTAAGAACAAACCACAAACTACAAATCTTGAACCTATTAAGTTTGTGTCTGGGGGCAAAAGACCAATTGAAACATGTCCAGACTTTCATTTTATTAAAGAGGAATTTGATCAAAAGCAACAACAGAAAGACATTGGAGAGTCTAGTAATTCTAAGGCTGACACTACACTTAAGACTAAATACGTCTGTCCTTTGATCAGAAAGGCTGATTCTACCTATAAGACCATACCTCCTAGGAATAGGACTTCTGAACAGAATGCTGTTAAACCCATCTTTAGAAATTTTCCTAAGGAAGTTAATCCCTCAAGCAATCAATATTGCTCCTATTGTGACATTTATGGTCATTCCCTTGAAGGTTGTTATGCTAGGCGTCTAAACACCCTTGTGTACAATACTTCTGTCTACAAGAACTTTAACTATTCTAGGCAAAATTGTAACCATTATGTCCTTCCAAGACAACCTGATAAGAACTCTAACTACAGATATAGAAAGACCAAAACTAAGAGTTCATTTAAGAGAAAGGCTCCCAGAAACTTTCCTAAACCAAAAGCTCAATTTTTTCACAATAATCAGGTTGTTGCCCCAAATGTTTTTCGACAAAAAGCTGTTTCTCGAAAATTTTATCAAATGAGGGCAAACTTGCGCAAAATTAAAACTAGAGCTATTTGGGTTAGAAAAGATGATCTTTTACCCCAAATGAAGTGTAACATTGTTATCACTGCCTTAAAAGCTGAACACACTTCATCTGGTTGGTACTTAGATTCAGGATGTTCCAAACATATGACAGGAGATGAAACAAAACTTTTAAACAAAACCAAATTTGCTGGAGGCAAAGTAGTTTTTGGTGACGGTGTTTCATCCCAGATCATAGGTAAAGGAACCCTAAAAGAAGAAGGAATGCCTGTTCTTGAAAATGACCTTTTAGTTAAAGATCTTAAAGCCAACCTCCTAAGTATATCACAATTTTATGACTCTGACCATACAGTCACCTTTTCAAAGAACAATTGTAAAATTCTAAATGATAAAGGTGAATGCATTATTACCGGATTTAGAACACCTAACAATTGTTATACTGTCAAGACTGGTTCTGAAACCTGTAACATTGTCAGAATGGATGACAATGAAATCTGGCATAACCGTATGGGTCACTTGAGTTATGATATCCTTGGTAGATTGTCTAGTCAAGAGATTGTTAGAGGAATTCCTATAATCAAACCTATTTCAAGTGTTGTCTGTGGTCATTGCTAGGAAGGAAAAATAGTTAAGACTTCGCATAAAAAGGTTAAAGACATTCTCACCTCTAGACCTCTAGATCTCATCCATATGGACCTTATTGGTCCCTCTAGAACTGTTAGTCTCTGTGGACACAGTTATATTCTTGTCATGGTTGATGATTTTACACGATTCACTTGGGTTGCCTTCTTGAAACATAAATCTAACACGTTTCAGAATTTTTTAAAAATCCTACTTAGAATTGAAAATGAGAAGGACACACAAGTAAATCGTATTCGTAGCGATAGAGGGGGAGAGTTCATAGACACAGGAATAGTTGAATATTGTGACTACAACGATTACAAACATGAATTCAGCGCACCTAAGACCCCTCAGCAGAACGGTGTTGTCGAAAGGAAAAACCGAACTCTTCAAGAGATGGCACGAGTCATGCTCCATGCCAAATCCCTACCTAAATACTTCTGGGTAGAATCTATTAGAATTGCCTGTCATATCACAAATAGGGTCTATCTAAGGAAAAACTCTAAACAAACCCCTTATGAGTTGTGGTACGGAAAGAAGCCTAATCTGAAATACCTAAGAACTTTCGGAAGTCAGTGTTATGTCTGTAAAGACAGAGAACATTTGTCTAAATTCGAGACGCGTGGCGATAAAGCCATCTTTTTAGGTTACTCTCCAAACAGTCGTGCTTATCGTATATACAATCTGCGTACTAAGGCCCTTATGGAATCGATAAATGTAATTATAAGCGACACTATTGTCGAAAATAAGATATCTGAATCACCTATTGTGGTTGAATCTGAAAATGATTTCAAAACTGATTCACCAGAAATAGATGACTCATTACCTACTGAAAGTCCAGAAGTACCTGGCTGGGTCTCTAAAGACCATCCCATTGACAACGTGGTCGGTAATCCTAATGATCCAGTTCGTACTAGATCCCAGTTAAGAAATTATGCTAATTATGCATGTTTCGTCTCCCTTGTGGAACCGAAAAATGTTAATGAAGCATTGAATGACACACATTGGATTTCTGCTATGCAGGAAGAACTTTTACAATTTGTCATTCACGATGTCTGGTATCTTGTACCTCGGCCTCAAAACAAAAATGTTATAGGAACCCGTTGGATCTTTAAGAACAAATCTGATGAAAATGGGGTGATTCCTAGAAACAAAGCTAGACTTGTTGCTCAAGGTTACTCTCAAATAGAAGGGATAGATTTCAGCGAGACATTTGCCCCTGTCACTCGTCTTGAATCTGTTCGACTTCTTTTCGCCATAGCGTGTCACTTAAAATTCACACTTTATCAATTGGACGTCAAATCTGCTTTCCTAAATGGAATTATGTCCGAAGAAACGTATGTAAAACAACCCAAAGGGTTCATTGACCCTAAATACCCTAACCACGTCTTTTGTCTAAAAAAGGCTCTGTATGGCTTAAAACAAGCTCTTCAAGCTTGGTATGAACGCCTTTCCAACTTTTTGTTGGATAAGGATTCTAAGAGAGGAGGAAATGACCAGACTCTCTTTGTCAAACATTTTGACAAAAACATTATTATAGCCCAATTCTATGTAGACGACGTCATTTTCGGGTCAACTTCAAACTCAGAAGTTAAATCTTTTTCTGCTATTATGCATAAGGAGTTTCACATGTCCCTTATGGGGGAGCTACAACTTTTCTTAGGATTTCAAGTGAAACAGAATTCTGATGGACTATTTGTCTCTCAAACTAAGTATGCCTTAGATCTTGTTAAGAAATTTGGTTTAGAGAATGCTAAAGTCGCCAAAACGCCTATGAGTACTACTGTTAACTTAAGCAAAGATGAAAATGGAAAGTCAGTTGATTCCACACTTTATCGTAGTATGATTGGTAGCCTACTCTATCTAACTGCCTCACGACCAGACATAATGTATGATGTATGTCTGTGTGCTCGTTGCCAGAATAACCCTAAAGAGAGCCATTTATCGTGTGTAAAACATATAATAAAGTACATAAAAGGCACTCTCAATCTTGGACTTAGGTACACTAATAATACCTTCAGCACCATCATAGGGTATACTGATGCTGATTGGGCCGGTTGTACTGATGACAGTAAAAGTACATCAGGTGCCTGTTATTATGTCGGCAATAATTTAGTTGGTTGGAGTAGTAAAAAACAGAATTGCACATCTTTATCTACGACTGAGTCCGAATATATAGCAGCAGGAAGTTGTTGTGCTCAATTATTATGGATAAAATAGGTGTTAAGCGATTATGGGATTAAAGAAGATCAATTACAATTGTATTGTGACAATCAAAGCGCCATTAACATATCTAAAAACCCGGTTCAACACTCGCGAACTAAGCATATTAAAATAAAACATCATTTTATACGCGAACTTGTTGAAACTAAGGAATTAGAAATTCATTACATGCCTACTGATCTGCAGCTTGCAGACATGTTCACTAAACCTCTAAACTATAACAGATTCCTGTATTTGCGAAATTCTATAGGCATGGTATGCGCTGATTAAACTCTTAAGACCTTAATGTTTTACCCTTTGTCCATTTGAGACAAAATGGGGGAGAAATTTGAGTTTTATGAGTTCAATATTTTGTTCACATTTCATCTAAACTGCTTGATCTTAGTGTGTATATTTGCAGGAATCTCTTCTACTGATTGTCTACCTTTTCTAGTGTAAAAATTTGTAAATAGTTGAGTTTTGTAATTTTTGACTTTCTAGGAAATGGGCAGATAGTATCTTTTGTATAGGACTAGGTTTTATTTTTTTTGGTTCCCTACGAGTTTTAAGCTAACTCAAAGGATATTTTGTCTCATATCTCTAAAGGGGGAGATTGAAGCACCTTATAGCCTTGACTTGCTTAAGTCTATACTGTATAAGTGTTCAACTAGTTTGGAAATAGTGACAAAATTGGTTGTCCAACCTAGAATCCAAAGAGCCTCAGATCTAATATCTCTAATCCTCTTCAATGATCCATGAAGGTATAAAATGAATCACAATACACACAATTAGAAGTGCATACATGTGTTCATATTGCTTAAAATTGAGTGTGTGATTAATTCCCCTTGAATTGGAGCTTTAATAATTTTTTGGGAATTTTTAAACATTTTTTAAATAAACATTTTTATTAATAAAATGGGATTATAAAATTTGTGGGGTTAATATTCTATTTTGTAAACTTCAGTTTTCACTCAAATGTTTGATTGGGTAGGATATAAAAGCGCTAGAGACTTCAGGGTGATGCTTTGTAATTAAGTTTGATGCGCTAGAGACTTCAGGTTGATGCTTTGTAATTAAGTTTGATGCGCGTCTGCTCACCTATCACGCCTACACTTGTCATCCTCCTGATGCTTCAATTTGTGTTTCTTATGTGAGGGGATTGCCTGGTGCATCGCTGAACGTTGGATCATTCCTAATCGAGGGTCTGCATGTGTTCTTAGCTAATCCCGGTGCTATCTATACGAACCAATCACAATCATTTTTAATCACCGCTGTTTTATAACCTTTGGATCAAGTCAAAGTTTGCAAGACTTGATCTCAGCCCTTGATTTCCCTCGAACATCCAGAACCTTCCCTCAGCCCTATAAATACCCTCCACTTCTCAGCCTTAGAAGACTTTTGGGCATTCGTCATTTCAGAGAGAAAAAAATAGAGAGAAGAGAGAAGTGAGAGAGAAGAGAGAAAAGAAAAGAGAGAAGAGAGAGAAAGGAAAAACAGTTAGCCAAACCCTAACCCTAAACCTAAACACTTCATTTTCTGAATCAAACCTTCGTATATTCACATCCCCAAACACAACCTTGAGTGTTTGAGAGAGAGAGTGGTTTGATTTGAAGCTCTAACCTCTTTGTCTATGATCTTGTTTACAACTTAAACATTCGTGTGCAGATCTACATTTCTTCCTCATAGAAATTGTAGATTTACACTCTGCATGTTACATTTTCACTAGATCTGCATATTTTCCATCTTGATTTAAGAAAATCTTTACTGATTTGGTTTTGAAAATGTTTTATGGTTTCTATTCTTTTGAAACTTAACCTTGACCTAGTTAGATTCACACTTGGAAGTTTCCAATCTCACAAATATTTTCAAAAAGAGATTGATTAAGATCTTGACCGATTTTGAAGCAAGATATCCGTGGAATCTGGGATATATTAAAGGTAAAAAAGGTTCAAGTTCTGAAAGAAAGAAATAAACTAAAATCACAAGCATATAGTCTTTATATGTAATTTTTTAGGACTGTCTGTAAATCTAAGTGTGTGTGAGTTCATGCATGTGAATAGGAATCACATCACAAACACTTAACACACTACTACACTGGAAGTGTTGTGTATAAGATCAAAGATCATTGAGTCGACGTAAGGAAGCTAAAGCAAAGGAAGTTATCAAACTGGAAAAACATCATCAACAATCAGATCTATCAGAAGTTAGAAGGACACCAAGTGGGGTATATTCCTAAACTTAGAATAGGTTGATTTGTGTGCATGCATGTTGTATTGTTTGTAACTATTATTTGTTATTAGTGGATTTTTTACTTTTGTGACTTAGAAGTCACCGTGGATGTTTCCTCCATTGGGAGAGGTTTTACCACGTTAAAAACTGTGTGTTGATTATCTTCATCTACTCATCTCATTCTATAAGTGTGCTGATTTTTTTTTGAAACTGCCTTAGTTTTAAAAACTGATTACAAAGTTTTGATTACTCTCGTACATAAGTTTCTTTGTAAACACATCTTGTTTATAATTTTTATTTTCAAAAGAAAAGGGTTTCTTCAACAAACATCTCGGAGTTGCTTATACAGTTTAATCTTGTATTAAACGGCATTAGCGACGTTTTTCAATTATTAATGAAGATAAAATTTGACTCATGCTTAATTTAACATAGGTGATTAGTAATTAAAATGTTTTTCGCCAGTGATGCTAAGAATGAACTAGATGGAATTCATGTTTGTTTTAATGAAGGACTGATTACCCATGGTTAAAATAGGCGGGGTGTCACATTTATGCACACCATCGCCGACTCTCTTATTCTCCATGTCAACTCTCTTCTTTTCTCCTCCAACCATCTTATTTTGATTCCTAGTTATTTCTTTATCCGCCAACCCTATGGTTTGCTTCTTCATTATTTTTCTCTCCGCTAACACTCTTCTTTGCTTCCTCATTATTTTTCTTCACGATAAAATCATATTCAAAATCTGAATTTTGATTTTCTTTTTGGTCTCCTCTCTCATGTATAAGTTTGTATATAGAGTTTTAGACTATTTACTTGTTCTGAAATTTTTATTTGTTAAGATTGATCTCTAATCCTTTGTTTTTCTTTATGAGGCCTTGGTGAATTACTTCCTGAAAAAGCACATTTTGCGTTAAATTTTTTTCTGGTGTAATCAAAATTTTATATGATGCAAGTACATGTAGTATAATGGTGTTTAAACTAAGTGTCTCAAATAACATGCATAATACAGGCATAGTACATCTCAGTACACGCAGTATGAAATAAAGTACACACAATACAAAATAAAGTACACACGGATAGAATAAAGTAAATGAAGAATAGAATAAAGTACATGCACAATAGAAAAAGTAAATGCAAAATAAATTAAAGTACACGCAGAATAAAGGAAAGTAGATGAAGAATAAATGAAAGAACACATAGAATAAATGAAAGTACATGAAAAATAACCATTTCTTCATGTAGTTCAACAAGAAAATAATGCAGCATAAAAAGAAGTCCCCACTACAAAAAAAATATTCCATTCGGAATGGTATATTAGAGACAGTTTTGAGTAGTCGTCCCTAAAACTAATTATTTGGAACGACCAAAACATCCATTCTATACATACATATTATTGTGGATGGTTAATCTCACCCGTACCAAATAGTACATTAAAATGGTTTATAAGGAACGGATATTTTTTTGTCCCTTAAAAATTGGTCCTTTAAGCTTTTAATGGACGTGTTATTTTTATTCTGCCTTTTCATTTACGTGATTGCCTCCCACCTCCACATTTAATTCCCCCCTTTAAATTAACGATAACCCCACTCTCTCTCTCTCCCCCCCATATTAATAGGATTACCTTATTTACCCCTCGAAGATCTCCTCTCACTACTTGCCTACTGTGAAACCTACTCTTTTTATCTCCCTCTACTTGTGGTGGTAAAACTGTCTCTTTGTCTTGGCTTGTATACAAGAGGTATAGGGTTAGCCATTATTTGAAAAAATTTGTATCTCAGATGTTGATGGGTTGATGTCGATGGTATTAGACTAATTAGATGTGGGTTAAATTAATACAATTATTTGATTTTCTTCTGAATAAAAATGGGTATCGAATTCGCCGTGGCGTTGTTGGATTTCTCACCCTCTCTTATCGACACCTACTCCACCGGTCAATGTGAGTTTTTGTATATTTGTATGTATATATTTATGTATAGTTGTAGATATCATATAAAGAAGCTAAGAATTGATTTTGTTTTGTGACAATCGAGTTTGAGATTTTATTTGTTTTAATTGCAAATAAGGATTTGCGCAAGATCATTGAAGATGACTTATCTCCATGAATGAAAATAATCACTCTCTTTGAAAATAAAGGGTTGTTATTTGTAAACATTTAAAGTTGATGGTACAAGAGTGTAACTATCCCAAATCTCTTAATAACTTCTAATACCCCCGCCCCTCTTTGATTTATTTGATTATCTTGACATTATATTTAAACCCCAATTTCATTTGCCCAAATGGATTAATTTTTTCTTTGCCATTTAATTTAATTTTTATCATAGCAACTGAATTTTTAGGGTTATTTTAATAGTTGAATAATTATCTGAGTCCTATAAAGTCGTTGAATTATGAGGTCATATTCTAATATGTATGTATGCTCAATTTATATAAATAATTTGTTATCATACAAATGTTACTTTTGTAGAAGTCGCCTAACATTCAAATAATTCTATGGAAAAATTTCATAAATATGGAAATCCAATTAAATACCATTATATAACAAGTAACACATACATGTACAAATGCATTATGTGTGTGTGTGTGTGTGGGTAGTGGCCTCTTTCAAAATTGGGCTACCCAACTCTTTCCTTCTGTACCAGTCCTTGACGAAGAAGGAAGCCATGACCATCGACGACCTAATGGCCCACATCGAGAAGTATGCCAAGGTGGAAGATGTTACCCACCTCAGCACAGGGGAAAACGATCGAGATAAGCTCGCTGCCAAGGGCAGTGACAAAACTGAGAACCAGAAGAAAGGAGGAAAGAACGGGGGCAAAAATGGCTCCAAGAACGGAGGCAACAATGATGTGTCAAAAGCATTTCAGGCGGTCAACACCCTCTTCAGAGAACCAATTTACAAAATTCTCGCAAAAATCAAAGACGAGACATTTATTAAGTGGCCCAGGAAGATGGGAGAAGATCCCTCGAAGAGGAACAATGCGCTGAGATACGTTTTTCACAAAGAGGGAGGACATAAGACTGAGCATTGCAAAGCCCTTAAGTCCCACCTCGAAGAGCTGGCCCAGTCTGGGCACCTGAACGAATTCGTGGAAAAAAAAGGAAGAGAAAGTTACTGCCCATAGAGAAGCAAGACCTGATAAAGTACTCGACGACGATACCGGCCATGAATTCCCAGTAATTCATGGGGCATCCGACGTGAAACAGATTCAGGGAAATTCAGCTCGCATGGAGGTAAAAAAGCTTACAGCAGTGATGCAAGCTTTTCAAGTCGATCCAGTGAAAACACAGTCAGAAAAGTGTCGGCGAGCAGATGACGTCGACTATAGTAAGCATATCATTTTTACAGATGAAGATCTGGTGGGAGTGAGAACCCCACATCATGATGCTTTGATCATTACTATAAGAATAGCGAACATTGATGTCGACAAGTTGCTCGTCGACCAAGGAAGCTCGTCCGAGGTCATGTATCTCGACATGTTCAGATGATTGAAATTGAGCTTCGCCGACCTAAAGGAAGCTACTATACCTTTGGTTGGCTTCGCTGGAAAGGTGACTATGCCCTTGGGAAAGATCGTACTGCCAGTAAGGGCAGGAAATGTTTCTAAAATGATCGAGTTTCTGGTGGTCGACATTGACTTGCCATACCAGGCTATCCTCGGCCGAGGATGGCTACATGCAATGAAGGCAGTTTCCTCAACCTACCACCAGAAGCTCAAGTATGTGACCGAGCGAGGAATAATGGAGATCCTTGGTGATCAAGCGATGGAAAGAAGATGCTTCATAGAGGCCATCCGCCCAAAACCAGAAAAGAAGGCCGACAAGCCCAGCGAAAGAGTTGAAGAACAAGAAGGTTTGATACCTTCGAAATAGAAATTAAAGTACGAAAGACCCGGAGTAGAGGAGACCAGGCTCCTCCCCTCAGAATGGGTCGTCGAGGACCTGGAGGAAGTCGCAGAACAATATAGACGTCTTTGTGTGGGAGCCATACGAACTGCCTGGAATTGATCCTAGTATGATCTGTCATCAGTTTTACATCGATCCCACCTTCAAACCAACCGCGCAGAAGGCACGGCGAACTGCACCCGAGAAGGCAAAAGTCGTAGAAAAAGAAGTGGAAAAACTGTTGGATGCAGGATCCATAAGGGAGGTACAATTCCCCAAATGGTTATCCAACCCAGTAGAATGTTCTAAAAAGTAACGGGAAGTGAAGAGTTTGCATCGACTTCACTGACCTCAATAGAGCGTGTCCTAAAGACAGTTTCCCCCTCCCAAAAATTGATCAACCGGTAGACGCCACTACAGCTCATGAGAGGATGAGTTTTTTGAACGCATACTCAAGGTATCATCAGATCCCTCTGTATACCCCAGACCATGACAAAACAACATTCATTACCACGATTGGGTTATACTGCTACAAGGTCATGGCCTTCTAGCTAAAAAACGCAGGGGTAACCTACCAGTGGCTGGTCACCAAGATGTTCAAGAACCAAATGGGAGACACCATGGAGGTCTACATCGATGATATGCTAGTTAAAAGCAAGAAGAAACAAGACCACCCCTCAGACCTGTCAAACACCTTTGAAATCCTTAGGAAGTACCGAATGAAACTTAACGCGAGAAAGTGTTCCTTCGGTGTCCAGTCAGGAAAATTTCTTGGGTACTTGGTCAGTAAGAGAGACTTCGAGGCTAACCCAGACCAGATCGATGCAATAAATAGGGTACAACCTCCTCGCACAATTCAGGACGTACAGAAGCTCACTGGTATGCTCGCTGCCTTAAACCACTTTATCTCTAAGTCCTCCGAGAAGTGCAAGCCTTTCTTCCAGCTTCTAAAGGGGAACAAAACGGTAGAATGGAACCAAGATTGCTCGCGGGCATTGGACGAGCTCAAGGCTTACCTAAGTTCCCCACCATTGCTCGTCATACCACGGGAAATAAATTCCTTGTACTTGTACCTCTCCGTTTCCAACGACACTGTCAGTTCTGCATTAATGTGCAAAGTTGCAGGAATCCAGCGCCTCATTTATTACGCGAGCAAGACCCTACTAGGCGCCGAGCAGAGGTACCTACCACTGGAAAAGCTCGCCTTTGCACTAGTAGTGGCTTCGAGGAAGATGAAGCACTATTTCGAAGCCCACACTATAATCGTCCTTACATCGCACCCCCTTAAAGCAATCCTGAGGAAGGCGGATTTTTCGGGCAGACTATCTAAATGGTCAGTTGAGCTCGTACGATTTGACATCCAATTTCAACCAAGGAAGGCAATCAAGGGGCAGGTCCTTGCTGATTTAATAGTCGAATTTACAGGCGAGCAACCTTCCAACCAACCTCAACCAGCAAGACAAAAGGGGAACGACGCGACGAAGGAAACCTGGAAATTATTCGTTGATGGAGCCTCCAACTCAAAGGGGGTAGGAGTAGGCATTGTCCTCATTACTCCAAAGGATATAATCCTTGAACAAGGAATTAGGTTTGGATTTGCAGCCTCCAACAACGAAGAAAAATATGAAGCCTTAATAGCCGACCTCCAGAAGGCGCACACTTTGGGAGCAAAGCATTTACAGGTGTTTGGCGATTCTTAATCAGTCTCCAATCAGATAAGTGAAGACTACAATGCAAAAGATGAAAGAATGGTAGCTTACCTCGCCTTAGTGAAAAGAATAATGGCTAGCTTCGAAGAGATCAATGTCCAACAATTTCCCAGAGGACAGAACAGCCATGCTGACGCCTTAGCAGCCCTAAGTTTAGCAGTCGATTTTGACCTAAAAAGAAGATTCCCCATCGATTTCCTCGCTCATCCGAGCATTAACCGTAGCAACAAGCCGCCAGGCATGGAGCAGATGCTCTAAGTGGAGTCAGCACCCATCTGGATGGACCCTTTAAGAAACTATTTGAAGGATGGCACACTTCCAGACGACAAAAATATTGCCCACCAGATAAGAGTCAAAGCTGCTCGCTTTCACTTATCACCAGAGGGCAAGCTATATAAGAGATCTTTTTCCGATCCATACTTTCAATGCGTTCACCCAAGGAATATCGAGCATGTCCTACATGAGCTTCACGAGGGAATATGTGGAAGCCATATTGGAGGAAGGTCCCTGGCTTTCCGAGCAATGAATGAAGGCCATTGGTGGCCATATATCAAAAGGGACTCTGCGATGTATGTTCGCAAGTGCCTAAAATGCCAACTTCATGCTCTTATGGTCCACAAACCTGCTAGCGACCTAAAATCACTGTCCAACCCATGGCCATTCGCCCAATGGGGAATGGACATCGTAGGACCACTTCCTACCGCCACCGACAATCATAAATATCTGTTGGTCGCAACTGACTACTTCACCAAATGGATCGAGGCGGAACCCCTAGCAAACATCTGAGATGCAGATAGGATAAGCTTCATATGGAAAAATATAGTCACCCATTTTGGCATCCCCAGAACCATCATCACTGACAATGGAACGCAGTTCGAGAGCAGTTCCTTTTAGAATTTCTATGACGAGCATGGAATCAGACACCATTTTAGCTCGGTGGACTATCCTCATAGCAATGGCCAAGCTGAGTGATATACCCGTATATACCCTTGGCCATGTCGAGGGCGCCCTGTACCTCATCAGGCCTAGACGACCCCTCAAGGGGCCGACCCTTCATCAGACTCCGGACGACCCCTCAAGGGGCCGACCCTTCATCAGGCTCCAGACGACCTCTCAGGGGGGCCGACCCTTCATCAGGCTCCAGACGACCCCCCGAGGGTACGACAGTACGAGTCCCAAATTAGGCCAGACATTATCGAAAAGAACTTTGCCCTCGGCCTCATATTTAAGGGCCAAGGGTGACATCATCACAGCGCGTGGTTTGGGAGACGCGTGGAACAGTGCGCGTGAGGCTCACATGGCACATGGGAGACCGTTATAACAAAATCACACCCTCACGTGAGGGAATATTATGTCATCATTTGGCATCTACAGGTGTCAATAGGGGATTGGCTATATAATCATTCACATGCACCATGCATACTTGAGGGGTACACTACACCCCCAAGACCTATATATACTTGTCACTTATAACCCTACAGGGATCTATAATGGGAACCCTAGCAAAAACTCTGCTTATACACACAGTAGAGAGAGAAAGTGAGCTTATGTGCATTGTATCCAAGGCCATTAGTGCCCATACTTAGTGGATCACACACTCACAATGGATGTAGGCCAAATTGGCTAAACCACTATACATCATTGTCTTATTCATCTTATACTCATCTCCTTCTACACACTTATACACTTACATCTCTATGGCTGCCATGGCTGCCATTCTTTGAGCTCGCCATCATCACTTATCCGATGGTGCTAAATCTCAGCATCATCAATTTGGCGCCGTCTGTGGGAATCGAGAAGACACCTCTTCCTTTGTACAGCTTGACCTTACTGGGCACTCTGGTGGTGAACCAGTTCTCCCCCTGAGAGGAGATGTTTCACCATTGAAAGAGACCCACTAAGGTTCTCAACCTCACCAGTCTTTTCTTCAGTTCAACTTTTCATAGCTCGAGCACATGGCACCTAAGATGCCACCACCACCACTTCCCCCGTCGGATGATGGGGGAGGACCCAGTTCCAGTCAGCCACCACCTCAGTCTGAGATGGCTGATGTGACGGCAGCCTTAAAGTCTCTGGCAGCAAGCCAGCGGATGATGCAGGAGCAGTTCACAGCTCTAAGCCAGAACATACTAAGACCACCAGGGGTTTCACCAGAGATGATTACTCCGGCGGTAGCAGCTCCAGGACAGCATGAAGCCAGGGAACCACCCCAGGCACCACGCAAAGACCTGCCACCCCCTCAACGGCGTAGGGATGTTGCTGACCCCCGACGTCTATGCCTGGGAAGGCAAGGGAACCCTTGCCCTGAGGACAGGTATGACGACATGGAGGGAGAGGAGGCCCTTATAGAATGCTGGGAACCATATGAGGTCTCCAACAATACTATACGACCTCTCTGGGACAGTGGAGGAAAGTGCAAGAGACCAAATCCTGATGATCTCCCGAGAGGCTCTGCTTTTGATCGCTTGAGCAGGGGGTCATCCTTTGAGAGGCTGGGCCCAGTAAATGACCTGCGGGAAAAATTGTCCAGGTCAAGGAGTGCTGCGAGGTCCAGGAGGGAGGCAGCAGATGGCCGACCCCAAGTACGGGATGACGGTCAAAGGGAAGTAAACAGCTGACACAGGCCTACTGCAGCAGAACCCTCCGTCCACCTTAAAGAGGCGGCAGGGGATAACATCGGCCAAGCCGACGCTGCGAGGCTTTGGAATGACTCGATCCAGCGACTAGAGGATAAGATCGGTGATATACTGAAGAGCCGGGACCCTCTTCAGAATTGATACACCATAGGCTCACCCTTTATGGCGAAGATAGTCAACTTGCCTACGCCATTAAGGTTCAAGCCACCTGTGGTCACCCCAAGATACGACGGGAGCACCAACCCTGTCCACCATGTTGAGATGTATCAATCAGTAGCAGACATATACTCTATCTCAGATGAGATGAGGTGTCGTGCCTTTTTTGGTACCCTGACTGGGGCTGCACATGTCTCGTATACGTCTCTTCCAAAAAATTCCATTGAAAACTTTAAGCAGTTGGCAGACCTGTTCATCCACAACTTTTGCTTTGGGGTGAGGCCATAGAGGAATTTGGGGGTCATCAGATCTTCAAATTTTGCAATCTCACCCCCTCTCCCTCGTTCCCTGAGATACTCAACTATATCTTTCTCATCCAGACTAAGTCCGGGATCAGACCTGGACTTCATCGAGGGGTTTGACCATCTTCTGGGAACCCTAGGACTATCATCCAAATGTTGAGACTCGGCGAAAAATTCCCACTCCCCAGAAATGAAGAAAAATCTCTTCTTCCAATCGTGGTTGGAGGTCTGTGCCACGTGGAGAAGTTTTTTGTCAGACCTCCTCGCCCCCAGGTGGTAGTACCCAGGCTGTTTGGACGAGGAGGTGATATTGTAACAGGCCAAAAATACGCCGGCCGATGGATCATCAGTGAAAGCATTCATCCACAAGGAGATGTAGCCAAGGATCGTCCTCCAGGAGTTGGGAGGAAGCTGAGAGGGGGCAACGCCGAGGGCTGACAGGATATCTATGACAGCAGGATGCAGAGGGAATCTGACACCTACCTTGAACATCTGTTCGTATACTTCGACCTCTCCCTCTTCACCCTCGAAAACTCTCTCGGACTCAGAGGGAACCCTCATAGTTATATTTGGGGACACTCCATAGGCATGCCTCCACAGCAAGAGGTCACGAGCCCTAACTGAGGAGACATAGGTCGAGGCATGGGAGGTGTCAACCTGGTCATCATCTGAGTCCTCACCCTCATCCTCTGTCCCCTCTCCCTCGGCCTCATCACTTGCCAGAGACCTCTGGGGAAAAGCCATCTGGAAGGCATGTGGAGATAGGGTTGTCACAGGGACAGCCTCGGAAGTAACCATACCCTCGGCCTGTCGGTCTGGGCTTAGGTCAGACGATTCTCCTCTCCCAGAAGGCCCAGCGCTAGTGGGCGACGACGCTCTCTCGTCCATCTCTCCTGAATAACTCTTGGCAGGACTATGGGACGACCCATAAGACTCATATGGCTCAAATGGCTTTACTGTGGCAAGAGGGATGGGAAAATGGGTCGTACCCAATTAGGGTCAGCCCCTCGTCTTTTCTCCTCCTCTTCCTCTATTCATTTGATCTAAATGAAAAGCTTCTCTCGCAAGGATGGGAACTCCTCGGCTAGATTATAAAGCCTCCTAAGCATTAAGGGGGAGACCCTACGCTTGGAATAATTTGGGAAACCTAACCTAACTGCAAACAAATCTCACCAATGACCAGGGTGGACTTTTCGATCAAAACCTAAGAATTAAAGGGTTTTCTATCAAGAACAATTCAAGAATAGCTTACCGGAGGTTAAACCGAAAAAGCTATGGAACAACCTAAGGAAATCTAGCCCTATGAGCTTAAAACAAGAAAGCAAACAGAAATGAAGATAAGTAGGACACTAGGGTCGAGGTGTTACCTGAAGAGGAATGGTGAAGTTACTAAGCTTGAAGGTTCAAAAACTGCAGAAATGGAAAGAAGGCTTGAAGCGAGAGAGAGAGAGAGCTTGGGCGCGAAGAAGAAGAAGAGAATGAATGGTTTCAAAAATTACTTATATACCTTAGTAATGAGTGGGCCCATTACCCAAGCCAAAGCACAGCCCACGAGGAGGACATCATTAGGGCACAAAGCCCCAAGCAGTATGCAACTACCGCGCCTTGAAAACTGAAACAACATTGGATAAAAATTTAATAGCTGTCACATCAGCTTGACAGGTGTCACTCATCAAACATACCATACACTTAGTCTCAAAAGCAACATTATCCCTCAGCCATCTCAGCATCATCTATGGCTAAGGGCTGGGGGGTGATTGATATACCTGTATATACCCTCGGCCATGTCGAGGGTGCCCTGTGCCTCATCAGGCCCAGACGACCCCTCAGGGGCCGACCCTTCATCAGACTCCAGACGACCCCTCAAGGGGCCGACCCTTCATCAGGCTCTGGATGACCCTTAGGAGGATGACCCTTCATCCCTTCATCAGGCTCCGGATGACCCCTCAGAGGGCCGACCCTTCATCAGGCTCCGGACGACTCCCCGAGGGTACGACAGTACGAGGCCCAAATTAGGCCAGACATTACCGGAAGGAACTTTGCCCTCGGCCTCATATTCAAGGGCCGAGGGTGACATCATCACAGCGCGTGGTTTGGGAGACGCGTGGAACAGTGCGCATGAAGCTCACATGGCACATGGGAGACCATTATAACAAAATCACACCCTCACGTAAGGGAATATTATGTCATCATTTGGCATCTACAGGTGTCAACAGGGGATTGGATAGATCATCATTCACATGCACCATGCATACTTAGGGGTACACTACACCCCCAAGACCTATATATACTTATCACTTATAACCCTACAGGGATCAATAATGGGAACCCTAGCAAAAACTCTGCTTATACACACAGTAGAGAGAGAAAGTGAGCTTATGTTCATTGTATCCAAGGCCATTAGTGCCCATACTTAGTGGATCACACACTCATAATAGATGTAGGCCAAATTGGCTGAACCACTATACATCATTGTCTTATTCCTCTTATACTCATCTCCTTCTACACACTTATACACTTACATCTCTATGGCTGCCATGGCTGCCATTGTTTGAGCTCACCATCATCACTTATCCGATGGTGCTAAATCTCAGCATCATCACCGAGGAATCCAAGAAGACAGTGATCGACGAATTAAAGAAATAATTAGAGCGAGCTAAAGATGCATGGGTAAATGAATTACCACATATTCTATGGGCCTACCGAACCACTCCACGACGAGCAACGGGGGAAACCCCATTTTTGCTGACATATGGAATGGAAGCAGTCATCCCATTAGAAGCATGCTTGCCAAGAATGAGGTCCAACCTTGTCAACCAGGGCCGTAACGATGTAGCATTGCTCACTGAGCTCGACCTAGCCGATGAGCACCGAGAGATAGCCCTAGTAAAACTAGAGAGCTATCAGCAACAGCTCGCAAGGCATTATAACAGGAGGGTCAACCCAAGGGCATTCCAAGTTGGGGACTATGTCCTGAGGAAAGTCCTAGGTAGCGCAGTAAAACCATCAGACGGCAAGCTAGGGCCAAACTGGGAAGGACCATTCAAGATAACTAGAGATGATCTGTAGGGAGCCTATCACTTGGAAACTATGGAAGGCAGAGAGATACCCCGAGCGTGGAATGCAGCCAACCTTAAGAAATTCTATTTCTAGATTCTCCTTTTGATCTTTAATTATGACACTGAAAGTTCATTTCCTTATCATTAATGAAAAGTTATTTGGCAATTGCATTCTATAAAGTGTCAGTTAATTAATTTGCATTTTATGAGGTGTCAATTTACAAACTTTATAACCCATACACCCTTTCCAAGTAACAGGCACACTGATAATTACACTATAGCAGGGAAATGACCCTCCTCAGGTTTTCATTATGAAATATGAAAGACCTCATAAGCATTGCCCTTGGCAATATATAAATCCCTACAAGAGATCCTTAGGCAATATGACCAAGTCAGAATTGGTCACCAAACAATGTTTGGTTGAATAAAATCTTGATCGGATAGAGCATCCAACACTAGGTGTGTCCTCTCCAATTGCCACACTTAGGCCTAAGGGAGTGTGACAACACAACCTAAAAGGTAAAGTGAGGCAGAATGGTATCTCGTTGACATACTGGACTGGAAGGACACTTACTTGATAATGCGAACATACAAATCTAGTCAGCCAAGATAGGCTCAAGATGTTTGAACAAAAATGTGGAAAATATAAGACACTTGTTTAGTCGACAAATTTGCCCAAAGCATAAATTTTATATTAATTCATCACATTTACAACAAATACAATATATGTTTGTAAGAACATAATTCTTAGTATATTCATTTGGTTTTATTGGCTTAATTCCGGACAAAATAAATTAAGTCTAGGCTAGTTATTTATGGAGTCTATTTAAAAGCCTTACACACTGTTTAAGTCCAAGAATGTGCAATTAAAGATTTCAAGAAGTTTACATGTCAAGACATGTTTCATATGTTTAAGATCACTCGGGTATGAATACTTACGAGTAGTTGGGTAATGTGTGTATTGATTAAATACTGGGTGATTTAATTGTTTGGGAACTAAAATCGTTTTATCGTTTTAAAAAATTATTTCTGAGTTGAAAACAGTCTAAGAAAATTCGAGGATCAAATCAAAAAGGAAAAATAATATTTTTACTGTGTCTCGCTCGAACGAGATTGAGTATCGTTCAAACGACATTGCATGTCGTGCGAATGAGATCTCATCTCGCTTGAACGACCTGCCGCTTCGATTTTCGTGTTTTCATTTTCTTGGACTCTGTGCAGTTCAGTTATAAATAAAATATATCTGCAAACGTTTCTGCAGGTAGAACAGTTTAGAAAAACATATTCCCATTCAAGTTTTTCATCTTTCGGTGTTTATTCAAGATCGTATTACTCAATTCTAAAGTTAGTGATCTTGAATGCGGTTTATCGGAAGACTATTTATTCATCAATAACACCGTGTTGCACTTTGTGAGGAGAACTCTACAACCGAGATCTGAGTGCTATTGTAAAAGGAGACCTTATGAAGTATCTTGTGAAGGAACCGTCCTTTTCTTCACTGCTGCCCTCCTGGAAAGGGAAAGTTCCAGCCGAGACTTCGAAACCGACACTTGCGGGTATTTCGTATGTCGCACTTATTTCATTGTAATCCGTGTAAGCCGTTTTCTTAAAAATTATAGTGAAATAAAAAGGTTTTTACCCTTCGGGGATTTTTTCCTGAAATTGTTTCTTTTACCGCGTGTTTTATTCATCGAATGGATTTAATCATTTAAAGGCATGTTATGGTTTAATAAGTTAAAATTGGTTTAAATAAAAATTGGAACAAAGTTGTTATTACCTAAAGTACACTAAAGGGCCGTTTCAAATTGGTATTAGATCTTGTTGCACTATTTTATTGTGTTTGTGATCCCGTGTCCTTAGGTATGCCTTTCGGTGGTTTTGATGATTTTAGAATTCAAATGTTTGATTCATCTAATTGGAAATCACACATGAAAACTTCTCTTAAAAACTTGTCAATAAAGTGATTGTGAAAAGTGTCTTTGCTGCGAAGGTTTTGGTCACAGGATAGATGAGTGTCCCACTAAACTGAGGGAGAATTTTAATAAATCGATAAATCGCATTTCTTCCCTGAGTGATAGTGACCCAGAAGAAGAATTTTTTTTTTCTAGTAAGCGTGATCTTTCCACTTTTGTGGTTAGTCATGTAAGTGATAAAGACTTACCTCTGCATGAGTCTTCCGCAATCACTGAAGTTGGTACTCCTGAGAGTGAGGAGGAGGTGAGTGAGAATGAGAGCGAAGACGAGAGAGATTTGCAAACTGCTTTCAAAGAATTGTATGAAGAAACTTTAAAAACAAAGAAAGCAAACGTGAAACTAGCAGCCTTGTTAAAAGAACGTGCCATAGAAATAAATAATTCCAATTCTTTAATTGAGGATCTTAGGGCACAAGAAAAGAAAATTCGAGAGAAGCTAGAATATGTCGAGGGTGAGAGAGATAGTCTTCGGGGATTGGTGGAGACTATGAAAAAGGAAATTCTGAAATTAGAAAATTCTACGCATTTACTTGAGTCAAGGATAGGTGAGCTTGAAGAAAAACTGAGAGATTCAAGTAAAGTTAAGTTTGATTTGGAGGCTAGGTCTGAAAAGTTAGACAAAATCTTAGGCACCGTCGAAATCAAAGATAATCGGAGAGGTATTGGCTTTAATAATCATGCCTCACCTGCTACCAAAGCCAAAACCATCCAAACAAGAAAGTTTCCTAGGAACTTTAGGAGAGAGCCACCTACGAACGTGAGGTATAATCGGCCTATAGGACACACTCCTCACCGTATCTACACTTGCACACATTGCGGTAGGAGAGGTCATCTAAGATGGTTTTGCTACGTTCTTAAGAATGCTCCTAGAAAGTCTAAAGCCATTCCGGTTCCCAATACCTCTTCTCGTCGGTTCACACCTACTTGGGTTAGGAAGTCAGATTTGGAAGCATCAGGCTTAAAGATTGGTGATTCTCGTATCATTTCTCGTGGTTCTCCTCATCTTTCCCTTTTCGATTGAGGTTGTTCGTTGATTTGTCATACACTAGTATTTTCATTCTTCCTTATATTTGGCTAGTGTTATGGCATGTTTCTTGTTTTTGTCATTTATTTAAGTCTTTTCGAAAAATACAAAAAGATTTTGTCTTTTATAAAAACTTTTGAAAATACAAAAAGATTTTTGATTTTTCAGTCGTGAGGTTACATGATTGATATAGGGATATTAGTGTGCTTGTTTCCCCCCTTCTTTCTTTTTTATTGGGGCTAGGATTTTTGGTCATTATTATTGATGCCTAGAATGATCTTAACCTTTGCACTATGGGGTTGTTTCGATATTGATATGCATTTTTTACTCAACTTTGCTTATATGCCATCCTTGCACACAAGCACGAGTTTATATGGATGTTTCACTTCTCTTGCATACTTGAGTTGGTGAGACGTTCTTATCTCAATTTTTTCATCTATGCGTAAGTAAACTTAAGGAGGAGGTGTGCTTGTAAGAACCGTTTTTTCGTGATAATTGGTATTGAAAATATGTTGAGTGTTCACGGGGAAGGGCTGCGAGAGTATATAATTGACTCGTCGTGAAAGCCACCGTTTAAAAGAGCCCAAAAGAAAATCAAGGCAATAAAAAGAAATCAATGCCATAATTGGGGTCAATGGGACTTTCTCTAAGTAGAGATTGATAGATATTTCTAAAGATCTTGAAAAATTCATATATTGAGGGAGTTTGGTTGGAAAATAAAGTAAACGGGTTTGCACCACGAATCCTATGTTGAAATATCGTATCATGACGCTATTGTTTGTAGAATCATCAATAAATCGGACTTGTATGCATGTTGATTAAGTTTAGTCCATCAAACACACACTTTTTGTCACACATGGCTTTGATGATGTTTGATGATTCCTTGCTATCAATAAGAACTCTATGATTGATTCGACGTATTAAAATGATGGCTTAATTGTTTTAGTTCCCTCCCAATCAATCCTCTTTCTTAATTGAGCACATTAGTACCTTGTTAACATGTAATTCCCATTTTTTTGTTTTTTACACTGTTTTTCTATTTTTTTTTTCTGTTTTGCAGTCTGTTTTTGTGTTCTAGGTATTATTTTGGAATAATTTTTTCGCTGGGAAAATTCTGTAAGTTTTTGAAGTTTTTCTGGAAATTTTGATTTCTCGTTCGAACGACATCTCATGTCGCGCGAACACGTCTTTCAAGCGACTTTCAAAATCGTTCGAGCGATATCTTATTTCGTTCAAGAGACATCCTTAAGTCGTTCGAACGACTTCACGCGAGATTAGTTTTTCACGTAAGACGTCGTTCTCTCTTCTCTCCTGTCATTCTCATCAACTTCATGCGATAACAGCACCAGCTCTAATTTTTCTGCCATTTTCAGTGGTTTAAGCTTCAATCCTCTCCTCTGTCTCCTCTTTAACACTCCTCTTGACTTCGTTTATCTACCTTAAGCTCCTAGAATCAGCCATTATTTCTCCTGAGGGGCTGTTTAAATGGGTTTTCAGACTTGTCTCGTCGGTGGTACGGTTTTTCGGTGTGTTTCTTTTGATCAGTGGTTCTCCAGTGTTTTTGATTTCAACACTTCTCCTGCACTGTTTCTCTGTCATATTATTCCCGTTTTCCGGTGGTTTCGAGGTAACAATGATATTTCCTAACTTGTTTTGAGAAATTTCTTGTTTCTATTATTGATTTTGACTGTGATTGTGGTTGGTGTTCGCGGTGGTTTGGTTGGACGATTGTACGGAGATAGGTACTTAGGTGTGCGTGTGTCCGAGACGGTATTTTTTTTACATCACACATTGCACATTTTGGTCATGCCTCCTAGACGTCGTGGTGCCCCTACCGGGCGACTCGATGAGGCACCACCCTCTGCTCAAGCTCAGAGAGCTCAGGCTAGCAGACCCCCGTACTCTCCTGTGAGGTGGGCCACTCATGCTGAGTATGATCATTACTGCTCATTGGGTCTCCATATTCGGTGAGTTGTTTCCGAGAGGGTTTTTCGTTATACTGAGTTTCATGATTTAGGTATTCCTCGTTGGTTATCTTCCAGAGGTTGGGATTATATGTTCGAGGTTCAAGGGGATGTTTATCCGGATATTGTGTGAGAGTTTTTCTTCCGTGCTCTTCCCCACATCGAGGGAAATTTTTCTTATGTACGTGGCATTCCTGTACTCGTCACTGCAGCTGTTCTGCACCTTCCTCGTGTCCCAGCCGCGGTGTTCCCTCGTTATACCGACGATGGACCGACTTATGATGATATTTTGCGGCATTATTTCGGGGAGAGTCCTCTAGAAAGGTCTACGATGTATCATCACCATCTTCATCCTTCCTTCCGTGTACTCAAAAGGTTTGTATCATCATCCATTTATCCTCGGATAAATCAAAATCAGATCGGATCAGATATTGTTTACTTTATGTACCATGTTTCTCAGGGGTGGGATATCCATCTTTCGACTGTCATGCTTCGCGTCATATCTTTAGTCACTGTCCATGGTTCCATCCATGTCCGTCTTGCTCTTCCATATGGGATTCTCATTTCCACCATTTTCACTTCTACTGGTGTCCCTATTTTAGAGGGTAATCTGCGTCTCCCTACGCCTGGTATTACTTATCAGTCTACTTTCGCTCGTTCTGAGAGCCATTTGCCACAGGTAGCGAGAGCGAGAGCTCCACCCCCAGTGGGAGTCTTCCCTGATGCTGATCCTTGTCAGGCCTCTGATCACACTGATCCGACCTCGTCTACTCCGCCACCACCCCCCATTCCTGCACATACACATCCTATTGAGGAAGAGGTTTATTCTTTACAGGCACAGGTAGTTGCCCAGTCCAGACTGTATGATTCTATCATGGCTAGATTTGATGCTGAGGCTAATGCCCGTGCTCGTGCTGAGTCCAGGGTGACAGCATTTTTTAATGAGATGCGGTAGAGAGAGCAGTGGAGAGGCGCCAGTTCATTTGGACTTGGTCATATTTCCTCCACATACACTGATGATGATGATGATACTGCTGATGCCTAGTTATAGTTGTTTTATTGTATATGAGACATCCATATTCCTGAAGTATTTTGTATTCTCTCTGATATGATGTACTCTTTCGATCAACTGTATCTTTGTATTTATGACATGGATGTACTGTCTACTTTTGCAGTTTTAGTGATTCTCGCATTATTATTATGATTCTGTTATCCTACCCATTGTCATATTGCTATTGGTTATCTAGATATGCTGATTCACTCTCATATGTTATTGATAGATCTGGTGTGTTTGTCCCACCTTTTGTCTATTCCAGGCAAAAAGGGGGAGAGATATGTGATGTAGGGGGAGTATTTATTATCATTTTATATCTATTTATTTCCTCCATATTTCACTTGGGTATTTGGTTGTGTCTCGTGTGTGTAGGTACTGTTTTCAGAGATTCAGATATTCATTTGTACATCACATACAGAGACAGATTCAAGTGATTTCCATTCAGAGACAGATTCAGATGCCTACCGTTTATTCAGTCTCATTATGTCCTGTACTTTTATATTTTTGTGTTTTTGGGATAGGACATATATATGTTTTTGGTTATGGCATAAGATCTGTTTATTTTTGTCCTGGAATAGCCAAAGGGGGAGATTTGTAAGAACATAATTCTTAGTATATTCATTTGGTTTTATTGGCTTAATTCCGGACAAAATTAATTAATTCTAGGCTACTTATTCATGGAGTCTATTTAAAAGCCTTACACATTGTTTAAGTCCAAGAATGTGCAATTAAAGATTTCAAGAAGATTACATGTCAAGACGTGTTTCATATGTTTAAGATCACTCGGGTATGAATACTTCGAGTAGTTGGGTAATGTGTGTATTGATTAAATACTGGGTGATTTAATTGTTTGGGAACTAAAATCGTTTTATCGTTTTAAAAAATTATTTCTGAGTTGAAAACAGTCTAAGAAAATTCGAGGATCAAATCAAAAAGGAAAAATAATATTTTTACTGTGTCTCGCTCGAACGAGATTGAGTATCGTTGAAACGACATTGCATGTCGTGCGAACGAGATCTCATCTCGCTCGAACGACCTGCCGCCTCGATTTTTGTGTTTTCATTTTCTTGGACTCTGTGCAGTTCAGTTATAAATAAAATATATCTGCAAACGTTTCTGCAGGTAGAACAGTTTAGAAAAACTTATTCCCATTCAAGTTTCTCATCTTTCGGTGTTTATTCAAGATCGTATTACTCAATTCTAAAGTTAGTGATCTTGAACGCGGTTTTTCGGAAGACTATTTGTTCATCAATAACATCGTGTTGCACTGTGTGAGGAGAACTCTACAACCGAGATCTGAGTGCTATTGTAGAAGGAGACCTTATGAAGTATCTTGTGAAGGAACCGTCCTTTTCTTCACTGCTGCCCTCCTAGAAAGGGAAAGTTCCATCCGAGACTTCGAAGCCGACACTTGCGGGTATTTCGTATGTCGCACTTATTTCAGTGTAATCCGTGTAAGCCGTTTTCTTACAAATTATAGTGAAATAAAAAGGTTTTTACCCTTCGGGGATTTTTTCCTGAAATTGTTTCTTTTACCGCATGTTTTATTCATCGAATGGATTTAATCATTTAAATGCATGTTATGGTTTAATAAGTTAAAATTGGTTTTAACTAAAAATTGGAACAAAGTTGTTATTACCTAAAGTACACTAAAGGGCCGTTTCAAATTGGTATTAGATCTTGTTGCACTATTTTATTTTGTTTGTGATCCCGTGTCCTTAGGTATGCCTTTCGGTGGTTTTGATGATTTTAGAATTCAACTGTTTGATTCATCTAATTGGAAATCACACATGAAAACTGCTCTTAAAAAACTTGTCAATAAAGTGATTGTGAAAAGTGTCTTTGCTGCGAAGGTTTTGGTCACAGGATAGATGAGTGTCCCACTAAACTGAGGGAGAATTTTAATAAATCGATAAATCGCGTTTCTTCCCTGAGTGATAGTGACCCAGAAGAAGAATTTTTTTTTGCTAGTAAGCATGATCTTTCCACTTTTGTTGTTAGTCATGTAAGTGATAAAGACTTACCTCTGCATGAGTCTTCCGCAATCACTGAAGTTGATACTACTGAGAGTGAGGAGGAGGTGAGTGAGAATGAGAGCGAAGACGAGAGAGATTTGCAAACTGCTTTCAAAGAATTGTATGAAGAAACTTTAAAAATAAAGAAAGAAAACGTGAAACTAGCAGCCTTGTTAAAAGAACGTGCCATAGAAATAAATAATTCCAATTCTTTAATTGAGGATCTTAGGGCACAAGAAAAGAAAATTCGAGAGAAGCTAGAATATGTCGAGGGTGAGAGAGATAGTCTTCGGGGATTGGTGGAGACTATGAAAAAGGAAATTCTGAAATTAGAAAATTCTACGCGTTTACTTGAGTCAAGGATAGGTAAGCTTGAAGAAAAACTGAGAGATTCGAGTAAAGTTAAGTTTGATTTGGAGGCTAGGTCTGAAAAGTTAGTCAAAATCTTAGGCACCGTCGAAATCAAAGATAATAGGAGAGGTATTGGCTTTAATAATCATGCCTCACCTGCTCCCAAAGCCAAAACCATCCAAACAAGAAAGTTGCCTAGGAACTTTAGGAGAGAGCCACCTAGGAACGTGAGGTATAATCGGCCTATAGGACACACTCCTCACCGTATCTACACTTGCACACATTGCGGTAGGAGAGGTCATCTAAGATGGTTTTGCTACGTTCTTAAGAATGCTCCTAGAAAGTTTAAAGCCATTCCGGTTCCCAATACCTCTTCTCGTCGGTTCACACCTACTTGGGTTAGGAAGTCAGATTTGGAAGCATTAGGCTTAAAGATTGGTGATTCTAGTATCATTGCTCGTGGTTCTCCTCATCTTTCCTCTTTTGATTGAGGTTGTTCGTTGATTTTCCATACACTAGTATTTTCATTCTTCCTTATATTTGGCTAGTGTTATGGCATGTTTCTTGTTTTTGTCATTTATTTGAGTCTTTTAGAAAAATACAAAAAGATTTTGTCTTTTATAAAAACTTTTGAAAATACAAAAAGATTTTTGATTTTTGAGTCGTGAGGTTACATGATTGATATAGGGATATTAGTGTGCTTGTTTCCCCCCTTCTTTCTTTTTTATTGGGGCTAGGATTTTTGGTCATAATTATTGATGCCTAGAATGATCTTAACCTTTGCACTATGGGGTTGTTTCGATATTGATATGCATTTTTTACTCAACTTTGCTTATATTCCATCCTTGCACACAAGCACGAGTTTATATGGATGTTTCACTTCTCTTGCATATTTGAGTTGGTGAGACGTTCTTATCTCAATTTTTTCATATATGCGTAAGTAAACTTAAGGAGGAGGTGTGCTTGTAAGAACCGTTTTTCCGTGAGAATTGGTATTGAAAATATGTTGAGTGTTCACAGGAAAGGGCTGCGAGAGTATACAATTGACTCGTCGTGAAAGCCACCGTTTAAAAGAGACCAAAAGAAAATCAAGGCAATAAAAAGAAATCAATTCCATAATTGGGGCCAATGGGACTTTCTCTAAGTAGAGATTGATAGATATTTCTGAAGATCTTGAAAAATTCATATATTGAGGGAGTTTGGTTGGAAATTAAAGTAAATGGGTTTGCACCATGAATCCTATGTTGAAATATCGTATCATGACGCTATTGTTTGTAGAATTGTCAACAAATCGGACTTGTATGCATGTTGATTAAGTTTGGTCCATCAAACACACACTTTTTGTCACACATGGATTTGATGATGTTTGATGATTCCTTGCTATCAATAAGAACTCTTTGATCGATTCGACGTATTGAAATAATGGCTCAATTGTTGTAGTTCCCTCCCAATCAATCCTCTTTCTTAATTGAGCACATTAGTACCTTGTTAACATGTAATTCCCATTTTTTTGCTTTTTACACTGTTTTTCTGTTTTTTTTTTCTGTTTTGCAGTCTGTTTTTGTGTTTCAGGTATTATTTTGGGATAATTTTTTCGCTGGGCAAATTCTGTAAGTTTTTGAAGTTTTTCTGGAAATTTTGATTTCTCGTTCGAACGACATATCATGTCGCGCGAACACGTCATTTAAGCGACTTTCAAAATCGTTCGAGCGATATCTTATTTCGTTCAAGTGACATCCTTAAGTCGTTCGAACGACTTCACGTGAGATTAGGTTTTCACTTAAGCCGTCTTTCTCTCTTCTCTCCTGTCATTCTCATCAACTTCATGCGACAGCAGCACCTGCTCTCATTTTTCCACCATTTTCAGTGGTTTAAGCTTCAATCCTCTCCTCTGTCTCCTCTTTAACACTCCTCTTGACTTCGGTTATCTCCCTTAAGCTCCTACAATCAGCCATTATTCTCCTAAGGGGCTGTTTCAATGGATTTTTAGACTTGTCTCGTCGGTGGTACGGTTTTCCGGTGTGTTTCTTTTGATCAGTGGTTCTCCAGTGTTTTTGATTTCAACACTTCTCCTGCACTGTTTCTCTGGCATATTGTTCCCATTTTCCGGTGGTTTCGAGGTAACAATGATATTTCCTAACTTGTTTTGAGAAATTTCTTGTTTCTATTATTGATTTTGACTGTGATTGTGGTTGGTGTTCGCGGTGGTTTGGTTGGACGATTGTACGTAGATAGGTACTTAGGTGTGCGTGTGTCCGAGACAGTATTTTTTTTACATCACACATTGCACATTTTGGTCATGCATCCTAGACGTCGTGGTGCCCCTACCGGGCGACTAGATGAGGCACCACCCTCTGCTCGAGCTCAGAGAGCTCAGGCTAGCAGGCCCCCGTACTCTCCTATAAGGTGGGCCACTCATGCTGAGTATGATCATTACTGCTCATTGGGTCTCCATATTCGGTGAGTTGTTTCCGAGAGGGTTTTTCGTTATACCAAGTTTCATGAGTTGGGTATTCCTCGTTGGTTATCTTTTAGAGGTTGGGATTATATGTTCGAGGTTCGAGGGGATGTTTATCCGGATATTGTATGAGAGTTTTTCTTTCGTGCTCTTCCCCACGTCGAGGGGATTTTTTCTTCTGTACGTGGCATTCCTGTACTCGTCACTGTAGATCTCATTGCAGCTGTTCTGCACCTTCCTCGTGTCCCAGCCGCGGTGTTCCCTCATTATAATGATGATGGACCGACTTATGATGAAATTTTGCAGCATTATTTTTGGGAGATTCCTCTAGCAGGGTCTACGATGTATCATCGCCAGCTTCATCCTGCCTTCCGTGTACTCAGTAGGTTTGTATCATCAACCATTTATCCTCGGATAAATCATACTCAGATCGGATCAGATATTGTTTACTTTATGTACCATCAGGGGTGGGATATCGATCTTCCGACTATCATGATTCACGTCATATCTTCAGTCACTGTCCATGGTTCCATCCATGTCCGTCCTGCTCTTCCATATGGGATTCTCATTTCCACCATTTGCACGTCTACTGGTGTCCCTATTTTAGAGGGTGATCTGCGTCTCCCTACGCCTGGTATTATTAATCAGTCTACTTTCGCTCGTTCTGAGAGCCATTTGCCACAGGCAGCGTGAGCGAGAGCTCCACCCCTAGTGGGAGTCTTCCCTGATGCTGATCCTTGTTAGGCCTCTGATCATACTGATCCGAGCTCGTCTACTCCGCCACCACCCCCCACTCCTGCACCTACACGTCCTATTGACGAAGAGGTTTATTCTTTACAGGCACAGGTAGCTGCCCAGTCCAGACTGTATGATTCTATCATGGCTAGATTTGATGCTGAGGCTAATGCCCGTGCTCGTGCTGAGTTCAGGATGATAGCATTTTTTGATGAGATGCGGTAGAGAGAGCAGTGGAGAGGCGCCGGTTCATCTGGACTTGGTCATATTTCCTCCACATACACTGATGATGATGATGATGATACTGCTGATGCCTAGTTGTAGTTATTTTATTGTATCTGAGACATCCATATTCCTGATGTATTTTGTATTCTCTCTGATATGATGTACTTTTTCGATCAACTGTATCTTTGTATTTATGACATGGATGTACTGTCTACTTTTGCAGTTTTAGTGATTCTCGCATTATTATTATGATTTTGTTATCCTACCCATTATCATATTGCTATTGCTTATCTAGATATGCTGATTCACTCTCATATGTTGTTGATAGATCTGGTGTGTTTGTCCCACCTTTTGTCTATTCCAGGCAAAAAGGGGGAGAGATATGTGATGTAGGGGGAGTATTTATTATGATTTTAGATCTATTTATTTCCTCCATACTTCACTTGGGTATTTGGTTGTGTCTCGTGTGTGTAGGTACTATTTTCATAGATTCAGATATTCATTTGTACAACACATACAGAGACAGATTCAGATGCCTACCGTTTATTCAGTCTCACTATGTCCTGAACTTTTATATTTATGTGTTTTTGGGATAGGACATATATATGTTTTTGGTTATGGCATAAGATCTGTTTATTTTTGTCTTGGAATAGACAAATGGGGAGATTTGTAAGAACATAATTCTTAGTATATTCATTTGGTTTTATTGGATTAATTCTGGACAAAATAAATTAAGTCTAGGCTAGTTATTTATGGACTCTATTTAAACACCTTACACATTGTTTACGTCCAAGAATGTGCAATTAAAGATTTCAAGAAGATTACATGTCAAGATGTGTTTCATATGTTTAAGATCACTTGGGTATGAATACTTACGAGTAGTTGGGTAATGTGTGTATTGATTAAATACTGGGTGATTTAATTGTTTGGGAACTAAAATCGTTTTATCATTTAAAAAAATTATTTCTGAGTTGAAAACAGTCTAAGAAAATTCGAGGATCAAATCAAAAAGGAAAAATAATATTTTTACTGTGTCTCGCTTGAACAAGATTGAGTATCGTTCAAACGACATTGCATGTCGCACGAATGAGATCTCATCTCGCTCGAACAACCTGCCGCCTCGATTTTCGTGTTTTCATTTTCTTGAACTCTGTGCACCTCAGTTATAAATAAAATATATCTACAAACGTTTCTGCAGGTAGAACAGTTTAGAAAAACCTATTCCCATTCAAGTTTTTCATCTTTCGGTGTTTATTCAAGATCGTATTACTCAATTCTAAAGTTAGTGATCTTGAACGCGGTTTATCGGAAGACTATTTGTTCATCAACAACACCGTGTTGCACTTTGTGAGGAGAACTCTAAAACCGAGAGTTGAGTGCTATTGTAGAAGGAGACCTTACGAAGTATCTTGTGAAGGAACTGTCCTTTTCTTCACTGCTGCCCTCCTGGAAAGGGAAAGTTCTAGCCGAGACTTCGAAATCGACACCTGTGGGTATTTCGTATGTTGCACTTATTTCATTTTAATCCGTGTAAGCCGTTTTCTTACAAATTATAGTGAAATAAAAAAGTTTTTAACCTTCGGGGATTTTTTCCTGAAATTATTTCTTTTACCGCATGTTTTATTCATCGAATGGATTTAATCATTTAAATTCATGTTATGGTTTAAGACGTTAAAATTGGTTTTAACTAAAAATTGGAACAAAGTTATTATTACCTAAAGTACACTAAAGGGACGTTTCAATGTTTAGTCGGCGAGCTCGCCCAAAACATCGAGATTACATCATTTTAATACAAAATATACAGAGTTACTACTGGCAAAATCTTAGTGAGGGTGAGGCCTCCAAGCAAGATAATCAGCCACTTGAGCTCTTCGACCATCATCGGGAGGGGGAACTAACTCTTCCTCGACTTCGTTAACATCCGACTCCAATAGCTGCCGAGGGATGGCATCAATGGGTATCCACTGATCATCTCTCCGGAAGGGGTTAGGCATCCGAGTGGAAGGAGATATATCATGGCGATACCAGAGCATTGAGTTCCTTGGAACTTGCATCTACCTCAAGGCACTCAACTACCCCCTGATGAAGGCCAGCTCCTCAAACTCTGTCAGCCTCGTTGGAGCATCTAACCAACCCTGGTCGTAACCGTCGGCCCATACTCTCTGAGGTCCTTTTTTAAACAGGTGCCGCAGTCGAGTAACGTCCCTTTAAAGCCCGGCAGCAATCACGTATGCTCATCGGACATCATCACAGAGCTCTTCCATTTCCCTAGCTGGTCCCCTAGCACTTGTACCAACTCGTGGAACAATTGACGGGGTAGAACCTTGCAGCACCGGAGGAACATCGCTTGATCTTGCTCCAGCTCTTGAAGAGGAAGAACCTCGTAACACCCCAGGAACAGTGCTCGACGCATGCTCCCAGAGTCGTGAGGCTTCCCTCCTCAAAGACTCATTCTCCCGCTGAAGAATCTTCCCGACCTGATTGATCTCAGAGGCATCCAGGAGCCTTGCTCTTAATGTATTCACCTCCTCTTGGACTGAAGCACCGACTTCTTCTATCTCTTGAAGCCTGTCCTTCAGCTTGGCCACAATATCACACTGATCCTTATACTTCTGATTCCTTGATCTAAGAGATTTGCAAAGCTTAATAAATGCTTGGCGAACCTGAGGACTTGCATTGGGATCAAGGGTCCTGCCCAATTGAGACATGGCAAGAACATACTCTTCTACATCAATCAACTACAAGACATAAAAGAGCAAGGAAAGACATAATCATTCAGCACACTAAGGGAATGAGAAACCTTTTCATTTCATTAATAAGGGTCAAAGTACATCGAGCAGCAAAAAGGAAAATTACAAGTAAAAATACAAAAGTAGTCCTAAAAGTAAATTAACTGGCAACCTCAGGCTGCTCAGAGGTAGTTGGCTGCTTCCCCTTGTCAGCAGCAGTAGAGGCATCCCCTTTTACAGGGATAACCTCAGTCGCCTGGGCAGGGTGAGCATCGGCAGGAATTGTCTGAGAGGCAGAATCAACGCCTTCGATGGCTGGGGCAGGGGCATCTTCATCTACAGTTGTCTTCGAGCCCGGGTCATGCTCATCGAAAAGAGGAGAGTCAGCATCGACACCAGCAACTAAGAGGTCTTTGTTCCAGCCCTTCTTAAAGTTCAGACGACTGATGTAGCCTATCTGAACCTCGGCGTCTTCATATGCAGCAGCCCACCCGGAGTTATATGAATCCTCCTTGATGGTGCCTGTCTGGGACTCTTTCTCCTTCAGATGCTTGGCCAGTACCTTGTTCTCCTCTATGACGGCCAACTTGCTCGAGAAGATCAGATTATAGGCCTGCCTCAGCTCGATTAGCTCTTTAACTGCCGCATCCTTCTCCCGATTAGAATTGACGAGGGCCAGGTCATAATAAGCTCTGGCAGCATCAGCAGTCTTTAGATCAGCCTCCAGTTGATTGCCCCTCACTTTCAAGGAAGCACTCTGCTGCTCCAGCTCGCTGTTCCTGCTCATCAGCTCATCCCGAGAGCAATAGAGCATGGCGAAGTCAGTCACAAACTGCAAAAACAAAGAAGACATCAAGAAAAGGAAATAGTTAACACTTAATAAAGCATTGGAGAAAAGAAAAGGTCTTACCAAAGCTAGCCTAGCCTGTAGGGCCAATTGATCAGACCCCAACTCCCTTTGGCGATCAGCAGGAAGAACTGCCCTCTCGAGCAGCGTAAGGGCCAATTGAGGAGAAATGGCAACTGAAGCCCCTCAGGCAATGCGAACACCGGGACTAAGGCCTGCCCAACCTTCATCCTCGACTCCATCTTTCTCCTCTCCTCCTCTCTCTCCTTCTCCATCCTCCTCTTCTCCTCCATCCTTTTATTCTCCTCCATCTTCTTTCTTTCCTCTTTCTTTTCTCTCTCTCTCTCTCTCTCTCTCTCTCTCTCTCTCTCTCTCATCTGTTCTTCTTCTTTCCTCTTCTTCTCCTGCTCCTGAGTAGAAGATCGAGAGCCAGTAGCTACAGCCCCAGAACTGGGCTTCTGCTTCTTCGACCTCTGAGCGAGGAGCACATGATCATCATCATCATCGTCTCGAATTAAATTTTTCCTTGGAGGAACCATCTCCTCGCTTGAACTGTTGGACGTGCTCGAAGGTCCTCGGGCTTCAGAAGCCTCTTCTAAGTCAAAAGAACTATCACCACTGGAGCTCTCCTCACCAAAATTGCCTTCAGCACCACCTACAATGTCACTCTCAGTACTGCTCTCCTCCTCTTCCAATTGGATAGGATCAACAGCAGTCTCTTCAGAGGTATCAAACTCGAGAATGCTATCTACCGGCTTTGATATAAAGCTAGAACCAACGTTTTTCTATTCAAGCAAGAAGGCAGCAGACCGGGGATGCTCGCTGTCAGCTAGGGGCTCCCTAATATTCCAAGCCTTGATCAACTCAGAAAGACAAACCTCGCTGAGAGCAGGTTCCAAGTTCTTCGGCCTCGCTGAAGAAAAAACAGGGAAGAGTTAGAAAAATCACAAATCAGTAAAAAAGTTGATGGGACAGAGCAAAGTTTACCTATGTATTCTTCCCCATAAAAGGGAATTGAGAACCTATCAGACCTCGACCCCTCAGACTGGGGAGAAAATTGCCAATTTCTAGCAAGGAAGCCCTCTTGCCAATAGTCCTTATGGGAATCAGGTAGGTTTACTACCAATACCCTGTCAGGACTCCTGGCTTTGAGATAGAGAACACCATAACTAATTTGAGAAAAAGAATAGCAAAAACAGACCTCGGTGAGCCCTAACTTGGTACCATATAAATGATTTATTCTATGGACACCATTTATTATCTTCCACATATTGGGCGAACACTGTGCGGGAACAATGTTGAAATAACCAAAGAAATGCAAGAATATGTTGTTGGGAGGAAAAGTAAGTCCCCCTTGGGAAAGCATCAAGACATGGATCCAATGGGCATCCTCTATCTCTCTAACATTTCTAGGGAGAGGGACACACTTAATCTCTACCCACTTTGGGATATTATAAAACTTCCTAAACTCAGACACAGACCTATTACCAATCTTTGCCATTGGGAAACCCTAAAAAACTACAAATTCAAAGAGAAAATACAGAGAGAAGGCACAGGAAACTTATAAGATGAACACTCCCAATTTAAGTTGTGTACTTGAAGAACTATAGGGAGATGCTGGCAAAATTTTCCAGATTAGGACATAGCATGAGACATTATGAACAATACAAAATATGCATTTTCGAATGGGATATGACCCTTACCCTGTAAAGGAGATGGAGGAAATATAGGAGCTCAAATATATACATATTTACACTTGAATAAACTTAAATATATTTACAATAAGCATTTATATTATAATGTGTGTTCTTTAAACTTATTAGGATGTCATCGGGAATCAACTAAGAGTGGATAAATGAGAAAAATATCGAGATCGATATATATAAAGATGGGGTGTTACAGTTTCTACATTATGTGCATAGTAATAGTTGGAATGCTAAACATTCATGTCCCTGTAGACGTTGTCGAAATGGGAAAGGGCATGTTGTTATAGATTATATATTCGTTCATTTAATGACATATGGTATGGACATGAACTATACCTTATGGAATTTTCATGATGAGACATTAGTTGTTGATCAAGTCCAACCACCACCGCAATTTGTGACACCGACAAAACACGCTGATGTGCACAATATTCCAATTTTGAATGATCTTGTGAATGATGCTTGTGAGATGTTTATGGGTGAAGCGGAACATAGTGAACCTAATTGTGTAGGCAGTGATGAAGCCCCCCAACTTTTGAGGTTCCCAATGATTCGCACACACATAAATACAAAGGCAAGAAGTGTGATCGTTTACATCAACTCACACAGGAGCCATTGCACCCAGCTACTGGTTCTTTGCGACATACTGCAATGTATGCTCTTATAAAGTTTAATGATTTGAAAACACAATTCAATTTATCGGATGGTGCTATAGGTGGAATTCTTAGATTGTTAAATGAACTACTTCCTCCAGAGAACAGCTTGACAACTAGTTATACAGAAATAAAAAACACCGTTAGAGATCTCGGTATGGATTATGTTAAGTATGACGTATGCATTAAAAATTGTATGTTATTTTGGAAGGATCGTGAAAAATCTACTAGATGTATAAAATGTGGTTCTTTACGCTACAAATTTACTTGTCTAGATAGGGACAGGGTAGAAATTCAGAATACTAATGGAAAAAAAAGTAATCTAGGGTTCCTAAGAAGGTAATGCGACATTTCCCTCTAATCCCTAGGCTAAAACGGTTGTATACCATAAAATGAATAGCAGAGAAAATGACTTGGCACGCTTATGCAAGCTCTTGTATGGAATTCTTACGCCATCCCCGAGATTCAGTATAATGGGTAAATTCAAACATTATGTGGAGAGATTTTGCAAAATATCCATGGAATATTCGACTTGCAATAGAAATTGATGGTTTCATCTCGAATAACATGTTTGGCCGTATGTATAGTTATTGGCCAGTAATAATTCAACCTCTCAACCCTCCTCCATCAATGTGTATGAAAAGTGAGTTTTCAATGTTGCCTATCTTGATTCCTGGACCAAAGTCACCATCAATTAATATTGATGTCTTCCTCCAACCGTTGGTCGATGAGTTAAAGATCTTATGGTCTGGACTTAATTCTTGGGATGCGTACAAAAATGAGAAATTTCAGTTAAAAGCCATGTTGATGTGTGGTATATATGATTTTCCAGCTTATAGGATGTTAGCGGGTTGTTCAACTCAAGGTTACAATGGGTGTCATGTTTGTTATATAAATACACCTTCTCAATATCTTCTTAAGTCAACGAAATGTTGTTACCAACGATCTCGTATGTTCCTTCCTAAAGACCATCCTTACAGGTTTGACACATCAAAGTAAACATTCAGTGATAAAATAGACGACGGTATGGCTCCAAAAAAGTTAACAAGTGTAGAAGTTGAGCAGATAGTTTCACTTATCCAAGTGAGGGAGAGGGAGAGGGAGACAAAAAGGGAAAGGCAAAGGGGAAGGAGAAGGGGAAGGGGAAGGAAGATGTCGTAATGGAAGACGATGATTATCCAAGTGAGGGAGAGGGAGAGGGAGACAAAAAGGGAAAGGCAAAAGGGAAGGAGAAGGGGAAGGGGAAGGAAGATGTCGTAATGGAAGACGATGATTATCCAAGTGAGGGTGACGATGAGAGTCTAGCGGGTACCGAGGGTTTTTCAAGGAGGTTAATTTTCTTTGACTTAGAGTATTGGAAGGATTATGATATTAGACATAATTTAGTTGTTATACATGTTGAAAAGAATGACACAGAGACTCTCTTAGGTACAATACTCTCGGTGAAAGGTTCATCAAATAAAGATACGGTCAAAGCCCGTGAAGACTTGAAAGTTCATTTGAATCTTAGAAGGAAATTATGAATGAAAGATGTTGAAGGCAGTAACAAAAGGCTGATGCCAAATGCACCTTTCGCATTAGGAAATGAAGAGAAAGAAGAATTTTTTCGTACACTAAAAACATTAAAGGTATCGATGGGATTGTCTTCAAATTTCAGTAACAATGTTAACTTCGATCTACCTGGATTTACCAATCTCAAGTCCCATGATTATCACGTCATTATGCAATGGTTGCTTCCTGCATTGCTTATGCATTCATTTCCGGATCATAAGCCTTTGTTTAAAGATATACAATGGATACGCATATTCTTTAATGTGTTGTGTGCCAAAGTGATATTTAGGTAACATCTTTTGAAGGCTAAAAACTCATTGGTAGAAGAACTTTTTATCTTTGAAATTTATTTTCCACCTGCCTTTTTTGTGGTGATGATCCACCTCATGCACCATTTAGCCGATGAAGCTTTGGCAGCTGAGCCACCAAGATATCGGGCTATGTGGTTGTTTGAGAGAGAAATGGGAAGATATAAGTGGTCACGAAACAAGAGGTACATTGATAGGAGCATTGCTAATGCATATTTGTTACATGAAGCTTCTTTGTATGCCATGGAGTACATATCAAAAGGAGGTGAAGGAACTCATAAGAGGAATCTTGAGGATTTTCTTGATGATGAGTTTGATGACTTGGAATGCCAACGAGCATTGGGTAAAAGTAAAGAATTGATCTTAAATAATGTACAATATGAGCAATTGCGAAGATGGATTTTATCTCAATGCGACGGTGTTGATGGATGGAGAAGGTACATTTAGTTCTATGTTAATTCATATTATTATAATGTGATATTTCTTAATTTTGAAACTAATTTCTTGTATGAAATTTATGGTTACTGAGACTCAATCGAGGCATAGAATTGATTATTTCATCCCTTGGCTAAGGAACGAGGCAAGTCCTCATTTATACATGTACTTTTTTATCAACCGTAATTAGTTTTAATGAAACTCTAAAAAATTATCAATTCTTTATAAGCTTCAAGATTTAATGATACGGGAATTTTTCTATATGCCAATGGTCCGCTCCATAGGGTTACCAGTTATGAGAAATTTCAATGCAATGGGTACACCTTTTGTACTTCTGGACATGAAGAGAATCATAACTTTCAGAGTAGTGGTGTATCCACTAAGGCCTTTAATAAGAAGGGGATTATGACAACCTTTTATGGAGTTATTAGACAAATACTCGACCTCAATTACATTGAGTTCACACATACTGTCTTTTATTGTGATTGGGTGGATGTTGATGATAAGAATACTTGCAAAGTTGAACCCACCTCAAAATTGGTGATGGTGAATCTTAGTAAGCTCGTGAGTAAAAATACTATTCACGATGATTCGTTCATCGTTTCATCTCAAGCCAGTCAAGTATTTTATTTTCAAGATGTAAAGCTGAAGGGGTGGTTAATTATTTTACACTCTCCCAAGAGACTGACAAAAGAAATAGATGCGATTGATATTGACCGTACGATGTATGATTCCATTCTAGAGGAAAATGATAAATTATTGGAGCTTTTGGACACGGATTTCTAGTGCAACGATTTAGTTCTGAACTTTTTTTTGAATATGCAATATTATATTTTTTGTTATTTTGAACGGGTAATATTTTATTTATTCCGTTTATTGTTGTTTTTGTAAACATTTAATAGTTTATTGCTATTTGAACATTTAATACAAGTATGGCTATTTGAACTTGTAATTCTATGTTTACTGATGTTTGAACGTGTAATATACTGGTGTCTATTTGAACATGTAATCTTCTTCATATTGCTATTTGAACATGTAATATTCTAGTAAATGTTTATTCTGATTATTTTGGTGTCCAATAGTCACTTTTTTCCAGATAAATGTCTCATATTGGTGATACTTCGCAACCATCAATAAATGGGGTAACACCTATATCAATCTCCCGTTCTAAGGTCGCTTCGGGTGCTTCAAGAGTAGATGATGACTCTTCTCCTAAGAAATTAAAATTTAATGAGAACGGTCTTCCAATTGGTGAAGATTCATATACACTCTCAACCAGGTTGGGAGACTTAACAAGGACACATGTTCCCATTTCTTATACGAGTTGGAAACAAGTGGATGTGCTATATAAGAACTCAGTTTGGTCATCATTAATGGTATACTATTCCTTTCTATTCCAAAGAATGTAATAGTTAGTAAATTCAATTAAGTGATGTTTTAATTTTATTTCTTCATATATTGTAGAAAGAGTTCCCATATGTGCGCGAAAGTCAGAAGCATTTTTTTATGAAAAAAGCTAACGATTCTTGGAAAAAATTCAAGTAAAAAAAAGGGTTAATTTTATAGATGGTGATGTTGGAAAGTGGAAGGAGAAAGTGCCACGAAATGTCAAATCTGAGGACTGGGAGGAGTTTTGCAATAATGAAGCTTTAGAGGTTCAAAAAACTTTGCGAATAAAGAACAAAGAGACTAAACAAAATTGTGTGAGAAAGACAGCTCAGAACACAGGTTGTCATGGTTATGCCCAAGCTTCAGAGACTTGGAGAAAGAAGCATGGGCGTGTACCCACCCGTGCTGAATTGTGGTTGGCAACTCAGATAGTCAAAGGAGGTGGTTATGCCCCTCATGATAAAATATTTGCGGTAATTTAAATTTTTTAATGTTCGTTTTGTCTAAAAAAAAGTATCGTATCATCAAACCTAATGTTAATATATTTTTGCACAGGACCAAATTCAATTGCTTCTGGGTGTATACAAAGCGAGTGGTCAGGAGGAGACCTTGAATGTTGGGCCTATTTTTGAGGTTTCCGAAAATGATACGCGAGGATGTGTTCATTGTGTTGGGTCCACAATTTCGAGAACCGTTCTATTAGGGTCGGCATTTGCTAGAGAAATGCTTGAAGAGGTGAAAGAGGACACCGAAAATTGGAAGGATCATGTTGATCACCTTAGGAGTGATATAGAGGGGATAAAGTTCTCATTATCAGAATTCATTACTGACTTCAAAATCGAGAAATTTTCATGTGTTGGACACAACGTTCAGGAGTTACCTACTTTAGGCACTGCGGCTCCTTTATTTTCTCTTTCCTCCCTTGCATCCGAGGTTCTAAATTTCACCTCTCTAATTGAATGCAAAATACTATCCCACACACGTGAACTTGTTGGGTATAGGAGGAAAACGCAACCAGGAACCGTCTACGTTTAGAAAGAATGAAGTGCGAGTTTTACTCGATGACATCAAAGTTCCCGAGTATCCAGTTTAGGATGGAAAACAAGCTCATTGCGAGAGCTTGGAAGATGTTGGTAAAAATGGAATTACGTATTGGCTTAACGACCTTTGTCCTCCCATTGGTGACACCGACGAATGATGTACTTGAGTCAACTTTTGTGGTATTGTGTTTGATGAACATGGAGCTCTTACATTGTTAAAATAGTTTTCTTGGTGCTAATTAGGTATTGCATCCACTTTTGTAGTCGCAAGTGCAAAAGTAACTATCACTTCTAACAATATGACTGTTATCTTTGTTATTTGTTTGTTCGCGTATTATATTTTCTTTTGTGGTGTTGGGATAAAATATTATTATCACATCCTTTGTTTCTTAGCATCAAATATTTTTATCATGGATGATGATTATAGCTTCAATAAAATGAGCATTCGGGACTCGATTATGGATCACTTAAAGAAAGGTCGGTTTAATTTATGTTGGACGCTAACATCCATATTTTCCAATTTAACATTTACTTATTAATTTTTAATTTTATTTCTTGTGAGGTACACATATATGGTTAGGAAGGATGACAAGAGGATTCTCCACAAGATTTTCTTCCACCTATGCCACCTTGCTTCGAAGTACTTCCCTCTAAGGTACAAATCTGTAAAATCTCTACTTATATTCCTAGTTTATGCTTCTATAATCCTGCTCCACCACTAACTATCTCATTTGGCATATTTGAGGTGATTTGAATTTGTTAGACGGATAAAATTACTCAATATGCATACTATAAAACCTATAGTTGATGTATATGGCTTGTATAAAATTACGCAATTTGCAACGTGTTTCACTAATAGCAATTGGTTGGGAGTTGCAATTAGCAGGCTCAAAATTTTTCCATGGGGTCTTCATTGGAATGGATTAACACTTCGACCGTGATGACCTTGAGACACTAATGGCCTCTACTTTTTCTATTGATTTGGTTCACTGTGATGCTCCGGTTGAAGAACTGGTCGTCTCCGTAGATAAGCTATTATTTTCGACTGGACAAAAAGATGAGTTTTTTGGTATGTAAAGGTAGGTCTATTTAAAGTTCTTTTGTCATATCCTAACTATTTTGGTCAAATATTGGTCAATATGTACAACAATCTTTAGCGTGTAAACATGGATATGTGCAATAGCTAAAACTAGCTTTTGTTTTAGCATGTAATAATGGGGGTAACTAAATTCAGAATCATAACAGTTATATATAACAACTGTTATATATAACAACTGTTATATATATAACTGTTATATATAACAATATATAACAGGAGTCGGGGACGAAACCAGATTCAAATCTTGGAGGGGGCCATGCCTGGGACCTATTAGTGGATCATATAACATCGGATTTATGCATCATATATAGCAGTTTTGAGTTGTGTAAAGTACGTTCATATCACTAATTTTTCACACGTATGTATTGTCTTTACTAATAACACAAACATTTTAAGTCCTTAAAATCAATTTTGAGTCCTATTAAGAATTACAACTTATGAGTTCACACTTAAGTTGTCATTAATGAACACCAAACTTAAAAACACGCATTCAAATATATAAACAAAGCTATAGATTCACAAACTTAAATCAAAATTAAAACGTACTAAATATAAAACGCTGATGATAGAGACCTAACAAATCACACAATTAGGGTGAAAACCAAGTCGTTTGAGGGTGAAAATCTAAAGCAACCCTCAAATGGCCCCGTAAAAGGAACGAACACCTCGCACCGTAAGAGGCACGAACACCTCGCACGGGAGGAATGTAACTTGTATGAACTCACAGCGGAGTCACGAGCCTGTCAGTTTGATAATATGACGATAATTTCAAAATATATCGATTAAGTTAAAAAATAAGCCCTTAAAGGGTGAAAACCCAAACCATCCCCCAAACGGCCCCGTAAGAGGCACGAACACCTTGCACGGGACTAATGTAACTTGTACGAACTGACTGTGTAGTATCGGGTTTCCCCATTTGAAAATATGACGATAATTTCAAAATACGTAGATTAGGCTTAAAAACAAGTTTTTTGAGGGTGAAAACCCAAACCAGCCCCCAAACGGCCCCGTAAGAGGCACGAACACCTCGTACGAGACCAATGTAACTTGTGCGAACTGACAGCATAGTTATGGGCCTCTCGGTTTGAGAATATGACGATAATTTCAAAATATATTCATTAAGCTTAAAAATAAGCCCTTAAAGGGTGAAAACCCAAACCAGCTCCCAAACGGCCCCGTAAGAGGCACGAACACCTCGCACGGGACCAATGTAAATTGTACGAACTGACAACGTAGTTGCAGGTCTCCCCATTTGAGAATATGATGATATTGTCAAAATACGTAGATTAGGCTTAAAAATAAGCCGTTGAGGGTGAAAACCCAAACCATCCCCCAAACGGCCCGGTAAGAGGCACAAACACCTTGCAAGGGACCAATGTAACTTGTACGAACTGAACATGTAGTCCCGGGTCTCCCCATTTGAGAATATGATTATAATTTCAAAATACGTAGATTAGGCTTAAAAATAAGTCGTTTGAGGGTGAAAACCCAAACCAGCACCCAAATGGCCCCGTAAGAGGCACGAACACCTCGCATGGGACCAATGTAACTTGTACGAACTGACCGCGTAGTTACGGGTCTCCCGGTTTGAGAATATGAGGATAATTTCAAAATATGTAGATTAGGCTTAAAAACAAACCGTTTGAGGATGAAAATCCAAACCATCCCCCAAACGACCCCGTAAGAGGCACGAACACCTCGCACGGGACCAATGTAACTTGTAAAAACTGACAGCGTAGTCTCGAGCCTTTCGGTTTGAGAATATGCCGATAATTTCAAAGTATATCGATTAAGCTTAAAAATAAGCCCTTAAAGGGTGAAAACCCAAACCAGCCCCCTAACGGCCCTGTAAGAGGCACGAACACCTCGCACGGGACCAATGTAACTTGTACGAACTCACCGCATAGTCACGGGTCTCCCCATTTGAGAATATGATGATAATTTCAAAATACATAGATTAGGCTTAAAAACAAGCCGTTTGAGGGTGCAAACCCAAACCAACACCCAAACGGCCCTATAAGAAGCACGAACACCTCGCACGGGACCAATGTAACTTGTACGAACTGATTGCATAGTCGCGGGTCTTCCCCTTTGAGAATATGACGATAATCTAAAAATACGTAGACTAGGGTGAAAACTAAGCCGTTTGAGGGTGAAAACCCAAAGCAGCCCCCAAACGGCCCCATAAGAGGCACGGACACCTCGCACCGGATGAATGTAACTTGTATGAATTGACAGCGTAGTCACGGGCCTCTCGATTTGATAATTTGATGATAATTTCAAAATATATCGATTAAGCTAAAAAAACAAGCCCTTAAAGGGTGAAAATCTAAACCAGCCCCCAAACGGACCCGTTAGTGGCACGAACACCTCGCACGGGACCAATGTAACTTGTACGAACTCATCGCGTAGTCGCGGGTCTCCCCGTTTGAGAATATGACGATAATTTCAAAATACGTAGTTTAGGCTTAAAAACAAGCCATTTGAGGGAGAAAACCCAAATCAGCCCCTAAACGGCCCCGTAAGAGCCACGGGCACCTCACAGAGGACCAATGTCACTTGTACAAACTGATCGTGTAGTCACGGGTCTCCCCATTTGAGAATATGATGATAATTTTAGAATATGTAGATTAGGGTGAAAACCAAGCCGTTTGAGGGTGAAAACCCAAAGCATCCCAAACGGCCCCATGAGAGGCAAGAACACCTCACACGGGACAAATGTAACTTGTACAAACTGACAGTGTAGTCATGGGCCTCTTGGTTTGATAATATGACGATAATTGCAAAATATATTAATTAAGCTTAAAAATAAGCCCTTAAAGGGTGAAAACCCAAACCATCCCCCAAACGGCCCCGTGAGAGGCACGAATACCTCGCACGGTACCAATATAACTTGTATGAACTGACCACGTAGTCCCGGGTGTCCCGATTTGAGAATATGATGATAATTTCAAAATATGTAGATTAGGCTTGAAAACAAGCTGTTTGAGGGTGAAAACCCAAACAGTCCCCAAACAGCCCCGTAAGAGGCACGAACACCTCGCACGGGACCAATGTAACTTGTATGAACTGACCGTGTAGTCACGGGTCTCCCGGTTCGATAATATGATGATAATTTAAAAATATATTGATTAAGCTTAAAAAAATGCCCTTAAAGGGTGAAAACCCAAACTAGCCCCCAAACGGCCCTATAAGAGGCACGAACACCTCGCACGGGATCAATGTAACTTGTACGAACTGACCGTGTAGTCGCAGGTCTCCCAGTTTGAGAATATGATGATAATTTCAAAATATGTATATTAGGCTTGAAAACAAGCTGTTTGAGGGTCAAAACCCAAACCAGTCCCAAAATAGCCCCGTAAGAGGCACGAACACCTCGCACGGGACCAATGTCACTTGTATGAATTGACAGCGTTGTCTCGGGCCTCTCGGTTTGAGAATATAAAGATAATTTGATAATATATGGTTTAGGCTTAGAAATAAGCCGTTGAAGGGTGATAACCCAAACCAGCCCTCAAACGATCCCATAAGAAGTACTAACACCTCACACGAGACCAATGTAACTCGCAGGAACTGACCAGGTAGTCATAACTTGTGTAAGATTTTTAATTTTAGAATATAATAATTGAAACTACTATATGTAATTTTTTTAGCTTGAGTAAGATTTTTTTTATAAATTACTTGGTTACTAATATCTTTTTTTTTATCCTATTTTTTTTTTAGGATAACATTTTATCGTTAGCATTTATTTACGTGGAACACACGAAAAACTCAATGGTTTACAACAAGGGGTTTATTCATGATTCTATTTTTTTGTGTTATAGCCGTGCGGGCTTTTGTAAGTTTATTTGTATATTTCGTGGTCGTGCGGGCTTTATGTTATGCATGTTTTATATTTTCAGGTTTTAGAATGTCCAGAAAATAGAGGAAACTCTGTCCAATTTTTTTTTTGTCTGTGAACTACTAAAGACTTGTAATCTTTTGAAGTTTGTATGTACATTAGTTTATCAACAACGTGCAAGATTTACAATTTGTGAATTTTCTTATTTTCAAATAATTAATTTTATTTTTCTTTTATCCAAAAATTTGGCACAGTTCAAAATCGTGCCAAAAGTGTATCAAATTTTGGCACGGTTTTGAACTGTGCCAAGAGTTTATCAAAGTGTGCTCAATATGGCACAGTTCAAAACACTGCCAAAAGTGTGCCAGAAATATCAAATTCTGGCACGGTTTAAAAGTGTGCCAGAAGTGTTCCTGTTTGGTCAAATATGACAAACTTTTAAACTGTGCCAGAAAAAAATGGCCAATTTGGAACACCTGATTCTGGCATAGTTCAAAATCGTGCCAGATTTGATTTGGAACAGATTTAAACCGTGCCAGATTCCTATTTTGGTGTAGTGACTTAGACTTGAAAACTTGTTGTTAGAGAGCGAAATTCCGAAACACCACCCAAACAGCCCCGTGAGTAGTGCCAACACCTCGCACGGGACCAATGTAGCTCGTAGGAATTGACCGCATGTTAGAACAACTAAACCTGGGTTTGAAAACATACCGTTAGAGGATGAATCCTCGAAACAGCCCCCAAATAGCCCTGTGAGTACCACCAACACCTTGTATAGGACCAACGTTGCTCATAGGAACTGACCGTGTGGCCACATGAACCCCAGTTTGAGCGCACGACCCAAATTTCAGAATATTTACACTTCGACTTCAAAACTTGTCATAAGAGGGTGAAACCTTATAACAATCCCCAAATGGCCCAATGAGCGACACCAACACCTCACACGGGACCAACAGAGCTCATAGGGATCAACCGTGTGTCCACAGGACACCCGGTTTGAGAGCACGTCCCAAATTTCATAATATCTACACTTAGACTTTAAAACATGCCATTAGAGGGGAAAACCCCAAAACACCCTCCAAACGGCCCCATGAGTAGTGCCAATAACTCGAATGGGACCAATGCAGCTCGCAGGAACCGATCACGTGGCCATGGACCCCCGGTTTGAGAGCACAGGCCAAATTTTGGAATATATACGCTTAGGATTTAAAACCTGTCTTAAGAGGGCGAAACCCCAAAACACCCCACAAATGGCCCCGTGAGAGGCGCTAACACCTCGCACAAGACCAACGTAGATCATGGGAACCTCTGTTTGAGATCACGAGCCAAATTTAAGAATATCTACACTTGGGTTTGAAAACTTTCCCTTAGAGGATGAAACCCCAGAACATCCCCAAACGACCCTATGGGTGATTCCAACACCTCGCACAGGACCAACGTAGCTCGTAGAAACTGATCATATGGCCACAGGACCCCCGGTTTGAGAGCTCGACACAAATTTCAGAATATGTACACTTAGACTTGAAAACTTGCTGTTCGAGGGTGAAACCCCGAAACACCTTCCAAACGGCCCTGTGAGCGATGCCAACACTTCGCAGGGGACCAATGTAGCTTGTAGGAATCGATCGCGTGGCCACGAAACCCCTAACTTGAGAGCACAACTCAAATTATAAAATATCTACACCTGGGATTGAAAACTTACCATTAGAGGATGAAACCCTGAAACACCCCTAAAACGGACCTATGAGCGATTCCAACACCTCGCATTTGACCAACGTAGCTCGTAGGAACCGACCGTGTGGCTACAGGACCCCGGTTTGAGAACAGAACCTAAATTTTATAATAAACACACCTAGGCTTGAAAAAAGTCCACGGATATGCTTTCATATTTCTACATCGATATCTCCAAAGGTTGAAAGGAGCGTGCGGACGCTGATGATCCACCTTCACCAGCTGACAAGTAGCACATCTGGACACAAACTCAACTATATGTCACTTCATACCGGTCCATTAATACTGACGGTGCATATCGTGGTACAATTTATCCCCATCGGGATGCCCTGTGTATAATGAATCTTGAGCTTCTGACATAACAGCTCATCTCATCTCCGCATCTTCAGGAACAACTAGTTTCCCCTGAAGCCTCCGCCATCAGACCCGATAAAAAATGCTCCACCCCCTCGGCTAGTAATTATCTCACCTGCTCCCAACAGAGCTGATCCTTCGCATGTACCTTCACAAACTGAATAATGATCTCGAGGGTGATGGTGAGGACTGACGTAAACGCTCGGGTCAACTCATCACCTCCATGAAGTGACTTCCACTTCTCCTTCCACATCGCTGCCAACTCCAGAAATGGTTTATGTCTCATCGCATCCACTATGACATTCTCTTTCCCAAGTGGTACTGAATGTCGAACTTGTAGTCCTTTACAAACTTGAGCCACCTCCTTTATCACATGTTTAACTCTCTCTGTGTGAACAAATACTGTAAACTCTTATGATCTGTGAAAAGCTAAAAGTTTGACCCTAGAAGGTAGTGTCTCCACACTCGTAAGGAAAAAACCACGACTGACAACTCTAAGTCATGGGTGGGGTAATGTCCTTCGTGAGGCTTAAGCTTTTGGTAAGAATAAGCTATCGGCCTTTCCTCTTGCATTGGAACCCCACCACGTCCCCTTAGGGATGCATCAGTATAAACCTTATAGTCAAGTCCCGCCCGAGGTAATGCTAGAACAGGTGCTATGTCAATTTCATCTTTAGCTCCTCAAATGCCTGCTAAAAATCCCCATCCCAAATAAAAGGTACCCCCTTCCTCATCAAATTCGTTAAGTGCCGACTATCTTCAAGAACACCTGAATGAATCGACGGTAATACCTAACCAATCCCAAGAAGATATGTACCTCGGTGGGGCTAGTGGGTTGTACCCACTCCATCACGGCAAAAACCTTCCCTGGGACCACGGATATCCCCTACTCGAACACAATATGATCCAAGAACTGTACTTTCCGCTGCTAAAATTTGCATTTCTCAAACTTTGCATACAACTGGTGATCCCGAAGTGTCTGTAAGACCACCCGTAGATGCTCTGCGTGCTCCTCTGCAGTCCGAGAATATATCAGAATATCATCTATGAATACTATAATGAACCGGTCCAAACATTTCTTGAAAACTTGGTTCATCAAATCCAAAAACACCGCTGGTGTATTGGTTAGCCCAAATCCCATCACCAAAAACTCGTAAGGCCCATAACGAGTAATAAAAGATGTCTTTGAGACGTCCTGCTCCCAAACTCTCAACTGATGGTATCCCAACCTCAAGTCAATCTTCAAAAAATAAGCATCACCCCTCTACTCATTAAACAAACCTTATATGCACAACAATGGGGTTTATTTCTAATCATGACTTTGTTCAACTCTCTGTAGTCAACACAAAGTTGTAAGGATCCGTCCCCCTTTTTTATGAACAACACTAGAGAACCCCAAGGTAAAATACTCCTCCTAATGAACCCTTGCCCTAATAACTGCTCAATCTGCTCTTGCAGCTCTCTCATCTCCAATGGAGCCATCCTATACGGAGTGCGAGCAATAGGCCTGGTCCCCGAAATCAGGTCTATCATAAAATCAATCTCCCGACTTGGTGGTAACCCCAAAATCTCTCCAAAAACATCTGAAAAATACCTAACCACTGGAATGGAATCTAGAGTCACTAAAACCTATGAAGAGGTATCCTCCCCAATATAATATAGATGCATGATCGACCCACCCTCGAGGTGAGGCATCGCAAAGACGATGGACCTCCTGAAATAATCCACACATGCCTTATAAGTGGCTAACCAGTCCATCCCCTGAATGACGTCATACTCATATATATCTAGCACTAGTAAGTCTGCAACAAAAGTAAATTGACCTATCTCAATGTCGATTCCCCAACACACTGACCGTATTGGTGCCCCTCTACCCATTGGTGAGTCTATGTTTAATACTACATATGTGGCATAGTCTATTATACCCGACTCTCGTGCAAATCCCATGCTAACAAAAGAGTGCGATGCACCCGTGTCAAAAAGTATACGGCCAACATGACAAAAAATTGGAAACATATCCTCAACTGCCTGTGGAGGTGCGGGTCCATCTGTTGTTGCTACATGATGGACTCGACCATATTGTAGCGGTTGTTCCCCCCTGAGGTGGGGCGGTGGGTGATAGAGTGGCTGGTGCAGCGACTCCCTGAGACGGAATGGGTGGGCGCTATCCCTGAGGCGCCTGTTGTCCCCGAAACCATCCTTGCCCCTGAGCGACCTGATTCCCCTATGGGAAAAACCTCTAAGAATGTCCCCTCTCCCCACAAGTGTACCAATTTCCCTGAAAGGTAATACACGCAAATCATTGGCCCTGCTAGCCTCTATCATGCTAGCCCTATTGACCCTTAAACTGATGGCCCTGACCTTCCTGACACTGGCCATGCCTCTGCCTGTCGTCTGCACCCCTGAATCTCTTACTCTGATCAATGGGTGGGGTGTCCCTGTGCTGCTGGGTCCTAGACCCACTACTCTCACTCACCTTGCGCTGGTGGCTAAACGACTCTCCTTCGTGGCACTTTTCCCCTTTGCTATTCAGAAATGACCTCTGATCTTGGCAATGAAGGAGTGCGGTGTTAATTATCTGGTTGTGGGTCAAGAAGGCTGGGTTTCCCAAAAGAGCCTTCCTAATATGCCAAGCTGACCCCTTGATAAAATGATCCATCCTCATCTGCTCTGTCCGAACATCCTCCTTTGTAAAATATGAGAGGGCAATGAACTCCTACTCGTACTCTGTGCCCATACATCCTTCCTGATTAAGATTCATAAACCTAGTTCTCATTTAGAACAACAAAGCCAGGGGAAAGTATTTCCCCTCAATCCTCTTCCAGAACTAATCTATCGTGAGGTTGTCGTCACATTCTCCCACCACTGAAGGGCGGCTCCCATCAATCTAAAAGATGCTAACATGTGGTTTTGAATGGGTGTGCAATCCACCATCCTTAAGTGCCTCTCAATGTCTTTCTTTTGATGACTAGCAATCCGAATGTCATACCCTCTTGCAAACTCTGGAGGCTGGCCTTTAACAAAGGCCTCCCTAGCACGGTCCCATGCGTAGCCCGATGCTTGTGCTAGGATAGCCACCTGCTATGGTGCATGATGCGGTAAAAAATGTTGTAGCATGGCTGCTATCACTGTAGATACTACCTGGGACACTATAGTAACTCTCCACTGGAGTAATCAACTGTGGGGCCGGTGGGGCCTTCGTGACCTGTGGAGCCTGTGGTCACTGAGGTGACTCCGGGCGAGCCTCCTCGTCCTTGACTATTGAGACTACTCTCCTAGGTCTTCCCCTATGTCCGTGGGCCATCTAAAAGAAAACAGGGTCCGAATCAGTATTAATCGTAAGAATACAACGAGTCATAACTATGTCCTCTATATCAAAGAACCCAACGCAGGCCGTAATGAGGGTAAACACAAATACTAAGGCCACTAGAATCGTGATCTGATACCAACTGTAACAACCCCTATTTTCTCACATAAAGTCTAGCCAGGAAAAATATGCCAAAGATAGAGCTTGCTTGTCAATTAATAACATTCTTTGCACCATAGTAAATATAAATAAATTGTTATTCCAAAACTTCAGCATTTATATATGAAGAACACTTACACAATGATCCAATAATCTTCACCACCATAATAATAATAAAACATCTAGCTAACATAATAAATTCCAACTGACAAGAAATATTATATTATCGGTCTTATGCCCTTACAAATATTTTAAATAATAAATGACTGAAGCTGAAAAGCACCTATGCTAGAAGGAGAATAAATATAAATCTCGAGAGTAAACGAGACTGCGGGACTGCCCCAACACAATACAACTATCCTTGTCTAGGAGAAACTCGGGGGGGGGGGGGGGACATTTAAATTTGGGTCAGAGCCGGAGGTGTGCAAGAATTAACTTGAATAAAATATGAATATAATTATACAGTCGATGCACAATAAATATTCCCCCTTTTCGGCACTCACATGTGTATGACACCTCGCTCCTCATCTGAACAAAATATCATTCGAACCGTAAAGCATACCAAACAATAAATTGGTGACATCATCTCAATTTTATAAGAGATCTCTTCCCAATTTAGTTGATTAAATGTAATCCCTACATTTTTAAAATTTCTCAACTTACATTAATTCTGGTCTCCTCTTTATTAAGTATAAAGCGTGAACATCTATTATACGTTCTAGGATCGAATACTAGTTAGTGCCTATATCCTTAGACAATTAAATTTATTTCCAAAATATTTTGATAATTAATAATATATGTCCTTCCATATATGTGACACACAATGGCATCTACCGTTGGTGTCATATTCGTGCTCTATCAGCAATTCTGAAGGAATCCTAACATCTAAATCGGAGAGTTCGAAGGAATCCTGACATCTTAAGCGGACACCACAAAACACATATAAGTTGGGGGTGGTCCTTACGCAAGATACCTGTATACGACCCATAACCAGCGGTGATACAGGAATATTCAGCGCCACACCTACCTCTTATGGGTGGAGCCTCTACGTAATACCTATATGCTTACACATCATTAAGCCCACTCGTGCCGACGTGTTGTCATTGGCCTGAACGGGCTAACCCCCGAGCCGATAGGAAAGTCCACTGGTATGTTCATACACAAATATAATATAATACATATTATTTTTTCTATAATATGTAAGGTAATAATTCCCAAATTACCATAAAATTCCAATCCAAACCCCATTCCGTCATTCATCCATTAATAATTTATCATTTAAGAAATTACTTAACCATCTAGTCATAGGTAATTATCATTAATTTGAATATGGGTATAATTTTTGTTCCATAATTAAGTTCCAAATTAATTTCAAACATGCATAATGATACCCATTAGTTAAACCTTAGAACCATTTTTTTATTTATCAAGAAGTTTATATACATTTCAGTTCACTATTCATCATCAACAACCTCCACAATAGCTATACATTCATCCCCAAATTCCTACTCAGCCGAACCGATTCGGTCCAGATGAATCGGATTGGTTCGCCATTTAAAGGATATTTTTACTCTATTGGATTGGTTCTAGTTCTTTTCTATCGGTTCGGTTATGCCTTTATAGAAAAATCAATCCACGCTGGATCGATTCTTTTTCCTCTCTATGGGTTCAGTTAGGTTTACGGGTTTCTAACCCCAAGTATTCAGATTTAGAATTCCTAATTCCTGGAAATAATATCCACATGTAATCATTCCACTACATGCATATCATCATCAAATTCGAGTTATCATTCCCCTGCATGTGGGTAATCAATCATAAGAATCAAATCTAATGACCCAAATTTCCATAAATCTAAGGGAATAAAATTCTGCATTGAGAAATAAATTATAGACATGAATTATGTAAGAAATTCATGCCTGAAATTTGTAGTGGAGAAACCCTTGAAAGCTATTGGTCTCCCTCTTGTTCTTACTCTTTTCTCCTCTTGGGTGTTTCTTACTTCTCTTTCCCTTAGCTGCTATTTTAGGTTTGATTAATGTGATAATGGGGAAGTGGTTTACCCCCACTAAACCACTCATTAAGTGTTAAATCACGAGTTGGGTTATGAGCCCATCTTTCGGACCCCCAAATGAGCCTGAATCCAGTATCTAATTCACCCCAAACTTTTCCAACCCATATGTTATTGAACCAAGACTATTTTTAAAGGTTTAAACCACTTAAACGAGTTCATATAAGTCCAAAAATGTGCTCCAGATTATTTATGGCAAAATAATTAATTTTTATTTGTGTCGCACATAGATTTTTGTAATTTCCTTTTATTAAACAAAAAATGATATATTCGTGCACAAATATGAATAATACACACAAGCACACTAATTAACAAGTTGCCACTTAACATATTCTAATAAAATAAATTTCCAAAGTTAATTATTTGTTCGAAAAAAATAATTTTCCACTAATTATTTGAGAGAGAAAAATGAAGGGTGAAAAGGCCCGGAGTTTAATTTTACACAATTAAAAATATTTAATTTCCTTTTGTATAAACAACAGATGCGGAAGCGTATACAGAGATGTGATGGTTCAACCTTAAAACAAATTAATTTTAATTTCTCAAACAAATTAAAATTAAACCAAGTTAATTCAATGCAAGAATTTGCCTAAGTAAATATTATCAATATTCCAAAGTTAGGCGAAACCAAATTTTAGCAAATGACTTGAATTAAACAACTTTACATAATATTTAATTAAAGTCCAAATCAAATTGAGTGTGGCAATTAAACCGAATTTTATCTTGAATTATTCTAAGCATGCGTTCTAAATTATAATGCAAGATAAAATAAATCAATCACACTACGCCGCGATGTACGAGGAAAAACCCAAGACGGGAAACAACCTCGGACGGCCCTAGCCACAAATCCACTAGATACGGAATTACAATTACAAGACAGATAGACTTACAACGCACGACTCGATCCCTCTCAAGCCGAGACGCTTCTTCTTGTAGACACCTCTTCCTAGCGGATAACCTTGGAACACCACCGCGGTCTCGGAATCCACCGATAGGACTTTATGCGGTCACCGTCACCCGAACATGGAGCCTTTCTCCGTGTGGGTAAATCATCATAAAAACACTTCTTCTTTCGTTGTGGGTGGTAGAAGCAAAACCCGAAACGTCTCTTCAATTCGGTGTAGAGATAAACCGGTGCCAAACTCCAAGCAATTGATAAGTATATAAGAACTTGGATAAACAATATGGGTGTACAAACTAGAGTGATGTATATTTTTCTCTAAAAGTCTTCACTCAAAACATGAACATTTTCCTTAAACAAATTTGCTCTCAAACTCTCTCTAAGAGATGAAAATGGTTTGGAAAAGTTAAGTTGGAAAATGTTATTCCCGCACATAATAAAGTCTGAAAAAGTTGGTTAAAAACCAAGTGGGGAAGTGGGTGAAAAACTGCCAAAAACTGCCAAAAACTGTTCCCGCCTGACAGCTCGTTCGAACGAACTCTCATTCGAACGAGACTTCTAACGACGCTCCAGTATGGACTTCGTTAGAATCTCGTTGGAAATCTCGTTAGAAAGAACAATCTCGTTCGAACGACATTTCGAACGAAGGGCCAGAATACCTTGGTGAGAACTCGTTGGCAAACTCGTTCGAACCACATCTGGTTCGAACGAAAAAACTCGTTCGAACGACATATCTAACGAACGACCAGAAAGTTTGAAAAATTCATTTTTGGCCCAGAAAACTTTATAAACATTTATTTAAAGTTTTAATTAATTCTTTCTTAAAACAAAACGCAGTTTGTATAAAACCTAACACCCAATAAACTTTGTTCCAAGCTCCTATATATATCATATTGCATTCATACCTTGGGAGCATGGAACCATAGTTGATGACGTAGAAACGAGGCACGCAAACCGGCATTATTGATGAAGCTTTATATTCTTTGCCGCTACGTCTTCAATAAACACTTCATAGGCTTGAGAGTATTACAATTACATATTATCCTATGAGTAAATGTTTTTGTCCGGAATTGAGCCAAAACTATATATGGACTCAATTGGAAATTTGTGTCCTTACAAAGGGTATTACACTATAGTCCCCGGATTAACTTTATATTGTTGTCCACTAAGTTCTATATAGACTCGGTGTATACTTATGTGTCATATAATATTCCTTATCTTTAGTTTATCTCGTTAGACTTTTGAACTTTTAGTTCGTGCCAATTATCATCACAACCATTTAGACTATAGGTTTCATTCTTTTTAATACCATCTACATCTTTAGACTGCCCCATTTATTATTCTCATTAATAATTGTTTGTCGTATTAGTCCATTAGAATATTTTTATCACTGATTATCCATGTCACGATGATAATCCAACTTTATTATCATTAAGTATTGTCTACATCTATAGACTATGAGAACGCATTCTCATACTAGGGACACCACAATATGTATATAAATAAATACATATGTCCACATATACATATGTATGACACACTAAGGCATCTATCTTCGGCGTCCTGTTCGTGCTCTATCGGTAGTACCTGAAGGAATCCTTCATCCTAAGCGGGTAACAACAAAACACAAGCAAGTGGTTCACGACCAATACCCAGCGGTAACAATGGATCCCAGTATCAACACCCACCTCTCGTATGTGGCGTTACTACGTATTATTTATAATATGACCTAACACTATGCCTAGCCCACGTGTGCTGATGTGTGCTCCGATCCTGAACGCGCGCATAACCCCAACCATTAGGACGACTCATGAACCCAGGCATGTTCATAAAAAAATAATGTAACACATATTATCATCCAATATGTATAAGCAACCACTCTATAACTACTTTACCCCATAAGTGTCTATCCATATACTTATATCCTTCTTGGCTTAATCATAACATTTTAGTAAGTTATTAAATAACCACTATTAAGTCTCCACCCTACGACTATTTCCCAATTAAAGATTAAGTCACATATGCTGCCTCCTAGACTGAATAATCATATTTATTTCTCAATAAATATCTAGGTATAGTTATCCCAAACTAACCTTCCCAAAACCATTATAGGTGTATTTATCCCCAACAAACCTTACTAACACAATTTTTGGTATAGTTATTCTCAAACTACCCTTACCAACACTATTAATGAATTTAGCAAGTTGCCTTCTCGGCTTAGACTTTAATTCTTTCAGATTATTAATAATCATTCGCTTCCTGCTACCTTTTCGATAAGGTTTATATGTGCATATATAAGGAATCCACTAATATGTATAAGTAGATTCACCAAAAATATTGTCATGACCGATTCTAACCATTCAAACTTAGATCACTAATCTTAGGGTGCACTTTTACTTAGTATCATCATATGGTAATAATTTGAGGGGCTTACCATTAGTCAAATTCTCAAGCATTCGACTTATCTCTAATAAGTATTTCTTTTATTCAAATCTATCTTGAATTAATTATAATAGCCTCATCGTATCTTTTAGTGTATTACAATCTATGTGCCCCTACCAAAATTTCCAAATCATTTAGGCATATACCTGCCTTTTAATATATTTATTACATATAATATTATTCAAGAGTTCTTTATAAATCGTTTCCTTTATATAGTTACTTGTAATTTAAGTCATCACACATGCATTACCATAACATCAAATCATCCCGGTTTAACGATGTATATGAGTTCATAACATTATCATTAATATTTTGGAATAAGTCTTTATCCCTCACTTGGGCAAAAATGGTCTCGCACACCCTTTCGTAGAAAAACCATAACTAATTAAAAAAATCAGAAAAATACGTGGTCGGCGCCCACGCGATCGTAATGAAAAATCTACAAGGAGATATACTGAATCGATTCGGTAGGGAGACCGAATCGATTCAGTTTTTTCAGTAAGCCGAGAACATGTTTCTTCTAAGATGGGATTTTCCTCCTCAAAACCTCCTTCATCAGATATCATTATAACGATTCAACAACTTAAAGAATGGTATGTATGTAGTCTCTAAAACATAATTGGATCATTATACATAAGATTAAACCTTAAATTCAACCCTACATTTGTCATCAAATTATCAAGTTTATGTCAAGAACTTATGAACATGAAATTTTCAGATTTCATCTTATTTAAGCTTAATGATTTCCATATTAGTTTAGAGGGTTCTACCACATGTTTTCTATAATGATTCTTAAATTTAAACTTCATGAATACAAATTTAATACAAGGGGTTATGGACCTAAACATAGATCATATAATTAACGTCAATTTCTGCACTAATCAAAGGATTTGTAAAGATGCAGTCCCAAAACATGATTCAATCTTAATCTAAGCATGGAATCAACATTAATACAAGAATAGTTTAATTTGAATAATAATGGAAAGAGAATCCTTGCTTGAAAATAGTAGAGGAGCCTCTCTTCTTCCTCCTAGGGTGGTTCTTCCTCATGGGTGGATGTGTCTAGGGTTCTTGGATGTTACTCCCAAGGAGTGAGTTAAGTCTTAATAAATAATATTAGTCTTAAATTCCTGAGTTGGGCCTTATGCCATAACTTTGGACCCCCAAATGAGCCCAAAAATATTATTTAATTAGCCGAATAATTACCCAACACACACACACACACATACACACACATACACACACACACACACACATATATATATACACCCCAGGACCATTCCTAAGGGTATAAAATAGCTTAATATGCCTGTAATGCCTCTCAAGTGTGTCTCAAATATTTTGATCGAAAAATATATTTTAATTATGGTGTGACATATATAAATACTTTTTGTTCAAAATAAAAATCGCTTTTAGAATTATTCCAAATCATTAAATTTCAACTCTAAAACTTATAAACAAAGAATGGTTCAATTATTCACAACCTCCATTAATTAATTTTACCGAATTAAATTAATTCCTACTAAATTTATTTTATTCCAAAAATACAATGTATCACAATTTTGTATAGCGTTATTTAAAGATTCTACATGACTCGTCTTCTTTATGTAATTACTTGTATTTTAATCAATCACGCATGAACTTCTATATTACGAAACCATCCCGATTTAACGATGTACATAGGTCAACAATAATACCCCTATTATGTTTGAACAACCATCGCACCTCACTCGGATCATTAACCAAAGCATAAACCATTAATAAGAACCCAACTACAAATTCTGGACAGGTCTGAATTGATTCACTCTTTGGCCAAATCGATTCACCCTGTAGCTAAATAGATTTGCCTGGGAGGCCGAATCGATTCAAATGTGGGCAAAGGCCTTGAATTGCTACGAAATCTTTGTACGAGATTTTTATACCCAAAACTTCTTACACTAAAGATCCTTACAATAAATCAATAACTTAAAACGAGATATGGATACAGCCTTTAAACATCATAAGGCCATTCTAAGCATGATTACACATCAATTTCCTTCCAATCTTTATATCAAATCATCAAGATCTTTAAAGAACCAATGAACATGAAATTTCTAGATTTCATCTTACCCTACAACAATGATTTCATATTTGTTTGAAGGGTTATAAAATATTTTTTTTACAACAATTATTCAGTTTAAACCACAAGAATACATATTTAATATGAGAGATTATGGATCTAAGCACGGGTCTTACAATTATCATCAATTCTTGCATTAATCAAATGATCTCTAGATATGCAGTCCCAACACTTGATTATATCTTAATCTAAGAATGGAATGAACATTAATACAAGATTGGCACAATTTGAATAACAATGGCAAGAGAATCCTTACCTACATGTCGATTTCACTTGGCCGTGGTTTTATATCCACGGTTGTACTTGGTCGTGGTTTTATATCCACGATTATAGTTGGCTGTGATATGCACCCCAAGGGTTGACTTGGTCATGATTTTATAACCATGGTTAGAGTTGGCCGTGATTTTTTTATTAGATATAAAATTTCAATATAGATGTAAAATTCCAATAGAGATATACAATTTAAATAAAGATATACAATTTCAGTACATATATAATTCATGTAGCAGTTATACTGATTACTGTTGTTATATTATCAATTCTTTTTATACTGATTACTGTTTTATCATTTCTGTTAGATAAATAGGTACTAAATGATACATTTTGACAAGATATAGACAATCTCATTGTACTGAGTGTATCTACTGAATGTACTTCCACCGAGAAAGCGAATATGCATGAACTAGATATGAGCGAACAAGTAACAATATCAACCATGCCCAAATGTTTGCATGATTTGTTTCCAGATTTCACATCTTCTATGTAAAAAAAACATATCACGTAGTTAAATTTCAACACTTTGAGATATTTAATGTATGATATTATTGTATGACATAATTTGATTATATGCATTGTTAGGATGCGGAAATAGAAGAAGGATTGGATATTAATGTGATTAATCAAGACCATACACCAATTTTCACCATTGAGGAGGCATGTTTAGTTTATTTATATTGTCCTCAACATGATGTTACATTTATACTTGAAATCTCCATTTAAACCGTCCTTTCATGTAACAATGTTCGTCTGTGCAAATTTTTGATGACCGAGACAAGATGATGGATTGTTGTCAACAAGTTGGTCGTAAGCTTCACGCGATCATGATAATTCTGAAATTCGACAAGGTTAGTATAGTCCACAAGTGTAGGGTCGTACTTTTTTGTGAGCAAAGCAAGGTTCATAGACCCAAAAAAGATGAGGTGTTAGATAAGAAGAGGAAGCATTCTTCCGAAATGGAAAAATGCGATTGCCCCTTTCAATTAAAATGCATTCCACACAATAATGATTGTTGGGGGCTGAAGTTCTCTGTGGGGTACATAACCACGAGGTGTCAAAATCACTTATTAGGCACCCATATGCCGACCGACTATTGCTTCTGAGATGATAAATAATGGGGTGGGCCCGAACGAAGTACTCCAGACATTGATAAGATGTCAGAGTACAATTATTCATCCATACGAATAATATATAATGATAAAAGTAAAATGAAGAACGTTGAGATGTAAGGTCGCACTGCCATGCAATAGCTGATGCATTTGCTCCACTGACATCAAAGGAATGAGCCAACTGATGTGGTGGAGGATTTATTTTTCACACATCCCACATCTTGCTTGATGTTGAAATGCTTCCCGAGTGTGGTTGTGATCTATTTCACTTATAAGACCAATTGATACAATATGCCATTATTTGAGATGATTGGGGTCACTTCTACTGGGCAATCATTTTGCATTACATTTGAATTTTTGAAGAGTGAGAAGGAGGAGAATTTTATATGGGCTCGGTAACATTTTCAATCACTATACGAACCGAAAAATTTATCGCAAGTTGTTGTCTCCGATAAACAATAATCTTGTCTAAACGTTTTGCCAAGCGTATTTGCACTTGCCACTATTCTAATATTCTTATTCCATGTACAAAAGAACATTTAAGGTGCATGTGTGAAACACAACATCAAAGACTAGGACAAGAAGGTACTCATGAAAGGTTGGATGGGGATGTTGGAGTCGGAGAATACTAGCGACTTTGAGAATGCATGGCTAGCTTTCCGCCAAAACTGCAAGAGTACCGGAACATGGTTAGGTACATACAGAAGAATTGGATTCCTTTGTGTTTTCCATTCGTGCATGCATTGACTAATAACGTACCCCACCGTGGAAATCAAACAACTAACAAAGCGGATGGTGCCCATGTGCAACTAAAAAAACACTTAACAAATAGCACCGATTCATTTACCATAGTGTGGACGGGTATGGATGCATTGCTTGGCCACCACATTACTCAAATTCAAACTGAGTTTCAGAAATCACTCCAATCCACCAAGAATGGACATAGTGACGCATTGTTGCTTGAGATCCGTGATAGAGCATCACACTGTGCATGGGATCTAATTGTTGTTGAGATAGACTGCATGCGATCGATATTGAGCGCATCAGGCACTAACACCCAATATAGGGAGATACGATGCTCCCATATACTTTGCACCATATATGGATTACCATATGTCCATGAGTTAGCCTAATAGGATAAGCTAGGCCAAGCAATTCCACTGTGGGCACTAGACTATCATTAGAGGAAACTTGCCATTGTCTCGCACATCCCTTGGTACCGTGGCGTTGACTATACACCCGAGATGATATTGTTTAAGAAAAGGGTGGATTGAGTTAGGTGAATCCATTAGAAAGATGATGCTAAGCAAGTTAATGGATATTGTTTAACCCTCTGTCACACCCTTAATGGAGCCTGTATAAATTCGTCAAAAGGGTAGGCCACTTAAGGGGAAAAGCCTACCAGTATATCTACGAAAAGAAACCCTTGTGCTTGGGAGCAAGATGTACCGTCCACTGCAAAACTTAAAAAATTCTTCACAAACAAGACTCTGTTGGCAGGAATTAAACCATAGACGTGGTCTCGGGAGAAAAATGTGTATATAAAGGACGTTCCCGAGTTTTTCCAATCATTTGTGTATGATATATATGATGTAAAATCATATGGGAGCTGTGGATATAGGGTTATTTCCAAAAGTGCAGGTGTTGGGGATGGGCTGTAAGATTTTCATGCTATTCGTAATGCTTTGTTGTCTGAACTACATAAAGACAAGCCATTTTAGGTTGCGGTGATGACCTCATTTGATATTAACGAGTATGAGAGGAGATTGGAATATTTTAGACACTCATGCATAAGAGAGCGATGGTTTATAATGCCAGAGTTTGGCTATCTTGCGACAAATGCACTTAAGCTCATGGTTGTGTTGATATCCAAATTCTAATTCTTAACTTCTATTTCATTCGACGTTGGGCCAAAACCTAGGATGGAAGACAATTGCATCATCTATATCCTGAACTCATAAAAAATTCATTAGGTGAGTTTGAAATGCACATAATTTTTCCCTTTACCACCAATTGCCTCTAACTGGAGATTAAGGGATAGTTAAGATGCCCTTCAGTGGCCCAGTTTGTTTAAGTCCCACTTTCAAACATTTCAGAATCTATGTCTTAAAGACATTGCGACGAGAGATGAACCGTTCTTGATATCGTCGAATAAGGACGAGGACTTGATGGTGACTTAAATTCAGTGGTGAAAGTATTTTGCAACTATCAGGATTGAAAATTTTGGTTATATGTAAATTGGTTATTGGAGAAATTCTAAGGATAATGATTGTAACTTTTTGCAGTCATTAATTTTATGCAAATGTATTGTAAGTTTTTGTATCTATTTGCAATAATTTACTATTTGTAAAGTCTTGTGGCTCTTAACAATTATTGATTGTAACTTTTTGTATCTTTTTGCAATCATTACTCTAATATAAGTTGGTTATATGTGATAAATTGGAAATCTTAGGGTATTGTAAGCAACTTACGGTCCCTTGACACCGCATATTATGTACACACAATGACACCCTAATTACAGAAACTTGGCCCATTTTCACCCCAATTTATACGGTTTAATGCAACCGTGCCTTCTCAACATACGGTACGTTATAGCCGTAAGTATATATTACACGGTTTGTTCTCACCGGGTCGTTTATGCAGAGACTTGGCCCATTTTCACCCATTTACATGGTCCAATGCAATCATGCAATGTCTAGGTATAGTGAATTATAGCCTAAGTGTGTATTACATAGTTTATTCTCACCGTGTGGTTTATGTAGAGACTTAGGCCCATTTTTACCCTAATTTACACTATCCATTGCAACCGTAAAATGTCTACGTACGGTGAGTTATAGACCAATGTATATAGTAAACATTTTGGTCTCACCATGTGGTTTATGCATAGACTTAGGACCTATTTTTCACCCTAATTGACACGGTCTAATGCAACCTTGAACTGTCTAGGTATGGTGAGTTATAGACATATGTATATTGTACACTGTTTGTTCTCACCGTGTGGTTTCTGCAGAGACTTAGGCCTATTTTCACACCAATTTACACAGTCTAATGCAACCATGAACTGTGTCTAGGTATGGTGAGTTGTACCCGTAGGTATACAGTACACGGTTTGTTCTCACTTTGTGGGTTATGCAGAGACTTAGGCCGATTTTTCTCCCCAATTTACACGATCTAATGAATTTGTGAAATGTCTGAGTACGGCAAGATGTCATCGTAATGTGTATTACACGATTTGTTCTCACCGTGTGGTTTATGACGTGGTTATTTATAGGGCGATGGCACCACACCGGGGGTATTAGTATCATGGTGACACCGCATCGTAAGTTAGATACGTACGGTTATTTTCCATCGTATAGAAATAATGCATGGTTGGTTCCCACCGTATTATTATATGCATAACCAAGTATTAATTTATAATGTATTATAATTTAATTCAAAATTATTAACATTCAAGCCCATAAAATGTGATAATTCAAGCACATAACATTCAAACACAAAACACATTACACAATTCTGTTAACATTCAAGCATGTGATAATTCAAAATTGTTTCAAAGTTGTTAACATTCAAACACATAACACAATTATTTCAAAGTTGTTCTAATATGTAATAATTCAAAATTGTGATACTTTACAAACAAAAATTTTAAAAATATAGTTACATTCAAATTGTTCCAACAAAATTTGTCTATTTTCTCTTTAAACGCTTCTTCGGCGGGGTATTGCTCGGAGGTTCTTGACGCATCGGTGCCTTTCCCTTTTCTATATGCACGTGTTTCCTTGGCCTCAAGAAGGACATCAAGCACTATACGTGAAAATTCAAGGATATCCGTAACCTCCTAGTCCGAGCCTCCATCAATAGCTTCCTATAGAAGTTTAATGGTTACGTCTCTCCCCTTAGCCTATATGTTAATTATCTGGCCTGGGTCCTCCCCATCTCCTCTGATAAAGGGCACATTGGAGGTCTAGGATTATTTTAACATGTCTAGCCTGGCGTAGGACCCTCTCCGGGTAGTAGGGTTCCCCGACATTATAGAAAATTAGGAGGCCATTGTACCATGAGACCTACTGAAATTGGTTGGCCTCACTTTTTTCAAAGTAGGGATCCCATACAACCTAAAGGTATTTAAATATGTTAGTACATACATAAATAAAGAAAATAAATATTGAATTTACAATAACTAATACTTATGTCTAAAGCTTTTAAATCATATAAGGTTTCCTTTAGCTCCAGTATCTGTGCAAAGGCATCGCCTGACACCGTTTGCGCCCTCCATTTGTATAGACGCAACTCGCTATTCTAAAAGTCAATATTTCTAACCCCCTGGCCAAATTGAAGTGGTCGTATATCCATGCCAATAGTCAAAACAAAATAAAATTTCAATATAGACATATTAATTAGGAATTATTATATTATAAAACAAAATTAAAAGCACGTGTTAAATTTAAAATATGTACCACGAGAAGGGGAAGATATTCGGCCACCTGTCGAACGTCTACCCGAGAGTCAATCCCCACTGCCGATATAAATGGGACAATTCACCCATCGCCCAAGCATAGTCTTTGCATTTACAAACCATTCGCAAAGACTACAGGTAGTGCACTGGTACTCGGTTGCCCGATTTGCCCCGGGAATAACAAGTAACCGACCTTAAAAAGCAAGTACCCCTAGCAGGCTGCTCAATCCTCCTCTTTGTAGCACCTTCCCCCAGCTTCTTAACCCTCCCCTTACACAAATTCATTATCCCGTCAAAAAGAGCAGCATATACAAACTTACACTCCTCCTTCGCCTCCTCCTCAGTACAACCCAAATATTTAGTAAGCCATTAGATTTTATTTGTCTTCTCCTCGGCTTTCTTCAAAATAATAACGCACACCGGTTTACCTACTACCGGGATTTAGAGAAGATGATACACATCATTTAGGTTAATGGTCATCTCGTTGAACGGAATATGAAATAAATTCATCTCCGACTTCTACCATTCAATGAATGCCAATACCAATACATGGTCTATGTACCGATAGGAGTGTTTAATCAGATTGTACAAATATGAGTTCCTCACCAGTTCTATAACCCGCTCATCTTCTATGGCTATGTCCCACTCAACAAATTTCTTGTAGTGGTACACAGAATTCACTATTCCCTTCTCCTCATCTCTATTCAAATAGAATAACTGACATGTTATGATAATTTTTAGGGAGTTCGGTGTAACACCCCGTGTTTTAAATAGTTAATTAAATTAATTAATTTTAAAATTTGAGAAAAAATAAAATTTTGGATTTAATTATTCTTAGTAATTAAATATGTTCGTTTTTATGTATAAAAATAAGGTTTTAAGTGGAATTTAAATCGGGATTAAATTTTGGAATTTATAACTTTTTGTATAAAAATCGGGGGAGGATCCGAGCTAAGGAGGATACAAATAATTTTTTTAGAAATCCGACTATTCGATCGAGTTGAATTCTTCACAACATCTCCGTTTTTCCATTCGCTACAACGTACTAAAATTTCAAGTCATTCTGGTTGTCTGATTTAGGGGTGGCAATTCGTGTGCATCGTGTCGTGTTCGGGTCGTGTCATGTCGGGTTCGTGTTAAGTATTAGTCAACCCTAACCCGACCCATTTAACTAATCGTGTCAGATGAGCAAACACTAACCCGACCTATTTATTATCGTGTCCTGTTCGGGTTGACCCGCATAACCCATTAAGTAAAATATAAAATAATGTTTTCCTTCTCTCTTAACCAATCATACCACTCGTAGGCCTACAATAACGTAAATTTAATTAATTTCAATTTCTTGCAACACATAAATAATTTAACGTCCGATTCTCCATGAATTTTAAAGAATTTCTATCAAGATATATAAATTATCTAATATATTCTCCATAAAATACGAGTTAAATGGGTCTATTCGTGTCATTTTCGAGTTATACGTGTTTGACACTAACCCAACCCGTTTATTATTCGTGTTGGCGGGTCGTGTCATATTCGGGTTCGTGTCAAGAAATCGTCAACCCTAACCCGCTAACTTCGTGTCGAGTTCGTGTCGGGTTATCGTGTCGTGTCAAAAATTGCCACCCCTAGTCTGATTGTCCGTAATAAGTTTTCGAGTGTTTGTATTTGAGTAGGACTCCAATTTTTTTGGTATATAAACAAAGTGATGGGTTTAGGACATTGAAAAACACTTTCTTCTAAACCTTCATAGAAGCAATATCATCTTTTACATCTTCTCCCTCCCTCAAAACCTTAACTCCATTGGAGAGATATTTTCAATCCATGTTTTGAAGCTTTAAATTGGGTTTTCTCAAGATTGTTCAAGAACGTCTCTTTACTAATTTTTCAGAGGAATCTAACCGTGTTTTCAGAATTTCTTCATCTTAATCTCAGGCATTAATAGTATATTCTGTTCCTTTGGTATTATGTGTCTTAAGTGTCTCCTAAATCCTTAATCATGTTTTTTTATAAAATCAATTAGTAACTTAATTAGAGAAAGTGGACACATAATTTGGGACTGTTTTTATGAAATCTTTTAATATGATTTAAACTTTCAAACCCTTGGGTGCTTAGGTTAGATTATTGGATTTTCATAGTCTGGGGGATGTAGGTTTGCATGTAGAAATTAATAGATTATTTATATGTTATATTGGATGCGTACACGCTTATAAAAAATTAGATGATTTTTAAAAAGAATGATTATGTCATCGTGAAGATTATTGCATGTTAATTAATTAACATTATTGAATGTAATTAATTGTGTTGAAATCAGCGACGGTGTTAGTAATTTATTTAAATTAAATTGGGACTCTTATGATTAAATCACTATATAGTGCTTATGTATTGTATTTTGTGTGATTTATTTTAGCCACTTTTGCCATCGCGGGGACAAGGGGATTTTGGGTATTATGTTGCTCACCTTATTTATAGGATGCTTACTAGGAATGGGACTAGTGGATAGGTCTTGTTATAATTTATGCTTACTAGGTACGTGACTTGTTAGTTTAAATTCATGGGGATTTTATATTCCGGGGGTGGGCTAATTTTTATGTTTTATTATCGTCGCATTGGCCTAGGCATGAGACTAGGAAGTGTTTTATAGTGTAAATTCATCCTATATGTAGGATAGGACGTACGTGTACTTGGGGACCCTTAGGTATGCGACTAAGGGGTAATTTTAGGATCTCACATCGATTAAAAGGGTTGGGTAATTTGTAAATTGTGAAATTGAGAAAAGGAGAATTAATGCATAAGATAAAAATGGGTATTAAAATTTGTGGCGACATAATGTGTCAGGGACTGATAGTTTAAACGAGTCAGTGGGCAACTTATGTCGCGTCGTGTGTGGTACCATGTAATGGGGAGGGATCGACAGTTTAAATGAATCGGAGGCCATTTGACAAGGGGAAGTGTGACACTTTGGTGGATTACCGCCCGGGGCGGGAGGACCGCTATAATAAAAAGTGAGAACAATGGTAAATTGGGTTAATTTAATTCAATTAACATCGCGGGACTTGGGGATTTAAAATCATGTTGGTGTGTTTTTAGAATGGAAATTTCCGAGGGTAGTTAGTGATTTATATTAATCGCATTTATTTATCTCGTTTAATTAAAATATTCCATTATGATATTTATCATGTATAATGCTACTATCTGGGTTCACGGACCCTATTTGAGGGGAGTAGTGTGTATTCATGCTCGGTGCTCTGGCCTCGTGCGTTGACTAACTTTTTCAGGAAAAGTCTGGAGAAGCTGCATAGGATTATTGGGAGATTATCGTTTAGAGGTGCGACTGGAGTTTATTTTATATTACTACTTAGTAGTTTAGTTTAGTTTCCATTCCTTCGTATTTACTTTGAGACACAATTTATGATTTTTATTGGGCCATTCGGTTTCCAAATTTGTTATGGATTTTATTCAGTTATTTCACTGGATTCAGATATAGATTATTCAGTTTTATATTACTAGAGAATATATTTACTTTGAGTTTAGCATGGAGATGGGTCTTTAAATGCTTAGTTGGATGGTTTATCTTTTGGGATTATGTATCATTTATTTTGTGGATTAATTTTATATGTCCCATATGTGTCTCATGATAAAAATGGTATTTTATTTACTCACACTCGGCTTATTTTTTGTGGCGGCCCACACCAGAATTTAGCCGGGTGTGACAGATGGTATCAGAGCATGGTCTTAGCTCTCGTAGGTTGTAAGTCAGTTTAGCTTCCGCGTTATTGATCTTTGAGTCCCTTTATTGATTAGTACTCATTAAGGTAGAGGGTTTAGCATACATGTTAGATGTGTTCTTGGAGATATATAGAATTTTGTGTTAAGGACATTGTACGCATTGAGTTTAGAATTAGTAAGCTTGATGTGAGGATCCTTAGAGTTGAATTGAAGACGTTAATTATTTGGAATATCATTAGTATAATTTTTGGGTATGTCTTATATCGATGCAGCGATGTGATTTGATTTGAGGATTTATGTGTTGTGTAGATTATCGAAAATAGAATCGAGTGGTGATTTACAGGAGCGTGTGGTATGCCGTTACTTTAATATATATATATATATATTATTTTGTTGTTCTTGGGGTAGGTGCGCGTAGGATTGAGTGTATGGGCGTCCAATTATGGCATTCAACGAGTAGGCATATGTGAGCGTTATTTTATATTTCGTGATTTACGTTTGATGTTTATGCATCGTCTAATTTCGCGAACGAAATTCCTTTGCTAGTAGGGAAGTACGTAACACCCCATGTTTTTAATAGTTAATTAAATTAATTAATTAGAAAATTCAAGAAAAAATAAAATTTTGGATTTAATTTTTCTTAGTAATTAAATATGTTGGTTTTTATATATAAAAATATGGTTTAAGTGGAATTTAAATCGGGATTAAAATTTGAAAATTATAACTTTGTGTATAAAAATCGGGGGAGGATCCAAGCTAATGAGGATAAAAATAATATTTTTAGAAATCCAATCATCCGATCGAGCTGAAGTTTTCACAGCAGCTCCGTCTCACCGTTCTCTACAACATACTAAATTTTTAAGACATTCTAATGGTTCGATCGTCCGTAATAAGTTTTCGAGTGTTTGTATTTGAGTAGGACTTGAATTCTTTTTGGTATATAAACAAAGTGACGGGTTTAGGACTTTTAAAAACACTTTCTTCTAAACCCTAAGAGAAGAAATATCATGTTTTACATCTTCTCCCTCCCTCAAAACCTTAATTCCATTGGAGAGCTATTTTCAATCCTAGTTTTGAAGCTTTAAATCGATTTTGTCAACTTTGTTCAAGAATGTCTATTTGCTAATTTTTCAGAGGAATCCAACCGTGTAGTCATAATTTCTTCACCTTAATCTCAGGCATTAATACTATATTCTCTTCCTTTGGTATTATGTGTCTTAAGTGTCTCCTAAACCCTTAATCATATTGTTTTTATAAAATCAATTAGTAACTTAATTAGAGAAAGTGGACACATAATTTGGGACTGTTTTTATGAAATCTTTTAATATGATTTAATCTCTAAAACACTTGGGTGTGTAGGTTAGATTATTGGATTTTCATAGTTTGGGGGATGTAGGGTTGCATGTAGAAATTATGAGATTATTTTTATGTTATATGGGACGCGTACACACTTATAAAAAAATTAGATGATTTATAAAAAAAACGATTATGTCAACTTGAGGATTATTGCATGTTAATTAATTAACATTATTGAATGGAATTAACTGTGTTGAAATCAACGACAATGTAGCAATTGATTTAAATTAAATTGTGTCCCTTATGATTAAATCGCTATGTGGTGCTTATGAATTCTATTTGTAGGATTTATTTTAGTCACTTTTGCCATTACGGGGACGAGGGAATTTTGGCTAGTATGTTTCTCACCTTAATTATAGGATGCTTACTAGGTATGGGACTAGTGGGTAGGCCTTGTTATAATTTATGCTTACTAGGTATGGATTTTTTATTCCGGGGGTGGGCTGATTTTTATGTTTTATTATCGTCGTGTTAGCATAGGCATGAGACTAGGACGTCTTTTATATTAGAAATTCATCCTACATGTATGATAGGACGTATTCATACATGGGGACCCTGAGGTATGGGACTAAGGGGTATTTTGAGGATCTCGCATCGATTAAAAGGGTGGGGTAATTTATAAATTGTGAAATTGAGAAAAGGAGAATTAATGCCTAAGATAAAAACGGGTATTAAACTTTGTGATGACATAATGTGTTAGGGACCGACAGTGTAAACGGGTCAGCGGGCGATTTATATTGTGTCATGTGCGAAACATTGTCATGGGGAGGGGTCGACAGTTTAAAAGAACCGGAGTCCATTTGATAAGGAAAAGTGTGACACTTTGGGGGATTACCACCCGGGCATGAGGACCACCATAATAAAAAGTGTGAAGAATGATAAATTGGGTTAATTTAATTAAATTAACATCATGGGACTTCAAAATTTAAAATCATATTGGCGTGTTTTAGGAATGGAAGTTTCTCGGGGTAGTTAGTGATTTATATTAATATTTAATTCTCTCATTTAATTAAAATATTATATTCTAATATTTATCATGTATAATGCTACTGTCTGGGTTCACATACCCTATTTGAGGGGAGTAATGTGTATTCATGCTTGGGGCTTTGACCTCATGCGTTGAGTAACTTTTTCAGGAAAAGTCTGGGGAAGGTGCATAGGATAATTGGGAGATTATCGTTTGGATGTGCCGCTGGAGTTTATTTTATATTACTGCTTAGTAGTTTAGTTTAGTTTTCATTCCTTCATATTTACTTTGAGACACAGTTTATGATTTTGATTGGGCCATTTGGTTCCAAAGTTGGTATGGGTTTTATTCAGCTATTTCACTAGATTCAGTTGGAGATTATTCAGTTTCATATTACTAGAGAATGGATTTACTTTGAGTTTAGCATGGAGATGGATCTTTTATCGCTTAGTTGGATGGTTTATCTTTTGGGATTGTTTACCATTTATTTTGTTAATTAATTTTATATGTCTCATATCTGTCTTATGCTAAGAATGGTATTTTATTTACTCACACTCGGCTTAGTTTTGGTTGCGGTCAACTCCAGAATTTTTCGGGGTGTAACATTCGGGGTTATTTGGATTGCAACCCTCAAGTGGTTAGGAATCAGAGTGGCATATTTTTTTACAGGCTTTCTTCTCAGGAGCTTTCGATGTGGACGATTGGATTTTATCTTCCGAGGAAGAAGACTCGTCCTCTCCTACTCTCTTTCCTTCGTCCTCTCCTACCTCTTCTTCCTCTTCTCCTCTCCCCCCTTCTTCCTCTCTCTCTTCCTCTCCTCCTCTCCCTCATTCTTCCTCTCTCTCGTCCTCTCTTTCCTTCTCTCTATATGCCTCTCTCTCTTCATCTCTTTCTTACTCTCTTTCCTCCTCTCTTTCTTCCTCTCTCTTACTCACTTTCCTCCTCTCTTTCTTCCTCTAGTGATTTATCTTCTTCTTTATCTTCCTATTTATCTCCCACTCCTACCTCACCCCCTTCACTAACCCCAATCAAATCACCTACAACCGCCTCAACTACTTGCCCAATTGACTCCAAAGTAGCACCCGCCTCAACATTAAGTAAACCTCCTATCAATTGGTAAACTACTTTATTTAACGAACTCGTAGGAGAATATCCTCTGCTTGAATTAGTGGCCTCGCTGTCACTACTACTACTAGAGGAAGATACGGGTGGTCGTACACCCTTAGCCGTCTCTAAACTCCTCTTCGGCTCGAATGCGGTATGAGGATTTTTGCTTCTCACCATTTATAAGGCCTACATAAGAAACTAACAAATTATATTAGCAAATGATCATTGGTACCAACAAAGAAACAATAATTGGTGAAAGTAATACATGCATATAATAGAAATATAATTACTAAAACCCTTGAAAACTAGTAATTACTAAAACTTAATTAGTGAAACTTATTTATTAGAAACAGTAATTACTAAAAATACATGAATATATGAAATAGGAAATAAATTGGTTCTTTAAGAAATTACAAATAAAATTAGAAATAATAATTAGTAAAACCTATTTATTAGAAATAATAATTACTACGATCTATTGTGAAAAGAATCATTACCCATTTAACATCTGCTTTTTAATTATTGTTACTTTAACATAATTAGTAAAGCCTATTTATTAGAAACAATAATTACTAAAAATATATAATATAGGAAATAGGAAATACATTTGTACTTACGGTAAGAATTGGATGTGAAAAACAATTACACAGTTGGGTATGGCCGTGAAAAGGAAACCACAGTTGTCTTTGGTCGAGAAATAGGCACACGGTTATCTTTGGCCTGAACATAGACACACAGTTAGTTTTTAGACGTGAAACCTACAACCGCGGTGAGAATTGGACGTATATGGTGAATCACGGTAGGATATGATCGTATATTGTTGGCACCTTTGGTGACGGGAAACTGTAGGTGCAAACCAATTTTTTTTCTTTTTTTTTCAAATCGTTAAACCATAGATTTTTCAAACTGTGTTAAGCCCTATGTTTGTTCGCGCAAATGGAATATATTTGTAGTTAGATTAATCAGGGTTATATTTTAATGAGTTTATAAGGGATTTCTTATATGTAGTTTGCATGATAGGGTTTAATACATAAAATAAGAGCACAAAATGAGAGCATGACAGTAATGGGAGTAAGGTTTAATGGTATAACATAGCAGAAATGAAGCATGATGGTAATTACTAGGGTTTGAGAGAAAAAATGAAGTAAGTTGGAAGGTTGAAAGGTTTGGGAGAGAAGTTAGAGAGAGAGGGAAAGGTAAAAAGTGAGTTTTAAATTTTTTTTGATTTTTATATGGGTAAAAGGTTATCTGGTGCTGTGTATTTTTGGTGTTTTGGACAAAAGGGTGTTTTGGAGATATTTTTTTGTGTATTTATCAGGACCCAAAATATATTCACATGCATTAAAGTAAGGGCACATGTCAATCTCGGAGGACATTTTAGATTTAGGTTAGTTTTAGCCTTGACCCAATTAATTTTGACATAATTTATTTTGGGTATTAATGTTTAATATAGTAATATTTTGGATATTAATTTGGTTGGAATCAGTCAATGATATGATTGTTAATTTACAATATTTCTAGCTTGGAAGTTTCAATATACCTTACATTATTCAAGTCACATGGAATTTGACCCCATTAAATACATTTTCATAAAGTTTTAAAATGTAATGTAAAAAGCGTTATAATTTCCAAAAATAAAAAAAAATATGATTTTTCGCATTTCTTTATAAAAAAAGTGATGCTAACTAGAATCATAATGGGCAAAGCCTAATATTATAACGCATTGATTATCTAAATTTGTTTTATTTACATACATATTACATTTTCATATGTTTTATGATAATTCCAACTAGTTCATGTCTCCCATTAATTAGAAAGAACTAAAAATAAAATTTAGGTATTTTACCATGACAAATCATTTATCTTAAAATACTAACACTAAAACTTTTCATAACTATAATAATGAATCACGTTATATAAGTTGTCATAAAGAGAAAATTATTGCGTTAATTAATTTATTAATGCTAAAATTCTCAAGACGAATGAGTCCGCATAATTGTAAGAAAATATTTTTTCACTAATATAAAGTACAATCAAATCATATTCCATCAAATAGATTTAACAAAAATTGTTATACACTTCAAGAAAAAAATATATTAATGGAACAATTTGAAATTGTATTAAACTAGTGTTTGTTACACAATTAATTGCCATTATTTTTTCAAGAATGGCAGAAATAACTTCCCCAGTATTATTTTAAAAAAGATATTATATTTCCCCAAATATTTAATTCTAATAGGTACAAAAGTATTTTTAATTTGAAAGATAAGATTTAATTATGAATATTTTGTTTAATTGAGTTTATATATAATTAGACGCTATGATAAATAATAGATGTTTCAACCCAAAACACATTGATTATGAGTCAATGGGTATTGTGATCTTAAATACTGATATACCCATATATACCCACGGCCAGGCCGAGGGTGTCCTCCACCCAGACGAGGGCTCAGGCCCAAGACGAGTTCAAAGACCACGACCCCGCTACAGGTTGGATCGGCCAGGATGACCCTTCAAGGGTCCGACCCCTCATCATCGCCCAGACGACCCTTCAAGGGGCCGACCCCCCATCATGGACCAGACGACCCTTCAAGGGGCCAACCCCCCAGCTTAGCACAGATGACCCTTCAAGGGGCCGACCCCTTATCATGGACCAGACGACCCTTTAAGGGGCCGACCCCTTATCATGTCCTGAATGACAGTACGAGGGAACGATAGCACGAGGCCACATTCAGCTGGACCCGATGCTAGCATCAACTTTAACCTCGACCTGGCATCTTAGGCCTAGGGTGACATCATCACAGTCCGTGACTTGGGAGATGTGTGGAACAGTGCGCGTGAGACTCATATAGCACGTGGAATAGACCGTTATAATAATATTATCCCCTCACATGAGGGAATATTATGTCATCATTAATCACAAGTGGCACAACCAGGTGTCAGCAGGGGATTGGCTAGATCATCATTCACATGCACCATACATGCTTGGGGGTACACTAATCCCCCCAAGCCCTATATATACTTGTCACCTACAACCTTGAAAAGGGATTGATAATTGTAACCCTAGCAAAAACTCTGCTTTTACACAGTAGAGAGAGAGAGAGAGTGAGCTTATGTGCATTGTATCCAAGGCCATTAGTGCCCATATTTAGTGGATCACGCACACTCACAGTGGATGTAGGCCTAATTGGCTGAACCACTATACATCATTGTCTTATTCCTCTTATCCCTACACCAAATCTGCCGAATTGTCACGTTCATTGACCTTGACAACTTCAGCTTGTCAGGGTCAATGACCGTGATAATTCTGAGCGAGATAACTTTTTTTGTCACGATCATTAACCGTGACAAGTTCGTTAGAATTATCACGGTCGTGTCACGGTCCTTGACCATGACAAGTTTTGTCACGGTTAAGGACCGTGACAAACCCGTGATAATGTTAAAAAAATTGTCACGATCATTGACCGTGACAAGTTCGTGATAACTCTTTTTGTCAAGGACTTGTCACGGTCAATGGCCATGATAATTCTGGGCAGAATTAAAAAAAAATCTTCTGGGTAGTATGGCTACTGCCACTGCCCAGCAGTATATATGTACCTATTATAGCAACGTTGTACCTGTTCAAACATTATATATCCAGATAAAATAGAGATAGTGCAAATATACATTCAAAATAGAAACAATCCCGTACCTATTTAAAACTTTGGCATTCTCCACAAAGTACCTCAATTGTTCAACTCCATTGTTCGACCCCAATCCTCCCGTAATTTCGATTGTCTTTAGGTGTGATCTCAAACAATCAGGTACATACCATTCCAACCACGATGTCCCAATTTGTTCACAACAAAATGAAAAACCCTAATATAAGAAGAAACAACATCACCATCAATTATCTCAAATCTACAAACTATTTAGTTGGAAGTGATGTCATGAACCCTTGACGTACCTCAAAGATAAGAACCTCTAGAAAAGGATAACTTTTGGGAAAATTCAGCACTAATTTGCAGTTCCAGTTCCACTATAAGAATTAGCCACTGCAAGACACCGCACAAGAGTGTAGTGCCACCTAACAAGCAAATATTCATAAAAATTAAAATCAAAATCGAAATTGAAATTTAAATATTCATATATATATAAATACATTACCTGTAGTGCAACCCAAACAGCTAACTTGAGCTCATATGACACCTCCTTCCAACTAATGTACCCCGGTAAATCGTGTCAAATATAATTCCCTTCATATCTGAACACTAAGAAATGCGATAATCCTATGGAGTTATGCTCTGCAAATTCCTTCCAACCGTTGTGTAGCCAATCATCACCAGTTGAAGTTGTCAAATCCACTTTCCATATTTTTCCATGTTTTGCAAGAGCTTCCAAGTGGTGGGGTATGGAAAGTGTAACTGACAACTTCAACTGGTGATGTTTGGCAACACAACGGTTGAAAGGAATTTGCAGAGCATCACTCCATAGGATTATGGCATTTATTAGTGTTCGGATATAAAGGATAGACGAAGAGATTCAGTCTCCTCTCCACAAGTAGGACACCCCAAATAACTACTTACTAATCACCTATTAAAGGTAAGAAGCGTATATTCATGGATTAGTATAAACAAAACTTAAATTTTAAATTCAAATTCAAATTCAATTTATAATAGAAAATTCCTCCAAAAGTAATAACTTTAAGCCACTAAGAATATTATACATGAATTATGCACTCCGAAACTGTCCAAACGCATTGGAATATTTCAGTACAAATTGGAATATTTATTACAAATTAAAAAATTATTTGAAATTTGGGTTATCATAAAAAATGTATTGATATTCGGTAGGAGAATCCAAGTCATCCACACTACTATTTAGACGCTTTGGCGCGTGTTGGACAATTGCCCACAGCTCGTTGTTGATATACTCCGAGTAAAACACTTGGTTAACCTTTTGAAATACACAAACAAATGGCTCATCGCTCACGTGGTCGTTGCTCTTCAACTTGGACAAGTCAACCATGATCAAATTGGTGTCAGGATCAACTTTACAAGCATTTTTATCCTCAACTCTTACCCAGTCACAGTAAAATACAACATCTTTGAAGCTTATATAATCCAATTCAAATATATTTCCGATTACACCATAGTAAGTCATTTTAGCTTCAACGAGGCTTTTATCTTTTGCGCTCGCTTGAAAGAAAGTAAGAGCCTTGTATGAAATGCCCGAGTTTTGTACATTTTTACTTTTCTCGTACACTTTAGCACCGAAAATGTAACCATTCAATCGATACTTTTTGTACTCTTATGCCACGAACAAGGGTCCAATGACTAGACGAGCACGCCTTGATGTCGCATCACCCGTCTTTAAGAGCTGAGAATATAGATAAATTAATTATATTAGTGGTAAAATTTGAGTGTAATGTAACGTTATATAACAACCATTTTCATTATAATTACCTCTTTTGACAACCATAGCCTAAATTCGCTGTCTGATTGTACCATTATTTTTCGTCTTTTATTGTTCTCACATGCTTCATATTTTCTGCATATTACAAAATTAATCATGTATAAAATAATCTAAAATAATGTTAAATATTATACTTTCTCCATTCTTCGATATCTTCATGTATGTCAAATAGATAACGAGCTACTTGATCATGTTGCAAAATCGTTAATTTCACTCGTTTTCCCATCACATGACCACCATCATCGACGAAATCATTAGTGTCATCAACGCTAGTCGAGTCAGGCATATATTCCCGAGTATATATTGATGACTCCACGTTATGTATTCCTCTGTAATTTATCATGCAATGTATCGCGTATTCTTGACGTAATCTTTAAAAACTTTCATCAATCTTTCAAACGGATACATCCACTGATATCTAACTGGACCACAAAGAAGTGCCTCATCGCATAGGTGTACCAACAAGTGAACACTTATGTCAAAGAATGCTGGGGGAAAGTACTTCTCCAACACACAAATCGCTTCGATCACCGCCGATTTTGCGGCCACTATGTGTTCTCGATTGACTACCTTCTCACACAAGAGTGAGAAGGTAATACTAATTTGCATAATAGCCCTACGCAAATCCTTGTGCTTGGAGAAACAGTACCTAAACAATAGAGGAACCAATTGCATGATCACATGCCAATCGTGGGACTTACACTTATGTAAATCATGAGTAGCATAATTCACAATCCTTTGCAAGTTGGACGAAAAAGTAGATGGGCCCTTCAAATTATATATTGTGTCTAAAAGCACCTTCCTTTCCCCACTTGTCAAAGTAAACGCACCAGGGGGAATTATTGTCCTTTCCCTACTATCTTATTTCATACTCCTTTCAGTATAGCATGCAGTCATACAAACAAGCATGAATCGATTTATACTTCATTCCCAAACCTTTCAAAATGTTCTTCATAATATGATAGCTATTTGGAAGTGTATTCTCCTTGGGTAATAAGCCCTTCAAACATTTAAGAATTCCTATCACGCTATTACAAGACAAATCGTACTACGTCTTCAAACTGTGCAAACCATCCATGGCATGTAAAGTTGTTTGATCTTTCTCACAGCCATAGTATAACGGTTGGGTCGCCTTAAATTTTAAACTTTAGTAATCATCGTCAAGTTTTATCGTGATATCTTCACGAGCACTTGAACCTTCTACATCATCAGTAACCTCATTATCCTCTGCTTCATAAACTCCATACGTATCATTAACTAAATCCTCTAACATATTATGATCTACGTCATCCCATTCTACATCTATCCCATTTGTTGATGGTTTTTGTGAAGGTTGGTCGGGTACAAAAGGAACTTTCAATTCACCGTGAAAACTCCAAAATCGATAACTATCTTGCATACCCGATCTTAACAAATGTAGTTCAACTGTTTTCTTACACCTAGCACACGGACACAGAAACTCTTCATCATTATGACATCTCTTTGCATATTTCACAAATTCATTAGCACCTCTGCGAAATGCATCCCCCATTCTATTTGTCTCACCCATCCACTCTTTGTATTTTGGATATCCCATCACAGCTACCACAACTAATCACCTATTAAAGGTACGAAGCGTATATTGATGGATTAGTTTAAACAAAACTTAGATTTATAGTATGTTTCATTTAGTTATGTCTTATTTATATTCAAATTCAATTTATAATAGAAATTTATATTTCCTCTATCTCCTCTAAAGGTTGAGTGGTCCTATCCCAATCAAGACCGCATTTTTCTGTAATATACTTAACAGCTCATGTACATTGTTACAATTTGAAAAAAATTCGACAGTATATCCCCGTAGTTATCCAAGTACACAACGTAGATTGGCAAGTGTGAATGTTATTTCAATTGATCAATTGAAATAACAGTCACACTTGTCAATCTAGTATGTACCCAGAGAACATTAGGATACGACTGCTGAACTTCCTCCAAAAGTAACAACTTTAAGCCACTAAGAATATTATACAGAAATTGTGCAGTCCCAAACTGTCCAAACGGGACAATTCAAGAGATCTCATTACAGGGGTAATGACTCTCGAACGGGTCTAAGGGATATTGAATGCGTACGCATAAGAACTAGAAGGCTAGTATCTATGCGCACTATATGTAATTTCAAGTATGTTTGATTTAATTATTATACTATATATATATTGTTCGATATACAAAGTAATTTAAAAAAAAAAGTTGAAAAATCCCACCCCCATATGGACAATAATCCAGTGGTCATGCCACTTTTAAAATTAACCAACCCAACATCGATCCACTATAATCCAACAGCAATGTCAACAACAAATGTGTATCCCGTACTCCTTCTAATTCATCTAATCAATTAATTATTTTCATCAATTAAAATAACAATCAAAGTATATAATTATTAATTTACTAATTTACAATGAGGGGTAATCATAATTTCATAATTAATCATATATTAATTTACTAATTTACAATAAGGGACAATTAATCAATTCGTTTACAAGGGACATTACACACAAACATGCACACTACACACACAAATACACACACGTGCACATACACACATATACCCCCTCCCCCACCCACCCCACGCGCAGACGCGCACACACACACACACAACAGTCCCCCCGCCCCACCCTGCCCCACCCCCACCCCACCCGCACCCACCACATATGCACACACACACACGCACAACCCCCCCTGCCCATCCCCTAAACCCACCACACATGCACACACACACACACATGCACAGCCCCCCCCCCCCCCACATCCACCACACATGCACATACACACACACACACACACACACACACACATATATATATATATATATAAATGAAAGAGAGACAGTAACCTGAAAGTGAGAGAGAGAGAGAGAACGCAGCGTAGAGAGAGAGAGAAAAAAAGGAGGGAAGAAACGGTGGGGGAAAAAGAAGGGAAATGGTTTTTTTACTTCAATATTTGTCACGGTCGTGTCACGATCATTGACCGTGATAAGTATTTGTCACGGCCTTATCACGATCAATGACCGTGACACAAAACGCGTGTTTGTTGTCACGGTTATTGACCGTGACAAGGATAAGTGCTGGAAGGGTGCTAATTTACCCATTTTGGTGTAGTGTATACTCACCCCCTTCTATACACTTACACGCATATACATCTCTATGGATTCCATTGTTATTACTGTTCGAGCTCATCATCACTTATCTGGTGGTGATGAATCTTAGCATCATCAGTTTGGCGTCGTCTGTGGGAACGAGAAGACATCTCTTCCTTTATACAGCTTGACCTCATCGGACACTCTGGTGGTGAACCAGTTCTCCTCCTTCGTGTGGAGCCGTTTCACCATTAAAAGAGACCCATTGAGGTTCTCAAGTTCATCAGTCTTCTAATCATTTAGCTCTTCACAACTCAAACATATGGCACCGGAGATGCTACCACCACCACCTCCTCCATCGGATAGTGGAGTAGGGCCTAGTTTCGGTCAGGCACCACCTCAGTATGAGATGGATGATGTGGCAGCCGCCCTGAAGTCTTTAGCAGCAAGCCAGCAAATTATGCAGGAGCAATTTACAGCCCTTAGCCAAACATAACCTCCAGGAGTCTCACTGGAGATGATTACTCCAGCGGCAGCTCCAGGGCAGCATGAGGCCAGGGGACCACCCCAGGCACCACACAAAGACTTTCCACCTTCACAATGGAGGAGGGATGTTACCGATCCCTGACGTCTATGCCTGGGGAGGCAAGGAAACCCTTGCCCGGAAGACAGATATGATGATCTGGAGGTGGAAGAGGCCCCCATAGAGTGCTGGGGGCCATATGAGGTCTCCAACAATACTGTGTGACCTGTCCAGGAGAGCAAAGGGAAGTGTGAAAGGCAAAATCCTGATGATCGCCCGAGGGGCTCTGCTTTCGACCGTCTGAGCAGAGGGTCAGCCTTTGAGAGGCTAGGCCTAGTAAATGACCTACAGGAAAAATTATCCCGATCAAGAAGTATTGCGAGGTCCAAGAGGGAGGAAGCAGATGGCCGGCCTCACGGGGGCCGACCCCATGGAAGGGACGACAGCCAGGGGGAAGTAAATAGCCGACACAGGCCTGCCGCAGCAGAACCCTCCGTCCACCTCAAAGAGGCGACAGGGGATAACATCGGCCAAGACGACCCTACGAGGCCCTGGAACGTCTCGATCCAAAGGTGGAGGATAAAATTGGTGACATCCTGAAGAGTCGGGACCCTCTTCAGAGAGTATACTCCATAGGCTCACCCTTTGTGGCGAAGATAGTCAACTTCCCAATGCCATCCAAGTTTAAGCCACATGTGGTCACCCCAAGATATGACGGGAGTACCAACCCTGTCCATCATATTGAGATGTACCAATCAGCGACAGACATATACTCTATCTTAGATGAGATGAGGTGTCATGCCTTTTTGGGCACTCTGATTGGGGCTACACATGTCTGGTACATGTCTCTTCCAAAGAGCTCCATTGAAAGTTTCAAGCAGTTAGTAGAGCGGTTCATCCATAACTTTTCCTTTGGAGTGAGGCCACAAAAGAAGACCACACACCCGCTCTACGTTAAGTAGGGGAGGAATGAAAGCCTAAGAGACTACATAGCCAGATTTAACAAAGAAAAGTTAGAGGTCGAAGACTATAGGAAAGCATAGCCATGACAACCCTCATTGGAGGACTCCAAAAGGGGAATCTTTTGTGGAAGCTTGCTGAAGACCCTTCGAAGACGATGGATGAATTGTTGTCAACAGTGGGAAAAGTGATGAACACCGAAGAGGCGGTGGCCATAAAGTAAGAAGATGAAAAAGGACGTACTAGTGGAGGTAAATACCAGAAAAAGAACAAAGAGGGGAAGAGGAGATCTGCACACGACAAGTTCGTTGTTTACACCCCTCTGATGGTCAGCTGCGAACACATCCTAAATGAGATAAAGGGTGACCGATCCTTGAAATGGCTCAAGAAGCTGAGGGCAACCTCTCACAAGAGGAACAAAAACCTGTGGTGTGAATTTCACTAAGACCATGGCCATGTGATCGACAAGTTCTTTTCTCTGAAAGATGAAATCAAGAAAATGCTAAAAGAAGGGAAGTTAAGGAAATACGTTGACAAGAGTGCCTTCAAGAGGGGCCGAGGGGACAACCCCAAAAAGAAGAGAAGCGATGCGTGCAGAGAAGATCCTCCAAACCGACGGGACGACCCTTCGAATGATGAGGATGACCCTGAACTCCCGTCGAGAGACGACCATGGCCCTGTAAAAATGATTAATATGATCTCACTCAGAGTTGGGATGATCTCTAGAGGACTAGTAGGAGGAGGGTCAGAGGTCGCAGACAAGAAGGCCCACGTAGCTGAAGCTAAGGCAGTGACAAAAGCTGTGCATTCAACCTCTATAGAAGCAAAGTCAGAAAAGAGGAAGAAAGTTGATATGGATACCTGGATAGTGGGATTATCAAGAATGGACTTCAAAGGCCTCTTAGCCCCACATGATGACCCACTCGTCATCACTACCATGGTACACGGGTGCGAAGTGCCAAGGATCCTGGTAGAAGGGGGTAGTTCTGCAGATGTGATGTTCTGGATATGCTTTAAAGCCTTGGGTCTCAACCATGCCAGACTCGTCCCATACCATCACCCCTTGATTGGTTTCAGTGGGGAAAAAGTTCACCCTCTAGGAGTGTATGAGGCTGATGTTAGAATGGGGGACGAGTGGGCGAGATGGCTTACTAAGAAGGACAACTTTTTCATGATGGATGAACAAGTCTTCTCAGCCTACAACATTATACTTGGGCGAGTGGAGCTCAAAGAATTAGAAGCCATGCCATCCACGGTTCATCAAATGATAAAATTCCTGACCCCTTACGGGGTAGGGGAAGTTCAGGGAGACCAGATGACAACACGAGAATGCTACTTCAATCCCGCAGAAGAAAGAGAGGTGCACAAGAAAGTAATAACCACTTACAATATTGATATCCTTGAGCCCAGGGACGAGACCAAACTGAAGAAAGGAGAGGCCTCGGAAGAGGTAGAGTCCATCATCCTCAATGAGGATGAGCCAAAAAAACCCATCCAAATAGGCAAAGATCTTAAGACAGGCATAAAAGAAGACCTCATTAAGCTACTAAGGAGAAGACAAAACGTCTTTGCATGGATTCATGCAGATATGCTGGGGATCGACCACGAAATTATGAGCCATAAGCTCAATGTGGTAGAGGACACAAAGCCAGTAAAGCAGAAGAGGAGGATTTATTCTGGAGAAAAGTATGAGGTCATTAGGGATGAGGTCAAGAAGCTAGAAGATGCAGAGTTTATGAGGGAGGTCATCTATCCCGAATGACTATCCAATGCAGTCATATTCCCTAAAGCCAATGGGAAATGGAGGATGTGCGCAGACTTCACCGACCTTAACAAACATTATCTCAAAGACAGTTTCCCTCTCACCCATATTGACCAGATGGTAGACGCTATCGCAGGCCACGAGCTCATGAGCTTCATGGATGCCTATTCAGGTTACAATCAGATCTTCATGAGCCCTAAAGACTAAAAAACGGCTTTAATTACCGATAAGGGGACATACTGTTATAGGGTCATGCCCTTTGGACTAAAAAATACGGGGGCAATGTATCAACACCTTGTGAATAAAATATTTGAGGACCAAATCGGTAAGTCTATGGAGGTTTATGTAGATGACATGTTGACCAAGTGTTTAAAGGCTGAGGATCATGCGGCCGACCTAGAGAGGACCTTTAACACGATGGACAAGTATCAGATGAAGCTCAACCTGGCTAAATGTGTCTTCGGGGTCGGAGCAGGGAAGTTCTTGGGGTACATTGTTAACCAAAGAGGCATTGAGGCTAATCCTGAGAAGATAAAGGCACTCATAGAAATGAAGACCCCCAAGACCATCAAAGACGTTAAGAGGCTCACAGGGCGAGTGACTGCTTTGAATAGGTTTATGTCCAGAGCCACAGACAGGTGTTCATCGTTCTTCAAAATTCTCAGAAAGGCCTTTGAATGGAACAAAGAGTGTGACCAGGCCTTTAAAGAATTAAAGTCGTACCTAGGGTCTCCCTTACTATTATCACGACCAGTGCAGGGTGAACGACTACATGTGTACCTAGCCATCTCAGAATTAGCCATCAGCGTAGCTATTATGAGAGAAGAGGATGGGGTACAGAAGCTCGTGTATTTCAATAGTAAGGCATTCTAGGGGTAGAGCAAAGATACCCAAGGATGGAGAAGTTGGCTTATACCTTAATCCATGCATCAAGAAAGATGAAGCCGTACTTCCAGTCCCATACACTGGTCATCCTCAGTGACTCTCCTCTTAGGCAGTTCTTTTACAAGCCAAAACAATTAGGGAGGCTAATGGCCTGGGCCATAGAGCGAGAGTTTGACATTATATAGCCATTAAGGGGCAAGCACTAGCAGATTTGGTGGCTGAATTTACGTGGGAAGATAATGAGGCTGATGATGAGAGCTTTGAGAAGACAGATACCTACCAAGGCATAATTGTTAACCCATCCGTAGAAAAGGCTGGGACAAGCACCGCTAGAGGAAAAGCTTCCAAAAATGAAGAGAGGAGATATCTCTTTAGGCAAGGGTCCCTCACTGAGGGAAACTTCTTGAAGGAACAAGTTGTGTGGAACCTCTTCGTTGACGGGTCTTCTTATAAGAGCGAAAGTGGGGCTGGATTAATTGTGTCAGCACCCGACATCCCATATGTCGAGTACGCCCTGAGGTTCAACTTCAAAGCCTCCAATAACGAGTCTGAGTACGAGGCCCTGATAGCAGGCCTCTCCTTGGCTAAGTCTCTTAGTGTTTGCCAGATCTTGGTCCATAGTGATTCAAGACTGGCGGTGAATGAGATACTAGGAGCCTATGAGGCCAAGGATGAGAGAATGGCCAAATATCTTGAAAGAGTAAAGGCACAATTGAAGAGCTTCAGAGAAGTGAAATTAAATAGGATTCCTAGGATTGATAATGGTCGAGCCGATGCACTTGCTAGGCTAGCCTCAGCAACTAGGACAGAGATCGGGAGGACAGTCCCAGTGGAAATTTTGCTTCGACCAACGATTGAAGAGGAAGAGGGAACACTTGCCTCTTACTTAAATATCAACAGGGAAGATTCATGGATGGACCTTCTAATCAAATACATTAAAGAAGGGGAGTTTCCAGAAGCAAAACAAGAAAGGAAGAAATTAAGATACAGAGCTGCGAAATTCACTATCATCGGAGATAACTTGTATAAAAAGGGGTTCTTGCTCCCCTTGCTCAGATGTGTGAAGACGTCTGAGGTCCCACACATTCTGTAAGATGTGAACGAGGGGTCATATTCAAGCCACGTTGGGGGAAGGTTATTAGTAAAGAGGACAGTAACCCAGGGATACTGGTGGCCGATCCTGGGGAAAGACGCCACGGTATACATAAAAAAGTGCGATAAATGTCAAAGGTTTGCCACCATCCCTCACTAGCCCCATCAGCCTCTTACCTCTATCACTTCCCTATAGCCATTTGCAATGTGGGGAATCTATCTAGTAGGAGCCTTGCCTAGGGCCGTCAATAACTATCGATACTTGATCGTAGCAACTGATTATTTCTCAAAATGGGTGGAGGCAGAGCCGATGGTAACGATCACCGAGCAAAAGACCTTCCAGTTTATCTGGAAAAATATTATATGCATATATGGTCTCCCCAACACCCTCATCTCGGATAACGGAACTCAATTCAAGAATACATCTCAAGAGAAATACTGTGAAAGGGTCGGTGTCAAACAATTCTTGTTAACCCTAGGCCGACCTCAGGCTAATGGGAAAACTGAAGTTACAAACAGAACAATTCTATATGGGATCAAGAAAAAACTCAAGGAGGTGAAAGGAATATGGGTTGAGGAGTTGTACGATAAACTATGGGCCTACAGGACAACGGCCAAGACCCATACCTGGGAAACCCCATTCATGCTAGCGTATGGCTCAGAAGCCGTCATCCCCACTGATATTGGGTTTCCCACTCATAGAGTCCAAATTTATGACCCCCAGAGGAATATGGAAGATAGGAGGCTTGATCTAGACTTGATCAAGGAGAGAAGAGAAGACGCTGAGATAAGGCATGCAATCTATCGGCAAGCGACTACCGGGTTTTACAACCAAAAGGTGAAGCAAAGGCCAATCGCCGTAGGGGGACCTAGTCCTAAAAAAGACTTGGCAAAAGCCTAACAAGCTCCACCCAAATTGGCATGGCCCATACAGGGTCATTGATGAAGTTATCCCCGGAACCTATAGACTAGAGGACCTTGAAGAGGAACCCTTTTCGAACCCCTGGATTGCAGATCATTTGAAGAAGTAGTATCAATAATGTAATGTCCTATCGGACCTCAGTTGTAATGAATGTGTTGCTCCAACAGAACACTTGGAATGTCAATGAGAATATTATATTATCTCTTCATCCTATATTTGTTAATGATAACATGATTAGGGTATCCTTGTTGAACCACCCTCGGCTATGATGATGGAAAATGGTGGGGACGACCCCCCATTTACCCTCAAGAAAGACGAGGGGGACTTATTCAAGTTGGTGATAAACAACATCGGCTATGATGATGGAAAATGGTGGGGACGACCCCTCATTTACCCTGAAGAAAGACGAGGGGGGACTTTGAAAACATCATTAAGTTGGTGATAACAACCCTCGGCTATGATGAGGGCAAATGGTGGGGACGATCCCCTATTTACCCTCAAAAAAGACGAGGGCGGACTTTGAAAACATCATTAAGTTGGTGATAACCACCCTCGGCTATGATGAGGGAAAACGGTGGGGATGATCCCCCATTTACCCCCAAGAAAGACGAGGGGGGACTTGAAATTTAAAACCATTAAGTTGGTGATAACCACCCTCGGCTATTATGAGGGGAAATGGTGGGGACGACCCCCCATTAACCCATAAGAAAGACGAGGAGGGGCTTGAAATTTAAAACCATTAAGTTGGTGATAACCACCCTCGACTATGATGAGGGGAAATGGTGGGAACAACCTCCCATTTACCCTCAAGAAAGACGAGGGGGGACTTTGAAAACATTAAGTTGGTGATAACCACCCTCGGCTATGATGAGGGAAAATATTGGGGATGACCCCCCATTTACCCCCAAGAAAGAAGAGGGGGACTTGAGTGATAACCACCCTCGGCTATGATGAGGGGAAATGGTGGTGGCGACCCCCCATTTACCCTCAAGAAAGATGAGGGGGGACTTTGAAAACATTAAGTTGGTGATAACCACCCTCGACTATGATGAGGGAAAATGGTGGGGACGACCCCCCATTTACCCTCAAGAAAGGTGAGGGTGGAGTTAATGGGATGGTCAATTCAAAATATCATGAGCTAAGATAAATCACGCAAGAGGCAAGCATAGAAGACAGGAATATGCATTATATTATAAACTAAGTGTTACAAATTCTTGTCTAACAAAAATACAGTACAAAAATATTTGTTACATAAAGAGGGTATGGGCTATAGACAGCCACCCTACTCAGCAATATCTGCAGACAAGGTTTCAACATCAATCATACGAGTATCTTCAGTGACCAAAACAGGCTGATCCTCAGAGGTGCCGATGCCTTCGATGTGTACTTGAGACTCTACATGGGCTAGAGCCTCAGCTATGAGAGGGTCTTCCATCTCCACTGCTTCAAGAGGGGGACGGATGGAAGACACGACATCAGCAAATTTTAAGACGACCCACCGACAGGCCGTCTTAATTCCCCTCTCCAGGTACTCAAGGCTAAAGCCCTGGAACTCATCAGAGAGCTTGTAAGCCTCCACTGCATCGGGCCCGACTTTCTTCACTGCCTCATCAAGTTCAGCCTTGAATTGGTCCCCCTGGTTGGTCAAGGCTTCTGCCTTTTCTTTGATAAGGGTTTCCTTCACATTCAGGTTAGCCTCGTGCTGGTTTGCCAGCTCACCTAGGACCCTGGCATGCTCGGTACTTACACTCTCCAACTCCACCCTCACAGTCTTCAGATCGGCCTCATGCTGAAAACTCTCTCGGCCTTATGAACTTCTGTTGATTCTCAGCCATCCACTTGGTAGCCGAGGTGAAGGCGCAGACAGACTGCATAGACAAACACATGTTAAAATGGGTTGAGGGAACAATTCATGAAATGATAAATCAAAGAGAATGAGGTCGAAAGAGGTACCTGGGACAAAGTGTGCAGATCGTAATCATAGACCTTGGCCGGGAGCATCTTTGATAAGAACTCATAATTCACGACCGAGGGTGCAGAAAACATTGAGGTTTTGGTTGTCCTCAAGTTGGCTATAAGGGACGAGGGCTCAGCCTTGAGGAAAGCAAGATTCTGAGACCAATAGACACCCATGCTAGAAGAGGAGCTCGTCCCCTCAGTGAGTGCCTGAGACATCTCAGCCCTCTCCCTCGTTCGTGAGTCAGGCCAGGAGCCCTCAAGAACTTCGGGCTCCTTACTTTTGCGACTGTTTGAGGTCGTCTCATCTTTCGTCGGCCTTTGTCTTCTTCTGAACCAGCTGAGGCTCTTTGCCCTTTTTTTTTCCCAAGCCAGACAGTAAGCTTGGAGAAGTCATCTCCTAGAGTTGGTCAGAGATATTTACAGGATGACCTGAAAAGGAGACGATATATCAAAATGATACAGTGGCAAAGATGAAACACTTGGAGAAAATTAAAATTGAGCAAAAAACCACTCACATAATTCTGTTAGGGGCCGACCCTCAGACTAACTTCTTTGAGGAAGCGAGGGGTCATGAAGTCTTCAAATTTGGTAATTTTTCCCTCTTTCCCTAGTTCCCTCAGGTAGTCAACAATAACCCTCTCCTCCAAGTTGAGTCCGGGGTCTGATCGCGCTTTCATTCAAGGGTTGGACCATGCCTTGGGGACCCTCGGGTTGTCTTCCATGGGCTCATCCCTGATGGGGAATTCCCAATCCCTAGAGATAAAGAAAAATCTTTTTTCCAGTCATGATTGGAAGTTTGAGCTACGTGAAGGAGTTTCTTATCGGACTTCCTCGTCCTCAGATGAAAATAGCCAGGTTGCTTGGACGAGGAGGTGATATTGTAATAGGCTATGAACAAATAGGCCGAGGGCTCATCAATGAAATTATTCTTCCAAAGGGAGACATAGCCGAGGATAGTCCTCCATGAGTTGGGAGGAAGTTGAGAAGGATCAAACCCAAGGGCAGATAATATGTCAACTATAGCAGGGTGTAGAGGGAACCTAACACCTACCCTCAGCATCTACTCGTAAACAACAATCTCTCCCTCGTCTTCCTGAAAGACCCTCTCATCTTCGTTTGGGACCCCATACTTATATTGGACTGTATACCAAAGAGATGCCTCCATAATAAGAGGTCGCAATCCTTAACTGACGATACGTAGGCCAAGGCGCTAGAAGTGTCAACTTCACCATCATCATCAGAACTCTCATTATCGTCCCCGGATCTCGCAACCTCCTCGCCTATTGGAGGGCCATCTGGAAAGGCTACTTGAAAAGCAAGAGGGGACAAGGATGTCAGAGGAACATCCTCTGCATGATCTGTCCCCTCGGCATGTCGGCCTGAGTTGAGAGTTGATGTCTCTCTCCTCCCAAAAGGACCAAAACTCGTTGGTGATGATGCTCTCTCATTAATTTCTCCCTCGTATGACTGACTCTCGGCTTGACGACAAGATGACCCACAGGACTCAGATGGTATTATTGTGGCTAAAGGAGCGGGGAAAATGGGTCATACCCAATTAGGGTCGGCCCCTCGTCTTTGCTCCTCCTCCTACTCTATTCGTCTAATCTCAGCAAAGAACTTCTCTCTCAAGGTTTGGAATTCCTAGACTAAATCGTAAAGTCTTCTAAGCATTAAGGGGAAGACCCTACACTTAAAAGGAATTTGTTTAAGCTAGCTATAAATAAGTTTACAGTTGACTAAGTTTGACTTTTGGATTAAAACCAAAGAAATAAAGGGTTTTGATCAGGAACACCAAAGAACAAAGGAAAATATCTTGCCGGAGAAGAACGCCAGAAAGTGCAAGAAAACCCAAGGAATGCCACAAGGGGGCACTCAACCACCACTAAAAGATGGGGGATGAACTCTGAAGAACCTAAAACCTAAATGTTGCCCTATAACCACCACTATGAGGTGGGTCTACTCGACGAAAAAGGAAAGCAACCAAGAAAAGAGGGTAAACAAACCCAAATGCAAGAAACAAAATGAAAATAGAAGCTAAAAGAGGAATCTATGGCAAAATAAGTTACCTGAAGGCGAAGACGACGGCTGAGCGAAGCTTGGCGCAGAAAAAATCGCCGAAATGGCAATGGAGATGTTGAGAAGCTAGAGAGAGAAAAGCTAAGGCGCGAAGAAGAAGAATAAAATAAATGACTTCAAAAAATCATTCAAATACCTTGTTATTAGTGGGCCCAATAATCAATGCAAAACACAGCCCACGAGGATAGGCATCATTAGGTCACAAAGCCCCAAGCTGTGTGCAGCCGCCACATCTGGGAAACTTAAACGAAGATGGACACTTGATGATATACAACTTGACAGATGTCACTTATCTATCTGACCACCCACTTGAAAATTCCAAGGCAACATTACTCCTCTACCATCTCAACAAAAATCGATGGCTAAGGAGTAGGGGTGATTGATATACCCATATATACCCACAGCCAGGCCGAGGGTGTCCTCCACCCAGACGAGGGCTCAGGACCAAGATGAGTCCAAAGACCACGGCCCCGCTACGGGAAGGATCGACCAGGATGACCCTTCAAGGGGCCGACCCCTCATCATGGCCCAAACGACCGTTAAAGGGGCTGACCCCTAGCTTGGCACAGACGACCCTTCAAGGGGAGGACCCTCATCATGAACCGAACGACCCTTCAAGGGGCCGACCCCTCATCATGGCCCAGACGACCCTTCAAGGGGTCGACCCCTCATCATGGCGCGAACGACAGTACGAGGGGACGACAGTACGAGGACACATTCAGTCGAACCCAATGCCAGCATCAACTTTAGCCTCGGCCTGACATCTTAGGCCAAGAGTGACGTCATCACAAGGCGTGACTTAGGAGACGCGCGAAACAGTGCGCGTGAGACTCATATAGCACGTGGACTAGACCGTTATAATAATATTATCCCCTCACGTGAGGGAACATTATGTCATCATTAATCACTAGTGGCACAGTCAGGTGTCAGCAGGGGATTGGCTAGATCATCATTCACATGCACCATGCATGCTTGGGGGGTACACTACTCCCCCCAAGCCCTATATATACTTGTCACCTACAACCCTGCAAAGGGATCGATGATTATAACCCTAGCAAAAATTTGCTTGTACGCTGTAGAGAGAGAGAGTGAACTTATGTGCCTTGTATCCAAGGCCATTAGTACCCATATTTAGTGGATCACACACACTCACAGTGGATATAGGCCTAATTGGCTTAACCACTATACATCATTGTCTTATTCCTCTTATACTCACCCCCTTCTATACACTTACATGCATATACATCTCTATGGCTGCCATTGTTATTACTGTTCGAGCTCATCATCACTTATATGGTGGTGCTGAATCTTAGCTTCATCAAACACTATGGTGCAATACTTTAACTTTTTCTTGTGGGACTTTATATTCTCGACACATGTTTCATGTGTGGGGTGACTTAAGTCTAACATGTGAACATATTTATATTGAATGACGTTAAACAATTGTGTCATTGGATCATATATAGCTTGCTATGATATCATGATAAATATTGGAGCATATAATCTGAAATCAATTGGCAATAAGTGGAGGACTCCCCATGATCTTATAAATTTTGGTACAAAATTTTTATTATGTGATGTGAAACTTCGTATCTCAACACGTCCTCTCACGTGTAATGTGGCTCGTTTGAACTCCGATACCATAAATATTAGAACATTCAATTAAAAACCAATTGATTATGATTGAAGAGGCGAGCGTTGGATTGTAACTTATCCATCCCTTCTCGGTAACTACCCCTTCTCCCAAAATACCCAACATTAATTTCTTTACAAAAGTAAATCAAACTTTCTTCCAAAAATAATTTTTAAAAAAATACACGAACTTCTTTTTTCCAAATAAAAAAAATGCTTTGGAAAAAAACACACAAAAAAATAGTTTGAAAACAAATGTGGATGATGAATAGTTTTGGAGAGGGGAAAAAAACTGTTGACCTAAAAAGAATATTTTGGGACATATATGTTGGAGAATGTATAAGTTAGTAGTCAACCAGATATCAAAATTGTGGCCGAAAATATTGACCCAATTGCATATAAACAATCGACCGTTTTACAGAACACTCTTTGTCCTGACAGGTTAATATATTTATGAAAAATGTTAGGCACACCGGGTGATTGTACCGGTTTAATACCGACATCGCTTTATTTGCTTGTATTATAGTGTGGGTCCTGCACCTATATTTCAAAGAGACGTATAATAATTTTAGTATATCATATATATATATATTTGGATACAGGTAATAATATAATATTATGTATGTACATCCTCCCTATATGCACATGAAGTCAAACTCCAAATATTCTGTTATATATCGGTAAAGGTATATTGGGCTTACGAGTTCAAGCAACTTTTTATTTTTTAATTGTTATATTTAGGTGTTCTTGTAAGCCCAAACACTTTATAAACTAGTTTTTAGCGGTTATTTTTGGGTAAACGCAGCCTTAATATTTATAGAAAATCCTAAGGGGCGGAGGCAGGTATGGGCTCGGGAGGGGGGGCGCCAATCCGCCCTGTTTAAAAAAAAAAGAGGTTAATTTTGTATATTTGAAGTTCAGCCCACCCTGTTTCTTAGTTTAAAGTATTAGGGGACAAAATCTAAATATGAAAAGTTATAAAACAAACAGTTTGAAAACAAAAACCATCCGCCTCTTTTTAGAATTAACCCTAAAAACCCATTACCCTCTTATCTTCTCATCTATCTCTCCCTTTTCTCCTCAACAACCGGTCCGCCGACCCAAGCAGCCCCTGCCACCACCGATCCACCGCCGCCCCTGCTCATCTCAATCAATGTTATGTTCAGTTCAACAAACAATAACAACTTAACAAGTATATATCCCTCTTTCTTCCTCTAAATCTCTACTCTAATAAATTAATTTGTCGATGATGTTGTTAATAATGATTTATTTGTTTTAAGATTTTATTATTTGTGGTAGGTTGCACCATTTTTTTAGATTGTTTTATAAATCTAATTTTTTTGATTATGTGTGACATTTCATTTGACTTTCTTAACTCAAATGATAACAATGAATGTGCACTACTGTTTTTTTATTAACATTAACACCACTTTTTAATAAAGGAGACTTGAATAAAAACCCTAAATAAAAATTAGCCTTTAATATGCTGTCAATGCCAAAAAATAACCTCTATATGATTATTATTTTTTGATTAGATTATTAACTAATTTATATTATTGCTATCCACTATTTATATAATCGTTAATTAAGATAATATTTTATTATTTTAAAGTAATTATTTGGTAAATACTAAAAAATAATATAAAAAAATTGGCTCGGGGGGCTCCGCCCCCGAACCCCCGAAAATTACCCTAGAGGTAGCCCGCCTTGCCAATAAATCGTGGCTCTACCACTGCTTAAGGTGACCTAATTTTAGAACTCAATTTTAAAACTTAATAATGTGACATTTAATAGTGGCATATCATTCGGTGTTACCTTTTCCATCAATAACTTAAGTTACAACAGACATGCTCAACATGTGTCTTGTTAAATTTTGATACTCATATTGATATAAAAAAGAATATAGGTACCAAGTTTTTTTTTTTTTTCAAATTTCTCTCTCAAATGCATTAAAATATTGAGATTTCGTAAATTTAGGATCTATTGTAATAGGTATTCGAGCCACAAACATTTTATTTATAATTTTAGTTCTTATTTTTTAATAAAGTCGCTTGCACAGACCCACATTCATAAATCGTCAACTAATCACAGCATGTCACGTCAATCAATCGACAATTTGAAATAGGAACTAAAAATGAAAGTCAAATATTTATTGTCCCATATCCATAATTGATATTATTTTAGGTCCTAAAAATATATAAATTATAAAATATTATACCTAAATATAGGTACATAATATCACTACTTAAATTTATATAATATGATTTGAGTGTGATGATCAGTTACTAAACTAACATTCCATGGGCACGAAGTTAAGGTGCAAGGAGCAGGAAATTGTTTTCCAATTCCCATACCTAACATTGACATTTACTTTGTCTTAAAAAACAACAACATTGACATTGACTTTGTTTAATCCTTATTATTTAATTATTACACATTTTAATAAGACAATGTTAACTTTAAATTGAGGTTGGAAAAGTAGTTGAGATGAGATTGTGGAAGGCAAAAAATTGGCTGAGTTTAAGTTGTAGCTGATCCTCAACGACTTTTAAGAAAATCTTTTGATTTTTCTAACTCCAAGAGAGGTTTGTGAACGTGAATAATTAGAAAGGGTAATAGCTGTCATCACCCTATCTTCGACTTCCACCCTCCCTGAGACTGAAATTGGACAGCCGTTGCTTATAGATCTTATTTTATATACGAGACTTGTGAAATTATATTAAATATTTGATGATATATTTTGTACCTGATGTAAAAATGGATTCTTGTTTACAGATCACACATTATTTAACCAAATCAAGTTATTGCTCATTATGTTTCTACAAAAATCTAATTAGAATGAAAATTTTTCACAACTAATGAAGAGATCTTGATGGAATTGCCACATATAAAATCGAAGACACACACACATATACACATATACACACACAGACAAATTTCTGGAGTTTTATCGTTTCTTCCCAAAATGAAAATAGGGTCAATTAGACCGAACTCCCTTGAACTATAACGGTCTTGCAGATAGCCCCCTATTCTAAAAATTCCAACGAAGAACCCTTAAACTATTAAATTTTGATACCTAACACATTTTCGTTGAAAATGAGTTGATAAAAACATCACTTTATCCATAAAAATGCGAAATTTTTTATGCATATTTTTTAGGTCTCGAAATTCAATAGTTCAGAGGGCTAGTTATTGATTTTTTTAGATTAAGGGGATATCTGCAAAATCGCTATAGTTCATGGGGGTTTCATATTATTTATCCATGAAAAAATGGACTTCGGTGTTGTTTGGCATACTTTTCAGAAGAAAAAAATAAAACTAATGATATGTTATTTTCGTATTTTATATTCCAATTGTTTTTTAAAAATATTTTTTTGGCATTTTTTTCTAATTCGTTTTTGTTTTTTTATTCAACATTTTGATTTTTTGTAGTATTTTTATTCTATATTTGGTTTCCTAGTATTTTTATTTTATTTTGTTGATTTACAAGAACTTTGAAGCTTCCATCAATGACTACTTGAGTGTGTGAGAGAAAAAGAGAAAGAAGAGAGATAACTAACCCTTAAAATAACGCATTAATAGAATCTCTATCTCTATATACTCTAAAATGCAAAACAAGGCATTTATTATGCTTTGCAATTAGCCTATCCACGTGGCACATCACTTATAACTGAACCTTGCCATTAATGCTACCATATATACTGACGTTTCGTTTTTTAATATCCTTGAAAACCCAAGAGATCTTAAAAATGAGAAAACACAACGGTACTTAAAAATGTGAAAACCAACGGATCTTGAAAATCCAACAATATATATAAAGTGAAAACCCAACAGATCTTCACCAAATATTTATAAACCCAACAGATCTTCAATTCTTCCTAAGCTTGCAAGTTCTTTCTTTTCCATTTCATTTTTTAGAACCCATTTCATTGTTTTAAGTTTTGCAGATCTTCAATTTTTCCTAACCTTGCAAGTTTTTTCTTTTTTCATTTCATTTTTTTAGAACCTATTTCATTATTTTAAGTTTTGTAGACCTTCAATTTTTCCTAAGCTCGCAAGTTCTTTCTTTTTCCATTTCGTATTTTTAAGTTTTGCATAAACTTTATTTTTTATGTTTGGTCAAGTATATTTACTGACTTGATTCGGTTAGGATATTCAATGATGGTGGAAGCAAATTTTTAGAGAAGTTGATGCCACAAACAATTGAAAGCTAAGGAGAGAACCAAGTTTTTAATAATTATTCTTAGTAAGGTTAGGGACTTGGCTCATTGCATGCGTCGCATCTTCAATTTAGATACACAGTTTTTTTAGTAGTCATTACTCTTTAATGTTGTACCAAGTTAACAGCTTTATCTGTTGTTATATTAAAAACTGTAATTTTGCGTGATGGAATGAAAGCCCATTTTCTTCAAATTATATATATATATATATATATATATATAAATTTCTGTATGTAGACTCACTTTAGATTTTATTTGAACTAATCTGTATTGGAATTCATTATGTTGTTACTCTAAATATATTTCTATAGACTCCCAACATTCCTCTATAGATTCTAGCTTTACTTGGGAATTTACAAAAGAATAGTTCTCCCTCTCTCCAAATTTTTCAATGCACGCAACCTCAATTCATATGATTTTGAAGGTTGGTGGTGCATTTAAAATCATAATTATATGATGAAGCATGTGTCCATATTTGATGAGGCTTATTCTATTTTTGCTTATCAAATACTTTGATATTTTTAATCTTTAACATCATGGGTTTTTAAGGAGGTTAAATCCTGTCATTTTTTTGTCTTCGCATTTATTATGAAGGAGGTTAAATCCTGCTATTTTTTTGTCTTCACATTTATTATTGTCATTCTTAGTGGATGTGTACATTACGTTTTTTTTATCAATGTAGTTGGTGTTCTTAGTTATACAAAAAAGTAGAATTAACTTAATCAAGCTTTGTTGGAGGATTAGGCTTTATTATAAGGAAGTATAATTTGCAACGTTAGAGGATTAGGCTTTGTTATACAAAAATATAGAATGAAATTATTTAGCCTAATGGATATTGAAATTCTAAAATTATTATATGATCAAGAATATGATGATTTTCATTTATAATATTTAGTTACAAAATTAATAGTTGTATTATATAGTTAAATTTAAAATTTGCTCATTCTCGAAATTATTCAAAAAATGAAGCAACCGCAATTGTTTGCCTTTTTTCGTAATTTGAAATTTTATTTTGATTATATTTTAAAATAATGTTACCTACGATGCTAAATGATTGGGTTCTAATGAATTTAGTTTGATTTTCGATCACGCATCGCGTGGCTTACATGCTAGTCCGATAAAAAACGAGTGCGAGTGTTGATTGATTTTTGGGGGGAATCAATTCCTAAACGACAATAACTAGGGGGTGTTTGGTCGAAATAGGGGTGTTAATTATTTCTGAACTTTCATTTTCTGATTTCTGATCCGATTTTTCCGACTTTGGCATCATTTTTACTTTGCTGATTTTCGAATCATCTTATTTCCAAATTTTTCGAAAAAATTGAATGGAATTTGAAATCATATATAAATTTTTCGAATTTCCAAAATATTAATATCTTTATTTATTTTTAAAAAAAATTACATGTCACTTACTAGCTTTATTTATATAAAGTGTATTGTTTGTAAGTTACTAATCGGGATCCTCCTTTTCAAGCAACCTCAACCATTAATATCCTCCAATAAATACTAACTAATTACTCTAACCTTATCTTTACTTTCACAAAACAAGATAAGGACAAACAACTCCTCCCACGACCACATTCTTAGACAATGTTTAAGTTACTATGAAAGTTGATTGTAATTTGTTATTTATGCTCTCTTATGATGCTATTACACAATTAATGTATATTTTCAACTCATATTTACCTGTGATTGGAATGAGATATTCGAAAAAAATTAAATTTTAATATTTTTCAAAAAAGATAAAAATCGATAATTTCAAGTTTTTCAAATACTAATTTTTCTGAAATTTCCGAATATTCTGAACAAGCCGAAATGGGAAAAAAAATAATTTTTTTTATATTAATATTTTTCGATTCGGAAAGGATTTTAAAATTTTGATTTTTTTTCCAAAAGCTACTATTCCGATCTAATACCCTAGGTCCAAGTAACTCATATATAAATTATAGTTTTCGTTTACTAGATGGAAGTTTCTTAATTGGCTCTTGTTTATCTTTGTAGGATATTGAACAAATGAAATTTGAGATTGGAAAGAAATATGAAGCCCTCGTTAAAAAGAAGATAGAACTAGATAGGGAAATTGGTGATCTAAGGTGTGCCATGTCCAGATTGGAATCCAGACCTCATCCACCACCACCTGTGGGTGTAAGCTAGCTTTATTTGTTTAAGTTTTAATATTGAAATTTGACTTACTGAAAATTTTATTTTGAGCCTAAGTAAACTAAGCAACTCTCAACATTTTTTTACATTCAAATTTAAAATCTGAAGTTTATATTTGACTTCTATTTTATTCTAATATCGAAATCAAACTAATTCGTACATGTTTTTATAATCAGTATCACCACTTCATGAGATTCTGAGCCATTCAAAACCAGTACAAAAAAAGGATTGTTTGGGATTCGGTCGCCACTAATTATTTGATATTGACTTTGAACCTCACAAAATTGATTTTTTTGCATTTGACGCTTAAAATAACTTTTAGTGGCGAAAAGTTTCACAAATAGGCCTGTCAATTGAGCCGAGCAGGCCCGAAGGCCGCTCGCTCGGCCCGCAAAATTTGGACCGAGATTTTATTGAGTTTGAGTCGAGCTGAGTTTGAGCAGAGATATTAAGCCCGGATTCAATTTGAGCCGAGCGTGAACGAAGCACTTTCAAACCCGAACTAGGCTCGGCCCGAAATAATATATATAAATATATATTCATATATATATATATATATATTCTTGTTTAAATATGTTTTTTAGTGCTGAAATTCATATTTTATTGCTGAAATATGAATTTTATTGCTAAAATATATATATTTTATTACTGAAATATGAATATTTATTATTGAAATAAAAAATACGTATTGGAATATATGAATATTTATTATTAAAATAAATAAATTCGTATTAGAAAATTCAATTCGGGCTTGCTTAATAAAAACCCGTTATACATTGTGAGCTGAGGTTGAACCAAGCACTCTCAGGTTCGTTCGGGCGGAGCTTGAGCTTGAGCGGAGTAAATTAAAATCGAGTGGAGCCCGAGCTCGGTCAACCCCAAGCTCGGCTCATGGAGCCCGATTGACAGGCCCAGTCAAAAATATACTTTGTAAACTCTGTGACACTAAAAGTGAAATTTAGTGGCCAAGCCCCTAGAACTTAAAATTACAGGGGTTAAAATGAGTTACTAATTTCAAATGGAGGTATACCCCAAATTATCCTAAACAATAAAAACATTCTTAAAATTATTTAACATTTAAAATACAATTAACAACTTTAAACTCTAAAGCAATTCAAATTGAAAATTAAGAGTTAAAAATAAAGATGAATTGCACCAGGACCCCGTGAATGATTGATTTTTTCACCCAACCCCTTTTCCATTAAAAAGGTTGATAAAACATGATTTTAAGCATAAAAAATGTTAAAATTTTGTTTAAAAAAGTCTTGGTGAAAAAATCAATAGTTCAAGGGGTCTTGGTGCAATTTACCTTCAAATAATTGACACTTAAATCTAAAATAATGGTTTTTAGGTATTTATTTGATTTATCCCAATGAAATATTTGAATATATATTTTTGGAGTTCAAATTTCCTCTTCTTGAAATTAAGAGACAATATTACATTTAAATGATTTAAAGGTAATACTACCATTGCCCTCTAAAAAGTTTTAAAATAAAAATTCGTCAACATTTTTTATTATGCATGTATGAAATTCTTACTTGTCAAACACGTATTGAGAGGGTTTTTTTTGGACCCCATGTGTACTTAAAACACCAATATACTATAATTTTTCTTCAAATACACGCTTAAAGAAAAAAAAACACTTTTGTCTTTATGATGTCTTCTCATGCTTTATATGTTTGTTGCAAAAATTCATATAAAAAAATCAACGCTTTTTATTTATAAATTGTAGGCCACGAGTAGCTTGGGAACATATGCAACCCTGAAAAACGCATTCGATAAATTGGTACTTCGGGTTAAGGACTTGGAACTTTGCTCGATAATGAAGCTCGTAAGTGGACTTTGTTTTATGTGTAATGACATTTAGATCTTTCATATCCACTCGCTAAATTTGATATCTTCTCTCAATCATTATTCAAAAGACATTAAATATGGAGAGGTTTACGATGAAGTTCACTGAATTAGAAAACAAAATAATGAATCTCAGCACCAGTATTAATCAACTCAAGGATGAATTGCTTAACTTGATGGTAAATTTAATAGTACTTTTAACACCAATTTAATATTAGAGTCATTTTTATAATATGATTGAATTAAGTATTCATTTTCTCGTTTGATCCTAGTTTCAAAAGGAACAAGAAATGGACAAGTTTCTGAAGAAGAATGGTGCATTGGAGAACACAATTATGTTGTTGGCTACCATTGAAACAATGGTAGGAATACATGTTTTTCCATGACTTTATTTTTTGGAAAAATTCAAATCCAACATCTATTTTCTTCTTTAGAAAATAAGATAGAGTACACAACACATGTCTTTGATATCTATTGGACACACCACGTGCCCAGTGTCATATCAAACATGATTTTAATAAAAATATCGATAAACACAACTAGACATTACTAGGATAAAAAGTAATACAATTGAGAAAGCTATTATATATTTTCAAATATTTTGATTTTAGTTAATCTCAAACGACGATTCACAGCTCTACTAGATCTCAAGAAACATTTTACAATTTTTTCTATCGCAAAAGCCATTTTGTTTTCATCTGGTGGTCTTAAAAATGAATCTCGTATTTTGAATCTATACTAAAACATTTTTTGTGCTCTTGTAATCCGTAGATAAATTATAAAAGTATATATATTTTGCGACATGATCTTGTCGTACCGTACCCTATTTTCTTTTTTCAAATTCATTGTGTGTGATATAAAGAATTTTTTTATATCAACATTCAAATTTCTAATTGGCTTATTTTTTTCTCGTTTTGATGTTTAGCCCGTAATAGATTCAACCAGGCTAGTACCTGAACATCAAAACCAAGTGCCTGAAAAGAAACGACCTCCTCGGCTGTCTCGTCATTATTATCTTTTTGTTAGCTATTTTGATCGGTATCAATATATGAAATTTAAGTTTTTTAATGGAGATAGTTACTAAATAAACCTTACCACTGACAATAAGAGAAGGCAAAGTGCATATATATGGTGTTTGGGGGGTGGGGGTGGGGGGCTTTGAAGTAATTCTTTTAATGTCATTTTAATGGTTACAGTTATCCTTCTGGGAAGGTGGGAGTGAATGTGACATTAATAATTAATAATTGTACATGATATATAAATACAATGTAATAGCATTACGAGATCAGGTTAAAGATTAATTAATCCAATTGTTTCACTTGTTATCGTTGGTGGAAAAACGTTATACACAACCTAGGAAGGTTATTTGTTGCTTCTATTTGAATCATCAGAATCATCATTATCATCCTTACCTTAATCCCATCATATGGGATCGACCACATGGATTCTCCTTTTTCCATTCTAGTATATTATATGCATTATTATCATTCAAGTTTAATTCCTTAAGGTCTCTTCTAACAATTTCCTCCCACGATAACTTAAGGCAACCACTTTTTCTTTTACCCTCTATTTCTAATAATCTTCCACTTGTTATAGAGGCATCTACTGATTTACGCAACACATGACCGTACTACCTAAGCCTACTTTCTCTTAATTTATCGCTAATAAAAGCTACTCCTAACTTTTCTCTCACACATTGGTTTCTATTTTTGTAGATAACTGTAAGACCCTCGATTTTTCACATCCGATTGATTAGTCCTGACATAAAATATTGAAAGCGCTAGAACAATTTATATCATTATCAGCCTCATGATAAACAGAAACTACAATAAAAAGAAATCATCCATAATAAAAATCTCTATACGGGATGACAATATAATAATTGAAATAAGAATAATCTAAAACTCCAATAAATGAATCCAATATATTGAATATCTTATTATAAATGTTTGGTGAATAATAGAGTACAATAAAAACCTCCTATGAATACAACTCTTGAATACAAATGAATAATTATAATGAACCAGCTACTTTAACTCTACGAATTAAAAATTTGGATCTCCACAATTTCAAGCCTGACTAGTCAACCCTGTTAAACCTGCATGTATAATAATAATTTTTGGGGGGGAGGGGGGACATTTTATAATTTTGAGTCAGCTTCCTAGAGTTTCAATGATATCTACAATAAAACAAAATAAGTGATACGTCCAATTTACGATAAATATGCCACTCGTCGGCTCTCACATGCAACATGTACATTGCCACTCATCAAATTACAGTACTATTCGCATGTGCCGACCCAAAGCATAATTATGTTATAATTCTCTATCTAAACTATGAAGGGATATCACCAAATTTATAATTTTCATAGAATGTAATTGACTCCTTAAGTAAGATTTGTAAAGATATGAAAATAGACTCGTCCAATACATAGACTAGTTTTAATTGATCCTATTAGAAACTTTCAAAGGTTAATACATTTTACATATATAAGGGTGGCTTGAAGGCAAACATTCATGCCTGAAAGGGTTAATGGTTTAAAAGATATTTAAACCAAACCTATATGGATAAAATTATATTTTTATCTTTTACACGATCTCTAACATCTTGTAGTTTGAACAACTCAACAAATTTATCTTGTTGATCCAGACTAATTATTTGATCCACAATATTAATAGTTAATTTCCTATAATTGCTATGGTAAAGAATTTTTAGTTGGACTTGAGGAATTGTCCAATCGGTTCAAATTATCTTTAACATGAAACTCTACTAAAGTCGAGTCTTAATAGTAGCCGTAAATACGTTTTCTTTTATCTCCATTTGAGAGATGTTAATACATGAACATAAATAACTAAGTGTAAATGATTAGTTAAGAATAAAATATGCCCGTAAATATTTTGCATTAAAAATGAATGATATATTGGGAAAAATATTTTATAATGAGATAAATTAATTAAATATTTAAAAAGCATTAATTATATCATAGAATTTGATTCAGAATAGTGGTACACATCCGTTAACGATTTACATGTAATAAAAAGGACCTTCAAAGTCAATCCTTGACAACATGGTCATAATACCAATGCCACTTGGGCGACGTTCCATACCACGATAAAGAATCATAGTTATATAGTATAATTAATGTTTTCAAAAGATTTCATCATTAAACCTATTTCATAAAACATTATTACTATTTTCATTTCTAAAGCTACTTATTTATTAGCTTTCAACCATATGTATTGTTGTGAATAGTAAATTACTATCCACGCCATGATAATAACTTACTATTCAATTGGTATGAAATTAAATAGTACTACTTTTAATGAAAGAAATAAAACAATAAAAATATCTTGAAAACAATTAGGAAGTGCAGAAAGTAAAGTTCACACACGCAACAACAAATATAAGTGATTCGACAACTTGCCTACTTTCAAGGAGAGGTTTTTTTTTTATTATAGTGTCTCTCAAATCCTCGGATAACATCTCTTTCACCCTGGGGTCTAGGTTTACACATATAGATGTCAAAATAAGTTATTGAATTGTACAAATAACTCAACCATCTTGTTAGATAGCTCGTAAGTGTCCATGAATATGTCACTGAGATTATTGGTAACTGATTCGAGCATACCTCGATGTACTTAAGTACATGTTAAATACACGGGAAAAAATAATTATCTTCAGTTGGGTCGGGCAGTCTATTCTGTGTTCTGGGCTGCTCGGTTCGAGTATTAGGCTTGAATAAATAAGCCCTCATAATTGGCCCTAAAATCTTTTGGTTAAAAAGTTTGGGCAATTGATTTTAAGTAAGTTTTAGTCCCAAGGCCTAGAATTTTTTTAAAACCGGCATGGAACACTTGTAATAGATGTGAGTTATCGAGGGTACGCTCATCTGAAGTTAAATGTCGTGGAGAACTTGTAATTTCCCTAAAGTAGCAAGGTTACGCTGGTGTATGATACGCCAGAATCCTCTTTGAAAGTCATGTTTCATCATCTGTGCGGAGTTCAAACTTTGTCTTATTATCTTCAACTGTCAGTTTGCAACTTTTCTTCCTTGTAATTGTTTGTTAAGCTTCATACCTTTCTAATCAAATATTTTTCTTCATCTTTTCCACTCGTAAGTTATCTTCAACTAATCTCTTACTCATCACTTTCCTTTTAGAACTTTCTTTTTGTTGTTGAGAACCCCTTTGGTAGCTTCCTTTAATGGTATAACCCTTACAAAGTTATGGGAAGATTATTGAATCCTGAAGTGATTGTGCCCTTGTCCCTCCAAGTGTTAAAGACATGGATGAGAAGCTCTGGATTCATACATTGCTTTTGTTCTAAGGTGGTCCAACATTCCCCCCTAATCGTATTTTTTTGAAAATTTTCAATTACATTAAGGTGGTGACTGCTCAGTATGTCCCCAACACTTGCAAGATAGTAAATGGGTTACACAGAATCAACAAGATGTACGAAACCAACTTATGGCTTTTGGAGATTTATTTTTGCTACACCTAGTCGTGCACCACTGTTAGTGTTCTACACTTAAGGAAAGGAAGGCCGATAGGGTTTTAGTTGTCAATTTTCCTGATTCTAACAAGAATTATTGGGATAAGGTCATTGTAGCAAAAAATTGGTAATATCCTCCCTTACCTGAGGATAAGAGGTACAAAGGACCCTTGTTCCCTGACTGGGGGGGAGGATCACATAGGTTGCTTTCTTCTTTCTTCTAAATTCTTGCTTTATATTTTCCTCTTCTACTTTTATACTTTGATCTTCCTCTATTTATGTGCCGCTCAGTCTAAGAACAAGGAGCCTAGTCAGGGACTAGTTTCCTAGAGGTGAGCATCCTTGATCGATAGTTTTTTTCTTATAATACACAAACACCACTATTAGCTTTATTTCTTGGTCGGTGAATAATATCCCAATATTAGATCTTATAGAAGAGGATGGGCATGGCCTATTTGATCCCATTGTGCTAGAGTAGGAGGAGGAGAAAGAAGAAGAAGAAGAAGAAGAAGAAGAAGAAGAAGAAGATTGTGAAGAGGAGGAGAAGGAGGAGGAGGAGGAGGGGGAGGGGGAGGAAGAAAAATAAAAAGAATAAGCAGAAGCGATGGTTCCTCTACGGAGGAGATTGATGATCAAAGATGTTAATGATCAGGAGCTGCTGTCCAATTGGGTCAAGGCCCTAAAGGGAGTCAAATGGGGACTCCTCTAGGTCTATTTGTTCCAATGCTGGAACAAAAGAGAAAGAAAATGGAAGAGAGAAGAGGAAGAGAGAGGAAGATAATAGAAAAGAAGAAGGGAGAATAAGAGAGGAAGAGAAGAGGAATAAGCAAGCCCTCAAGTCCCCCATGGGATTCGCCCACCCTCTATCTGTGACTGCCCAAGGGGTGACAGTGGCCAACACTCCTTACCATGCCCCGGGTCCGCTTGGTTGGGCGGTGATCGCATCCAATCGTGAGCATTTGATAAGACTAGGGTTAGACCAGCTTACCTTAAAGTCTTCTAAGGAGCTTGACTTAGTATGTGTTCTCCCTCTTCCGTTTTACCCCATTGTTCGACTTTTATATACTAACTTTTCTTCTTTTTTCTTTATAATTTTTATCTGATTTTACCACACTTTTGAACGGTTGCACCGAACAAGGAGATCCAAGAGCTTAAAGGGACCTATAAAGTCCAAACAGGACTTGTCTGATGCTCAGGTAGGCTTCTAACAGGAGAGAGAGATATAGGTTAAGGATATGGCCGATCTGAAGACGACCAACGACTGCATAGTCAGGGAGAAGGAAAAGCTTGTGCTTGAGAATCTGGACCTATCTCGGAAGGTTCAGAGGTTGGATGGAAAGGTCCAAAGCATAAAGGAGAGCATATACTCCGATGAATGGAATGCGGCCTATGAAGATGCTGAGATCCCGATAACTTATGCCAAGAAGATTTCTTTTAAGAAGGGTTGGGACCAAACTTTGGTAGCCGCTGGAGTTCCGTAGGGGTCTGATCTGTTCAAGATTCACCGCTCAGGTCCTTCTCCTATCACAGAAAAAAGAAACATGTTGGTTAGCCTGCTAACCATTCTAAAATTGAGTTAATTGAGGTTAGAGTGATTATCGATCAAGTAGAGATAGTCGGCGAGAGGGGAAAAAATCCAGAAGGTTCTGGGAAGGTGGAGTGAAATCCTGTAGTATTACGGCCTTTCCTAGATTTTCTCTAATGTTATAACATTTACCATTTTTTTCTTGTATGTATTGGTTGTAATACCCCGTATTTTTGTGGCTTTTAAATTTAGGGATGTATTAAATTTAATTGAGATAAATTAATTTAATATTAATTCGGAAAATGGTTTATTATTTACTAGCGCGAAGAGAGTTGGTAAGTATTGGAAATTTGTCGAATAGTACTACATGAGTAAAGTAATATATAAGATTGATTTTATAAAAAATGTCACGAGTGAATAAAATGACAATTATGGAAATTTAAGTTGGGATGCGCCTGTGTCGTGTCAGGACTAAATTATGACTATTAAAAGTGAATAAATTATAAGTCACTCGTATGGTCATTTTGAGTGTGCCAGTGTGTCCAGAAGGGTCGAGATAGTCAAAATAATGTACCCGGGGGTTTAGTTTGGGTCTCAGGGCATTTTTAAGCCTAATAAGCATCCCGGAAGGGCGTTTCGGACATTTCATATTTTTGGGTAATTAAACCCACGAATTTACAAAGGATAAATCAGATGTTAGGGGTTGTCATCTAGGGCTAACATAACAAAAAAAACAAAGACGCCCATGGGAGAGGAAGAGGAGAAGCGTTCCAAGGAGTTTTAGGCCAAGAACTCCATCGTTTGCATCGCCGTCACCACCAAATTGTAGATCACGCGAAGAGGAACACAACCACACCACTTTCTTCCACAAATCAGAAACAGAATTTCCAAGCAAGTATCTATCTTGCTGATTTCCAGTTAATGTTCCTTCCATGTTAGTCTAGGATTGAGAATCATATATTTTATTTGAAGAATTATCTGTTTTGGGGAGAAAAATCGCATGTGTTGTAGGGAGAATCTATGTAGCCTGAATTTTGATCATATGTAGAGGTCTTATCATGAAATTTGAAATAATATTGATGAACGAATTGAGGTTGGGTGGACTCTTTAATTGAAAATTTGGAAACTAGGGTTCTTATAAATTTATTTGGGGATTTCTTGTAATCTTAATGATTCTGGACGAATTAATGATTCTAGGAGGTTAGGAATGATATATAATTATGTTATTGTTAATTGGGATTGAAGATGAGACATTGGGAATTAAACTATAGAGGTTTTTAGGCTTAAAAATGGTGAAAAACGAGACTGCCAAAGGTTGAAGACGAAACAGTCCAGTTCGCGCGATGTCGCGCGAAGTCATTCGAGCGAGATGCCAATGTGGCGCAAAGTCGTTCGAGCGAGATCCATTCTGGTTCGAGCGAGAATTCCAATTTTTAGGGAATTTCCTATTTTGCCCCTATTTTAGTGAAGGGTTAATTTGAGGGAGGAAAACCAGTATCCGAGGAACCCAGAATAGTACAAAATTTTTAGGAGTTATTTAGGTGTAATGATTTAAATATTTGGGACAATGAGTTTACCCTAAAGATCACGAGAGTGAGATAATCGTAATTAGGACTTATACCATAAGGTAAGTGAGGATATACCTACTGAAATTATACTTAGTGAGATAGAGTACTTCGAGAGATGAGAAGTAAGTATAAAATAAATTATAAATGAGAATAAAGGATACATATCCGTTATGCGAGATAATTGAGTAATATGTGCTAAGAACGGATAATTATAATTATGGGTCGTGAGCGCACCTAATTTGGAAATGTGAATATTTATATATATATATGACTGTGTGATTGTACATATATTATATATCTGTGTAAAAAAAATCGTACCCGAGCTACTTGCTATCACGGGGGTTTCCGCGTTGGGACAGTCTTATCTCGAATGGGCCTTTATGGGGGATAACGACTTGTACCCTAGAAGATAGTATCCTTGATTACAGGCTATCTGAGTTATAGTCAGATGGTCCTAAAAGACGTGTGGGTATGTGCTGACCTTTTAGGACCGGGAACTATGCTTCGCCTCCATTTTTTTGTGTTTTGTGTTAATACAGTTCGAGAGTGATTTCGAACTGGCATTTCCCTTGGTTTGTGTGATACGGGGACTTGATAGCAGAGTATGGCAGCACCATAGATCTCATGTGGGGTGCAGTTAGTATATATATATTATATGTGTGACTAATATATATATATATATATATATATATATATATATATATATATATATACGTATATTATATGGGAAATTTCTACTGTGAGTATAAGTAGATAAGTAATGAATAAATACTTCAACTTTATTATAAGTGTTCGGGAAGTTTATAACGATAATGAGATGTTTTAAATTATGTATGTAATCCTTAAGAGAATGATTTCCTAAAGTAAATATCACAACCTCACTTTTCACATGATATAACCTTATGGAGGATAAGATAGGGAAATTGATGAGATGTATTAGCACGGTAGGTGTGCACACTAGATGAGAGGTGAGAAATCTCAAGAGAGTGTCGCATACTAACATGGTTGTTGCATTAGCAGGTAAGCATTTTAAATACTTGCTAAACTATTTTTAAACTGTTTTAAAATCGAGCTCTGACCCGTTTCCTGTTATCTCTTTTCTCTTGTGTGTATATATATATATATATAAGGTGCCCAGCCACAGGGGCGTCTTGCGTAGATTCTTTGGACTGAACGCGCTGCAGCTTATGTGGGAGTTGCAGGACATTACCTAGATGACCTCGATGTTGTATCTACTCTCATTCTAGTTCTGATCAGTTAGGGCATGTGTCTCCCGTTTCCTTACTCAGGTGGATTTATATGAGATTGTGTTCATTTATCTTTAGTATTTGTACTCTTTGGGATTTGATTACTGTCAGAATTGTTTTCATTTGTGGTTTTAAAGTTGGTATTGGTCTATATGAATGATTAATTTCATGGGTTTTTATTTTCGGTCTTAATAATTGTGTGAATCTTAAACTGTTACTTATTAAAGGTTTTCATAATTGGTTTTAATAAAATGGAAATAATGTTTTAAATGGTTTTGACACTTAGCTTAATTATTTAGGTTGTTTAAATTGAAAAATTTATTTCTGCGACAGTGATGCTAAGAATGAACCAACTGTTCATCTTGAATATAGTTTAATAAAGGACTGATCACCCGGTATTTAATGAGGCTGGGCGTTACATTGGTTTCCTCCTTCCAAATAACAAATCGATAAGAAAGAATTTTTCTTCAAGTGTTGTATTCTTTTTCCTCTTTATTGATATGTTTCTCCTTTTTGCCTGCTGATGGTTTTACATTTGTCATTCGTTGTTCTATTTGTAGCTTATCATTATGGAGGACTATATGTCTCCCTCATCAAACCTTGAAAAATTTCTGGGCCCGGGTGGGAGCGGGCAGGCTCACCGGGCCTTCTTAATGGTCTATAAACAGCTGAATGCGAGAAGCAACCTACAAGGACCAATAATATAGTAGTTGTTAAGATAAGTTTAATTAATGTTTGTTATGAGAGAGTAAAGGAATGATTTAAATGTTTAAATGTGAAATCAACTATGCTTCACCAACAACACTCTCCAAAATCCAAAGCAATAACAAAAAATTATAATGTACATCTTCTATTGTCTACATGATAAAATAAATATAAGCAATAACAATATCTCAAATAAGGGCTCATATTGTGTTCTTCCATAAAAAAATATGTTATTAACTTACAAGGGTGTTTTTCATCACAAGGAGGCTCATTTTATATATCAAATGTCTTATTTCATCTAAAATTTCTTCACATAAGTTCTTATATCTTCATTAATGTCCCCATAATAAATTTCACCAATTTTGGAAACAACTATCAAAAGTACTACCATTAAAAGTATAAGGTACAACCCTACTAAGTATGCGTAAGTTTCAGAATTTCCTACTTTAAAAGTTAAGTCGATATACATCACCTATTTCTAAATCTCAAATTATAAATTTCTATAAATGGGTTCCAAACCCTAAAATGCCATTTTTATACCTTGGGGACCAATATTCATTTTCCACAATTTATTTGTGCTCAACATTTATTTTCTATACATGAGAATATTTGAATTCACATAATTACAATCATAAATTAGGAATACATAATTTTTAAGAGTTCCTAATTGATTTTACTACTATAATTTAATTGAGGTGGATTTAGAAAAAACACATATAAAAGGAAAGGATTAGAAAGTCACTTGCTTCAAAGTTTATCCCAAACTTTAATTTAGTGTTGGTGAAGAAAACCTTGAATAGCCTTTGAAAATAGCCTTGAACCCCTATTTTTGAGATGTTGGTTTGAAGAATAAAATGTAGGGCTTTATTTTGTAGTTTTGATTTAGTTAAGTTGAAGGCTGAAATTTGAGGGTCTGGTAATTTGGGTGGTCTTCGGGAAAAGAAAGGAAGGGAAATGATATGATGACTTCCAAATGATTATTTTGTCTCCTCTAAATATGGTCTTATCTCTTCCTCTTAATTTAAAGCCCAACCCTCAAAATTTTCTCCCAGCGCAACATCCCCAAAATCCAAACCTCTTTTTAAAAAAATAATATTCACCACCACAATTAAAAAAGAAAGGAAAACCTCCATTTATTAAAACCCTACTCCTAGCCAAATTAGTAGTTGATGTTTCCTTTAATAACTCATTTACCAATTTAGACCTTTCATAATTCCTTAAGTCCAGCCTTTAGATCCAAGTAGTTAGAACCCTTATACTAAAAAAAAGGCTACAACTATTTCATTATTGCTACAATTTCCTCAAATGGAGTAACCATATAGTTAATTGTAAAATATGCGACGGTGTGTGATACCGATTTAAATTAATTCGCAAGTTTCCAATTAAACCTTACTTAATTAGAGTCTATTTTTAAACCAAACTAATTCAGCCCTTTAAACATGCAACTACGTGTGTGCGTGTGTCAAACCATAAATAAAGCATGCGACACAAATTTCAGGAAAAATCCTCGCAGGGCAAAAACCTTTTATTTCTAGAACTTTGACAAGTTTACAAGACCATTGACTTACATACCATCTTGCTTTCACCCACAAGAGTAACGCACGGTGACTTCATCAAAACTTCAAAGTAACGGCTAGAAATCAGTAGTGGTTCACATGCAGCTATACCTCAAGAACGCGTAGTCCAGACACGCAGTCTTCACAGTGTAGGTTATCCTCCCCACAAGAGTAACTTCATAGAGACTCACTCCACAATAATACCCAGCTCTCCGGTTGTAGAGTTCTCCCCACAAAGAATGAACAAAACAAAATGTGTTCTTGAACACCAAAATAATTCACCAAAGCATATGGGATTTTTGTGAATTGAAAATAAAAGGGATAAAAAACCTAAAAGAAGAAGTCAAAAAGAAATCTGCAGATTCACAGTTTTCTGTCTTTCAAAACGCTCGAACTCCTTAATGAAAACGAAATCATTTAATGAGTATTTATAGAAAATCGCGCCGCCTCGATCATTTTAGAGAAAAAGGGATCTCGCTTGAACGAAGTACATGTGTCATTTGAACGACATCGCGCGACATCCAATGTCGCTCGAACGAGATGGGATCTCGCTCGAATGATCTGAGCATCAAAATCGAGGAACGCTACGGGACTTAGAAAAATTACTCATTCTCAAATTTTGACGAAAAAAGTCCGCTCCAACACTTAGAAAATATTTTGAAAAAATATCCCAAAGCTCTAAATGCAAAGTTAAGGTATTTAAAACATAACCTTACCAAAGTAAACTTTTGCGGAGGCTTTTTGATGAAGAACCTTGATATATTCGGATTCGTCTTGATGTAGATTTCTCTTGAATTTCTTCGACGGTTGTAACGGTATATGACATAATTAATTATGATGGAAATTTATAAAAATATGTCTTTACAAATCTCCCCCAATGTCTATGTCGGAACATACATAAAAACATCCGAATTATCAATTACCAAAATGCCTATACAAATCTACCCTCCCATAAATCTAAAAACTAAAAAGGTACAAATTTGCAAGTTCTCAAACTTTTCTTCAAAAAACTTCATCAAATCTCAAAGCTTTTCTCATCAAGGTGTGCAACATAATGATCTTCAATCTTTGTACCTACACGCATGAGATAAAGTAGAAACATTCGTGACGTATCGAGTTTGAAATGATATAAGAATAAATCATTAATAAATCAAATCTCCCCCATAATGAAATAATGAAAAAACTCCCCCATAACAAGATAATTCTTTCTCCGTCATTTTATGATGTTCCAAAATAGACAGATAAGAAGAAACAATCAAAACATGGAGTGTCACGACAAAATGTATAGCAAACATGAATTAAACTACGCGCATACAAAGGTATATCTCAAAAAATTCCACAAACTTTTTTTGATTTTTCAAATTTTTCGTACGAAAATAAGATACCCAAAGTCACACACCATGGATTTAAACTTAAACAACCAAGTCATGGAAACGGAATGAATGGGTATGAACACATTCGATAGGTAAATAAACTCAATCAGTCATATGTGCACGATGAAACGAATGAACATTAAAAGTATCCTTAGGTGTAGAAATTGTTGAATTTAGATGACATCATCTTATGAAAATCCACAAATCAAAGTCAAAGTGATTTTCACACCAATAATGTCCAAACTATTTAATGTTTTTTCAAGACTTTCAAGGATGTGCAAGCCCGTTTTAAATTCCATCCAAACTCCCTCATGCATATTTTCTTTTAGAGGTAATCTAAACTCTCAAACATTGGAGAATTGGTGCAAAAACCTAATGGCCCCTTTTTGGCATGAATTTCTTTTTATTGCCTTTAATTTTTTTCGGGCTCTTTTAAACCTCTTTGGTCCATGGATAATAAAATTCCTCAATTTTTTAGGTCCGATATAACGGTCGCTTAGTATTTGCAAAGGTCAAATGTGAACCTTTCGCAGCCCTTCCCCGTTTTTAAATAAAGCACACAAACTCACAAACAGTTATTATATGCACAACTTTTTATCAAGTTTTATCGCGCTTGGTTCGTTTTAAGGACATGATTGAAGTGAAAACACCTAACCAACATGTGATAAACAAGCACAATAATCAAACAAATCTGTGCATGTGTGTAATAAAGGAAATCATGAGTAAAATGTGTAGGAAGTAACACTTAATTACATTTTATTGACTCCAAACATTATAAAGCACAAAGATGACGTGATATATTGTCTCAAAAACACTATCAAATAGTCATATGAAAAATGGAATGATGTTGTGACTCGGTCATCATAAGTGTTCATCCATAAAAGGTGCAAACAAAATACAAAAATCTTTTTGGATTTTCTCACAAATTTTATCAAAATAAAATCTTTTTGTATTTTTCAAAATTTTTCAAGAAAATGGAAGACAAACAAAAATGATACATACTCGAAATAGGCAAATACTGTCATCATGGAAAACATCCTATGCTAGTAAACAAGTCAAACCTCAATTGTTAGGTGCGGAGGGGGTTTTCAAAGGCGGTGCCAACTTATGAAAAACCTCCATCAGATTTTGTGAAGTTTTGACCAAAACCTTAACTTGCTCACATAAATGTGAAAACTCTCTCATGTAGTCTCCAAGAGAATGTAAAGTATCATGTGGTGGTGTATGTGTGGCATAAACACGTGTAGTAGAAAAACGTGACACATAACCCAACTTAAAATAAAATTCCCTAAGGTGTCCTCTCCTCTTGCAATGGGAACAAACATAAATAGGCCTAGGACCACCTCTCTAAAAAACTATAGGACATGCTCTCCTAACGGGAAACGTACGCCTAGGTAGGTAATTTTTGGGCCATGTGAATATATCACTAAAGTGGGAATCGTCTCGGATGCGAAAAAAGAAGTGGAAGCATCTCCATGACCTTTTCCTAGCCCGTCAACGCTACCCTTATCGGGATTAAGATCCACATTTTCAACCTTCTTAGGTGCGTTCTCAAAATTGGCTTTGACCTCCCTGGCACGTTCGAGATCACTCTCGATTTGGGATTCACGTGTCGTCAGAATAGACATCGTGTCGGTCAAATCACATTTTTTCTTTCTTAAAACCTCATTCTCTCTCTCCAAATCTAACACTCGACGAATTAAATCCTTATTATAATTCTTTGTTTTTAACGTCTCGGTGTACAAATCTCTAAAGGATTTTTGGAGCTCACTTTCATCTCCACTTTCACACTCACTTTCTCCTTCACTTGAAGCGCTCAAATCATCACTATCGCATTTGTATGCACTATTGTGGGACAAAGTGGGTGTGCTCATACGACTTGCTAAAAAAGCAACAAACTTCTCACCACTAATCACATCACCCTCACCTTCACTACTATCACTAAGTGTGGCGGGCATGACTACTTTCTTCCCTTTCTTTCTAAGCCACGTAGGACACTCAAACGACTTTTGCCCCTCACCCCCACATTCAAAACAAGTCACGTTCTCAAAATCCTCCTCACATTCCTCATCTGAGTCATTCTCTTTTTCCTTCTCATCGCTTTCTTTGGCCTTTCCATTCTTTTTATTTTTCTCAAAAAATCTCTTTTTATTGGAAGAATTTTCTTTAGAAATTTTGAGAAACTTTTTAAAACTTTTTACAAATAAGTCCATGTGATGAAAATCAAAATCTGCCTCAGAATCGTACTCACAAACTTTTTATTTTTTATTTTTAAAATGAGTCTTTAAATGAACGCATTTATCCTTAGCTTTAATAGTTTGGGGAAACATGTCAATCTCATAGGTTTGAAGATCTCCTACAAGTTCTTCCAACTTAAGTGATTTAAAATTTCCCAAAGAGTTCAAAATAGTGACTTTAGGAATAAAGCGTTCTGGGAGAGATCTCAAAATATTTTTAACGACACGCGTGTTATCAATCGCCACACCCAAATTAAAACTAGTGTTGACAATGTCCGACAAATGTGCATAAAATTCATCAAAAGTTTCGACATCTAACATAATAATGGTCTCAAATTGGGTGGCAATATTTTGCAATTTTGATTCTTTAACCGCATTTGTACCTTCATGTGTCAATTGGAGTACATCCCATACCTCTTTAGACGTGGTGCACGCCATAATTCGGCGAAACTCATCGGGAGTAACATCTCCAGAAATAGCACTCAAACCACGTGAATTAAAATTAGACATTTAAAATCATCTTCAATCCAGGCCGACACGGGTTTTAAAGAGGTGGTATTTTCAACGGTGACAGTGGGAGGAGTCCACCCTCTTTCACACAACAACTAAACATGTTCATAAATAACCTTTAATTGTGATTTCATACGAGCTTTCCAATATGCATAATTAGACCCGTAAAAAATAGGCATCATATTAAACGAATGTTCCATTGAAAAAATTGCGATTTTTCACAAAATTGATTTTTAAAAAAAATCAATATCACACGATTTTGCAAAAAATAGGAATACGCGATAAATTAGTGCAACCTGCTTTGATACCAATTTGTAAAATATGTGACGGTGTGTGATACCAATTTAAATTAATTCGCAAGTTTTCAATTAAACCTTACATAACTAGAGTCTATTTTTAAACCAAATTAATTCATCCCTTTAAACATGCAACTACGAGTGTACGTGTGTCAAACCATAAATAAAACATGCGACACAAATTTCAAGAAAAATCCCCGCAGGGCAAAACCTTTTATTTCTAGAACTTTGACAAGTTTACAAGACCATTGACTTACATACCATCTTGCTTTCTCCCACAAGAGTAACTAACGGTGACTTACATACCATCTTAATAGTGGTTCACACGCAGCTACACCACAAGGACGCACAGTCCAGACACGCAGTCTTCACAGTGTAGGTTATCCTCCCCAAAAGAGTAACTTCAAAAATACTCCCTCCACAATAGCAACCATCTCTCAGGTTGAAGAGTTCTCCCCACAAAGAATGAACAAAAGAAAAGTGTGTTCTTGAACACCCAAACAATTCACCAAAGCATATGAGATTTTTGTGAATTGAAAACAAAAGGGATAAAAATCCTAAAAGAAGAAGTCAAAAAGAATTCTGCAGATTTGTAGTTTTCCGCCTTTCTAAATGCTGAGACTTCTTAATGAAAACGAAACTATTTAATGAGTATTTATAGAAAATTGTGCCGCCTCAGTCGTTAGAACGAAAAAGGGATCTCGCTCGAACGAAGTACACGTGTCGTTTGAATGACATCGCGCGACATTCAATGTCGCTCGAACGAGATAGGATCTCTCTTGAACGACCTGACTGTCAAAATTGAGGAACGCTACACGACTTAGAAAAATTACTCATTCTCAAATTTTGACAAAAAAAGACCTCTCCAACACTTAGAAAAATTTTTGAAAAAAATATCCCAAAGCTCTAAGTGCAAAGTTAAGGTATTCAAAACATAACCTTACCAAAGTAAACTTTTGCGGAGGCTTTTTGATGAAGAACCTTGATATATTTTGATCCTTCTTGAGGTAGATTTCTCTTGAACTTCTTCGATGTTGTGTAACAACCCGTTCTTTTGAAGACAATAAAATTCCATAATTAAGTATAATTCGAAATTTGGGGAATTTCTTGAAATAGTAATTTTTGGGATTTTCGAGGATTTAATAATTTTCGAAGGGTGTTATAAATTATTTTGGGATTATATAGGTCGAAGTAATTTAATTATATGTCGCCATTGAGTAAAGCGATACGAGGTAAGATTTTTAATTGGAAAACCCTCATTTATTTATTTTGGGTTGGAATAGTGATTTGAGATCAAATACCTCGGATGGGAATTTTGACTGTGCCATGATTCTCTGAATGACCGAGATAGTCGAAAAAGAGTGTCCGATTGTCGAAAATGAGTTTCGGGTAATTTTAGAGTTAAAAGTAACTCGTAATTGGGTAAACGAGTCGTTTTTGGGTTTTAAGGGGTTAAAACCCTTTTCTCCTTATAAAAGGAGGGAGAGAGGTAGAAAAAGAGAAGAGAAGAGAGAAAAGAGAGAGAAGAAAGAGAGGAGGATAGAAAAGAGGAGAAAAATGGAGATTTCGGGCCAAACTCCGCCGGATTCAACTCGAGGTCGTCGGATTTTATCCACGAGGCAAGTGTTTACTTGCTTTATTTACTTTTTGCATAAATATCTCATACCGTAGTTTGGTATAAACAAACCCTAAAGATTTCAGGCTGGATTTTCGTGGATAAAACGGGTTTTTGGAAGTTAAAACAAATAAACCCCTAAAATTTTCTAATTGGAGATACCTAGAAATTTATTTGAAATTAATTGGTGGTTTTGGGTTCTAGGATGTTTAGAACCCTTAATATATGTGTATTTGAAGTTGGTTGAGGTTGTAGGACGTTGGGTGAGGCGATAAAAGCTTGGGAGAAGCTTTAATGGCCGAAATCGTCTTGGAGAAGACGATGAATAGTAACCCGTGACTAGGGGGCCATTTTGGCCAGGAAAAGAATTGATTTAGCTCTCGTCCAAAACACAAAAGTTGTAGATATTTTCGATACGGTCACGTGGGCGCTGACCGCTTATTTATATGATTTTTTCTCGATTTGATATGATTTTTACAAAATGGCAGCTCCGGATTGAAATCATCAACTCGGAAATCAAATCGGGAATTGGAAAAATAAAGGCTATGATTAGTCGTGTAGATGTTTTGGATGATTTTTGGGGTAGTTTAGAAACCCCGATAATGAATTTGGGTTGTTGGATAATGGATTTAAGGAATTTAGTTTTGGGGACCTGGTGTGACCGGTCGATCGCGCCCCTAAGGCCAGTCGACCGCGTCAAGGAGAAAGGGCCTACTGCTTTGTTTCGTAGGCTTAATTGCAACCCGCGGTCGACGGGGGGTCCAGGACCAGTCGAGCGGTACCCTGTTTTCAGCCCAAGATTTTGGAGATTATTATTACTTCTCCTTTTTGAGTCTAAAGTTTAAGGGCCCTATAAATTAGAGTATTATAGAGGGTTATGTCCTAAAGGACTTGAGGAATTGGGAATATATATATATATATATATATATATATATATATATATATATATATATATATATATATATATATATATATATATATATATATATATATGTGTGTGTGTATATTCACTTAGAGTGAATTAGTATAATTGGAGATATCCAAATGAATCCGTAGATGGGATTTTGGTATATATTACTTGTTAAAGTAAGAATATATTTTGGGTTTAGTATCATGCATATATGATTGCATGATTATGATTCTTTGAGAGAATCTTTGGGATTATTGGTCATCGGTAGATGGTTTGGCAAATATGGCCATTTTTATATATTCAGGTAGGAATATATAGTATATATATATACTATGTGATTATGTATATATATGATATGATATTAATGATTTTGAAAATATATAGATGAATATTTTCAAAATGGGAAAAAGGTAAATGATTTTCATAATTAATAAATTATGGTTACACACCTCCCTAAATCGCTATCACAAGGGAAGTTGCGTGCGTTATGGTGATGCCCCCTGGCTAATGAATGCAGGGTGAATATAGTCCTATAGTCCATATGGACGATTATTTGTACTGCGCTGGTTAGGTGATTCTGGGTGTGGTCATGACTATCCCGCAGGCATATGGCCGCTTCCCGACATTGTTAGGTTCCCAGGTTGCCTTGTTTGATAGGCCCTGGAAGATGATATCCATTTAGGGGCGTGTCCAGTGGGGAAACCCGGAGGGGCGGTCTTAGTTTTATTATAGCAATTTATGATAATAAATTGGCTTTAATTTACATTTCCTGAGTATAAAAAGGGAAATGGGATAAAGGTTTGTCTTCGGTAACACTCCCGGATGGAGGAAGGGATGTGGAAGCATATGATATGATCAAAGCATTTTTATGATAATGAAAATGGCTTTGAATACATTTCCTGAGTGTAAAAAGGGAAATGGGATGATATAAAACGGAAAAACATTTTTATGATAATAAAACTGGCTTTTAAAAGTATATGATTTGTTAAAGCAATTCATGATAATGAATTGGCTTTTATATTTACATTTCCTGAGTATAAAAAGGGAAATGGGAAGTTTTGAGAAAATGAAAAGTATTGATAAATACTTGATAACTCTCAGTCCGGGAGATAGATCCGGATGTTTATGGTAAAATGTATATGTATATATGGATGAATCGAGGACCGAGGGTCTAATGGATCTCGACGATCGACCTTGCCGCATAGTAGTGTATCGGGGGGGTTCCTTGTTTGGATTTCGCTCTGCGAGACACCACACGCACGAATATGGCAATGTGTTGAGACTGGGGAGAAGTTTAATCCTTAGTGCTCTAATATTATTAATTCTTATGGTATATATATTTATATATATCTTTCGGTACTGAGGGACTGGCGGATCTCGACGATCGACCGCGCCGCGTAGTAGTGTATCGGGGGGGTTCCTTGTTTGGATTTCGCTTTGCAAGACACCCCACGCACGAACATGGCATAGCGTTGAGACTGGGGTGAAGTTTAGCCCTTAGTACATTGCTTGGACTATCTAGGGTTGATAGTGGGTTGGGTGATAGACTAGTTTAGCAGGGTAGCTTGACTAGGATATTTAGAGGGACGCGCTAGGAGTGCACTGTTAGTGGAGAGGTGAGGGGTATCTCATGGGAGTGTGATACCAAACTTAAATATGAGATAAAACCTTTTTCTAAAAATAAGGCATTTATGCACTTGCTAAATATTTTCAAAACTCGGGCTCTGACCCGTTTATCTACTTTTCCTTTCTTGCTATATTATATATATATAGGTGTCCAGACACAGGGACACCTGGATGGCACTTCTTTCGAGTCAGACGTCTGCTGCATCAGCTGTGGATGCATGCAGGATTTTCAGTATTCGCTTCTATCCTTGTAATCTAGATAGGAGGTACTGTATACACATTCGGGCCAATTGTCCAATTTCATTTATTTATTATTTTAGTACATCATTCGATATGGTTGTATATTTTGACCGAGTGTTCGGTTATTTTATTTCATTTCAGTTTCATTTCCGCAAAACTGTGTGGATGTTTTATTTATTATTGTTAAAAAGAGTAGTAAAGTTAAAATTTTGACACCGGCCTAATAGGTTATTAGTAATTAAATGGATTTTCAACAGTGATGCTAAGAATGATCCATATGAGACTCCTGTTTTAATTTAATATTGGAATGATCGTCCGGTATCTTATTTAGCGGGGTTGTCATAGGTTGTAACGGTATACGACATAATTACTTGTGACAGACATTTATAAAAATATGTCCTTACATTGATAATGGAAAAATGGGCCCCAAATAATAAGTCAACCTATATTAGCCCATAAGTTTAAATATAGGGCCCATATTTAAAAGCTACGAGTCAAATATGGGACCTATATTCAAAAGCTATTCATCAAATATGGAGCTCATTAACAAAAAAATGAGTTAAATATAGCGGCCATCTTTAAAAGTTATAAGTAAAATATATTATTTTACATTTACATGGAAATCTAATACTTACTTGGATAAAAAAAATGGGTTAGCATAGCCCATATTTGGTCCAACCCATAGTTTCACCAATATTACTTACAACCGCAATCTTTTATTTGTTTTAAAACCTACAGCTATATGCCTTTTTAGAGACGCAATTATTTGGGACAATTAAACCCAATTAGACAATATTAATTCTTAGTGAGTTCCCAAATCTCATAAAGAACCCAACCTTCATAATTAAATGAAAATTATCATTCAGCTGTAACACCCCGCCTATTAAAATACTGGGTGGCCAGCCCGTGATCAAAATAAAATGTTGGTCTCATATGGCTCATTCTTAGCATCTCTCTCAAAAACTTTTTAAAGTATTAACCACCTAGTAATTTAAATACACTTGTGCTAAATTTTATCTTTCATTAACTAACAATATGCGAAAATAAATAATAATTAAACCATTAACACAAACTGATAATTAAATCAAACATAGATGAATAATATAAATAAAGATGACCGAATCAACTATCGGTTAAACAATAAAATATTATAGTAAACTGAAACCATAACCTTGATACACAAGGTCAAATAAATAACTGAATACTAAACCTAAGGGCGACATGCCCAAATGAGTGCTGAAATAAAAAAATCTTATACTAGGAATACATGAACAAAGCGTCTATAGCAAAGTCGTACAATTTTCACATGAGTAGCGGATGCGCATCCCTGGATAAAATCCTCAAACTAGGTGTCCCTGTGGCTGAACACCTAAAAGGTGTTGAAAAAGATTTTGACACGAGTTAGAGCCCGAGTAAAACATTTTGAAAATATTTAGCAAGCAGTTAAATTATAATAATTTAATATGCAAGCACACTCTTCATATTTAAGCAAGTGTCGCACTATCTTGAGGTATAACTCACACCTCATCTAATTTGCACACCTAACGCTTGCATTCTAACCTTTCTAGTTAGGCCATCCCACCTAACTAGCCCTAACACACCGCTTTCTACCACAGTATTCTAACCCGAGTATTCTTACTTTGATTATTAAGTTATCTTCTCATTAACTTATTAATCGGTTCAACTATATTAAATCATATAACATTAACACGAGTTATAAAGGAAATACCCTTTTTAATCATATAACTTTCACACTAGTTATATAAGAAGTTCCTTTTTTTAAATCATATAACTTTCACATTAGTTATATAAAAAATACATTCACACTTATGTATTAATCATGTATATAATTATCTACTCGTATTATATATGTACTAGTATAATACAACATTCACACACGTGTCTCTTATAATAACCATACATTCCTGAGTAATAACTCACCGGATGCTTTCTCTAAAATGCTATCATGTCCCAGCCATGCTCACTCTAACCCGGCCACCTCGAGTTAGACTCGCTGACACCGAACTTGGGCAAAAATATCACAAACGTAATGGAGGCGGTCATATTTCCCCCGGGGAGAAACCGAATTATACCCAAAACGTCTCACCTCAAAAAATAAATCACTCAATAAAATACTGGATGATATGACCTGGGGACTATACTCTCCACGCATTCACTAGCCAGGACATTCACCCACATCACACAACCTTCGATGATAGTATTAGAGGGGTATGTATTCGAATAAATATCAATCACATCAATATTTATAAATCATACAAATATATATATATAATTAAAGTTCGGCTAACTCGTTCCTAACACCCATAGCACTAGCACAAAACACCTGAGTGTCTATCTGGTTCTTATTTTATTTAATTTCACACTCATTAAATAATTTAGCGCAGCTTCACTTACTAATATCCCTGGACTCACACAATCGTCCAGTAATTAAACCATTATGAACTTAATTTATTCAATTCATTAAACATGTGTCACACATTTTTCTTACTTCCTAGTTCTAGTGATATTCATCCATAATCATTAGGAAACAGGTCCCATATTCATTTTCACTAAATAAATAAGCTTCGAATAAATCCCCACAATGATTAAATATATAGGTTAGAAGACGTTTTGAAGAGTCCTCAAAATGTAAAACTCTCTAGCTAAAAAATATGACCAATATAAAAATCCCGCTTATGGCAATTTGTCACACTTCTAAAGCGTGACTAGTTTTGTCACGGATCTGGAGTGTGACTAGCTTTTGTCACGAATCTGGAGCATGACTACATCAAACCATTTTTTTCTAATCCCGAAGCTTTCCAACTTCAATCCAGACCTCAATTAAATAAATACTGTATTTGTTTCTTCTATAAACATGTTTTAATCATTATCATGATCTCTAATTTAAACATCATTAAATTCTAACTTTCCCTAAAAAAATTCGATTTTGGTTTATTATGGTTCGTCCAATTCTCAACTTAGATTCGATCTCATAATCATCAACTAATTGAACTTAGCATCTGGAGTTCGAATACAACATTATTCCAAAAAAAATTGATACAATTCCATCACTAATTAAGTATTAATTATACACAAAATAAACCAATTACTCCAAACCTATCTTATGTTACAACCCATCCCAAAATGAATTTTCATCATAGCCACTATGATATGAATTGAAATATTGTAATTTATATTGAAAGCAACCTAACTGCTAGCGTAACTAGGTTTTTACAGTATGATTTCGTTGTAGGTGGTGAATTGGCAAAGAACACACCCGAATCCCCTTTGATTTGGCTTCCAAAAGCTCTCCACTTTCTTCCTTTGTCTCCTCTTTGTTTCTTAGGGTTTAAAATAATATTAGTTACTGCCCAACCCTCTTATACTTAGGTTAAATACTGTAAAATCCAGAAATTAAGCATATGGGCCAAGCCCAACTGACCCAAACACCCCGTGTGGGCTTGGTTATGCCTAAAATCTCCCGAGACCTAATGACTACCCCCGGATACTCTTTTTTAACTATTTCAACCCGTTTGGGGTCAATCGTGCACTCAGAATCATCATCCGAGTCACTTTACTCAAAGTCTCCATCTTGATCTCCAAATAATCTCTTTCGACACCCGGTTGAGATAAAATACCACCACGTCACTATCACTCGATACGACGCAAAATTAATAACTTAATATTCACTTAGTTATTATTTTTCATAATTATTAACCATTAACTCTCCCGATTAATATTTTAATCAACACATAAAAATTAATTCAATAAAATTATGACACACTTGTAATTTAAAATTATCCCAATCAATTAAATAATAAATATTAAAAAATACGGGGTATTGCATACTTCCCTCTTTCAAGGAATTTCGTCCCCAAAATTAAGATGTGCTTGCTGTGAATAACCCTCTCACATCCTCCTCCTTCTCCCACGTCGACTCGTCCACAATGTGGTGCCCCCACTAGACTCCAACAAAAGGTACCATTTTTTATCGTAGCTTATGCACACTACGATGAAGTATCATCACTGATCTCTCCTCATAAGAGATACCTGGGTGTAAATCGATCTCTTATATTGGAACATGCAAAAAAGGCCTTCTTGCTCCTCCTATACTTCTTCAGCGATGACACGTGGAACACACCATGAATCCGTTGCAGATGTTCATGTTGGACCAACCTTTACGTAGCTAGTTCCACCCTCTCTATGATCAGAAAGGGTCCCACAAATCTCGGCACTAGCTTTACTTTCTTGTCGAACCTTATGACCTCCCTTTTTCAAAGGTAAATACTCACAACAATTTATGACCACTCAAGTCATCCTTCAAAACTTTGATTCACGATGACGTAACTCTCACTACATAACTGAACTGCACGAAACTGATGTAGATTAACTAAATCCTTGCCAATGGACCATAAATCATCTCGAGTACGAGAAACTTGTTATTCCATACTTTTAAACAAATAAAACGTGGGTGACAAAATTTTCGTATGATGCCTCAGAAGGTGTTGTGCAGATAATAAACTGCCATAAGTTATCACGTGTAGCTTTATCAACGGTATTTAATACTCTCAATTATCCACGAAGCCAGAATATGTATCTCTCTATTTCTCCTACAACCTAGTCGCTTCCCGTCTACCCATCAGCTTATGGGTGATACGTCTAGCATAAGATGTAACTTCATCCCCATCGCCTCCTGACACTCCCTATCAGAGGTGGGACTGAAAGGCTTTGTCTTATTTCATAATAATATTGGATGGAACCTTGATCCGGCTCACTTCTTCTTTCAAATAAAATGTTGGACATACTGCTCGATAGTATAACCTGTCCTAAAATAACAATTATTCCATTTTGGTAAGTTCATTTCACAATCCTGAAGGAAACCTTAACCTCTACACGATTTTCGATATCCTAAATATGAATTTCACCAATCATGCGCATCAATCCCATCATTGGGACCATTAAAATCATGAACATTTTGGTTGATAACATCGAATCAACCTTTTTCCATGCCTAAACGGTATGACCTTGAGACAACTGCACTATGTCTCATTCAACACCAATCTCCGTGCTCACCATTTCACATCAGGCGAAATATCTCACTCCTTTTTTTTCATGGATATACCAAAAATCATTGCCTTTGCGTATGCTATAAAACTTTATTTCCCCATTCCTTTATCCTGGACGATTCTAAAATCAAACTAATCAGGGCGCCCATACACCCTATATCCCATGCATTCCAGCATAATTATCACTAACGTCTCGTACATAACATACTTATCTCAAGCTCAACCCTGCACTCTCGGTATGGCTATATCACACGGGTATTTTTGATTACCCCACAAATCGCAATTTAATTCTTCTATATATTGCCCCATCCATCAACTTGTGGTGCAAAAGTTTTCTAAGTGCTTCCTTCGCAACACTATTCGGCTCCATTGGCCTTATATTGTAAGCAATTTACGATCCCTTGACACTTCATATTGTGTACACACGGTGACACCCTCATTGCAGAGACTTGGACCATTTTTCACTCCAATTTACACGGTCCAATGTAGCCTTCTCTCAAGCTACGGTGCATTATAGCCGCAAGTATATATTACATGGTTTGTTCTCATTGTGTCGTTTATGCAGAGACTTGACCCATTTTCACCCCAATTTAATTGGTACAATGCAATCGTGCAATGTTTAGTTCGAGTGAGTTGTATCCATAAGTGTGTATTACACGGTTTATTCTCACTGTGTGATTTATGTAGAGACTTAGGCCCATTTTCACCCTAATTTACACGGTCTATAAAAGTCATGAAATTTCTACGTACGGTGAGTTATAGCCCTATGTATATAGTACACGGATTGGTCTCACCATGTGGTTTATGCAAATACATAGGCATTATTTTTCACCACAATTAACACGGTCTAATGTAACCGTGAACTGTCTAGGTATGGTACGTTATAGATGTATGTATATAATACATGGTTTGTTCTCACTGTGTGGTTTATGCAAAAAGTTAGGCCTATTTTTCACACCAATTTACACAGTCTAATGCAACCATGAACTATCTAGGGATAGTGAGTTATAGCCGTAGGTATATAGTACACGGTTTGTTCTCACAGTGTGGTTTATGCAAATACTTAGGCCGATTTTCCCCCCCAATTTACACGGTCCAATGAAACCGTGATTGTCTGAGTGCGGCGAGATGCCACCGTAAATCTGTATTGCACGATTTGTTCTTACCGTGTGGTTTATACCGAGACTTAGGCTATTTTTTACCCCAACTCATACGGTCCAATGAAATCGTGGTTATTTATAGGGCGGTGACACCACATTGGGGTATTAGTATCATGGTGACACCACATCTTAAGTTGGATACCTACGGTTATTTTCCACCATATAGAAATAATGCATGGTTACATCCCAACGTATTATTCTATGCATAACCAAGTATTAATTTATAATGTAATTCAAAATTGTTAACATTCAAGCACATAAAATGTGATAATTCGGGCACATAAAATTCAAACACATAACACATAACACAATTTTGTTAACAATCAAGAATGTGATAACTCAAAATTATTTCAAAGTTGTTAACATTCAAACACATAACACAATTGTTTCAAACTTGTTCCAACATGTGATAATTAAAAATTGTGCTAGTTTACAAACAAAATTTTTAAAAATATAGTTACATTCAAATTGTTCTAACAAATTTTGTCAATTTTCTCTTTAAACGCTTCTTCGAGGGGGTTTTGCTCGGGAGCTGGATCGTTCCATGGCTTGGTTCGAGTTTTTTGACCCACTGGTGTCTTTCCCTTTTCTGTATGTGCGTGCATTTCCTTGGCCTCAAGAAGGGTGTCAAGCGTTGCACGTGATAGTTCAAGGACATCTGTAACCTCCTGATCCGAGCCTCCTTCAATAGCAGCAGGTTAATGGCTACATCTATCCCCTTAGCCTATATATAAATTATCATTAAATGTGTTACACAATTCTTGAACAAAGGAAATTAATTTACGAATAAATTTCAAAACATTTACCATTTTATCTGAGTACTTTAGCTTCGACTTGCGTATTCTATGCTCGGAATTTTGAATGTATCGATGAGATCTTTCTAGGTACTAAGACATGTACCCATCCATGCATTCCCAAGGCATGGAGCTCACCACGGCTGAACGTTTGGAATCGGACAAAACATGGCCGACCCAGTGAAGTTGATACCATTTCTCGATATCAAACTTTAATTTCTATTGGGCCTGGGTCTTCCCCCTCTCCTCTGACAAAGGGCGCATTGGAAGTCTAGGAAATATTTAATCACGTCTAACCTGGCATAGGACCCTCTCTTAGAAGTAAGGTTCCCCGACATTATAGAAAATAAGTAGGAAATTGTACCATGAGACCTCCTGAAAGGGTAGGTCGCACTTTTTTTGGAGTAGGGATCCCATACAACCTAAATGTATTTCCAAATGTTAGTACGTTCATAAATAAAGAAATAAATACTGAATTTAAGACAACTAATACTTATGTCTGAAGCTTTTAAATCATCTAAGGTTTTCCTTAGCTCCAGTTTCTGTTCAAAGGCATCCCGTGACACTATTTGCGTCCTCCATTTGCAAAGATGCGACTCGCTATACTGGAGTCGATAATTCTAACCCCTGGACAAATTGAAGTGGTCGTATATCCACGCCTACAGTCAAAACAAAATAAAATTTCAATATAGACATATTAATTAGGAATCATTATATTACAAAACAAAATTAAAAGCATGAGTTAAATTTAAAATATGTACCACGAGAAGGGGAAGATATCCGGCCACCTGCCAAATATCTACCCGAGAGGTAATCCCCAACTGTCGATATACATGGGCCAATACACCCATCCCCCAAGGATAGTCTTTGCATTTGCAGACCTTTCGCAAAGTCTAGAAGTATTACACTGGTACTCGGTTGCCCGATTTGTCCAGTAATAACAAGCAACCGACCATAAAAAGAAAGTACCCCCTAGCAGCTTGCTCAATCCACCTCTTCATAGCACCTTCCCCCTACTTCTTAACCCTCCCCTTACACAAATTCATTATCCAGTCAAAAAGAACAGCTTATACAGACTCACTCCTCCTTGGCCTCCTCCTCGGTACAACCCAAATATTTAGTAATCCATTAGATTTGGGTCGTCTTCCCCTCGACTTTCTTCAAAACAATACAGTACACCAGTTTACCAACTATTAGGATTTAGAGGAGATGGTACACATCATTTCGGGTGATGGTCATCTCGTCGAATGACATATGAAATGAATTTGTCTCTAACTGCCACGATTCGATGAATGCTAATACCGATACATAGTCTATGTACCGATAGTAGTGTTTAATCAGATTGTACAAATTTGATTTCCTCACCAGCTCTATAACCTGCTCATCCTCTGTGGCTATGTCCCACTCAACAAACTTCTTGTAGTGGTACGCGCGCTTCATTATTCCCTTCTCCTCATCTTTATTTCAAATAGAATAACCAATATGGTTAGGATAATTTTTCAGCCGTTCGGGGATATTTTGCATGCACCCCTAAAGTATTTAGGAATTCTAGTGGCTTGTTTTTTTACGGGCTTTCTTCTCAGGCGTTTTCGAGGTGAACGATTGGATTTTATCTTTCGAGGAAAAATACTCATCCTCTCTTACTCTCTCTCCTTCGTCCTCTCCTACCCCTTCTTCCTCCCCTCCTCTCTCCCATTCTTCCTCTATCTCTCTTCATCTCCTCCTCTCTCTCCTTCTTCTTCTATCTCTTCCTCTCTCTCTACCTCTCTCTCTTCCTCTATTTCCTCCTTTCTTTCTTCCTCTCTCTCCCCCACTTTCCTCATCTCTCTCTTCCTATCGTGATTTATCTTCTTCTTTCTCTTCCTCTTTATCTCTCACTCCTACCTCACCCCCTGCACTAACGCCAATCAAATCACTTACAACCCCCTCAACTACTTTCTCAATTGACTACCAAGTAGCACCCGCCTCAACATTAAGTAAACCTCCTATCACTTGGTCAAGTACTTTATCTAACGAACTCGTAGGAGAATATCATCTGCTTGAATTAGTGGCCTCAGTGGAACTACTACGACTAGAGGAAGATACAGTTGACCGTACTTCCGTAGCCGCCTCCAACCTCCTCTTCGGCTCGGATGCAATATGAGAATTTTTGCTTCTCACCATTTATATGACCTACATAAGAAATTAGCAAATTATATTAGCAAATGATCATTGGTACCAACGAAGAAACAATAATTGGTGAAAGGAATACATGCGTACAATAGAAATATAACTACTAAAACCTAATTACTAAAATCCCTGAAAACAAGTAATTACTAAAACATAATTAGTGAAACTTATTTGTTAGAAACAATAATTACTAAAAATACATGAATCTATGAAACCGAAAATGAATTGGTACTTTAAGATATTACAAATAAAATTAGAAACAATAATTAGTAAAACCTACTTATTAGAAACAATAATTACTACGATTGATTGTGAAAAGAATCATTACCCATTCGAAATTTGCTTTTTAATTGCTGTTACTTTAACATAATTAGTAAAGCCTATTTATTAGAAACAATAATTACTACGATCTATTGTGAAAAGAATCATTACCCATTCGACATTTGCTTTTTAATTGTTGTTACTTTAACATAATTGATAAAACCTATTTATTAGAAACAATAATTACTAAAAATACATGAATATATGAAATAGAAAAAACATTGGTATTTACGGCAAGAATTGGACGTGAAAAACAATTACACGGTTGGGTATGGCCGTGAAAAGGAAACCACGGACGTCTTTGACCGTGAAAATAGGCACACGGTTGTCTTTGGCCGTGAACATAGACACACGATTGGGTTTGGACGTGAAACCTACAACCACGGTGATAACTGAATGTATATGGTGAATCACGGTTGTATCTGACCGTATATTATTGTCACCTTCGGTGAAGAAAAACTGTAGGTGCGGACTAATTTTTTTCTTTCTTTTTTTCCAAATCTTTAAACCTTAGGTTTTTCAAACTGTGTTAAGCCCTAGGTTTGTTCGCGCAAATGGATTATATTTGCAGTTAGATTAATTAGGGTTACATTTTAATAAGTTTATAATGGATTTCTTATACGTACTTTGCATGATAGCATTTAATACAAAAAATGAGAGCATGACAGTAATGGAAATAAGGTTTAATGGTATAACATACCAGAAATGAAGCTTGAGGGTAATTACTAGGGTTTGGGAGAAAAATTGAAGTTGAAAGGTTGAAAGGTTTGAGAGAGAAGTTAGAGATAGAGAGGGAAACGTAAAAAGTGATTTTTTTTTTTTTTTTTTTTTTTGGGGGGGGGGGGGGGGGGGGTATATGGGTGGAAGTTAATGTGGTGTTGTGTGTTTTTGATGTATTGGACAAATATTGGTTACTTATGTGGTGTTTTGGACAAAATGGTATTTTGAAAATATTTTTTTGGTGTATTTATCATGGCCCAAAATATATTCACATGCATTAAAGTAAGGGCACATGTCAAACTCGGAGGACATTTTAGATTTAGGTAAATTTTAGCCTTGTCCCAATTAATTCTAACATAATTTATTTTGGATATTAATGTTTAATATAGTAATATTTTGGATATTAATTTGGTTGGAATCAGTCAATGATTTGATTGTTAATTTACAATATTTCTCGCATGGAAGTTTCAATATACCTTACATTATTTAAGTCATATGGCATTTGACCCCATTAGATACATTTTTCATAAAGTTTTAAAATGTAATGTTAAAAAGCATTATAATTTCAAGAAATAAAAAAATAATATGATTTTAACATTTCAATTTGGTTTCGCAGTTTTTTTATTAAAAAAAAGTGATGCTAACCAAAACCATAATAGGCAAAGCCTAATATTACAACGCATTGATTATCTAAAAATTCTTTATTTTACATTTTCAACTTTTTATGATAATTATCCAACTAGTTCAAGTCTCCCATTAATTAGAAAGAACAAAAAATAAAATTTAGGTATTTTCCAATGACAAATCATTTATCTTAAAATACTAACACTAAAACTTTTCATAACTATAATAATGAATCACGGTATATAAGTTGTTATTAAGAGAAAATTATTGCGTTAATTAATTTACTAATGAGAAAATTCTAATGACGAATGAGTCCGCATAATTGTAAAAATAATATTTTTTCACTAATATAAAGTACAATAAAATCATATTCCATCAAATAGATTGAAAAAAAATGTTATACACTTCATGAAAAAAATATATTAATGGAAAATTTTGAAATTGTATTAAACTAGTGTTTGTTACACAATTAATGTCATTAATTTTTCAAGAATGGCGGCAATAACTTCCCAAGTATTACTTTAGAAAAAATATTAGGTTTCCCCAAATATTTAATTCAAATGAGTACAAAAGTATTTTCAATTTGAAAGATAAAATTTTATTATGAATTTTTTGTTTAATTGAGTTTATATATAATTAGACACTATGATAAATAATAGATCTTTCAACGCAAAACTCATTGACTATGAGTGGAGGGGTATTGTGATCTTAAATACTATGGTGCAATACTTTAACTTTTTCTTGTAGGATTTTATATTCTCGACACATCCTTCATGTGTGGGGTGACTTAAGCCTAACATGTGAACATATTTATATTAAATGACGTTAAACAATTGTGTCATTGGATCATATATAGCTTGCTCTGATATCATGATAAATATTAACGCATATAATCCGAAATCAATTGACAATAAGTGGAGGACTCCCCATGATCTTATAAACTTTGGTGTAAAAATTTTATTATCTAATGTGAAACTTCGTATCTCAACACGTCCTCTCACGTGTAACGTGACTCGCTTGAACTCCGATACCATAAATATTAGAACATTCCATTAAAAACCAGTTGATTATGATTGAAGAAGCCAACGATGAATTGTAACTTGCCCATCCCTTCTCGTTAACTACCCCTTCCCACAAAACGCCCAACAATACTTTCTTTACAAAAGTAAATCAAACTTTCTTCCAAATTTTTTTTAAAAAAAATACACAAACTTCTTTTTTTCAAATAAAAAAAATGTTTTGGATAAAAACACAAAAACAAAATACTTTGAAAACAAATGTTGAAGGTGAATAGTTTTGGAAAGGGGACAAAAAAATTGTTGACGTAAAAAGAGTACTTTGGGACAATTATGTTGGAAAAGGTATAAGTTAGTGGTCAACCAGATACTAAAATTGTGATCGAAAATATTCACCCAATTTCATATAAACAAATTGACTATTATAGAACACTCTTTGTCCTCACAGGTTAATATATTTATACCTATATTTCAAATAGACATGTAATAATTTTAGGGAGATATATCAAATAGTCCCTCGGATATTTTTTAATACCCATTTAGTCCAAACTTTTTTATTTTGCCTCAAAAAGTCCTTTGCCACATATTTTGGAGAGGGAGTGCCGCTGGCGCGGACCTCTAAAAATAAGAGGATATTGAGTGCTTGAGGGACTAAATGAGTTAAACTAAAAATATGTGTCCTTTTTAAAAAATATATATTTATAGTAGGGACTAATTAATAATTGACCCATAATTTTACTGTATTATACTTATATATTTGGATACACATAATAATATAATATTATGTATGTACATCCTCCATATATGCACATGAAGTCAAACTCCAAATATTCTGTTATATATGGGTAAAATTATTTTGGGCTTAACAATTATTAGCTACTCAAATTAAAGGTTTTAGTTCAGTTTCAAAAAATACTTACGAGTTCAAGCAACTTTTTATTTTTTTAATTGTTATATTTAGGTGTTCTTGTAAGCCCAAACACTTTATAAACTAGTTTTTAGTGGTTATTTTGGGATAAACGCAGCCTTTATATTTAAATGAAATGCTAAAAAGACCTAATTTTAGAACTCAGTTTTAAAACTTAATAATGTAACATTTAATAGTGTCATATTGTTTGTATTAATAATTGCAGAATAAACGAAATAACCCAAATTTGAAATAGATAAAATTAGAAGGACTTATCGATCGAGGTTTGTGTTCGACACAAAGTCCTAAAGGTGAAATTGCTCGCTGATATTTGTAGCTATCAGCCTCGTGAACATACACCTCCCAGGATTCAACGATCAGATTTACACACCAGCTTTGTGTTAAATCTTTGAACTCTCAGGATACTCCAGCACTCCCAGAAAATTAACGAAAAATTAGAAAATAGCAAAGGTATTTTTGCAGATAACGTGAGAGAGAGATTTTTTTTTTTGATGCTTTTTGACTCTGTAGCCTTTTCTTAAATAAGGGAAATGGTAAAAAACGTGGGTAGAGGTTTTAGCCAACTAACCCACTAATATCTCCACTAACAGGTATAGTGGAAGAAATAGTCAAAGACTTAAAACGGTTTAAAAAATTAAAACGATTTTGAAAAGATTTAATGCATATCAGAAATCCCCAAGAGCCCAAGGCCCAAGGCCCAATCTTTGACCCTAAATAATTAGTGTGCTCCCTAGGACTTGAACCCAAGACCTCATGCACACACCCCCACTAACTTACCACTTGGCCACTCCCACTAACTTATTTACTTTATTCAAAATAAATATATATACTAACATACATACCCAACAATCCCCCACATGAATGAAGTAAATAAATTAAATAAAACGACGCTCTGGAGTATCATAAGGAGTGACGTATAAGGCAAAGGTGTCATTTGACTTGAACCTTTGCTTTGTGATGATCTATTGAGTTTACCGGTTGATAGTGAACTAATGTCTTGAACTATTTCACCGCTGTTGTAAACTTAAGTCAATAGAACACACACGTGACTCCAAAAAATCATCATCGAGTTCCCACAGTTGTGCTCGTTTCGGCCTTGAGCATGCCCAGGTTTCTTGAGTGCTCTAGAGAATCAGCCTTAATTCTCATAGGAAGCGGCCCCACTACCACACTCATATAGGTGCTTCTATCAAGAGTGTACTGTATCTCACACCCTACTGAATAACAGCTATAGAAAGCATTAAGAGATTGAATCTCATCCTCCATCGATACAGAGGTACTACATCATAGGAATGGGTTTTAAGTAAAACTTAAATTTGTACCCCCACAAATCACTCGTGTAACTTTGTTATCCCATTGAACCCAGATCTTGGGATCTCCAGTCATATGGGTTGGGTTTCCATTATAGGTGATTTAGATATTAATAGGCTTCAGGCCCATCCCCCTCGATGTTTGATAAACTAGTTCTCTAGCTAGCCCTTTAGTCAATGGATCCGCCAGGTTTTCCTTTGACTTGACATAGTCGATTGCTATAACTCCATCTTTCAATAATTGTCTCACTGTGTTGTGTCTCCTCCTGATATGTCTAGACTTTCCATTGTAGGAGTTATTATGTGCTCTTGCGATTGCTGCTTGACTATCACAGTGAATGGACAAGGTTGGAACTGGTTTAGGCCACAAATGAATATCTAATATGAAGTTCCTTAACCATTTAGCCTCTTCGCTTGCTTTATCCAACGCTATGAACTCTGACTCCATAGTGGATCTAGCTATGCATGTTTGCTTGGTAGATTTCCAAGATATAGCGCCTCCTGCCAAGGTAAAAACATATCCACTCGTGGACTTACATTCATCATTATCAGAAATCCAATTAGCATCACAAAAGCCTTCAATTACAGCAGGATATCTAATATAATGAATACCATAATTTATTGTGTATTTAAGATATCTCAAAACTCTAATCAAAGCATCCCAATGTTCATTATTAGGATTACAAGTGTATCTGCTAAGTCTACCCACAGCATATGCAATATCAGGTCTAGTGCAGTTCATAAGATACATTAGACTACCAATAACTCTAGAATATTCTAATGATGATACACCAGGACCCGAATGTTTCCTTAAGTGACAACTAGGGACATACGGTGTTTTAGCAGGAATACAATTAAATTGTTCAAATTTTTTAAGAACTTTCTCTACATAATGAGATTGGGTTAAAACAATTCCTTCGGAATTTTTAATGATTTTAATTCCAAGTATAACATCAGCGACACCCAAATCTTTCATATCAAATTTCTTATTAAGGAAACGTTTAGTTTTATTAACTACATCCATATCAGTTCCAAAAATAAGCATATCATCCACATATAAGCAAATAATCACACCAGAATTATCCTTGAATTTGCTATATATACATTTATTCGCTTCATTAATGTTAAAACCATTAGAGATCATTACTTGATCAAATTTTTCATGCCATTATTTAGGAGCTTGTTTTAGTCCATATAAAGATTTTTTAAGTCTACACACTTTTTTATCTAGGCCTTGGACTACAAACCCCTCGGGTTGATCCATATAAATTTCTTCTTCAAGATCTCCATTCAAAAAAGCTATTTTAACATCCATTTGATGAATTATCAGATTATGTAATGAAGCAATAGCAATTAATAGCCTAATAGATGTAATTCTAGTAACAGGAGAGTAAGTGTCAAAGAAATCAATTCCTTCCTTTTGCCTATAGCGTTTAGCTACCAATCTTGCCTTAAATTTATCAGTAGAACCATCAGCTTTTAATTTCTTTTTAAAAATCCATTTGCATCCAATAGTTTTACATCCTTTAGGCAAGTCAACTAACTCCCACGTGTTGTTAGAAATAATAGAATCATATTCACTATTAATAGCTTCTTTCCAAAAAATAGAATCGGGTGAGGACATTGCCTCACTAAAAGTGACGGGGCCATTTTCCATTAAGTACGTTAAAAATTCAGGACCAAAAGAAGTAGCTGTCCTAGGTCTTTTACTTCTCCTAATTTTAATATCTTCTGAATTTGGAGATTCATTTCTAACACTAGGACCCATTGGAACAGAACTACTAGTTCCCTCACTTCTCACTTTAAAAGGAAATTTGTTCTCATAAAATTCAGCATCTCTTGACTCAAAAATAGTGTTTTTATCCATATATTGATTTTTAGAATCAATTACAAGAAACCTATAAGCATTACTGTTTTTAGCATACCCTATAAAAATACAATCAACAGTCTTTGGGCCAAGTTTAGTTCTCTTAGGTAATGGTATTGAAACCTTAGCAAGACACCCCCACACTTTAAGGTGTTTATAAGAAGGTATTCTATTTTTCCACATTTCATAAGGAGTTTTATCATTATTCTTAAAAGGTGTTTTATTAAGAATATAACAAGCAGTAAGAAGTGCCTCACCCCACATATTATAAGGTAATCCCGAAGTGCTCAACATAGAATTTACCATATCCTTAAGAGTTCTATTTTTTCTTTCAGCTACACCATTAGATTGGGGTGAATAAGGAGGAGTAACTTGATGAATTATTCCATTTTCTTTACAATATTTATCAAGATCACCGGTGTATTCTCCTCCCCTATCGGATCTTAATGTTTTAATGGATTTCTCCAAATGTTTTTCAACTTCTAATTTATAAGAAATAAATTTTGAGAAACACTCATCTTTACTCGTAAGGAGATAAATATAACAATAACGAGAGTAATCATCAATAAAAGTAACGAAGTATTTATTTCCACCACGTGTCACATAACCTTTTAAATCACAAAGATCAGAATGTATTAAACTTAAAACAGTTGAACTTCTTTCGACACTTGGAAAAGGTTTTTTAGCATATTTTGATTCAACACATATTTCACATTTAGAGTTGGTAGAAATATCAGATTTTGGTATGTTTTCCAAAAACATTAATTTTTTAATGGATGCCTTATTTACATGACCAAGTCTAAAATGCCACATATCACAAGAGTCAATCAAATAAGCAGAAGAAGTAAATATTTTATTATTATCATCCACGGTTACATTTAGTTTGAAAAGACCCTCATGAACATAACCTTTCCCCACAAAAGCACCTCCCTTAGTCACAACTACCTTATCACTCTCTAGAACAATTTTAAAACCTTTCTTAACTAAGACAAAATCGGACACCAGATTCTTCCTAACCTCAGGGACATACAAAACATCTTTCAATGTGAGAACATTTCCCGAAGTAAACTTTAAAACTACGGTTCCCTTGCCCTCAACCTTAGACGAAGAGGAGTTTCCCATGTACAGACGTTCATCCCCACTAACAGCAGTGAAGGCACCTCTCGTGCCGCAAATATGTTTGGTGGCGCCAGAATCAAGCCACCAGTCTGTCATGTTACTCACAATGTTTGCCTCTGTCACAACAGCAGAAAAGTTACCCTCCTCGGTTACATTTGCTTGAGGCTTCACATCTTGACTCTTCCTAAACTTGCAATCTTTAGCGTAATGACCTGGTTTTCCGCATACATAGCATTGACCTGCAGGTTTAGATTTAAATTGAGGTTTAGAATTTTTATTCTTATCGTTAGGTTTGAATTTATGGTTGGACCTCGAATTCTGGTTTGGTTTATGGTGCCCATGTTTCTGGTTTGAATGGTTAGGCTTGGGCTGGTTCTGTTTTTGGTTTCCATTTGATTTTCCCTCTACCAAATTAGCCTTAGAACTGAATTCAGAATTTTTCTCCCTAAGTTCTGCATTCCTATTATCTTCCTCAATTCTCAAACGAACTATCAAATCTTCTAGTGACATTTCCTTTTTCTTATGTTTCAGACCGTTTTTGTAATCTTTCCAAGACGGTGGCAGTTTTTCAATTATAGCTGAAACCTGAAATCCCTCACATATACTATAACCCTCGGCCAGAATTTCATGAATAATAATTTGTAGTTCTTCCAGTTGCGACACAACAGATTTATTATCTTCCATTTTAAAATCCAAAAATTTTCCAACCACAAATTTTTTAGACCTAGCATCTTCAGTTGCATATTTTTTGTCCAGTAAGTTCCATAATTCTTTAGCAGTAGGACATGACCAGTAAACATCATACAGTTCAAGGCAGAGACAATTCAGAATATAATTCCTACACATATAATCTCTTTGTTTCCAAACAACTAGTTCTTCAGGTACAGAAGGTCTATCAGATGCAATAACGTCAACGACTTTAAGAGTTGTTAGGTAAAATTGCAGTTTCATTTGCCATCTCTTAAAATTCTTTCCATCAAACAATTCAGGTTTTTCAGAGTATTTTGCATTAGGATTTTCCATAGCAGTTTGTAGAATAACAACGAATTTCACCTTTAGATTGTTTGTATTAATAATTGCAGAATAAACGAAATAACCCAAATTTGAAATAGATAAAATTAGAAGGACTTATCGATCGAGGTTTGTGTTCGACACAAAGTCCTAAAGGTGAAATTGCTCGCTGATATTTGTAGCTGTCAGCCTCGTGAACATACACCTCCCAGGATTCAACGATCAGATTTACACACCAGCTTTGTGTTAAATCTTTGAACTCTCAGGATACTCCAGCACTCCCAGAAAATTAACGAAAAATTAGAAAATAGCAGAGGTATTTTTGCAGATAACGTGAGAGAGAGATTTTTTTTTTTTTGATGCTTTTTTGACTCTGTAGCCTTTTCTTAAATAAGGGAAATGGTAAAAAACGTGGGTAGAGGTTTTAGCCAACTAACCCACTAATATCTCCACTAACAGCTATAGTGGAAGAAATAGTCAAAGACTTAAAACGGTTTAAAAAATTAAAACGATTTTGAAAAGATTTAATGCATATCACAAATCCCCAAGAGCCCAAGGCCCAAGGCCCAATCTTTGACCCTAAATAATTAGTGTGCTCCCTAGGACTTGAACCCAAGACCTCATGCACACACCCCCACTAACTTACCACTTGGCCACTCCCACTAACTTATTTACTTTATTCAAAATACATATATATACTAACATACATACCCAACAATATCATTCCATGTTACCTTTTCCACCAATAACTTAAGTTACAACAGACATGCTCAACATATGTCTTGTTAAATTTTGAAACTCATATCGATATAAAAAAGTTTATAGGTACCAAGTTTTTTTTTTCCAAATTTCTCTCTCAAATCCATTAAAATATTGAGATTTTATAAACTTATGATTTATTGTAAGAGATATTCTGGAAATATGACAACAAAATTTCTTTTATAATTTTAGTCCATTTTTCTTAATAAATTCGTTAGCACGGACCCACATTCATAAATCGTCGACTAATCGCCAATTTAAAATAGGAACTAAAAATGGAAGTCAAATGTTTGTTGTCCTATATTCATAATTGATATTATTTTAGGTCCTACAAAAATATAAACTATTAAATATTATAGGTACATAATATCACTACTTAAATTTATATAATATGATTTGAGTGTGATGATCAGTTACTAAACTAACATTCCATGGGCACGAAGTTAAGGTGCAAGGAGCAGGAAATTGTTTTCCAATTCCCATACCTAACATTGACATTTACTTTGTCTTAAAAAACAACATTGACATTGACTTTGTTTAATCCTTATTATTTAATTATTACACATTAAAATAAGACAATGTTAACTTTAAACTGAGTTTTAAGAAAATCTTTTGATATTTCCAACTCCAAGAGAGGTTTGTGAATTTGAATAATTAGAATGGGTAGTAGGCAGTCATCACCCTATCTTCGATTTCCACCTTCTCCTGAGACTGAAATTGGACAACTATGACATGGAGGTAAACTCTCTCTCTCTCTCCCCTTAATATTATAGATCTTATTTTATATATTTGAGCTGGGAAATTATATCAAAATATTTGATGATATATTTTGTACCTAACGTAAAAATGGATTCTTGTTTACTGACCACACATTATTTAACCATATCAAGTTATTGCTCAATACGTTTCTAAAAAGATCTAATTCGAACAGAATTTTTCCACAACTAATGAAGAGATAGAGCACACACACACATACACACACAAATTTCTGGAGTTTTATCGTTACTTCCCAAAATGAAAATAGGGTAAATTAGTCCGAACTCCCTTAAACTATAACAGTTTTGTAGATAGCCCCCTAATCTAAAAATTTCAACAAAGAACCCTTAAACTATTGAATTTTGATATCTAACACATTTTTATTGAAAATGAGTTGATAAAAACATCATTTTATCTATAAAAATGCAAAAAAAATTTATGGATATTTTTTAGGTCTCGAAATTCAATAGTTTAGAGGGTTAGTTATTGATTTTTTTAGATTAAGGAACTATCTGCAAAATCGCTATAGTTCAGGAGGGTTTGATATTATTTAACCATGAAAAAATGAACTTTTGTGTTGTTTGGCATACTTTTCAGAAATAAAAAAACTAATGCTGTGTTATTTTTGTATTTTATATTCCATTTATTTTAAAAAATATTTTTTTGGCATTTTTTTTCTAGTTCGTTTTGGTTTTTTTATTCAACATTTTGATTTTTTGTAGTATTTTGATTCTATATTTGGTTTCCTAGTATTTTTTTGTTTTTGTTTTTGTTGATTTACAAGAACTTTGAAGCTTCCATCAATGACTACTTGAGTGTGTGAGAGAATAAAAGAAAGAAGAAAGATAACTAACCCCCGATAAAAATTGAGTGTCAATGTTGATTTATTTTTTGGGGGAATCAATTCCCAAACGACAACAACTAGGGGGTGTTTGGTTGAAATAGGGTTGTTAATTATTTCTGAACTTTCATTTTTTGATTTTCGATCCGATTTTTCGACTTTGGCATTATTTTTACTTTGCCGATTTCTGTTTTTTTTGAAAAAATGGAATGGAATTTGAAATCATATATAAATTTCTAAATTTCCAAAATTTTAATATTTTTATTTATTTTAATATTTTTTTATATGTCACTTACTAGTCTTATTTATATAAAGTGTATTGTTTGTAAGTTACTAATTCAGATCCTCCTTTTCAAGCTAGGTCAACCATTAATATCCTCAAATAAATAATAACTAATTACTCTAGCCCTATCTTTACTTTCACAAAACAAAATAAGGACAAACAACTCCTACATCCATGCTCACGACCACAATGTTAGACAATGTTTAAGATACTATGAAAGTCGATTGTAATTTGTTATTTATGCTCTCTTATGATGTCAATTTCACAATTAATGCATATTTTCAACTCATATTTAACTGTGATGGGAATGAGATATTCGAAAAAAATGATATTTTCTATATTTTCAAAAAAAGATAAAATCAATACTTTCAAGTTTTTCAATATTTTTCCAAATAATAATTTTTCTGAAATTTCCCAATATTCCGAACAAGCTGAATTGGAAAAAAAAAATTGATTTTGATTTTTTTCGATTTGAAAAGAATTTTAAAATTTTGATTTTTTTTCCCGAACACTCCTATTCCGATCTCACACCTTAGGTCCAAGTAACTCAAATATAAAGTATATTATTTTGACCACTTTGATTTGGTTAAACATATAAATTAAAACACTTATGTATAGATAGTTGACTTTGATTTTCGTTTAGCTAGATGAAAGTTTCTTAATTCTCTATTTTTTTTTATCTTTTTAGGATATTGAGCAAATCAAATTTGAGATTGGAAAGAAATATGAAGCCCTGGTTAAAAAGAACATGGAACTAGAAAGGGAAATTGGTGATCTAAGGTGTGCCATGTCCAGATTGGAATCCAGACCTCATCCAACACCACCTGTGGGTATAAGCTAGCTTTATTTGTTTAAATCTTAATATTCAAAGTTGACTTACTGAAAATTTTATTTTGAGCCTAAATAAATTAAGCAACTCTCTACATTTTTTTACATTCAAATTTAAAATCTGAAGTTTAAATTTGACTTCTATTTTATTATAATATCGAAATCAAACTAATTCATATATGTTGTTATAATCAGTATCACCTCTTCATGAGATTCAGAGGCATTCAATACCAATACAAAAAAAGGATTGTTTTGAATTTGATCGCCAATAATTATTTGATATTGATCTTGACCCTCACATAATTTATTGTGTTTGACTCTTAAAATAACTTTTAGTGATGAAAAAGTACCACAAAGATAGTTTGTGGACTTCCTTGACACTAAAAGTAATATTTGGGGTCCAACACCCTAGCACTTAAAATTATGGGGATTAAAATGAATTACTAATGCCAAATGGAGTCATACCCCAAATTACCCTAAAAATATAAAAACGGTCTTAAAATTATTTAACATATAAAATAAATTAACAACTTTAAACTCTAAAGGAATTCAAATTGAAAATTAAGAGTTAAAAACAAGGATAAATTGCACCAAGGCCCCTGAACTATTGATTTTTTTTTCACCCAACCCCTTTTCATAAAAAAGAGGTTGATAAAACATGATTTTATGTATAAAAGATATTAAAATTTTTTTGCAAAAAGTCTTGGCGAAAAATCAATAGTTCAAGGGGTCTTGGTGAAATTTACAGTAAAAACAGTTGACACTTAAATCTAAAATAATGATTTTTAGATATTTGTTTGATTTATCCAAATGAAATATTTGAACATATAATTTTGGTGTTCAAATTTCCTCTTCTTGAAATTAAGAGGCAACATTACATCTGAATGCTTTAAAGGTAATACAACCGTTACCCTCTAAAAAGTTTTAAAATACAAATTCGTCAACATTTTTTTATTAAGTTTGTATTAAATTCTTACGTGTCAAACACGTATTGACAAGTATTTTTTTGGACCCCATGTGTACTTAAAACACCAACTAATATACTATAATTTTTTTTCATATTCAGGCTTAAAGGGAAAAATAAAACTTGTGCCCTTATGATGTCTTTCTCATGCTTTATATGTATGTATGTTCCAAAAATTCATACAAAAAAATGAAAGCTTTTTCTTTTTAAATTGTAGGCCACCAGTAGCTTGGGAACAGATGCAACCCTAAAAAATGCATTCGATAAATTGGTACTTCGGGTTAAGGACTTGGAACTTAGCTCAATAACGAAGCTCGTAAGTGGATCTTGTTTTTTGTATAGTGATATTTATATCTTTCATATCCACTCGCTAAATTTGATATCTTCTTTCAATCGTTATTCAGAAGACATTAAATATGGAGAAGTTTGCGATAAATGCCACTGAATTGGAAAACAAAATAATGAATCTCACCACCTGTATTAATCAACTCAAGGCTGAAATGCATAACTTGATGGTAAATTTGATAGTACTTTTAACACCAATTTAATATTTGAGTCCTTTTTATAATATGATTGAATTAAGTATTCATTTCATCTTTTAATCATAGTTTCAGAAGGAAGAAGAAATGGACAAGCTTCTGAAGAAGAATGGTGCATTAGAGAACACAATTATGGAGTTGGCTACCATTGAAACAATGGTAGGAATAAATGTTTTTCCATGACTTTATTTTTTGGAAAAATCCAAATCTAACATCTATTTTATTATTTAGAAAATAAGAAAGAGTACACAACACATGGCTTTGATATGTATTGGACACACCACGTGCCCAGTGGCATGTCAAACATGATTTTAATAAAAAAATTTAATAAACACAACTAGACGTTGCGAGGATACAACGTCATACAACTGAGACAAATATTATATATTTTCAAATATTTTGATTTTAGTTCATCTCAAACAATGATTCACCCCTGTCTCTTCAAGCTCCACTAGACCTCGAAAACCTTTTATAATTTTTTTTATCGCAAAAGCCATTTATTTTCATCCGGTGGTTTGAAATTTGAATCTCGTATTTTGAATCTATATTAAAACACCTTTCGTGCTCTTGTAATCCGTAGATAAATTTATAAAAATATACTTATTTTGCGACATGATCTTGTAGTACTGTACCCCATTTTCTTTTTTAAAATTCATTGTGTGTGATATAAAGAATTTTTTTATATCAACATTCAAATTTCTAATTGGCTTATTTTTTCTCATTTTGGTATTTAGCCCGTAATAGATTCAACCATGCTAGTACCTGAACATCAAAACCAAGTCCCAGAAATGAACGACCTCCTCAGTTGTCTCGTCGTTATTATCTTTTTGTTAGCTATTTTGATTGGTATCAATATATGAAATTTAAGGAGTTCCATGGAGGTAGTTACCAAATAGACCTTACTACTAACAATAAAATAAGAAAAAATATATATACATTGGGGGGGGGGGGGGGGGGGGGTCGTCCTGTGAAGTAATACTTGTAATGTCATTTTAATGGTTACAATTATCCTTTTGGGAAGGTGGGGGTGGATGTGACAGTAGGAGTTAATAATTATACATGATATATAAATACAATGTAATAGCATTACAGAATCAGGTTAAAGATTAATTAATACAATTGTTTCACTTGTTATTGTTAGTGGAAAATGTTATGCGCAACCTAGAAAACTTATTTGATGTTTTTTGTTTGAATGTTGTGTGTAAAATATATGAATATTTGTAGATGATTGTAAGACCACCGATTTTTCACATCCGATTGATCTGTCCTGACACAAAATATAGGAAGCGCTAAAACAAATTATATCATTATTAGCCTCATGATAAACCAGAAACTACAATAAATAGAAACCATCCACAATAAAAATCTCGATACAGGATAACAATATAATAATTGAACTAAGAATAATCTGAAACTCCAATAAACAATTCCACTATATAGAATATCTTATTATAAATGTTCAACCGAATAAAATAAAGTACAATCGAAACCTCCTATGAATACAACTCTTGAATACAAATGAACAACTACAGTGAACCAGCTATTCTAACTCTACGAATAAAAAAGTTGGATCTACATAACTTCAAGCATGGATACTCAATCCTGTTAAACTTATATATACAATAATAATTTCGTGTGTGTGTATGGTGGGGGTGGGGGTGGGGGGGATTTTATGATTTTGGGTCAGCTTCGTAGAGTTTTAAGGATATCTGCAAAAAAAAAAAAAATGATACATCCAATTTACAATAAATATGCCACCCGTCGACTCTCACATGCAATATGTATGTCGCCTCTTATCAAAGTGCAATACTATTCGCATAAGCCAACCCAAGGCATAATTATGCTATAAGTCTCTATCTAAACTGCGAAGTGATATTACCAAATTTACAATTTTCATAGAATGCAATTGTCTTTCTAAGTAAGATAAAGTAAGATTTGGAAAGATATGAAAATAGACTCGTCCATTATATATACTAGTTTTAATTGCTCCCATTAGGGACTGTCAAAAGTTAGTTATCTGCTATAAGGGTGCCATGAAGGCAAGCATTCATGCTTGGAAGGGTTCATGGTTTAAAAGATATTTAAATCCAACTTATATAGATAAAATTATAATTTTTATTTTTTATATGATCTTTAACATCTTTTAGTTTGAAAAGCTCAATAAATGTATCTCGCTGATGCAGACTAATCGTTTGTTCCATAGTCATAATAGTTAATTTCCAATGAAAATTATACGAATTACTATGGTAAACGTTTTTTAGTTGGGTTTTACGAATTATCCAATCGGTTGAAATTATCTTTAACATCAAACTATACTAAAGTGAGTCTTGACAGTAGTGGTAGATACGTTTTCTTGTATCTCCATTCGAGAGATGTTAATATATGAACAGTACCATAAATCATCAAAGTGAGTCTCCCTCAATGATAGTCTCCCAAAAGTCCTAACATTATCATTTCATCTTCTATTAATTTTAGGTTAACCTCCTAAATCATACGGAACCTTAACCTCTCAAAACTAACCTTAGGATAAACCCAAATAACCCCATGCTAGGCTAGGACACTTAACTACCCAACACAAACCTCTAGGACTCCTCATTACTTCCCAAAGGAAGGTTCCTAAACCTCGAACCTAAATTAAAAGGGCTAAAACAAAACTAGAAAAATCTCACAAAACAGGGCATCCGAATCGATTCGCCCTAAGGCCGAATCGATTCGCCCCTGATTGCAAATCGATTCGCCTAAAAGCGAATCGATTCGATGAGTAAAACCCATATCTGCCTCAGCCGAATTGATTCGGCCCCAACCCGAATTGATTCACTTTGCCCACAGCTGTGTCCTTCCCCATATCCGAATCGATTCTCTCGCTACCTTGGCCTCAATCTTTCTTGTTAGAACCCTCGGGATACTTACCATGCTTAAGGAGGCACCAGATATCCTAGTACCAATAATTATCTATCTCGGGATCTTCTGTGGTGACGAGCTCAATGTGGTAGCAGTGGGTTGGTTTGTCTTTCTTTTGAACTAGGAAGGGGGTTATAGTTATTTCTCCGGGCATGTCGACCATGGAGGCCAAGGTAGCGAGAGAATCAGATAGGTTATTCTTTGCTCAAGGTAGGTAATGGAAGGTGATATCTTGGAATTGGGAACCTAGTTCTTCTAAGTGGGCATGGAAGGGTTGGATTTTCTCGTCCTTGACTTTCCACTTTCTGAGCACTTGACCGATGATGAGGGTGGAATCCCCATAGAAATCTAGGCATTGAATACCTTTATTGAGAGCAACTTTGAGGCTTACTGTACATACCTCATATTCAGTCATGTTGTTGGTGCAATGGAAAGCCAGCTTGATGGCAATGGGAGTGTGAGAGTCATCCGCGGAAATCAGAAGTATCCCAATCTCATACCCCTTTTTGTTGGTAGCGTCGTCAAAGAACATTTGCCATCGAAGGTTGTCTTGAGAAATGCAAAGGATGTTTTCATCTGGGAATTCGGAGATCCAGACATCAGCTTTACCCATAGGGTAATCAACGAGGTAGTCAGAGATATCTCTTCCTTTCATGGCTTTCTGCTTGACGTACATGATATCGAACTCGACTAGGAGCATCAACCATTGAGCCGTTTGGATGGATAAAGAGGGTTTCTCAAGCAAGTATTTGATGGGGTCCATTCGGGATATAAGTTTGATGGGGAAGGCGAGCATATAGTGCCACAGCTTTTGGGTGACCCAGGCAAGTGCGACACACGCTTTTTCTAAAGCGGTGTAGTTAACCTCATGCCCGACCAATTTATGAATGGCATAATAGATGGCTATTTATTTATGGGAATCTTTAAGGTATTGGGCAAGAAAGTCCCAGCTGTAGTGTCGGTTATGGTTAGGTATAGGAGCAAGGGGAGACCAGGCTGTGGTGGCATGAGTACCGGGGGTTGGGACAGATATTGTTTGATTTGGTCAAAAGCTTCTTGGCATGCCTCATTCCAAACTTTAGTTGAATCCTTTCGGAGGAGTTTGAAGATAGGTTCGCAGATGGAGGTTAACTGGCTGATGAATCGGCTGATGTATTATAATTTACCAAGGAAACCTCAGACTTCTTTCTCTGTTTGGGGAGGTGGCATCTCAAGTATGGCTTTCATCTTGGCAGGATCTGCTTCTATCCCTTTGTCACTAACCATGAATCCTAAGAGTTTTCCCTTTGTAATGCTGAAGACGCATTTCTATGGATTGAATCTCATCTGATACTGTCGCAATCGTTCGAAGAACTTTCGAAGAGCAGGAACATGACCTTCTCTAGTCTTGAATTTGATAATCATATCATCCACATAGACCTCAACCTCTTTATGAATCAGATCGTGTAGGATGGTTGTGGCATCCCTCTGGTAGGCAGCCCCAGCGTTCTTCAGACCAAATGGCATAACGGTGTAGCAAAAGGTTCCCCATGGGGTGATGAATGTGGTTTTTCTTGGTGGTCTGGGAGCATTTTGATCTGGTTGTATCTGGAAAACTCGTCGACGAATGACTTGAGAGCATGACCAGATGTGTTGTCCATGATTATGTCGATATTGGGTAGAGAATAATCATCCATTGGAGAGGTTTTGTTCAAATCCCGATAGTCTACACACATCCGAACTTTTCCTCCTGATTTTGGTCCGGGCACTATATTGGCTAGACATGTGGGATATTCGATCACAGGAATAAACCTTACGTTCAATTATTTGACCACCTCTTCTTTGACTTTGAGTGACCATTCGATGCGGAGTTTTCTAAACTTTTATTTAATCATCTTGTAATCTGGGAGAGTGGGGATCTCGTGCTGAGCTATTTCAGGATCAATACCGGGCATATATTCGTAGGACCATGCAAAGACATCCATGAATTCCTTTAGCAATTCTTTGAGTTGTGCACGCTCATGATCGTTAAGAGTAACCCCTATACTAATCTCGCATAGTTGGCTACTAGAACCGAGGTTAATAACAACAGTCTCTTCTTCATTAACTTGAACGCGGTTATGTTGTTTATTATTAACCTTATTTAGATCAGTTAAGAATTGTTCATTTGCAAAATCATCATCATCAAAAGTTTGATTAGAATCCAAACAGTTAATGTAAGGCACAACAAGATACAAAAAATCTTCATTTATTTCATTGATAGGAAAAACAACATTGAGAACCTCATTAAAAGAGGACTTGATTACATTGGAACAAGGATAGACAACAGAAGAAGAAATGGGGCAAATATTGGGATTAGGGGAGATTTTAGCCGGTAGAATTGGCGCAGCATGCCAGTTGAGGAGAGGTGTATCAACAGCTTTAATCAGTTAGGACGAATTCGGTGATGTAGTGCTTGAGTGAACCATATAGAGTGTCATCCCCAGTGTCTGTAAGTTGAAGGAATCTTTGGAGTCATTTTCCTTAGTCTCTTCGGTATCCTTGATGAGCGGTTGTACATGGTGTTGGGAACTCTCGGCCCATGGATAGCTGTCTTGGAAGAAGATATCCATTCTAGGCTTCATCTTTTTATCTGTATGGTTATACTATGGTTCCAAAGAGCCGTAAAAGGGGAAGTCTTTGCCCTCTTTGATGAATTGTCCATTCAAGGAGTCACTTGGGATAGTCTGGATGCAGTCTAGTCTTCTCTTTGGCCGAGACATGCGGATCATTCTGAGCTCTTATTTTGACAGTTGAGACCCCAAACCACAAGCAGGTAAATACTTCTTCAGTTCAATTGGCTTAAGTATCCCTCGCTGTCTTTGTCCTAGCCCTAGTCCGAGCATGAAGTGAATATTTTTGAACATCTGAATCACACTGACGTTGCCATGAGGGTCATATTCTGGACAAACCCTTTCTTTGAAGTCATCCTCTACCGAGAGTGGAAGTGGCTCAACTCAAAATCCTGATAGGATCATATCATTTGACCTGTGTTGTATCTCAAGAATTAGACTACTGGTACTTGCACCATCGGCATTGTCGTCATCACCTAAGATGGTAATGACCCATCCGTCGGCGAAGAACTTTAATTTCTGAAGGAGTGAGGAAGACACACCCTTGATAATGTGGAGCCAAGGTCGTCCTAAAAATAGGTTGAAATAGGCTGGGATGTCAATAACTTGGAATTCAACGACAGGGTTTATAAGGCCAGCCCCTATTACAAGCTTTATGGATCCCATCACCTCCCAACGGGTATTATCATTGGCACACATAGCAGCAGAGGTTAGAGAGAGGTCACTTTCCTTTAGGCCTAAATATTTGAAGGTTCTCAGTGGGCAAACATTCAAGGCGGTTCCATTATCGACAAGACAGAGTGGCACGACCTTCCCCATAACTTCGACGGAGATGTTGAGTGCATGATTGTGGTTTGGCCCAATCTTGGGGATTTTTTGTTCGGAAAAAGATAGCATTCGGGAAGAGGTCAAGGATCCGACCAAATTTACTTTTTCTTCTGGTGTGGTAGAAGGATGAACTGTGGGTCTAGTGAGAAACTCGATCAAAGCATTTCTGTGTAGCTGGGAAGACATGAAAAGCCCCCATAGAGTGATGTTAGCTTGAGTTTTCTTTAGTTAATCGAGGATCTTGCTCTCCTCGAGGGTCATCTCTGGCATAGAAAGGTTTTCAACACCGTTCCCTTTGTCATTTGCTGGTAGTGAGCTTGGAATCTGGTAATGCCTCCCTGATCTGGTCATGTGATTTACTGAAGAAGGGAAGAATACGAACCCCGTTTCCTCTTCGATCTCGGGTTGTTTTGCCATCTTGTTTATTTCTCTAAGGAGTTCTTCAAATGATATCATTCCACACATATCGGCTACCGGGCTAGTTTTCTTGAAAGCTTATTCTTAATTCGTATCTTCAAATTCTTCCCGCCATCCGGTGGCAACATTTCTGTCTTTCCATGTAAAGTCAATGCATTCCATAACTTCAACGGCTTCTTCATACAGGTTATCCCATTCTGTGGGTATGTGTAAGGGTGAAGGTACCAGGCACCCCTGTAGCTTCAGAGTATCAATTAACTCGATCATACTGTAAATGTTGTTGATGTACCTGAATAATTATGCCATAATATTGACGACATCATCCAGACTGACTTCATCGGTTGGTACCACCCAAATATCTGACTCTCGGGCCCATTTTCGTGCTTCCAAGAACATCGTATTAAACCTTTGGCAATCAATGACCATCTGTGAGGGAAATTTCAGCCCGAAATTTAGGAGTTGGTTTAAGACTTCTGATAATTCCATACTTCCATTTTCAGAACGGGTACGGACAGCGATGCATGCTTTGGTAAGGAGTGACAATGCCTGATTAGCGAGGCTAGAAGGGTGTAAGAGGAAATATGGGAAAATTTGGAGAAGTTTAGGATAGTATATGGGTGTGATTTATGTTGAGGGATCAAATTATGGGTTCTCATATAGAAATATGGCATTGGTATGATTTAAAAGTGGGTTGTGAGTAGTGTTTAACTTAGGATTAGCTAGTGGGGCGATGGTACCCCGGTCAATTAGACCTTGAATTATGTTTCAGAGGTGAAGGCATTGGTCGGTGATATGGCCAGCAGTTTGGTGAAAGGCGCAATGGGAATATACCTTGAAGTTTCTTGGGATTGGATTTGGCAATGGACGGAGATCCAAAGGTTTGATAAGGTTTTGGCTTAACAAGGCTTGATAAACTTTAGGGAGGGGAGCATGGATCTCGGTGTATTCCTTTTGGACTGGGACATGGCGTCTTTTTAGTGCCCATGAGGTGATTGGTTGAGAGATGTTGTTGATGGTTGAGACTGTAGCACTGGCAGGCTTGTTATATTTTTTGGGGGTGAACTGTCCGGACACCTTCTTTGGGTCAATTTCTATTTTGGCAAGACCTTCCTCGATTTCTACTCCTACTTCTCTGAGAGCTCAAAAGTGGGTATAGTATTGTCCTACCATTGTTTCTCGAGCATGGGGTAAGAAGTTCTTCTTCACTATGCTGACTTGTTCTTCCTCGAAAGGCTATTGATCATGGTTGCTGCTTTTTCCCTCCATCGGGCGATGAAGTTACTGACTGATTCTCCAGGGTTCTGTTTGAGAAGCTCTAAATCACGATGAGTGACCTCAAGATCTTCATTGTATTTGTATTGTGAAATGAATTCCCGGGCTATATCCTCCCAGCTATGAATTTTGGACTCCTCAAGAGATAAAAACCATCGAAGGGCGCTATCCTTCGAAGTTTACTGAAACAATTGGGCCATCACTTCTTCAGAAGCCCCTAGTAGAGTCATGGAATGGTGATAACTTCAGAGATGAACAATCAGGGGTCCACTTCCTCCGAATTTCTCAATATTCGGCATCTTGAACTTCTCGGGTAACCTCGCTTTAGGATAAGGATACATGTGGGTGTAGTTCATGTAATTTCCTGAGATTCTGACTTGGTCAAACTTCTTGGTGAGCATCTTGAGGTCCTCTTTGACTTTGTTCAGATCTTCTTCCTTCGGATCAATGATTATAGGCAAGTTAGCCCCATGCTAGGCAAGGTTCGGCATAGGAAGCTGGGCAGGCAACAGTCCATTAACAGGAGGGACACGTGGAGCGTGCTGATAATCTTCGAGAACCCAGATGGGCTCGAGTGGATCCATAGCACGAGGGAATAGGGCCTCGAGTTATTCAGTGACGGGAACCTAGTTTTGTTACAACTCTTGGACCTCAATTTGAAGGTTGTCAATCTTGGACACAAGCTGAGCTAGAACTGCCGTCAGATCTGGCTGCACAACGAGTACTTGATTTATGTTCTCCATAGAAGGCAGATGGATTCCGAACTCGAAAGAAGTAATAAGGGAACAGATGGAACTCCGAGGTGACTTGACTAAACATCGAAGCCAATAAAGAGCCAGGCCAAGGGCTTGCAATCGACCTGAGAAGGCGTAAAATGGGATTTCTTTTTTAGAAAAAGGGATGAAAAAAAAATTTGACATTTTTTTTCGAGATTGAAAGACAAAATATTTTAGGATTTTTGATAAAGAGAGGAGAAATGTTTTTGGATTTTTGATAAGTAAAGGAAAAAATGTTTTTAGATTTTGGATAAAGAAAAAGGAGAATTTTCCCTTTGGAGACGGTCTCAGCATGATTATTATAATTATTATGTTTTCACTTGTATTAATTCTCCTAAATGCAAAATGAAATGCCGAACGGGACCCAAGCCTGGAAAAATTGGGTTTGTAATATATGTAAAGCTATGGTTAAAATTTTGACCAGGTTCACGGATAGGGTCCCATTTTAAAAATGCGCAAAAATTCTAGTGGCAGGCCGACCCAAAATTTCGGCAGAGTTTTGGGTAAAAACCGACAATCTAACATGTGTGTCCTAGGCTTGACACCTATATGCGGGTATGCAGTTGGTTGGGTGAATCGAAAAGGGTTCCCCCCTTTGGCGTGACTTCCACGATATACGTCTTGCTCTTGTGGGCAATCGGTACGTGTGGACAAGCCATTTGATATACCTGAGTGTACATGAATTGCCTCACCATATACCTCGTGGGGACGGTACGTGTGAGAGAAAATTTGATATACTCGACGTACGTGAATGAGTTCCCTACGATATACCTCCCTTGATGACTCCGATCAACCGGTACGATGCGGGGGGAATCGTTCGATATACATCGAAGGTACTTGGCAAATGGAAGGTGAGAGTCTTATCTCTTAGGCTAACTGCGCCCTGCCGGATCAGCACCCATCACGAAGTGACCCTCCAGTTACTGGGTAAATTTTGGTCAACAATAATGCTCTTTGGTGATGTCGTGTGAATCATACATTATTCTCTTATTAATATCTTATGAGAATGTCTTTTCCGATTATGCCAAACAGGGAGTAAAGTGCAAGCACCAATGGTTCACCAAGTATGGATGGATGATGCGTGCAACATGTGGACATATGTGATCATAGGTGCACATGAAGTGTACATGGAGAATTTTCTACAAGTGTGTGAATAGAAGCATAAGTATGGGACATACATGGAAAAGGGGAACATGCAAAAATGGGGAAGATATAAACAAAAATAACACCCATGTAAATAAAGTCTAACCCTCATAAAAATATCCCCAGCAGAGTCGCCACAGTGGTCATCCCGCCCGGATCCTCGCGGCGGGCGAATGAGTGTGAGGGAGGATCTTAGTTCTCGCGCATCCCTCTCGGGAGCGCTTCGGTCGACGTCATTTGGGTGAGGTGTAAAAATGTAGAGAGATTAGAGTCGCCAGTCTATTTTACTCAAAATAGACAAAAGAAAGGGAGCCATCCCAAAGGACAAAATCCAAAGACATACTGATGCATACGAAACCAAAATGATTCAAAAAGGGTCAGGAGGCTAAGTTACAAAATGGGAAGGTGTTAGGCACCCATTCCGCCCTTTCGGTCTCTCATGAATTTTTGTTATTTTCCTTTATTTTTCCCATGATATGTGTGCATGTGTATATATAGTCGAGATAGGAATCCTTGACTTGTATCATGGAAGAGATACAGAGAGTTATTCGTAGGAAGGTATAAAAATAATATTAAAAAATAGGATTTACGCGATTATCCTGATGTTGACAGTTATGATGGAACGATAACACATGCGGAATAATACGCCACTAAGAACAAATATATGTATATATATAATATAAGAGAGTGGAGTTTAGAGAAAAATAGAAAATGAGAGAAAAGCTAAAAATAGGACTCGAGTCTCGGGTTTTACCCCGAGACGCCTACGTATCCTATAGAGGCATCAAAGTCTACGTAGTTCGCATGCAAAATGAGGGGTGTGGTTTATCCCATAAATCCAATTGGGGGGATTCTATTATTTGTGTGTGTGTGTTTGTGTAAAAAAAGTGTTATAGTTGTGAAAAAAGTGTAAGAAAAGTATGAGAATTCCCGTTTGGAATTTATGAGCAAACCCCCTTTTTCTTAGTTTTTGGGTCTTTATTTATATGAAAATAAGGGATGTGCAATAATACTAAATAAAAAGTATATTAGGATGTGTGAGATGAGATAACAAAAGTGCTAAGTAATAAAACAAGTTATTGCGAATTTATGAGAATTTAAGGAGAGAGTTGAGAAAATTGGACCTTCTTGAAGATCTTGAGCTTGATCTTGAATGTTGGAGAGCAGCCCTTAGACTTGGATGATGATGGAGGGTAGTGAATTCACCAAGTTTGATGAAAAGGATGACGAAAAGGGAAGGTTAGAAAGGGATTTGGGTGTGGAAATCACGCTGACTTCGAGAGAGGTTTTCTTGATTTGTCGAGAGTGATATCTATCAGATCTGGGCTCTCTTTGCAAGTGAGGTCGGGCCTCCTTTTTATAGGCCCAGGGCATTACCGTTCGGCATAGACCTGTTCCTTCCAATCGGCAGGTGCGTTTAGTCACACTGCCGATAGGCAGGGTCTGGGACCTGCTGTTTGGTAGTGTCTTTCAGGCCTTTTCAGAAAATCGGCCGCAGAACGCAAACCGTTGATCAGAATTGTGCACGGGGTGGACTATTGGAAAGGTAATTCAGAGACCTTAAAAAGTCCTTTGGACTGCTCCCGGGTTTGGGAGTTGACTTTGGGTATAATATGGCTCGAAAGCATTCGTCAATCAATTGGACGAGGAATCGTCGGACGCAAACGGATCGTTCGTCCGCATAGTACGTCAAAATCGTGCACGGGGTGGACCATTAGAAAGGTTAGGAGATGTAATTATACATTCCAAAGAGTTTGATATGGTTTGGGGAGTTGACTTTGGTCAACTAGGCCCTGGAAGCATTTGACGACCTCTCGGAGTAAAACGGATCGTTTGTTCGTCCGTACTGTAAGTCAGAATCGCGCATATAGTGGACCATTGGAAAGGGGTTTTAGTTCCCTTCGAAGATTCATTCAGTCTCGGTCGATTTAAAGAGTTAACTTAGGTCAAACAGAGCCCGGGAGCGCCTAGTGGCCTCCTGATTGAGTTTTAGGGGAAAACAGGTCGTTCGTCTGCATGGTAAGTCGGAATCGCGCACGGGATGGACCGTTGGAAAGGGGTTTCAGTCTCAATCGAGTTGAAGACTTTGACTTTTGGTCAAACAGAGACTGGGAGTGCCCGATAGCTTCTAGGTCAGTACTCGGGGTATGACCTGGGTTTGTAGTGATGAAGGGAGGTGCTAGGGACCTAAGGAGAGTTTAGGGGGTAACATAATGGGGTGTCTATAAAAGAAACATGTAATTAACTTACAAGGGTGTATTTCATCATAAGGGGGATCATTTTATATATTAAATGTCTTAAGTCATCTAAAATTTGTTTGCATAAGTTCTCATATCATCATTAAGGTCCTCATAACGAATTTCACCAATTTTGGACATACCTAACAAAAGTACTACCCTTAAAAGCATAAGATACAACCCTACTAAGTATGAGTAAATTTCAGAATTTATTACATTAAAAGTTAAGTCCATATATATCACCCATTCCCAAATCTGAAATTATAAATTTCTAAAAATAGGTTCCAAACCCTAAAATCCCATCTTTATACTTTAGGGGTCAATATTCATTTTCCACAATTTATTAGGCTCAAAATTTATTTTCAATATGTGAGAATATTTAAATTCACCTAGTTACAATCATAAATTAGGAATACATAATTTTTTAAGGGTTCCTAATTAATTTTAACACTATAATTCGATTGAGGTGAATTTAGAAAATACACATATAAAAGGAAAGGAGTATAAAGTGACTTGTCTCAAAGTTCATCCTAAACTTTAATTTAGTGTTGGTGAAAAAAATCTTGAATAGCCTTTGAAAATATCCTTAAGCCCCTCTTTTTGAAATGTTGGTTGGAAGAATAAAATGTAGGGGTTGATTTTGTAGTTTTGTTTTAGTTAAGTTGAAGGCTAAAATTTGAGGGTTTGATAATTTGGGTGACTTTCGGGAAAAGAAAGGAAGGTAAATAACATGATGACTGCCAAATGATTATTTTGCCTCCTCTAAATATGGTGTTACCTCCCCTTCTTAATTTAAATCCCAACTGCCAAAATTTTCTCCTAGCACTACATCCCCAAAAGCCAAACCTTTCTTAGAAAAGCCATCTTCACTACCACAATTAAAAAAGAAAGGGAAACGTCCAATTATTAAAACCATAATCCTAGATGAATTAGTAGTTGACCTTTCTCTTAATAACACATCTGCCAATTTAGATCTATCATAATTCCTTAATTCCAGTCATTAGATCCAAGCAGTTAGAACCTTTCTACAACTATTTCATTATTGCCGAAATTTCCTCTAATGGAGTAACCCTATGGTTAGTAGTGGCAAAATACCTATATTAGCCCAAATGTTTAAATATGGAGCCCATATTTAAAAGCTACGAGTCAAATGTGGGGCCTATGTTTAAAAGTTATTAATCAAATACGGAGCCCATTTACAAATTAAATGAGTTAAATAAAATGTCCATCTTTAATAGTTATGAGTAAAATATGTTTATTTACATTTACATGGAAATCTAATAATACTTACTTGGGTAAAAAAAAAATGGGTTGGCTCATCCTATATTGGATCCTTCCATATTTGACCTAACTTATAGTTTCACTAATACCACTTACAACCGCAATCTTTTATTTGTTGTAAAACCTAAAATTATATGCCTCTCTAGAGATGCAATTGTTTGAGCCAATTAAACCCAATTATCCTATTTAATTCCCAGACAGTGCCCAAATTTCATAAAGAACCAAACATTCATAATTAAATGAAAATTACAATTCAACCATAAACATTTATATAATTAACCCCTTTAACCCTAAAACATGTATTAATTAATACAAGGAGTACTAAAATTTCAAATAGGTTTCGTTTGACTTTATAATTTATCACATTAATTTATTTTACATATAAACACATAAAGAACTTTAATTTCTCAACTCAAAATTTGGGTGAATTCTTAATTAATTAAATTAAAAAAATATATTTCTTAAAATAACGGGGTTATTACAATCTTCCCCTCTAAAAAAATTCGTCCTTAGAATTTATAGGAAAAATAACATATAACTACCTCAAAACAAATGTAGATATTTTTGTCTCACCATATGCTCTCTCCCCCAAGTGGACTCATCCTCACCCTGGTGACCCCACTGAACGCAGACTAATGGTATATCCTTTGTCCTGAAAATTTAGTCTGTGCAGTCTAAGATGCGGTTTGGACCCTCGGTATATGAAACATCGTCATTTAACTTAAAATAATTTTAATATATATGTCGGTATGCATCGTTACCCCATAAGAATCTACAAACCATCATCATATGGAACATATTTTGTAACTGAGACAAATGGTTTGGCAGTGTTAACTAATAAGCGGGAACCCTACACTATTCGTGATCATAAACAACCCAGCATACCTCCGTACTGACTTGCCCTTGTTCTCAAAATGCATCATCCCCTCCATGGTGACACCTTGAGAAGTACCGGATATCTTGTTTGGAACTCAACATCATTTATGTCTAAATTAGCAGAAATTTCTCATACCTATTTTTTGTTATCTTGATTCTCTCCTCAATCATCTTGATATTTTCTATCATCTCCTGAATGAAATCGGCCCCTAATAAGCTATTATCCCTTGTGTCTAACCAACTCACTGGTGACCCAAACGGTCACCCACACAATGCCTCATTCGGTTCCATGTTGATTCCTTTCTAATTACTATGGTTGTAGGTAAACTCAATCAAAAGTGAGATCGTATCCCAACTACCCTTGAAGTCCAATGTGCATGCTCGAAGCATATGTTACAAAATTTGGTTCACCCGCCCCGTATGTCCATCTGTGTAATAATGGTAGGACATACTCAAGTGCAACCTAGTCCCCATAACCTCTTAAAAACTTCCCCAAAAGAGAGATACAAAGGAAGTATCTCTTCCTGAGATAATTGTCAAATGTACCCCATTCAATCAAAAAATCTCAAGCACATACAAATGTACATTTTGCTTTGTCGTGCAATTCATGCAAAGGGGAAATAAATATGAAACTTTCATCAAATGGTCCACTCCAACCCAAATAGAATCATTTTCCCATGTCATCAAAATCAACCCGACTATAAAATCCATTGAAATGATATACCATTTCTACTCAATAATGGCTGAGGGTAAAATGTTCCCTGACAGTCGTTGATGGTCCTCTTTCTCAATATGACAAGTAGTATATTGGGACACAAGCGTAGCAATGTCTCTTTTCATCCCATACCAACAATAATTTCTCCTCATATCTTAGTACATCTTATCCCTACCTAGATGCACCGAAAATTATAATCCATGGATCTACTATAAGATGGCCATGCGTATTTCCGCATCTGAAGGTACAAATAAACTTCTCTTATACCGAAATCCACCATCTAAACCAACGGTGTAAAGAGGCTCATCGGTGGACAAAACCTCAGCTACCATATCCTTCTAACACACATCATCAATTTGTGCTCTAATCACCTACATGAGAATATAAGGAGTCATCTTGAGAATCCCCATAAATGCATTGGTCAACTACCCAATAGCATTAGAGTACCCCACATAAGTTAACCAAAGAGACGATAAACTTCCACTAGGTCATTGACTCTGTAAGAGAAAATTTTATAATTTCTCATTCTTTTTTTTATTTGGTTAATCATGTTACACCCCACCGCACTTTCATGGAAGCTCTCAAGTCTTCAAAGAGAAGAAGAAGTAGAGATAATTTGCTAAAATCGAAGATAGATCATCACTAAAGTACCCAAGAAGTTTTATGAGATGGTTTTAGTAAACTGAAATTATTCAGGGGTCTTTTTAAAAGATTTTGTCTCTACAAATATTTTTTAAAATATTTTCAAAATTATTTCTAAAGAATTTTAAAATTTCCGCTGGATTGTTAGAAGGACTTGACATGTCATTAGAATGAGATGCTGATGGTCGTTAGAAAGAGTTTCCTTTGTTCTAACGTGTTCAAACGCTTCACCTTTCAGCAAGTACTGGAATATCGTTTGAAGTTTTATTAGAAGGCTCTTCAAATGAAATCAGGTACTTCGTTCGAACGAGATGGAAGTTCAGTCGAATGAATACACGAGATTTTATCTTTTTATCTCAAATCAAATACAATCTTTATCCTTTCCTCATGTAACCTCTTTCGCTATAAATAGAGATGCGGGGATGCATTTGTTAAAAAAAACTTTTAAGAGATATTATTTTGATCAAACTCTTTTAATTTTTCATTCAAAAACCTTGGATATTTTAGGATCACTTTGCCAAACCAAGATAACACAAATTGAGTTATAAACCATTGTAAATATTTTTCTCTACCTCTGATTTGTGGAGTCGAAGCTCTATGGCTGAAGAAGAAAGGAACTGTGAATTCCTTAGGTTGATCGGTAGATACCGATGCAAGATTTGCTTGTTGTGAGAGGTGATGGACTATATCATTTTTTGTTGAAGATTTGAAGATATCACTACATTATACATAGTGGATCTCTAAGTAGTTTGTAAGTGATTATGTGTCTATATTATCTTAAACAGTACTGAAATATAGATTTTGCCCGAAAGGGATTTTTCTTCTATTTTCTTCCCATTCTGTTTTATTCTGGATATTTGGTTTGTACACTGGCTTCATAATTTATCTCGTATGTTCACTTAAGTCTAATTAAGATAAAATTTGGTAGAAAGTGGACCTTTTTGTGTGTGATCTAATATATATAAGTGAATCCATATAACCCCACGCTTCCAAATTGGCATCAGAGTCGGTTGCACTAATTTATTGTGTGATATTTATTTTGGGATTATATGGATAACAAATATAATAGGGTTCCAATTTTCTATGGGTCAAATTATGCATACTTTTTTCTTTTACAATATTGGTTATTGCTGAAAGTTTTCACGACCTTTGTGGTCCATTTCTCAAATATCATCTGGGATAAAAAAATCGACTTTCTTGTAATGTTTATGCAGTGAAATATGTTATCTCATATTTATAATAAACCGAGAAACCTTTGGATATCTAAAAAAATAATTCCGAGAAAATGCCCTCACTTACCTCTATTTTCTCTGTTTTAGATGCCTATTATTTCATTATTATTACATATTTTATTATTTTTAGAAAATACGTGTCAGTTTAATTTTATGTATCCATACTAATATAGGTGTATTAGTAATTATTTGTTTAACATCAATTTAATTTTCATTTTTATGTATCTCTTCATTATCATACGTGTGTTATATAAATATATGTTTAACTAAAGAAATTCAAGGATGAGAAGACAAAAAAAGGCTTGTGTATTTATTTTTCAAAAGTAAATTACTCAATTGGCCCCCAAACCATCATGATAGTTTCAGAATGACACTTAATTATCAAATGTTTCAAATTAGCCCTTTGAACAAACCAAACTGTTTTAATAATAGCCTTCAATTTGATTGGACTATTAAATTGGATAAAATGAGTTATGTGCATTACAAGGAAAAAACAGTCAATATATTACTAAAAGTACAATAAAAAAAACACAACCCATTTATAGTGAGTCACCATTATTTTCCACTCCAAATAACCCCTTCGATATTTTCTCTACCCATTTACCTCCACTGAATCTTTTCTCCCTCTCGTTTTTCTGTGAACTATATATATATATATATATATATATATATATATATATATATATATATGGTCAACCTCTCCAACATACCTCATTAAATATACCTATGAACATACCTATTTTTTTTCAATAGTACTAAAAATAGTTTTGAGTTGATATCTTTTATATGGGTTAATGATATTTCAGTGTGCTCCTATAAAAATATTCAACTCAAAATAATATGTTTTTTTAATTTTAAAAAATAGGTAAAAAATTGACAATCTTAAAGGATAAAAACTGTTAGTTTTTTGACCTATTTTTTAAAAATAACAAAAAATATTATTTTTTGTTGAATGTTTTTATAGGGGCATATTGAAATATCATGAACCCATATAAAAAATATCATCTCAATTTTTTTTTTTTACTATTTAAAAAAAATGGGTATGTTCATAGGTAGCTAGGAAGGATATTTTCGCATTCACGGTTCTGCTTTTATGAAACACTGGACCTTTATAAGAACGTAAAATGATAAATTAATTATAAGAAATGAGACTATGATTTTTATTAAATTAAGACCTTGAAATGATTTGTTTAAAGTAACACATTGATTTGTTTAGAATGGTTGTAAGTAATATGTTAAAACAAAATTTTAATTATGATGACTATGTATTTGCGATAAAATAAATACCACAAATCATTAAGTTAGCTATATAATATAAATAAAATAACATTATAATATTGTTATTGAAAACAATGTGATTTTTGTCAAACTAACATTGTGATTTATTATAAAATGACATTGCAAAAATTGTGTCAAAAGACCGCCTTGTAACTAATATATATATATATATATATATATATATATATATATATATATATATATATATATATATATATTATTTTGTTGTTATAATACCACAAAATCTTGAGTTACTTTACAATTACACAAAGGGTCTCTTTAAATGACATTAATTTGTTTTCTTTGAACATAAAATACTTATATTTGTTCATTTTTAGTTTGATTGTACCCGATTTTTCAGAATTTCTTAATATTCTATTATTTTGGTTACATGAATATGAAATATCTCTTTTGAATTTGGGTTTCTTCAAAAGGGTCTAGGTTTAATTTTTTGTATCATTTCAATTGTAACTTTTTGTATAGTAACGAGGGTTAAGAATATTTTTAAGTATTTCTGTAAAAACGGTTTTGATATCAAGATCTAAATGGAAAGTTTGATTTATTTTATGAATAATAATATGGGTACCAAGATCTCCCACAAAACCTGCCCTTAAAGTGGCATGGATTCCACTTATTCTCTCACTTGCCTATTAAATATTGTCTTGTGGCATGGATCCCACCAGTGCACAAAAATTTATTGCTTTTGGGGGAGGTTTTGAGGGAATTATTTTGGACTCTTAGCAGGACTCTTATCTTATATGGGATATTCAAAAAATAATTATGTTTTTCTTTTATTTTTTACTATTAATTTTGTTGTTTTTTTTAATTTGTTAATTAATTTTGATAGGGTTGAAAAATGGGTGATTGTTGATGTAAGTTCACCGAAAAACGAGAGGGGGTCCGTACCACCAAAATTGAAACAAATTGGGTCCCACAATTCCTTAGTAGTGTTGCATCCATGATAATCTTCTATCAGATCATCATGCATGCAACTTAGTACGATAAAGCGGCATGAAAGGTGTTTCTTCACCCAAGCCTGGTAAGCCTCATACTCACGCCGAATGGTACAGTGATAGCTTCAGAAGGTCTAGTCATCGTGTTAGTAAGGTGATCAATTCATTCAAGATGATTCAGGGTAATACGTATCTTGGTTTGCCATATTTTATATTTGGGCCACACAAGATTTTCCTTTTTAGTGATTGTAGCAACAACATTAATGTTTTTGGAAGCCATTTTATATTCTTAAAAAGTTTATGAAAAAAATTAACTTTAATTGTAACAACCCCCATTTTCTCACGTAAAGGTGGGTTAGGCACGATACACCGAAGATGGGGGCTTATCCACAATTTATACCATTCTCAGCACTACGAAATAGAAAATGTCTTTGTTCTTCACCAAAATTCACAAAAGTTTAAAAACATTTGATTCAAAATTGAATAAATACATGCATGCAAAACTGAATCACCATACAACAACCATAATGTAAAGGTAAGTACAAACTGATACAAATAAACTCTCGGGCTTATCTCACCTCTTATCTAGAAAAAATCCTACTCGCATTCTCAAACAAATATCAATTATGAATTCTAATTTTTACTCCGACACGTAACTATTAAGCTATCTAGCCATACATCGAATAAAATTGGGTGTTACATCTAACACTACATGTAACAATCCCTATTTTCTCACGTAAAGGCTGGCCAGATACGATACGCCGAAGATAGGGCTTGCTTGTCAATTAATATCATTCTTAGCACCGTAGTAAATATAAATAAATTGTTCTTACAAAAATTCGGCATTTATATATAAAGAAGATTTACGCAATGATCTAATAATCCACACCACCATAATAATAATAAAAAATCCAGCTAACATAATAAATCCCAATTGAAAAGAAATAAAATAGTGTCGGACATATGCCCTTACAAAAATTCTAAATAATAAATGACAGAATCTGAAAAGCATCTATGATAGAAGGAGAATGAATCTGAATCTGGAGAGTAAATGAGATCGCGGGACTGCCACAACACAATCTAACTATCCCTGTCTAGGAGCACCTGGGGGGATTTAAATTTGGGTTAGAGCCCGAGGTGTGCAAGAATTAACTTGAATAAAATATGAATTTAATTATAAAATCGATGCATAATAAATATTCACCCTTTTCGGCACTCACATGCATATGACACCTCTCCCCTTATCTAAACGAAATATAATTCGCACCCCAAGGCATCCCAAACAATAAATTGGTGACATCATCTTAATTTTACATGAGATCGCTTCCCAATTGATTTAATTAAATGTAATCCCTACATTTTAAAATTTTCTCAACTTACATTAATTCTGGTTTCCCCCTATATCAAGTATAAAACATAAACATCAATTATGCATTCCAGGATAAAATATTGGTTAGTGTCGATATCCTTAAACAATTAAATTTATTTCCACAATATCCAGGTAATTAATAATATATGTCCTTCCATATATGTGACACACAATGGCATCTACCATTGATGTCATATTCGTGCTCTATCGGAAAGTCCAAAGGAATCCTAACATCCAAATCGGATAGTTCGAAGGAATCCTGGCATCCTAAGCGGACACCACAAAAATATATATGAGTTGGGGGCGGTCCCTACGCCCCTACGCAAGATACTTGTATACAGACCATACCCAACGGTGATACAGGAACAGTCAGCGCCACATCTACTTCTAGTGGGTGTAGCCTATACGTAGTACCTATATGCCTACACATCGTTAAGCCCACCTGTACCAACGTTTGGTCACTGGCCCGAACGCGCTAACCCCCCGAGCTGATAGGAAAGCCCACTGGTATTTCCACACACAAATATAATATAATACATATTATTTATCATCTAATAAATTACTTAACCATCTAGTCATAGGTTATTATCATTAATATGAATATGGGTCTAATTTTTGTTCCGTAATTTAATTAACCTAACCATAACATTTTTAAGTTCCAAATTAATTTCAAAAATGCATAATGATACCCATTAGTTAAACCTGAGAACCAGATTTGTATTTATCAAGAAGTTTATATACGTTTGAGTTCACTATTCATCATCAATAACCTCCACAACAGCTATACATTCATCCCCAAATTCCTACTCAGTCGAACCGATCCGATCCAGATGAATAGGTTTGGTTCACCATTTACAGGATATTTTTACTTACCGGATTGGTTCATTTTCTTTTCTATAGGTTTGATTCTGTCTTTATAGAAAAATCAATCTGCACCGGATCGGTTCTTTTTCCTCTTTATGGGTTCAGTTTGGTTTACGGGTTTCTATGTCCAAGTATTCAAATTTAGAATTCCTAATTCCTAGAAATAATATCCACATGTAATCATTCCACTACATGCGTATCATCATCAAATTCGATTTATCATTCCTCAACATTTGGGTATTCAATCATAAGAATCAAATCTAATAACCCTAATTTCCAGAAATCTAAGGGAATAAAATTCTGCATTGAGAAATAAATTATAGACATAAATTATGCAAGAAATTCTTGCCCAAAATTTGTAGTGGAGAAACCCTTGAAAGTTACTGGTCTCCCTCTTGTTCTTCCTCTTTTCTCTTCTTGGGTGTGTCTTACTTCTCTCTCCCGTGGCTGCTATTTTAGGTATGATTAATGTGATAATGGGGAAGTGATTTACCCCCACTAAACCACTCATTAAGTGTTAACTCCCGAGTTGGGTTATGGGCCCAACTTTTGGACCCCCAAATGAGCCCGAATCCATTATCTAATTAACCCAAAACTTTTCCAACCCATATGTTATTGACCCAATACTATTTTTAAAGGTTTAAACCACTTAAACGAGTTCATATAAGTCCCAAAACGTGCTTCGAATTATTTATGCCAAAATAATTACTTTTTATTTGTGTCGCACATAGATTTTTATGATTTCTTTTTATCATACGCAAATGACATATTAATGGAAAAAAATGAATAATACTTACAAGCATGCTAATAAACAAGTTTCCACTTAACATATTCGAATAAAATATTTATTTAGATTAAATTTTCAAAGTTAATTATTTATTCGAAAAAAATAATTTTCCACTAATTATTTAAGAGAAAAAAATGCAAGGTATTACACTACAATCCCCGGATTAACTACATATTATTGTCCACTAAGTTCTATATAAATTCAGTGTATACTTATGTGTCATATGATATTCCTTATCCTTAGTCTATTTCGTCAAACTAGTGAACTTTTAGTTCGCAAAAATTACCGACGCCACCATTTAGACTATAGGTTTCATACTTTTTAATTACCGTTTACATCCTTAGACTGCCCCATTTATCTTTCTCATTTATAATTATCTTCCGTATTAGTCCATTAGAATATCTTTGTCAGTGATTATCCATGTCACAATGATAATCCAACTTTATTATCATTAATTATTTTCTACATCTATAGACTATGGGAACGCATTCTCGTACTAGGGACACCACAATATCTATATTAATAAATACATAGGTCCACATATATATGTATGACAGATAAAGGAATTTATCTTCGGCGTCCATTTCGTGCTCTATAAGTAGTAACTGGAGGAATCCTTCATCCTAAGCGGGTAACAACAAAACACAAGCAAGTGGGACGGTACCTATGCAGTACACTAATTCACGAGCAATACCCAGCGGTAATAATGGATCCCAGCATCAACACCTACCTCTCGAAAGTGGTGTTGCTACTTAGTACCTATAATATGACTTAACACTACGCCTAGTCCACCTGTGTCGACATGTGCTTCAGTCTTGAATGCGCGTGTAACCCCAACCGATAAGACGGTCCATGAACCCAGGTATGTCCACAAAAAAATAATTTAATACATATTATCATCCGATATGTATAAGAAGTCACTCTATAACTACTTCACCCCATAAGTATCTATCCATCTAATTATAGGCTTCTTGGCATAATCATAACATTTTCGTAAGTTATTACATAACCACTATTAAGTCTCCATCCTATCTCCCAATTAAAGATTAAGTCTCATATCCTGCCTCTTAGACTGAATAATCATATTTAGTTCATCGTTTATTGCTCCATAAATATCTAGGTATAGTTATCCCAAACTAACCTTCCCAAAACCATTATAGGTGTATTTATCCCCAACTAACCTTACTAACACAATTATTGGTATAATTATTCTCAAACTATCCTTACTAATACTATTAATGATTTTAGCAAGTTGCCTTCTCGACTTAGACTTTATCTCTTTCAGATTATTAAGAATCATTCGCTTCCTGCTACCTTTTCAATAAGGTTTATATGTACATATAAAAGGAATCCACTAATAGGTATATGTAGTTTCACCCTAACTACTGTCATGACCAATACTAACAATTTAAATTTAGCCCACTAATCTTAGGGTGCACTTCTACTTAGTATCTTCATATGGTAATAATTTGAGGGAACTAACCATTAGTCAAATTCTCAAGCATTCGACTTATTTCTAATAAGTATTTCTTTTATTCAAAGCTATCTTGAATTAATTATAATATCCTCATCATATGTTTTACTCTATTATAATCTATGTGCCCCTGCCAAAATTTCCAAATCATCTAGGCATATCCATGCCTTTTAATATATTTATTCCGTATAATGTTATTCAAGAGTTCTTTATAAATTGTTTCCTTTATATAGTTACCTATAATTTAAGTCATCATGCATGCACTACCATAACATCAACCCATCCCAGTTTAACGATGTATATGAGTTCATAACATTATCATTAATATTTTGGAATAAATCTTTATCCCTCACTTGGGCAAAAATCGTCTCGCACACCCTTTCGTAGAAAAATCATAACTAGTTAAAAAAATCATAAAAATACGCGGTCGATCATAATGAAAAAATCTACAAGCAGGTCCACTGAATCGATTCGGTAGGGAGACCAGGTTTCTTCTAAGACGGAGTTTTTTTTCCTCAAAACCTCCTTCATCAGATATCATTATAATGGTTCAACGACTTAAATAATGGTATGGATGTAGTCTCTAAAACATCATAGGATCATTATACGTAAGATTAAACCTTAAATTCAACCCTAGATTTGTCATCAAATTATCAAGTTTATGTCAAGAACTTATGAACATGAAATTTTTAGATTTCATCTTATTGAACATCAATGATTTCTAGATTAGTTTAGAGGGTTCAACCACATGTTTTCTATAATGATTCTTCAATTTAAACATCATGAATACAAATTTAATACAAGGGGTTACGAATCTAAACATGGATCATATAATTATCATCAATTTCTTCACTAATCAAAGGATCTATAAAGATGTAGTCTCAAAACATGATTAAATCTTAGTCTATGAATGGAATCAACATCAATACAAGAATAGTTTAATTTAAATAAGAATGGAAAGAGAATACTTGCATGAAAATAGTAGAGGAGCCTCTCTTCTTCCTCCTATGGTGGTTCTTCCTCTTGGGTGGGTGTGTCTAGGGTTCTTGGATGTAACTCCCAAGGAGTGGGTTAAGTCTTAATAAATAATATTAGACTTTAATTCCCGAGTTGGGCCTTATGCCACAACTTTGGACCCCCAAATGAGCCCAAAAATAATATTTAATTAGCCCGATAATTACCCAACTCACATATATATTGGACCCCCAAATGAGCCCAAAAATAATATTTAATTAGCCCGATAATTACCCAACTCACACACACACACACATACACACACACACACACACACACACACACACACACACACACACACACATATATACATATATATATATATATATACCCTGGGACCATTCCTAAAATATATTTTTATCCCAAAATATATTTTAATTATGATGTGACATACATAAATACTTTTTGTTCAAAATAAAAATCGCTTTTAGATTTATTCCAAATCATTAAATTTCAACTCTAAAACTTATAAACAACAAATGGTTCAATTATTCACAACTTCCATTAATTAATTTCACCGAATTAAATTAATTCCAACAAAATTTATTTTATTCCAAAAATACAAGGTATTACAATTCAGTATAGCGTTATTCAAAGATTCTCCATGAGTCGTCTTCTTTATATAGTTACTTGTATTTTAATCAATCACGCATGAACTTCTATATTTTAAAACCATCCATATTTAACGATGTACGTAAGTCAATAATAATACCCCTAGTATGTTTGAACAATGATCGCCCCTCACTTGGATCATTAACCAAAGCATAAATAATTAATAAGAACCCCGTCGCAAATTCTAAACATGTCCGAATTGATTTGCTCCTTGGCCAAGTTGATTCTCCCAGTAGCTAAATATATTTTCCTGGGAGGCTAAATCGATTCAAACCTGGGCAAAAACCCAGATTTGCTACGAAATCTTTGTACGATATTTTTATATGCAAAACATCTTACACCAAAGATCCTTACAATAAATCAATAAGTTAAAATGATATATGGATAAAACCTCTAAAACATCATAAGGCCATTCTAAGCATGATTACACATCAATTTCCTTCCAAGATTTATATCAAATCATCAAGATCTTTCAAGAACCAACGAACATGCAATTTCTAGATTTCATCTTTCCCTACAATAATGATTTCCAGATTTGTTTAAAGGGTTATACAATATGTTTTTTGCAACAAATCTTCAATTTAAACCACACGTATACAGATTTAATATGAGCGGTTATGGATCTAAGCACAGGTGTTACAATTATCATCCATTCTTGCATTAATCAAAGGTCTCAAGATATGCAGTCCTAACACATGAGTATATCTTAATATAATAATGGAATCAACATTAATACAAGATTAGCACAATTTGAATAACAATGGCAGGAGAATCCTTGACTATAAGGGTGGAGAAACTCCTCTTTTATTCCTCCTAGGGTGGTTCTTCTTCTTCTTCTTCTTCTTCTTCTTCTTCTTGGGTGGGCGTGCTTAGGATTCTTGGATATAACTCCCAAAGAGTGGGCTAGCTCTAAATAAATATTATTTGTCTTCAAATTTCGAGTTGTGACTTAGGCCACAACTTTGAACCTCTAAATGAACCCAAATACATTATTTACTTAGCCCGATAATTACCTAACTCATATATATATAGCCATACATCAACTAACATTGACTATTGGTATTTAAAGTACCATTTCATTAACTAATGCGACTCTTAGTAATATTTAATTATAGACCACATTAAGGAATTATTATAACTTAAATAATTCTTAACCAGGATGGCAAGCATCCATTCATTGTTATAAATTATTTAATATATAATTAATTTTAGAATTAATGTAAATTCAAAATTAATTGATTAATTAAAAATAAGTGTCTTACTTATATGGTCCACATAAAAAATAGATTTGACAAAGGATAATTTGGCTAAGTTATCAGGATTTTAAAATAAGATGGTGGGTTAGTTTACTAATTAATGTCTAATTATAATGGATGATAGAATTATACAAAAATAAGAAAACTTGGATTATCTCTCACTATATATGTAGTAGGTTATATTACATATAATTTGGATAATGACACACTATATTGAGCAAGAGATAGAAAATTCAGAAAATTTCAAATAATCACAATTTTCTATCAAAGAAGAAAGATTTGTTGGAACAAGGAATTATAAGACAACGTCCTACCTCATTCTAATTCATATTAATGGAGAAAAAAGTGTGTTCTAGTTCCAGTAATGCCAAATTAGACCTATCCCTCGATGTGTGTGCCAAGTTAAAGATTATGAATGAAAAGGGATTAAATCTAATTAAGCTGTAAAATTTGAGGTTAAGTCAAAATGACCCTATCATTTTTCATGTTAAAATAACGCCACATTATAGTTAAGCAATGGAAATGTAACATAGTTTTAGAAAAAATATTGGTAATACGAAATCGACTATAATATTGAGGATTAAGCACAAAAGAACCTCACAATTTGAAAATTGTCATCTTTTAATGTCAAATCTTGAGTTCAAAGGGTTTCACATATTTAAAGAGGCAAACAATTAAGAATTCTTTATTAAAATATATGTGTCCTGATAAATATACCAAAATAATATCTCCAAAACACCACATAATAATTAAACCCAAATTTTACCAACCACACCCAAAACTGTTGTACCTTTTATTTTATTTAAAATGTCTAATATACCCCAAAATAAAGAAAAAATTACACACAAACTAACACCACATAATCTAAAACACCATAATCAACAAAAATTAAATCGGTTGCTCTTCCCACCGAAAGCTTCAAACCCACGGTTAAACAAAGACAAAATCTTCACCATTTCTTCCCAAATCTCCATTTTTTGTGTTTGTTGTGTTCTTGTGGTCCTTGTTGTGTTATTTATATTTAGAAATCAAGGATCAAGGGGCTACATTGCAATGATTATTAAAAAGAAAGTTGATGATCAAGCTTCCCAAACTCAGAATATCTAATGCTCGTTTGATGATCTTGACGTATTAAAACACCTCTACACATTTAAAATGATGAAAATATAAAAAAAATTGAGGTGACTGCACTTACGTCTGCCCATCGTCGTAAGTGACAATCACTTTCGGTCACAAGTTATCGTGGAATAATACATGGCGGTTTCACTTGGCCATGGAATGATACATGGCGGTTTCACTTGGCCATGGTTTTATATCCACAGTTGTACTTGGCAGTGATAAGTACACCACGATTTTACTTGGCCTTGGTTTTATATCTAGGGTTATAGTTTATCGTGATATGTACCATAAGGGTTGTCTTGGTCATGGTTTTATTACCACGATTATAGTTGGCCGTGGTTTTGTTATTAGATATAAAATTTCAATATAGATATAAATTTGAATATATATATATATATATATATATATATATATATATATATATATATATATATATATATATATATATATATATATATATATATATATATATATAATTTCAATATAGATATAAAATTCCAATAGAGACATCCAATTTAAATAAAGATATACAATTTCAGCATAGATATAATTCATGTAGCGATTATCTACTTTTATTGACTTTTGTTATTATATTGTCAATTCTTTTTGTACTGATTATTGTATTATCATTTCAGTTAGATGACTCAATACTAGAGGATACATTTAATAAGATATAGACAGTCTCATTATACCAAGTGTATATACTCAATATGTTTCCACCGAGAAAGCGAATATGCATGAACTGAATATAAGCGAACAAACAACTGTATCAACCTTTCCCTAAATGTTTGTGTGATTTGTTTCCAGATTTCACATCGTCTATGGTAAAAAACCATATCACGTAGTTAAATTTCAACACTTTGAGGTATTTAATATATGATATCATTGTATGACATAATTTGATTATATGCATTGTTAGGATGCGAAAATAGAAGAAGGATTGGATATTAATGTGATTAATCAAGGCCATATAACCAAATTCACCACTGAGGAGGCTTGTTTAGTTTATTTATATTGTACTCAACATGATTTTACATGTATACTTAAAATCTCCATTTAAACTGTCCTTTCATTTAACAATGTTCGTCTTGTGCAGATTTTTTATCATCGGGACAACATGATTGATTGGTGTCAACATGTTGGTCATAAGCTTCATGCGGTCATGATAATTCTGAAGTCCTATAAGGCCAATATAGTCCACAAGGGTAGGTTCGTACTTTGTTGTCAGCGAAGAGAGCTTCATAGACCCAAAAAAGACGAGGTGTTGGACAAGAAGAGGAAGCATTCTTCTAGAATGCAAAAATGTGATTTCCCATTTCGATTGAAAGGCATTTCGCACAATAATGGCCATTGGGGGGTTAAAGTTGTGGGGGTACACAAGAACGAGGTGTCAAAATCACTTATTGGGCACCCATATGCCGACCGACTCTCCCAAGAAGAGTGGAACATCGCTTCTGAGATGATAAATAATGGGGTGGGCCCGAAAGAAATACTCCAGACATTGAAAAAGAGGTCGGAGTATAATTATTCATCCATACGAATAGTATATAATTATAAAGAAAAATGAAGAACGTTGAGATGCAAGGTCGCACCTCCAAGCAACAGTTGATGCATTTTCTCGGGGAGAAGAATTATGTCAACTCGCATCGAAGGAATGAGCCAACTGATGTGGTGGAGGGTTTATTTTTCACACATCCCACCTCTTTCTTATTAGTGAAATGCTTCTCGAGTGTGCTTGTGATTTATTTCACTTATAAGACCAATCGGTACAATATGCCTGTAACAACCCAGGTTTTTGGAGCTACTATTTTGCCTGATGGGCTAATTTTATAAAATAGGGGATGTTGGAGTGAATATTTTTCCCGTGAGACTTAGGGATAATATTTACTATGTTTTGTCTATTTATCGGCATGAGAAGGTAAATAGCGTTATATAGTGTATTATTGCGTCGTTATATGTAAAACGACGGTTATGACCTATACATAATATGGGGTTAAGTTAATGAAATAAAATGAAATTGGAACCTAAAAATAGTTCACACTTTCCCGAATGCCAAAATAGGGGGTGCGGTTGTTTTTAGAGTAGTCGTGATAGTCGGAATAAGTGCCCAGTTGTAATTTTTGGGATTTGGGCATTTTTAAGGGGTTATGACTCAAATAGTGGTTACGAGTCATTTTAATGGTGTATTAGCAATTATATGTGGGGATTTATATTTTTAGACCCGTAAAAACTCCCCCACCCCCTTTCTTTTCTTCATTTGTGTGAAAGAAGCCAAAGGAGAGAGAGAGAAGAGAGAGTTGGGAGAAATGGAGAGAAAGAGAGAAATGGAAGATTTGGGCCAAATTCCGTCGCTACCGGAGGTGTCCCGAGACTACGAACCTCGAGGCAAGTTTCTTACTTGCTAGATATTGATTTAATGTGATAAATTTGCATGTATAGTTAATTTTGGAGGTTTAAACCCTAAATGGGTTTTTGATTGATTTTTGTGTTAAACCCTTAAATCTTGTAGATTGTATGGTTTGGGGTTGTTATATGGGGTTATTTTGGTGTATAATTGTTAGGGTAGTGTTATTGGTGGAGGGGAATGAAGGAAGTAGAGGATTTTGGGTTTTAGGGTTCGGTCTTGGCTTTGCAGAAGAAAGGCTTTTCGTGGATCTGATAGGTGCGGTCGACCGCGGTCCTATGACCGGTCGATCGGTCATGCCAAAACTAGCTTACTGCTTTTGTTAGCAGACCAAACCTGTAAGGGCGGTCGAACGCGGTCCCTTGACCGGTCAACCGGTCCCCTGTTTTTCACCTTTAATTCTCCTTAGTTTGTTTAGCCTTTTCTTTTGGGTTCAAGGTTTAGGAACCTTCCTTTGGGATGTAATGGGGAGTCCTAGAGGGTTGTATTTGGGTAGACTAATGTCCTAGGCCAAGAATGGAGATTTGGGTTTACCCGAGGGCTAGTTTGTATAGGTTAATGTCCGATTGGTATAGGAGGTTAACCTAAAGATAAATTGGAAGTTAAAATATTAATGTTAAGCTTTTGGGAGACACTCCCTTATGGAGACTCACCTTGAGGATTTATGAAATTATGTGAACGCTTGGAGGCTAGTCTGAAGTTAGTGGCACTTTGGGTCTTAGGTCATAAATAAAATATGACTTAATAAGAATGAAATGCACATTCTAAAACTTGATGCTTAATGGCTAAATGGATGGTTTTTGGAAATGTAAAATATGATGTTTTCAAAAAGGAAAAGTAAAGTTTTTCATAAATATTAATTTATGGATACACACCTCCCTAAATCGCTATTATAAGGGAAGTTGCGCGCGTTGTGGTGAAGCCTTCCTGGATGTTGAGCAGGTTGGATATAGTCCCTAGGCCATATGGGCGTTGATTTATACTGCGCTGGTTAGGAGATTTCGGGTGTGGTCTTGACTATCCCGCAGTCATATGGCCGCTTCCCGACGTTTGGTAGGTTCCCAGGTTGTCTAATATGATAGGCCCTGGAAGATGATAGCCATTTAGGGGCGCGTCCAGTGGGGAAACCCGGAGGGACGGTCTTAGATTTATTAAAGCAATTCATGATAATGGATTGGCTTTAATTACATTTCCTGGATGGAAGAAGGGAAATGGGTTATGGTTTGGCTTCGGTAACACTCCCGGATGGAAGAAGGGATGTGGAAGCATATGGTATACAAAAGTATTTTTATGCTAATAAAAATGACTTTTGATTACACTTCCTGGATGGAAGAAGGGAAGTGGGATTTTATGAAAGAAATGGATAAAGCACTTTTTATGATAATAAAACCTGCTTTAAATTATGTATTCTTCCTGAATGGAAGAAAGGAAATAAAATTTGGTAAATAACTTTGTTATGGTAAACATTTGATAAAATGTTGTACCATTTATGACTATTCTTAAGGAAAGAAACTAGGAATTGTGCCGGTAGATGATGGATTGGTTTTATTTTATATTTTCTTTGTGTAGCTGTAGATGTGACCTCCCACACCTATGCACACACATATATAATTATTATTTCGTGCTTAGGGCCTAATGGACCTCGACGATCAACCTTGCCTAAATAGTAGTGTATCGGGGGGTTCCTTGTTTGGATTTCGCTTTGCGAGACACCCCACGCACGAATAGGGAATAGTGTTGAGACTGGGGAGAAGTTAGCCCTCAGTACTTAGGGTTAACTAAATCACCTCATGATATTGCGTTAGGATACCGCTAGATTGAGAGGTGAGGATTATCTTATGCTATATGTGAGAGATATACGCATTTAACTGTCATGCATTTTTTCACATGGTAATCATATCAAACCGGGTCCTGACCCGTATCTATTCTTTGTTTCTGCATATACTCCTTGCCGTTACAGGTGCTCTACCGCATGGACACCCGTATTTACATTTCCATTCCAGTTGTCATGGAGCTACAGCATATTGCGAATGTTGTAGGTTACTTGTATTAGACGCTTATTTCTATTGAACGTTAGTTAAGTTCAGTATTTCTTATTTGGGCGTGTTTGCCCAAGGTATTTGCACTCATTCATTATATTGTAAATATTGAATTGTAATACTGGATGTATTATTTGTATTTGGTCTGTGCACCGACAGCTTATTCGGTGATTATTTAATGTATTGTCATACTTCATTCATCGATTTTGATACCCACCATTTTTACAAATGGGATTGTCTAAGTGTTTTCTTTTCTTTTCAAAATTTTTAATTTGACAGTCCATTTTCCAAAATAGTTGGTGGTTATCTCATACTATTATTTTTATCGACAGTGATGCTAAGAATGGACCATCTATGATTCCTGTGATTATTAGGGTATTGGGCTGGCCACCTATTATTTTAATAGGCGGGTTGTCACAGATGGTATCAGAGCATTAGGTTCTAGAGTCCTTAGGGATCTGTGCGGATGTTCTACGTCTTCTGCGTTTTTCTCTGTTTGATGTAGAGCCTTAGGAATAAGGTCGTTGAATTCTCTTGTGAGATTTCGTTCTCCTGCTATGGTATGAGAACCCCGAAGATCTTCTGCGCATTCGTGTGAGACATGTAAGTCGTTAGATGAAGGGCATTGAGGAAGGCCGTTGTGAAGGCGTCATAGGATGGGATTACTATAATTTGTAGGTTGTGGTCGGGAATAGGGGTCGTTTTCAAGGTCTCTTCCCTTGTAGCTTTATTTTATATTGCTGCTGTGACTACTAAGAACAGTGGAAATAGTTTTTCCCAAGTACTGTTGTCGGTAGAGAGTGGTACTATGCTTGGGGTTCCAAGCAATGTCAATTCGGAGTTGAGAGGCCCTTGAAAAGGACCACATGTTGAAGTTCGGTTGGATCAAGGAAGTGTAACCTCGTTCGGTGAGAAAGTAAGGCCCAAGAGTTTTGGCCTAGAGATGGGTATAGGAGTGCCCAGGTGTGAGGATTTGAGGAAAACCTTTCACCTGTTGGAGTAAGGTTGAAGTGGAGGGAATGGAAATCGCCTCTACATGGTGGAGCAGAATGTTTTTCCCATAGAGAGGGCCTTTCAGTGGAAATGATAGGCTCGTAAGTAAGTGTTGCTAACACTTTAGGAGAAGTAGCGCTCATGAGACCCCATTGGTGGACATCCACCCGGGGAAGACTCGTGGAGCTAAGGTCGGGGAGGTTGGTACAATGTTCTCCTTGCTGAAGGGGAGTAAGGGAACTACACGTTTTGATCTTGTCGATCGAAGATAACCGGCAAGGATGGGACGCCTAGTTGGGACATTGATGTAAGTATTTTGGATCGGTTAAGACTAGTATCACGTGTCTTGGAACCAGCGGAAGAGGCCAAGGAGATTGGCTAGTATGTTGGTGGTACTTTCCATTTAAGATGTGAGTGGTGCATTCCTTAGGTAAGATGGAGTAGTAGGGTGTTAACCCTAGGACCAGGTGTGTATATAGAGCTTGGAATAGTATCGGTATTTCCTTTATAGTAAGTATACTTATATGGCTTCCTTGATAGGGAGGCTTTATTTTCTCTTTTCACTCGTTATGGGGCGAGTGGTGAGATGTGTAGTGCATGCTACTTGTATTATATGTAAAATACGAGTAGTGATACTCTTGGATGGGTTGGTGTGATAGCGAGCGAACAAATTGCGAGGCTATCCTATCTCTAGTTCTAGAAGAAAGAGCTAGTGGCTCTATAATATCTCCCCTGGATACAGGTTGAGACTTTATAGAGGTGGTTTACGGTATGTGAGTAGTTTTTATTTTTTTTATTTTGTTTATTATTTATTTGTCTTGCTTTATTCTTTTTCCTTGATTGCTTGCTTCCTTTAATTGCTTTGCTTGTGTATGATATGCCTTATCCCCACGACTGGCTAGTTAAGGGGATTGTGTGGAGGGGTTCCTTGTTTGGATTTCGCTTTGCGAGACGCTCCACACATGAACCTTAACGACGTTGGGAGTGGGGAGATGTGCATTTTCTTTTCTTTTATTTTGTTCTTTCTTTTCTTTTTCTGTTGGTTAAGTGCTGGGTTGGAATTTCGCCAAGAATCACGTATATGAGTGATTAAGGGCTATGTTGATGTGCGATATATGTGAGGACAATGATAGTTTTCCTCTGATCGATGTGGGGAAGACTAAGATTATGAAAGTCTGATGGAGACTTATGGTTGTGTCTTAATGAGAAGGCCATTTATAACCAGGTGTATCTGTATTTTGGGATAAAGTATCTGTGGCATCCTACATAAAGTAAATGCCTCAGTTGATTGTTATGGTAGGACGTAGGCGTAAATATATATTATTAGAGTTTCGAGTTAGGATTCCGTCGATTCCGATCATGTGTCTTCGACCGTTACTTTTCGACGAGCGACAATGCGAGGTAGTAGTGTAATGGGAGGGGTTCCTTGTTTGGATTTCGCTTCGGCGAGACGTCCCACGCATGAAATCGAGCTAATGTCGAAAGTTGGGAAAGGTCTTGGACACTAGGAATATAGTTAGTATTATATCTATACGACTAGACTAGGATAGGTAAATAGATCGGCTTTAGGATTCTTAGGAGGCTAGGCCCTTAGGGCATGTGAAGTTAGTGTAAGAGGGTGGTTGGGAGTTGACCACAATAGGGTTGTGGGTTAACTCTAAATAGGATTTGGTCCCTAGATCGAGAAGTATGGAATCTCGAGAAGCTGATGTATAAGATGACTTTTTCCTCCTGCACTCGTGTTGTTATGATCAAGAGTGGATTCAACGAACGAGTCTTGGCCAGGAACGAGAAGTGTTAACGCGGGAGCATGGACTTATTGCTCCTGTGTCTCTCACTTTTACGAATTGTCGTCGCCCACTTGATGAAGAGTTAGTAGCGGTAGTATTTTCCTTAAAGACTTAGAGGCATCTCTCCTGGGCAGGAATTTGGGTCTTTTCACGAGCAATAAGTTTGTGATCGTGAAGGGCTATCGATAGGATATTCCCTTCGCTAAGGCAATGCGAACGGGAGTGGTATAGGCACCGAGTAGAAACCGTCATAGAGTTTATTCGTGGCATGGACTGCCAAGTAAAACGAGTTTTACTAAGGGGGGGGGGGGGCTCCATTGTAAGAGCATTTATGTCCATGATTGACCCTATCGCCTACTTGTGTGCAAAGGATAGTGAGGAGCGAGGAGGGGGTAAATCCATGGACATTTTAATCGAATTGCCGATAATGTAACGGTCATCGTCCTAGTTGAGAAAATTGTGGATCATTGGACCAATCGTTGCTTACTCAATGGAAACCGTGTTGATATGGGGTATATCCTACCACTCATAAGTGGATGGGTGGGTTTGATTCAAAGGAAAGATCGGAGCAGTAGTTTTATGAATCAAATTTCCACACCATAGTTTGGATCGTTTCCTACGAGTATAATACCGTGTGTAGCCTAGTATAGTTGGCAGTGTGTGTTGTCTGTTCGTCGGAATGGAACCAGCAAATTGTATATTTCTTTATGATTGGGCCCATTGATCCGAATTCTTTTGAGAACTACGCCATGGCGAATAGGGATTGTAGTATTGGGGTTAGCGATTGTAAGAGTGTAGTATTCCCTAGTAGGGGTGTAGCGTGTTTCGTCAAGTAGGGCAATTTGTGCCCAAGGGGTGTAGGTATTTCCTCCCTTAGTACAAGGGTATGATCGATAGTCGTGAGGGACGATTTGGCGCTACGTTATCGAATAATGATGTGGACTGAGATCGAATAGTGATGACCTTAGTCTGTGACCTATGGGGGCGCTGCATTATCGAGGGGTTTGCTAGTATGATAGCACGTTTTTGGTATAGTATACCCTTTATATGGTTATGGGTTGCGCCTGAATTTTGAGGACAAAATTCCCCTTTAAGTGGGGGAGTATGTAACAACCCAGGTTTTTGGAGCTACTATTTTATACTATTTTGCCTGATGGGCTAATTTTATAAAATAGGGGATGTTGGAGTGAATATTTTTCCCGTGAGACTTAGGGATAATATTTACTATGTTTTGTCTATTTACCGGCATGAGAAGGTAAATAGCGTTATATAGTGTATTATTGCGTCGTTATATATAAAACGACGGTTATGACCTATACATAATATGGGGTTAAGTTAATGAAATAAAATGAAATTGGAACGTAAAAATAGTTCACACTTTCCCGAATGCCAAAATGGGGGGTGCGGTTGTTTTTAGAGTAGTCGTGATAGTCGGAATAAGTGCCCAGTTGTAATTTTTGGGATTTGGGCATTTTTAAGGGGTTATGACTCAAATAGTGGTTACGAGTCATTTTAATGGTGTATTAGCAATTATATGTGGGGATTTATATTTTTAGACCCGTATAAACTCCCCCACCCCCTTTCTTTTCTTCATTTGTGTGAAAGAAGCCAAAGGAGAGAGAGAGAAGAGAGAGTTGGGAGAAATGGAGAGAAAGAGAGAAATGGAAGATTTGGGCCGGATTCCGTCGCTACCGGAGGTGTCCCGAGACTACGAACCTCGAGGCAAGTTTCTTACTTGCTAGATATTGATTTAATGTGATAAATTTGCATGTATAGTTAATTTTGGAGGTTTAAACCCTAAATGGGTTTTTGATTGATTTTTGTGTTAAACCCTTAAATCTTGTAGATTGTATGGTTTGGGGTTGTTATATGGGGTTATTTTGGTGTATAATTGTTAGGGTAGTGTTATTGGTGGAGGGGAATGAAGGAAGTAGAGGATTTTGGGTTTTAGGGTTCGGTCTTGGCTTTGCAGAATAAAGGCTTTTCGTGGATCTGATAGGTGCGGTCGACCGCGGTCCTATGACCGGTCGATCGGTCATGCCAAAACTAGCTTACTGCTTTTGTTAGCAGACCAAACCTGTAAGGGCGGTCGAACGCGGTCCCTTGACCGGTCGACCGGTCCCCTGTTTTTCACCTTTAATTCTCCTTAGTTTGTTTAGCGTTTTCTTTTGGGTTCAAGGTTTAGGAACCTTCCTTTGGGAAGTAATGGGGAGTCCTAGAGGGTTGTATTTGGGTAGAATAATGTCCTAGGCCAAGAATGGAGATTTGGGTTTACCCGAGGGCTAGTTTGTATAGGTTAATGTCCGATTGGTATAGGAGGTTAACCTAAAGATAAATTGGAAGTTAAAATATTAATGTTAAGCTTTTGGGAGACACTCCCTTATGGAGACTCACCTTGAGGGTTTATGAAATTATGTGAACGCTTGGAGGCTAGTCTGAAGTTAGTGGCACTTTGGGTCTTAGGTCATAAATAAAATATGACTTAATAAGAATGAAATGCACATTCTAAAACTTGATGCTTTATGGCTAAATGGATGGTTTTTGGAAATGTAAAATATGATGTTTTCAAAAAGGAAAAGTAAAGTTTTTCATAAATATTAATTTATGGATACACACCTCCCTAAATCGCTATCATAAGGGAAGTTACGCGCGTTGTGGTGAAGTCTTCCTGGCTGTTGAGCAGGTTGGATATAGTCCCTAGGCCATATGGGCGTTGATTTATACTGCGCTGGTTAGGAGATTCCGGGTGTGGTCTTGACTATCCCGCAGTCATATGGCCGCTTCCCGACGTTTGGTAGGTTCCCAGGTTGTCTAATATGATAGGCCCTGTAAGATGATAGCCATTTAGGGGCGCGTCCAGTGGGGAAACCCGGAGGGACGGTCTTAGATTTATTAAAGCAATTCATGATAATGGATTGGGTTTAATTACATTTCCTGGATGGAAGAAGGGAAATGGGTTATGGTTTGGCTTCGGTAACACTCCCGGATGAAAGAAGGGATGTGGAAGCATATGGTATACAAAAGTATTTTTATGCTAATAAAAATGACTTTTGATTACACTTCCTGGATGGAAGAAGGGAAGTGGGATTTTATGAAAGAAATGGATAAAGCACTTTTTATGATAATAAAACCTGCTTTAAATTATGTATTCTTCCTGAATGGAAGAAAGGAAATAAAATTTGGTAAATAACTTTGTTATGGTAAACATTTGATAAAATGTTGTACCATTTATGACTATTCTTAAGGAAAGAAACTAGGAATTGTGCCGGTAGCTGATGGGTTGGTTTTATTTTATATTTTCTTTGTGTAGCTGTAGATGTGACCTCCCACACCTATGCACACACATATATAATTATTATTTCATGCTTAGGGCCTAATGGACCTCGACGATCAACCTTGCCTAAATAGTAGTGTATCGGGGGGGTTCCTTGTTTGGATTTCGCTTTGCGAGACACCCCACGCACGAATAGGGCATAGTGTTGAGACTGGGGAGAAGTTAGCCCTCAGTACTTAGGGTTAACTAAATCACCTCATGATATTGCGTTAGGTTACCGCTATATTGAGAGGTGAGCATTATCTTATGCTATATGTGAGAGATATACGCATTTAACTGTCATGCATTTTTAGTCACATGGTAATCATATCAAACCGGGTCCTGACCCGTATCTATTCTTTGTTTCTGCATATAATCCTTGCCGTTACAGGTGCTCTACCACATGGACACCCGTATTTACATTTCCATTCTAGTTGTCATGGAGCTACAGCATATTGCGGATGTTGTAGGTTACTTGTATTAGACGCTTCTTTCTATTGAATGTTAGTTAAGTTCAGTATTTCTTATTCGGGCGTGTTTGCCCAAGGTATTTGCACTCATTCATTATATTGTAAATATTGAATTGTAATACTCGATGTATTATTTGTATTTGGTCTATGCACCGACAGCTTATTCGGTGATTATTTAGTGTATTGTCATACTTCATTCATCGATTTTAATACCCACCGTTTTTACAAATGGGATTGTCTAAGTGTTTTCTTTTCTTTTCAAAATTTTTAATTTGACAGTCCGTTTTCCAAAATAGTTGGTGGTTATCTCATACTATTATTTTGATCGACAGTGATGCTAAGAATGGACCATCTATGATTCCTGTGATTATTAGGGTATTGGGCTGGCCACCTATTATTTTAGTAGGCGGGTTATCACAATGCCATTATTTGAGATGAATGGGGTCACTTATACTGGGCAATCATTTTGCATTGCATTTGCATTTCTGAAGAGTGAGAACGAGGAGAATTTTAGATGGGATCGATAACATTTGTGATCATTATACGAGCTAGAAGATTTGTCGTAAGTTATTGTCTCTGATAAACAATAATCTTGTCTAAATGCTTTGCCAAGCGTGTTTCCACTTGCCACTATTATAGTATGCTTATTCCATGTACAAAAGTGCATTGAAGGTGCATGTGTGAAACACAACATCAAAGACTAGGACAAGAAGTTATTTATGCAAGGCTGGATTGGGGTGTTGGAGTCGGATAATACTAATGAGTTTGAGAGTGCATGGCTAACTTTCTGCCAAAAGTGGCAAGAATACCCGAATGTGGTTGTGCACATACAAAAGAATTGGATGCCTTTATGTTTTTAATTCGTGCATGCATGGACTAATATCGTAACCCACCGTGGCAAACGAAAAACTAATAGAGCGGAGGGTGCCCATGCGCAACTAAAAAAACACTTAACAAATAGCACCAGTTCGTTTGCCAGGGTGTTAAAAGGTATCGATGCATTGCTTGACCACCAAGTAACTCAAATTCAAACTGAGTTTCAGAAATCACTCCAATCCACCAAGCATGGACACAGTGACGCATTATTGCGCGAGATCCGTGATAGGGAATTATACTATGCGTTGGATTTATTTGTTGCTAAAATAGATTACATGTGATCCATGTTGAGCGCATGAGGCAATAGCACCCAATATATGGAGATACGATGCTCCTACATACTTTGCACCATATACAGATTACCATGTGTCTATGAGTTGGATCAATGGTAGAATCGAGGTTAAGCCATCATTGGAGGAAACTTGCCATTGTCTCGGACATCCCATGATACCGTGACCTTAACTATACACCCGAGATGATATTATTTAAGAAAAGGTGGACTGAGGTAGGTGAAACCATTAGAAAGATGATGCTAAGCAATTTAATGGAGATTGTTGAACCCTCTATCACACCCTTGATGGCACTCATACAAATTCGTCAAAAGGGTAGGCCACCTAAGGGGAAAAAGTCTATCGGTATATTTACGAAAAGAACCCCTTCTGCTTGGGAGCAAGATGAACCATCCACAGTAAAACTTAAAAAAGTCTTCCCAAACAAGACACCTTTGACAAGAATTCAACCGAAAACGTGGTCTCAAGAGAAGAAGATGTATATGAAGGACGTTCCTGATTTCTTCCAATCATTTGTGGGCGATATATTGTAATACCCATATTTTTAAATAGATTTTATTTTAATTATGGCACTGGGATTAATTAATTTGAATGGAGAGAATTTATTTATAATTAATCCGAATTTAAATTAAATAATTACTAGCATTATAAGAGTTAGTATTTATTGGTGATTATTATGTTGAATATTACTTAGCGAATAAAGTAATATGTAATTTTGGAAATATATTAAATTTTTCGTGAGTGAAAAATATAACAGCTATAGAAATTAACTCGGGACGTGTGTGTCAGTCAAGTCGGGACTAAATTAATGGAATAAAAAGTAAAATATTTATAAGTTACTAATATGGTCATTTTGAGTGTACCGCGGTGTCCAGAAGGGCCGAGATAGTCAGAAAAGTCTAACCAGGGCTTAATTTGGGTTCCGGGTAGGTTTTAGGCTGAACCGCCACTCCAGAAGGGTATTTTGGTAAGTTGTATTTTTGGGGTAAATTAAAGGACGAAAATTAGATAAATAAAATATTCCATATGTGGGTTATATTAGGTTATCTTCTGTGAGAAAATAGTTAGACACAGAGATAGACCCAAAAGAGAGAAAGAGGAAGACAAATCTAAGGAAAAGCCACCACAAGTGCACCTCTTCCACCACCGTGACCACCATCGTATAGATCGGAGAATGGGGGTCGCAACTATACCAACAACATTAAAGGATCAGACTATCTTTCGCAAGGCAAGTGTGTAAATCTTGGTCTTTTACCATTGAAGGTAGTCGTGTTACGGTAGGAGATGAAACCCCCTTAAATTGCATATGATTTGATGAAAAATTCATGATTAAATAATATATTAGGGTTACATTGGTATCAAGTTGAATGGTTCATGTAATTTGAAGATTAACTATGAATTTATGTTGATATTTGTGGATTAAATCTGGGATTAAAAAGGGTAATTGGAAATCTTATGAACTAGGGTTTTTGAATCTGAAATTTGGGGATTTTTGGTTTGAGGATTAATTAATCATGAATTGATGTGTTTAAGATGTTATGAATCTTTCTTTTATGTGGTAAATTGTGTTAGAATTTAATGGAAGGAGTGTGGGACTAATTCATAGAGGTTTTAGGAATTTTCATGGAGGTAAAACGTAGCAGGTGCAAGTTGGGGACGAAACAATTCAACCTAATTCAAAAGAGATGGAACCTGGTTCGAACGAGAACCCCTATCGCGCGATATGTCATTCTAACGACATGTTGTCTCGCTCAAACGAGACAGCTTTTGGTTTGAATGATAGGTTCAATTTCTGGGAATTTTTCTTCTGTCTCAAATATGGGTAGCAAGTTTAATTGTAGTGGTGTTTAGCAAAAAAAAAAAATTGGGATTCGAGCTAGAACATAATGAATGGGTAATAAAGTGGGTATGGTATTTTATGACTTTCGGAGCGATGAGTTATCTCTAAGTTACGAGCGAGAGAGTATTCGTAATCTAGTATGGGTAATGCAAGTAGTAATGAGAGATACTACGGTCAAGTTAAATATAAGGGTTGTGTGTATATCTAATGAGCTTAATAGGTTACGTGAATGCCTATAATGATATGTATTATGTGTATGACATACCTACGATACTTGCTATCACAGGAGGTTGGAAAAAGGGGGACATTCATATCTTCAGGATCCTTGGGGGGGATATTTGACTGATACCTCAAGGGCATGGAACCTAGGTACGAGCTATCTGAGAATTATAGTGTTGATGGTCATATGGGTGCGTAGGTATGTGCACAACCCATATGCTTGGAACCATGCTCGCCTCCAATATGTGTGAATTGTAATTTATGGTTCGTGGGAGATTCTGAACCCATTGTCCTTATTTAGTGCGAGATCTACTGGAACTTCATAGCAGAGTATGAGGGCTCAGTAGCTGAGTCTAGAGGTGCCTTTTAGTATATATAATATATAGTGATGTGTGTGTGTGTATATATATATATATATATATATATACCTATAGTAATACTTGTCGTGTGAAAGTATGTGGATAATTTATATAATGGTGATAAACTCTGAATAACTTAAATAATCAAGCACTTAATTTGATTTATAAATACTTCCCAAATTGAGATAACATTCGTGAAAACATTTAATATAGTGTCGTAAAAAAATGCAGGCTGGTATGGTAGTGATTAGAACTAATGTTATAAATAGTTTAGCTAGAGGATAGAATAATTAATGGGTTTAGAGATGCTTTAGGCATGCACATTAGCTGAGAGGTGAGAATCTCAAGTGAGTGTTCGAAAAGCTAACATGCGCATACTATTTTCTTTACTGCAACATTTAAATACTTGCTAAAATTTTTAAATGTTTTACACTCGGGTTTTGACCCGTCTCTTGCAAATATTTTATCTTTTGTCAAATTATTTTAGGTTCCCAGCCATAGGGGCACCACACATAGTAGTTCCATTCATTTGATGTGTTGTAGCTACTGTGAAAGTTACAGGACCTCGGTAGTAGACGCCTCCATATTTTCCATTCCTTCATTTTGAGTTATTTACCTCTTTTAGGGAATGTCGCCCCTTTTCTATTAGACAGTTAGAGATTTATGGGTTTATTTTTTTATTCAGTTCAGTTGTTGGATTATTTTCGATTGGATAATTGCACTTGATACTTAGACTGGATATGTTTACTCTAGCAACTTTTATTATTTCAATCATTTCCTCTCATATGCGTATGGTTTGGATGGTGAATGTGAATTACTTATTAATTTGATTTTTCTCTAATTAAAAGATAAAATTTTGACATCAACCTTTTTAAATATTAGGTGGTTAGTATTTTAATAAAAGATTTTGATAGTGATGCATATTCTGAAGCAACCAGATATTCTAATTTAATTTAATAAAGGATTGATCACTCGATATTTAATTAGGCGGGGTGTCACACATATATGATGTAAAATCATATGGGAGTTGTGTATATAGGGCTATTTCCAAAGATGCGGTTGTTGGGGATGGGCTGGAACATTCTCATGCTATTCATAGTGCTTTATTATCTGAACTACTTAGGGACAAGCCGTTTTGGGATACGGTGATGACCTCCTACGATATTGATGAGTATGAGAAGAGATTGGACTATTTTAGACACTCATGAACAAGAGAGAGATGGTTTATAATGCCAACGTTTATCTACCTTGTGGAAAATGCACTTAAGCTAATGGTTGTGTTGATACCCAAATTTCAATGCCTAACTTTTGTTCCATTCGACGTTGGGCCAAAACCTAGGATGGAAGACAATCGCACCATCTATATCCAAAACTCATTAAATATTAATTGGGTGAATTTGAAATGCACACGATTTTTCCATCTACCACCAATTGCCTCTAACTAGAGATCAAGGGCTAGTTAAGATGCCCTTCAGTTTCCTAGTTTGTTTAAGTCTCTCTTTCAAACGTTTCAGAATCTATGTCTCAAAGACATTGCGACGAGATATGGACCGTTCTTGATATCGTCAGATGAGGACGAGGAATTGACGGCGACTTAAATTCAGCAGTGAAAGTATTTTGTAACTATCAGGATTGGAAATTTTGGTTATATGAAAATTAGTTATTGGAGAAAGTCTCGGAATAATGATTGTAATTTTTTGTAACTTTTTGCAATCATTGATTATATGTAAATGGATTGTAACTTTTTGTATCTTTTTGGAATCATTTATTACTTGTAAAGTCTTGTGGCTCTTAACAATTATTGATTCTAACTTTTTTTTTTATCTTTTTGCAATCATTACTCTAATATAAATTGGTTATATGTAATAAATTTGAAATCTTGGGGTATTGTAAGTAACTTACGGTCCCTTAACACCGCATAACCAAGTATTGATTTATAATGTATTATAATGTAATTTAAAATTGTTAACATTCAAGCACATAAAATGTGATAATTCAAGCACATAACATTCAAACACATAACACATAACGCAATTTTGTTAACATTCAAGCATGAGATAATTCAAATTGTTTCAAAGTTGTTAACATTTAAACACATAACACATAACACAATTCTTTCAAAGTTGTTCCAATATGTGATAATTCAAATTGTGATACTTTACAAACAAAATTTTTAAAAATATAGTTACATTCAAATTGTTCCAACAAATTTTGTCTATTTTCCCTTTAAACATTTCTTTGGGTGGGTGGGGGGGGGGGGTTACTTGGGAGCTGGATTGTGCCATGCCATGGTCCGAGTTTCTTAACACATCGGTTCCTTTCCCTTTTATGTATGGACATGTGTTTCCTTAGCCTTAAGAGAGGCGTTAAGCGCTGCACGTGATAGTTCAAGAACATCCGTAACCTCCTGGTTCGAGCCTCCATAAATAGCGTCCTACAGTAGGTTAGTGGCTACGTCTATCCCCTTATCCTATATATAAATTATCATGAAATGTGTTAGACAATTCTTGAACAAAGGAAATTAATTTACGGATAAATTTTAAAATATTTACCATTTTATTTGAGTGCTTTAGCTCCGCCTGGCTTATTCTATGTTCGGGATTTTGAATGTATGGATGATATCTTTCTAGGTACTAAGACATGTACCGATCCACGCATTTCCTAGGTACGGACCTCACCACGATTGAACGTCTGGAATCGGACAGAACATTGTCAACCCAATTAAGTTGATACCATTTCTCGACATCAAACTTTAATTTGTATCGGGCCTGGGTCTTCCCCCTTTGCCTCTGACAAAGGGTGCATTCGCGGTTTATGAATTATTTGATCACATCCAGCCTGGCGCCGGACCCTCTCTGGGTAATAGGATCCCCCAACATTATAGCCAACAAGGAGGCCATTGTAGCATGAGACCTCCTGAAATGGGCGGGCCTCATTTTTTTCAGAGTATGGATCCCATATAACCTAAATATATTTTTAGATGTTAGTATGAACATTAATAAAGAAAATAAATAATGAATTTAAAATAACTAATACTTATGTCTGAAGCTTTTAAATCATCTAAGGTTTCCCTTACCTCTAATATATGTGCAAAAGGCATCCCCTGACACCGTTTTCGCCCTCTATTTGCATAAATGCGGCTCGCTATGCTGAAAGTCGAGATTTCTAACGCCCTGACCAAATTGAAGTGTTCGTATATCCACGCCTACAGTCAAAACAAAATAAAATTTCAATATAGACATATTAATTAGGAATTATTATATTACAAAATAAAATTAAAAGCATAAGTTAAATTTAAAATATGTACCACAAGAAGGGGAAGATATTCGGTCACCAGCTGAATGTCTACCCGAGAGGAAATCCCCAACTGCCGATATAAATGGGCTAATACACCTATCCCCCAAGCATAATCTTTGCATTTGCATACCTTTCTCAAAGACTACAGGTAGTACACTGGTACTCGATTGCCCGATTTGTCCGGGAAGAACAAGCAACCCACCAAAAAAAGCAAGTACCCCCTAGTAGCCTGCTCAGTCCTCGTCTTTGTAGCACCTCCTGCCAGCTTCTTAGCCCTCCCCTTACACAAATTCATTATCCAGTCAAAACGGGCAACATATAGAGACTTACACTCCTCCTTAGACTCCTCCTCGGTACAACCCAAATATTTAGTAAGCCATTAGATTTGGGTCGTCTTCTCCTCGGCTTTTTTCAAAATAGTACCATACATCGGTTTACCTACTACCGGGATTTAGAGGAGATGGTACGCATCATTTAGGGTGATGGTCATCTCTTTGAATGACATATGAAATGAATTTGTCTCCGACTGCCACAATTTGATGAATGCCAATACCAATACATAGTCTATGTACTGATAGGAGTGTTTAATCAGATTGTACAAATCGGAGTTCCTCACCATCTCTATAACTCGCTCATCCTCTGTGGCTATGTCCCACTCAACAAATTTCTTGTAGTGGTACACACACTTCATTATTCCATTCTCCTCATCTTTATGTCAAATAGAATAACAGATATGGTTATGATAATTTTTAAGGAGCTCGGGGTTATCTGGCATGCACCCCTCGAGTGGTTAGGAATTAGAGTGGCTTATATTTCTACGGGCTTTCTTATCAGGTGCTTTAGATGTGGACGGTTGGATTTTATCTTTCGAGGAAGAAGAATCGTCCTCTTCTACTCCCTCTCTCTCTCATTCGTCCTCTTCTTCCTCTCCTCCTCTCTCCCCTTCTTCCTCTCTCTCTTAATCTCTTTCTTCCTCTTTCTCTCTCTTCTTCGCTTTCCTTATCACTCTCTGCCTCTCTCTCTTCATCTCTCTCTTCATCTATTTCCTCCTCTCTCTCTTCCTCTCTCTCTTCCTCACTTTCCTCCCCTCTCTCTCTTCCTGTTGTGATTTATCTTCTTCTTTCTCTTCCTCTTTATCTCCCACTCCTACCTCACCCCCTGCACTGACCCTAATCAAATCACATACAACCTCCTCAACTACTTACTCAATTGACTGCGTAGTAGCACCCGCCTCAACATTAAGTGAACCTCCTATCACTTGGTTAACTACTTTATCTGACAAACTCGTAGGATAATATCCTCTGCTTGAATTAGTGGCCTCACTGGCACTACTACGACTAGAGGAAGATACGGGTGGTCGTACCCCTTTAATGGCCTCCAGCCTCCTCTTTCGCTCTGATGCAGTATGAGGATTTTTTCTTCTCACCGTTTATATGACCTACACAAAAAATTAACAAATTATATTAGCAAATGATCATTGGTGCCAACAAAGAAACTATAAATGGTGAAAGGAATACATGCATACAATAGAAATATAATTACTAAACCCCCTAAAGACACGTAATTACTAAAACTTAATTAGTGGAACTTATTTATTGAAAACAATAATCACTAAAAATACATGAATATATGAAATAGGAAATAAATTGGTACTTTAAGAGATTACAAATAAAATTAGAAACAATAATTAAAAAAAACTATTTATTAGAAATAATAATTACTACGATCTATTGTGACAAGAATCATTACCAATTCAACATCTGCTTTTTAATTGCTGTTACTTTAACATAATTAGTAAAATCTATTTATTAGAAACAATAATTACTAAAAATACATGAATATATGAAATAGGAAATACATTGGTACTTACGACAAGAATTGGACGTGTAAAATAATTACACGGTTGGGTATGGCCGTGAAAAGGAAACCACGACTGTCTTTGGCCGTGAAAATAGACACACGGTTGTTTTGGCCTTGAACATAGACACGCGGTTGGGTTTGGCCATGAAACCTACGACCATGGTGAGAACTGGACGTATATGGTGAATCATGATTGGATATGACCATATATTGTTGTCACCTTCGGTGACGGGAAACATTAGGTGCAAACCAATTTTATTTCTTTTTTCCCAATCGATTAGGTTTTTCAAACTGTGTTAAGGCCTAGGTTTGTTCGCGCAAATGGAATATATTTGTAGTTAGATTAATTAGGATTACATTTTTATGAGTTTATAATGGATTTTTTATATGTAGTTCGCATGATAGGGTTTAATACACAAAGTGAGAGGACAAAATGAGAGCATGACAGTAATGGGAGTAAGATTTAATAGTATAACATACCAGAAATGAAGCTTGAGGGAAATTACTAGGGTTTGAGAGAAAAATTGAGGTAAGTTGGAAGGTTAAAAGGTTTAGGAGAGAAGTTAGAGAGAGAGAGGGAAAGGTAAAAAGTGAGGTTTAATTTTATTTTATTTTTATGGGTGAAAGTTAATATGGTGTTGTGTGCTTTTGGTGTTTTGGACAAATATTGGTTACTTATGTGGTGTTTTGGACAAAAGGGTGTTTTGGACATATTTTTTTTGCTGTATTTAACAGGACCCAAAATATATTCACATGCATTAAAGTAAGGGCACTTGTCAATCTTGGAGGACATTTTAGATTTAGGTTAATTTTAGCCTTGGCCAATTAGTTCTGACATAATTTATTTTGGGTATTAATATTTAATATAGTAAATAAGTTAATGATTTGATTGTTAATTTTCAATATTTCTAGCATGGAAGTTTCAATATACCTTACATTATTTAAGTCACATGGCATTTGAGCCCATTAGATACATTTTTCATAAAGTTTTAAAATGTAATGTAAAAAAGCATTGTAATTTCCAAAAATAAAAAAAATATTATGATTTTAACATTTCAATTTTGATTAGCATTTTTTTTTATAAAAAAATTGATGCTAACCAAAATCATAATAGGCAAAGCCTAATATTATAACGCGTTGATTATCTAAAAATTCTTTATTTTGATACATTTTACGTTTTCATACTTTTATGACAATTATCCAACTAGTTCAAGTCTACCATTAATTAGAAGGAACAAAAAATAAAAGTTATGTATTTTACCATGACAAATCATTTATCTTAAAATACTAACACTAAAACTTTTCATAACTATTGTTGATGTAAAAAACTAGATTTGATCTAATTAATTAATCACAGATAAATATGAGTAAAGAAATAAGACAAGAGATTTTTAAAGTGGTTAAACCTTAAAGAAATGGCCTACGTCCACTGTTTTGTATTACTAGGTGTCTTGCCATGGTTTCGATAATGATTACTTGGTTCGCTTACCCTACCATGAGGGTATTACAAAGTATTTATAACCTTTGGTCTGTCAATGTGAATAGATAGTGTGCCTTTATCGAATAGGCATATACATGTGTACATGGTGAGGAATGAATGTAATACAATAAACATTGAATCTATCTGGTCGTTTGGTCTTCCAAATAAGTTGCTCGGTACGTGATTAGGCATAAATTCTTCACATTTATCCCCTTAATTTCAGTATTTTTATGATCTCGTGCATTGTAAATAGTTTGAATTTGTCTTATATTTATAATACTAACCCTTTTTTACAAGTATTTCGTATTTTGTGTATCTCTTACGTATTTTACAAGTATTTCATGCAAATCAGTGCGAAAGAGAATGCAAAACAGTGAAAGAAAGCAAGAAATGGCGAGTTCAAGGGCATTTTTGTAATTTCACATATATATTACGGAGTTGGGGAAAACTAAAAAGTTTAATACCTCTAAATTACAAGAATATTGGAAAAAACGACACCCCAATCCGAGCTACGGTGAAGAAGTTATGCCCATTTAAAGTTGGAGACAAAAAGTCAAAGTTGAAATTAATTCTGAAAGCTGAAGAGTTTCAACTCTTAAATTTTCTTGTATAATTCCTTTTTACTAGTTGTAAGACGTGGAGAGATATGGGAAGAGTCATTTTTGGGATAATATAAAATGGCAAAATCCTAGTAGGAAGAAAGAGGTTTGTTACTTTACGTTGTAGGAGGCTAGTAGTTAGTTTTTAAAGGATTCTTGTATCCAAGAACCCTAGTTTTGAAGTTTGGCTACTATTCAAGATTTAAAGATCTATTCAAGATTCATCATTCATCCATTGCAAGTAATTTTAATTTATTGTTTTTACTGCTTTTATAGTTAGTTTAATTAATTGTTGCTTTGTAGTTTTCCAATCCCATTTCAAGTTATGTTCTCAATTTTCTAGATTTTGTTATGGACTCCTGCACTTTCAGTTTTAAGTTTTCTTTTATTTTAATCATCTTAAGCTAAGTTTTTAAGGGTGGGGATGCATGAACCCAACCCGATGTGGTATGCATAGATATAAAATTTGTCCTCTAAATTAAATAAGTGATTAGATCATGTTGTATAGTTTCAAAACCATTGTAGACCTTTTGACCTCATTTGCCCTAGGTAACCGGGGTGCTTAAGGATGCAACGCGCATGAACTATTGCGACAATGCTTTACACATTCTTTGATTATGTATGATGCGGGCTTGAACCTCATATATGTAATGCTTTGGAGTACTAAAGACTGGGTCTGATCAATTATCTAATTTATGAATAGTTTTGTACTGGCATACACACTAGGGTTTGGGGGAGTGTATTCTTAACCCATTTCTTCATTCATATTAATTCCTTCTTAGTTAGTTAATTTGGCATGCGTAGGTTAATTTAATTGAATTTAGTTAATTCATAGATAAAATCCAAAAATAATCATCTTTTTCTTTTCTTTTCTTTTAACATCAACTTTAGGATTAAAATGCCTTACCTTTGTCATCACGTTCAAACATCCTAACTCCCTATGGATTCGATACCCAGACTCACCACTATACTCCTTAAGAATGTAGTTACAAGTTTAGGTTTTTTGTATTGAGGTTGGAAGCCGATAACAACGACTAGCATATTATACGGACGCTTGATTTTCCACTCGATCAAAATGGCACCGTTGTCGGGAAATTAGGTAGACTTTAGGTTAGGTTGGTTAATCCCGAATTTGGCCTTAAAAAAATCCATAATTTTTTTCCCCAGAAATATGGGTGTCACGTTCTTAAATTTTCCCAATTTGAAATGTCTTACTTTAACTCTTTTGGTGGCTTTAATTGTTATGATAATAGTGAGGAGGAGGAGATCAAGACTTATGGGCATTGGATCAATATCACTAAAGATGAATCTCATAAATACTAGCCTAGTTCTGAGGCCATCCAAAATTTTCAAAATGAATTGCTTGAAGAAAAAAGACTTGAAAAAGAATATCGAGAAAGAGATCGTTATTGGGAGCAAGAGTTAGATGCATTATTTGAACCCAATGAGGATTTATCTTCCGATATCTTTGAAGTTGAAGAATATTTTCAATCAAATGAGGAATACGAGGTGCTAGAACCAAGGAAGCCTACTTTAGAAGAATTGTTTATTATTATCAAAAAGCAATCTGATGACCTAACACTTTTGAGGATGAAATCATTGAGAGTGATCCAAGTTCTTTTGAATATCAACCTCTTATAAATATTGCAAAATCTACTGAGGTTGAAGATCATTTGTCTCCTTGTGTACCCACTATTATCGAACCATTAAAGCCATCACAGGAACTGGATGAATGTCTTGAGAATATTGATCCGATTCTTGTATGGGAATGTTTTATTGAGATGCTTCATCTTACGGGCCCTACACTGAGATGTGTCACTCCACTAAATCCAGTTGAAAATTTTGGGGGAGAAGATTTTGAGGACAAAGACTCTATGCTTGAACTGTCTTCATAGATGGAAAGTTTCTGTTTGTGTGCTCCGCTTCCCATACTACTTGAAAAATCTTTGGGACGTGATTATATTTTTCTTGGATTACAATGGTACTTGTCGCCCTATGCACCAAAATCCTTCATTATCCCCCTAAATTTTTTAATAGTTGATGGTTCATTTCTTTCGCGTTGCACATGCCTTGCATTTTTTCAACGGAATTCTTATTTTTTGGGTGGCATGCTTTCTAGTGAGGGCACACCATTAATCCCTCAAAGTCAAATTGTATTTTGGGTGGACCTTCAAATTTTTCGATTTCTAGTATATGATTTATTAGCCGTTCAAATTTTAGGTTGTAAATAATTAATTTTTTTATTATTAATTTTTCTATTTTATTATAGTCTAGTTTCGATGGTAGAGTTTTAGTTATTCTCTTTGCTATGCTTGGTTCTAACGTGTTTTGCAGATTCAATGGATTCGTACTTATCGGGGATCACTCTATTTGGGTAATATCTTTCTTTTCCTCACTTTCTGTTGTGTTCTTGATTCGCATTGAGGACAATGCAGCATTTAAGTTAGGGGGTGTGGGATATTCTTCCCATTATTGTTTCGATTCATTATTCTTTCCATTATTATTTAGATTCATTGATTTGATCACATGTTTGTTCCAAGTATATTTTTTATTTTATTTTACTTTATTTTTTTTAATTTAAAAAAAATCAAAAAATAAAAAATAAAACTTTAGAGAAAAAGCCAAAAATATTTTTGTTCAAAATAAATAAAAATTTGAATTTAAAAGCCTAAAAAATGTCACATTTATTTTATTTAAAGTCTCAAATTGTAAAAATTAAATGCACTAAGCCAAAATTGACCGAAGATGAAAATTGAAATAAAATTGACGACTTAACGAATAAGTGTGGAGATTAAAAAAACCCGGTGAGATTTCGAGCCTTTCAATTTTTTATGAGTTTTTAAATCAGTCCGAGTTTATGATTAACTCAAGTTCTTTTTAGCATTTTAATAAGTCATTGATGATCTCAATCCTTTGTTTTGATCGGTTATGGAAAATGTGTGAAATGTTGTCTCGAATTTCGGGCTAAATATATCTATAAACTTAATTAATCTCGATATGCATATGGTAATGTGATTAGCAATTTGGACAATGAAGTAGGCCCTCTTTTGTTTAACCCAAAAATATTAGCCATAATAAAGTTGTGTAAAAATTATCCCTTTGCAACCCACTTTGAGCCTAATAAAATATTTTCCTTTCGTTTGATAACCCGAAAAACCCAAATAGCCCGGAATTGTGAAAAATTGAAAATTCATCAAGTAAGTCCAAAGTGTGTAATAAAAAAAGGGCAAGAAAAGAAAAATAAAAAGAAAAAAAATGAAAATAGAAAAAGAAAGAGAAAAATGAGAAAATGCTCGAAAAAGCAATAATGGACGTCATATGGACATTTTCCAATTCCGAACATTCCGTCCTTTTTCATTTTTATCCTTTACACTTTTTTGACCCGAAAAGTCCTAACCGAGTCCGAATGGCGAAATTAATTACTGCATGGAGAGGTAAGACATGAAAAGATAATAACATAGAATAAAATGGTGTGATTAAGAGATGATGTTTCCCGTTTCCTAATAAATGTATTCCGATGATGAGATATTTTCACCATATATATTCTTATTTTCAATTTTGTATGCGTGAATTTATGTCCATTATATTTACTCTTTATATCATGCATACCGAGAGAAAAAACCCACAATTCGAGTGATTCGTTTGTGAGTGCATCCGTAAGAATTTGAATCAAAACGAATTTTTAGAAAGTAACGTAATGCTCAATCGATGGAAAATTGAGGTTTAATTTCGGGCTTTGCACACACACACCATGGTTTAAGACATTCGAATATGAATTTATGGTGATTATTTTTCAAAAAATTTAAATTGTACAATTTTTAAGTATTTTGATATTTATTTGAGTCAATAAAGAATTTTGTGGGTGTGTTCACTGCAAACGCTCACGAGACAAAACTGGTCCTACTAGGGTAACCTAGGGGTTTAAAGGCTTATTGCATATGCTCAATGCAATCGCTTGCCTGAGAAAGTGAAATTTTATTTTAATAAAAGGAATTTCAAAAGTCAACTAATTTCTCTTACATTGCTCGGGACGTGCAAAGTTCTAAGTTAGGGGGATTTGATTAGGCATAAATTCTTCACATTTATCCCCTTAATTTCGGTATTTTTATGATCACGTGCATTGTAAATATCTTGGATTGGTCTTATATTTATGCTACTAACCCTTTTTGGCAAGTATTTCGTCTTTTGTGTATCTTTTATCTATTTTACAGGTATTTCATGCAAATTAGTGTGAAAGAGAATGCAAAATAGTTAAAGAAAGCAAGGAATGGGGAGTTCAAGGGCTTTTTCATAATTTTACATATATATTCCGGAGGTGGGAAAAACTAAAAAGTTGAATATCTCTAAATTACAAGAATATTGGAAAAAATGGCACCCCAATCCAAGCTACGATGAAGAAGTTATGCCCATTTAAAGTTGCACACAGAAAGTCAAAGTTGAAATTTATTCTGGAAGCTCAAGAGTTTTAACTCTTGAATTTTCTTGTATAATTCCTTTTTATTAGTTGTAAAATGTGGAGAGGCATGGGAAGAGTCATTTTTTAGATATATAAAAGGGCAAACCCTAGTAGGAAGAAAGAGGTTTGTTACTTCACGTTATAGGAGGCTAGTAGTTAGTTTTTAAAGTTTTCTTGTATCCAAGAACCCTAGTTTTGAAGTTTGGCTACTATTCAAGATTTAAAGATTTATTCAAGATTCATCGTTCATCCATTGCAAGTAATTTTAATTTATTATTTATACTGCTTTCATAGTTAGTTTAGTTCATTGTTGCTTTGTAATTTTCCAATCCCAATTCAAGTTATGTTCTCAATTTTCTAGATTTAGTTATGGATTCCTGCACTTTCAGTTTTAAGTTTTCTTTTATTTTAATCATGTTAAGCTAAGTTTTTAAGGGTGGGGATGCATGAACCTAACCCGATGTGGTATGCATAGATATAAAATTTGTCCTCTAAATTAAATAAGTGATGAGATCGTGTTGTATAGTTTCACAACCGTTGTAGACCTTTTGACCTCGTTTTCCCTAGGTAACCGGGGTGCTTAAGGATGCAACGCGCGTGAACTATTGTGACACTGCTTTAGACATTCTTTGATTATGTATGATGCGGGCTTGAACCTCATATATGTAATGCTTTGGAGTACTAAAGACTGGGTCTGATCAATTATCTAATTTATGAATAGTTTTATCGTGGCATACACACTAGGATTTGGGGGAGTGTATTCTTAACCCATTTCTTTATTTATATTAATTCCTTCTTAGTTAGATAATTTTGCATACGTAGGTTAATTTAATTGAATTTAGTTAATTCATAGATAAAATCCAAAAATCAATCATCTTTTTCTTTTCTTTTCTTTTAACATCAACTTTAGGATTAAACCGCCTTACCTTTGTCGTCACGTTCAAACGTCGTAACTCCCTGTGGATTCGATACCCAGACTCACCACTATACTCCTTAAGAGTGTAGTTACAAGTTTAGATTTTTTGTATTGAGGTTGGAAGCCGATAACAACGAGTAGCGTATTACACGGACGCTCTGTTTTTCCACTCGATCAATTCGCTGAGTAGCTCGATACAATATGTAGCTTAGTACGCTGAGTAGCTCGGTACATTGAGTACGTCGGTACTTTAACTTCTGCCATGGTGGATGACACGTGTCTCCATATAATTGGTCCACATCAACTGGCTAACTTTTGTATCAGCAGAAGCCTCCAATGTTTCACAGTTGAAATTGGATGTGAGAGTGTGGAACATTTTACCCAAAACATTACTCGGGCATATTTTTCATGTCTTGATTAATTACAGACCTTCAACACTTCTAATAATTTTCCATTCTGCATAAGAGTTTTGAGCGCGAAATGGCAAATTTGTAAATATTTTGAGTTTTTAGCGGACATATGGGTACTTGCATCTTTTTCTTTTGATTAGCCGTCGAGAACGCAACCGTCATCACTTGTGATCATTACTTTTCTCATTTTTCGAGGCGACATATATAAAGGCATCAAAATCGGATTCTCTTCTACCTTTTGACATACTGTTTCCGAAGTCTTTGTTTTCTCATTTTTCTTCTTATGAACATTCTGTCATCCGCCTTAGCTGATTCCTTAATCTTCTGTAAGAATTTTTTCCTTCCTTCTTCTTTATTTTCTTTAGTCATCATGGTTTACCTTATCGAATCATTAGATAAGTTTAGAGTCGATTTTGAGATTCCTTCTTGGGTTGATTTGGAAGAACCTGCTTGTCCTTCTAATTTATTTTCTTTAGCTGAGGGACACTGGTTTCCCTCTATTTTTGTAGAAGAATGCGGCTTTTCTTTCCCGCCTAACCCCCTATGTTTAAAATTTTGACAATATTTTGATATTGTACCTGTAAAAGTAGTTCCAAACACATGGAGGGTAGTTAATGGCGTACATATGTTGATTCAAATTCATGGAACTCGTCTTGGGATTCCTTAAATTATGCTTTGTTATAAATGGGTCACCAGCGACACCGCCTTTTATTTAATAACTAGGTTTTCTAAAAGAGCCTTAGTGGTCAATCTCCCTGATTCTAATAGGGATTATTTTGAACATGGGGTTGTGATGAAAAATTGGCAACACCCCCCATTAAATGGGAATGACGTGTACCAAGGTCCCAGATGTCCTCTTTATAGCAATGGGATAGGTTATTCTTTGTTTTTTAAACTAACTATATTTTTGTTTGATAAAATGTTTCACTGGCTTTTGCTTTATTCAATTTTAATTTGCAGTTGACAGTAAAAGAAAACCCCCAAAAGAGAGTGATATTAATATAAAATATTTGAAGTTTATCTGGGGTTTTCATCAATCAGTTATAGGGGAGCAAGTGAGATATGCTTCCTATTTGTTGAAATATAGGAACACCACTTCCTCTTTTAATTCTCGTCCTACTGCTCCTACTTTGATGATTGATCTTGAGAAGGATCCAGCATCTTCTTCAGCTATTGAAGAATCTTCATCTGATTTGTCTACCTCCATTACTGATCTGATGATAAAGAAGAGGAAAATGTCTGATCTCTTTGCCAAGATTTTCCCTGGTTCTGATGGGGGAAAAAAGAACAAAGAAGATGTCCCAGCTGAAGGGACTAAGAAAAAGGATCTTGCTCCATCTGGGGGAGCAATTACACCTATTAAGGAGGTCATCAGGTTGTCTCTACTATTAAAAAAGAGGCAACACCTTTGATTGAAGATGCTGCACCTTTGAAAAGATTGAGAAGGGGTCTTCCTAAAGAGACCATTGATGTTGATGCTCAACCTGCTGGGGTTGAATTAGCTTCCTTGAGTACTGGTCCTCTAGTATTCATTACTCCTAGTTTGTCAAGGAAGTTGATCTGGTTTGGAACTCTTCCTGATCACAGAGTTACTGAGACCTCTACTCTTTAGGGAAAAATCTCTGATTTGGCAACCCAACACCTTGCATCAGTAAGTGTAATTATTTTACCTTGACATTTTAGTTATACTTTTTATTTTCATATTTTAACTTGAGTTTCTCTTCATCTTGTAATTTTTGGTGTACTTCAATAATATCTTGGAGAAGTATGAAGCTATCAAAGCTGCGTACTCTTCTAGTGAAGTAGAAGAAGCCCTTTCTGGTTTATTAAAATCGTTTAAGGACTCCTGGAAGAAATATGAAGATGACAAAACATCTTGGGAGAATAAAATCAAGGTTACTGAGACAGATCAACGAAAAGTTGTGGATGCTGCAAACAAGAAAGAGGACAAACTGAGGCCAATCTTGAAGAGGCTAAACGGCGCAAGAAAGATCTTGAACAGAAGGTAAAATATATTAAAGATCAACTTAGGGAGAATACTTCTTCGGAGAGGACGAAGAGGAGGTCTGTTGTAAAGAAGTCCTTTAGCTCTGGCTGGGACAAAGGATGGAAAAAATCTCTAACTATTGCCTCTGCTCAAATGGAGTATGCAAGTTTGAAATTCTTCACGGATGGATGGGTTACAACGTTGAAAGAATTGAACGTTGCTGAAAACTTTGAATTATTTCAGAAACATGTCCACGTCCCTCCTCCTGCCATTGGAGAAGAAGAAGAATATGAAGCTGGATCTGTCCCTCAATCTTTCGAGCAAGCCCAACAGGCAACGACTTCCTCCGAACAACGTCAGCTGCCCTCCGAGCAACTTCAGCAACCAATTCCTTCTTCAAAATCAGTTGAGGATGTAGTGGGGGATAAAGAGAATGTGTAACATTGTTCGACAATTTTTTTTCTTTCCTTTGTTTTTCCTTTGTTTTATACCTTGGTTGTACTCTCATCTATTATGATTAATAAAATTGACTTGTTACTTATCTGAATATCTCTTCTACTGTTCAATATAGCTGTGTTGTTGTTGATATTTTTTTACTTTTTCTTGCTAGTTTATTGCCAAGATAGAACTATTGTCAGCTCATGATATAGAGTTGATGATGAAATGTACAAATTACTTCAAAGTTGGTCATATAGATTTTACTGAAGCACAAATAATTGACATTCTTGGTCCCGATGCCTATGAAAGAGCAATTGAGGATTCCCAGTATCTGAAATGCTTACTTGCTCGTGCAGTAGAGAATAACGTAGCTTACTATTAGATGATTGAAGATTTCCAAGGAATGATTGAGTAACTTCAACTTTAACACAAAGGAGCCACTAATGTTCTTTATAAAGGTTATGAGAGGAAGTGCCAACAGTTAAGTGTTGATCGGGGCTATGACAAGTTTATTTCTGCCCATAATAAGAGGCAGAGTGTGCTGAAACTTGAGATTGAGGATCATAGAAACATTTCCAAATTGCTAGAGGAGGAAAATAACACTTTGAGTAGGGGTGTTCGCGGTCCGGTCCGATCCGGTTTTTAGTAATTTTAAACCAGTTTTTCGGACTTAATCGGTCCGATTTTTTATATGGCCAGTCCGATCTAACTTGTCGATCCTAATCTTATTGCAATAATCTTTTTAAAAATAAATTACCCTTGAAAACTGTTCAAATTTTACCATCAAAACTGTCCAAATTTTACCATAAAAAAACTGCACACTTTTGCCATAAAAACTGCTCAAAATATAGACAACATAAAATAAATACCAACTCTCAGATGTAACCATTATCTACAATATAAACAACATAAATAAATACCAACTCTTAGATGTAATATGCTACTAACAAGGTTTTTTTTGTAACACATGAATACCAGTTATTATGCTACTAGTACTAATAATTTTTTTTTGTAAAAGATGAATACCTGACTAGTATGAGCGATGACCCAATCATTGACGGCGTAGCAGCGACAGCCCAAGCATTAACGGTGGAGCAGCAACAGCCCAAGCAATGATGTCCCAAGCAGCGACGGCGGAGTAGTAGCGACGGAGCAGTATTGATGTTGCTGTGCGTGTTGAGGTTAAGGTAGAGGGAACAGGAGGTTGAACAAAATGTCAGTAGCAGTGTTGATGTTGTTGAGGTTGAGGAGGGCTTGAGGTCATTGAGTTGAGAGAGAAGAAGAATAAATGTAACTAAAATGTGTGCTGCTGCTGGTGTGCGTGTGTTTATATCTTCTAGGGTTCCTTCATTTCTTTTTTCGGATGAGCGTACCCCTTAAGTAAATTATGAGTTAGTGGAGTGTGTTATTATTATTAATATATATGTATAAATATAATTCAATACCTATATATCATAGGAATCGGTCTGGGTCGATCCAGACCAGGTATTTAATAAGGGAGACCGAGGACCGGACCGGTTAGACCAGTCTGGAAAAAAAATTAGACCGGACTGATTAAAAAAAAATCAACAAAATTAGGACGATTTGGTTCGGTCCATTCGGTTTTCTGAACACCCCTAGCTTTGAGAGAAGAATTGAGACAGCTAAAATCCGCTTCTTCCTCTGGAGCTATAATCCCGATGAATGATGAAGGTATTTCCTTTTTGGAGACTGAAAATCCTTCATTAAGAGAGATGTTGGAAACTTTGAAAAGAGTTAGACCTGCATCCACTTTCCGGGGTAGAACAAGAGCTCGTTGGAGTAGCATTGAAGAGAATAGAACTCAACAAGTCTTAGAAAATTAGGTTGCTCAACTGAAAGAAAAAAATCAGGCTCTGGAAGAGATGTCCTATAAGATTCAAACTCTTACAGAGAAATTATCCCATCAAAGTTTTGTATTGCAGAATAAATAAAATGTGCTGAAAAGACTTCATCAATATGTTGAACTATTAACTTATCAGTCTCACAAGAATCCCAGAGAGTTCTGGATGGAAGGATATAACGAAGCTTTATATCATCTTGATGCCAGATTGAAACAAACAAATAATGAAGGGTACAAATAGGGATGGCTGAATGCTTTAACTGTAATGAAAGTTGAATAAGGAACTGAACTGTGGGATTAGTATGACCCTAGACTACTTGATCTGCCAGTACCACCATTCTAGTTAGATTTTAATTGGATTCTAGTTAGTTCCATTCCTCACTATTTTATTTCCAAGTACTTAGGTGATTATGGCCTTCATGAAAACTTTGAGATATCCCTGCCTCCTCATTTTCTAAACGGATAAAGTTCTAGTAACACCAGAATACTGCAGAACTTAAATTTTATCAATTCTTCTTATGCTTTAGATGACCCTCCAGCTGAAATGGATCCTGTATCAAAATCTGAAGGAAAGAAACCAATAGAATAGGCTACTTGTATTTTGTTAGTAATTCTGTAAATGAAGAAAAATCATCTTCTTATAATTTTGTTTCCTTGGAAATAAAATAATTGCATGATGTTTATTCTGCCAACCTTTGTTCATAACATGAGATAAAAAATAGTAGTAACATACTTATAATAATAATGGGTTGCATTTCAGTCATTGAATATATATATTTGAATGGGCATTTTTCCCTTTTTGATGTGATTGACTAGACAATGGAACTTTTTCCCCATGTGTTTGTCTAGTTGTAGTGACTTATCACTCATATGTGCCTAAGCAATGAAATGTTTATCCCATGTTCTTTCTTAGTTGTAATAATAATTTAAATAATAATTGCCCCGGTTCCCAGGTGTGGATATTTTACCCAACTTCTTGCCTAGTTTAGATGCCTCTTAGGCCACCCATAATCAAGCAGGACTTGCCTTGATTGATTTTTTTACCAACATTGTTGGTGTTTATATTGCAGCCGACCAACATTTAATTAGTGGTTATTGATGTCGACTAACTTTTAGTTAGTGGTTATCAATGTCGACCAACTTTTAGTTGGCAGTTGTGCGTTTTCAAATGCTGCTGCTGCAAGCTGTTGAGTGTAGTGTGTAGCACTAGTACTCTGGAAAAAAAAATGAATAGGGAAATCATCTTTTTCATTCATACTGAAAGAATTGAGTACATTGGCTGTTGCATTACTGATAGTATTTTCGCAGGTTCTCTGCATTCCAAGCATTTTTGAATTCTTCCCCTTAAAGAGTTTCTATTTTGTAAGTGACAGGTCGAACAACAGTTGTGATACGATAGGTCCTATACCAATTTGCCTTCAACTTATTGTGCTTTTGAATTACCCACTTGAGCACGTAATCGCCTTCCTTTAGATCATATTTCTTGACCCTTCTATTATAGAACATAGCAGTCCATTATTGATAGGCTGCATTTGGGATTGTTGCGTCATCTCTGACTTCTTCGAGCATATCAAAATCTAAACATCCCATCAAATCACTCACCGTAGAATTGAAATTGAGCACCATATGAGTAGGTAATCCTAGTTCAATAGGTATCACTACTTCACTCCCAAAAGCTAACATATAAGGGGTTTCTCCAGTTGTTGTTCGGGGAGTTATTCGATAAGCCCATAACACTGAGTGCAGCTCGTTGATCCAATTCCCTTTAACATCATTTAATCTCTTCTTAAACCCATTCAGTAGATTTCTATTCGTTACCTCACTTTTACCATTACTTTGGGGATGACTTGGAGCAGAATGGACTTTTTGAATAGCGAACTCATCATTGTCAAATTGGGTACCATGATCAGTGATAAAGGCATAGGAAGACCATATCTGCAAATTATATTTTTCCAAATGAAATGATAGACCCTTTTATAGGCCATATTGATGAGAGGTTCAACATTCACCCACTTTGTGAAGTAATCAACAACTACCACCAAATATTTAAGTCGCCATCTCGTAGTTAGCAGAGGCCCAACTAAATCTATTCCCCACATAGCAAATGGCCAAGGTGAAGTGATTTTTGTTAGTAGAGCCCGAGGAGTTCTTCGTATAGTAGAAAATCGTTGACACTTATCACATTCTTTAGTATAAGTCGTACAATCAACGCGCATTATTAGCCAATAGTATCCTTGCGTACTCATTCTCTCTAATACAGTTTTTCGTGCGACATGAGCCGCACAAGATCCTTCATGAATTTCTTCTATTAGGTCCTTAACTTCTACTGGATGAATACACCTCTGCAAACCTGTTATCAAACCTCTCATGTACATAACTCCATTATTCAAAACATATCTGGCAGCCTTATAGTTTAACCTTTGAATACAAGTAGGTCGGCTGGTAAAATACCTTCTTTATTATAAGCCCTGATAGAATCCATCCAAGATGGTCCCATATCCAAGGCAATAAAATTCACCATTAGGTCTTCATCAATGCTTCTTCTTGCAAGTACTTCAATGGGGATTGTTCTTCGTAGCTCGGTGTAAGTAGCTAAGGTTAATCGAGCAAGTGCATCCGCCCTTGCATTCTCCAGTCTTGGTATTTTAATCACCTGAACTGCTGCCAAATTTGCTACAATATCTAAAGCCTTGGTTAAGTATCTTGACATGAACTCCCTTTTTGCTGTATAAAGACTTAGCATCTGATTAACCACTAATTGTGAATCACTAAACACCACAACTTTCTCTGCATTCAATGATTTGGCTAAGTTGAGTCCCACAATCATGGCTTCATACTCAGATTCATTATTAAAGCTTGGAATTGGAAACGCAGAGCATATTCAATATCTATCCCATTTGGACTGTTGAGGATAATTCTAGCTCCACAACCTGTTTCACATGAAGAACCATCAACATATAAATTCCATATAGGAATATTATCATAAACCTTTGGTTTGACAGAATCCCTTGATGGAATATCTTGTCCTTCCTTTCTTCATACTTCTTTTTCAACTCTTGTACTTTACCAGAGGATTCTGGTTGATCGGTTGACATCCCTTCTAGCAATTATGCTGCTGGGAGTTGATCGGGGATATTTTTTGTTAATCCTCTAGTATCCTTGAGTTGCTCTGTATTGGACCCTTATTTATTGGAGTCATCTGGGTAGGTAAACTCAGCAATGAAATATGCCACTACCTGTCCTTTGAGAGAGGATTGTGGCTCATAGATAATGTCATATTCCCCTAACTCCACCGCCCAATACATCAATCTTTCAGACTTTTTTGTCTTATATAAAGCATGTTTGAGTGGCATGTTAGTATACACCACTATTGTATGGGCTTGAAAATACTATTTCATTCTCCAACTTGTTTTAATCAATACCAGTGCCAACTTCTCCAATTTTGGATACCTAATTTTTGCTCCCCTGAATGCCTTGCTAGTACAATAAATAGGTTTTAGCACTCCGCCTTCTATTCTTATCAAAGTCAAACTAACTGCACTTTCTGAGACAACTAAGTACAAGTATAATTTCTCTCCTGCTACTAGCTGGGACAATAAAGGAGGTATCCCCAAGTATCTCTTCAATTCTAAGAACGCCTTCTCGCATTTTTCGTTCCACTCAAAGGTCTTTCTGAGCACCTTGAATAATGGGAGATATCTATCATTTGCTCAGGAGACAAATCTATTGAGAGTTGCAAAACACCCCATAAGGCTTTACACTTTCTTCTTAGTGGTTAGATATTGTAACTCCAGTAAGTCTTTTATCATGTCAGGGTTTGCTTCAATCCCTATTTGATTTACAATGTATCCGAGGAACATGCCTTCCTGTACGCCAAAAATTCACTTGGTCGAGTTCATTTTCATCTGGTACTTCTCCAGCTGATAAAATGTTTGGCTCAAATCAGTTATATGGTTAGTAGCTTTCTTGCTTTTAGTCAACATGTCGTCGACATATACCTCCATATTTTTTCCAATCTGCCCGCAAATACTTTATTCACCAGCCATTGATATGTAGCACTTGTATTTTTAAGAACAAAAGGCATAACATTGTAATAATATGTTCCTCGGGTGGTAATAAAATAGGTGCTTTCCCTGTCTTCTGGCTTCATTTCAATTTGATTATATAAAAAATAGGCATCCATGAAGCTTAGTAGCTCATGCCCTGAAGTTGCGTCCACTAGCTGATCTATTCTAGGCAGAGGAAAATGATCATTTAGGCACGCTTTATTTAGATCTGTGAAGTTCATGTACATTCTCCACTTATTATTCTACTTTTTGACCATCATAACATTGGCCAACCAATCTGGATATTTCACGTCTTTGATGAAAGAAGCTTTTTGTAGCTTTTCCACTTCTTCTTGAATAGCCTGGTTCTTTTTCGGACTAAAGACTCTTCGCCTTTGTAACACCCCCCCCCCCCCGCCCAGGGAGAACGAACGAAGCGCCACTATCGATAAACTAAACAAAATCCACAATTCACAAGGTATAAAGCATCTAAATCCCAAATAACAAAAGAGAAACCACTAATCTCAAACCTCTTCAAATAAATACCAAGTCTCTTGAATTACATACAACAATTATCTCGATATTAATATGATTCTCTAATTCTCTATACATCAAAATAAATAAATACAAGTCTTCTCACTTGTATTAAAAATCTTTCCAAAAGAATCCTCGCTAAAATCAATCTCCATAGCGCCCCAAAATCCGTGCTAACCTGCCACGAAAAGAAAATATGGGGAAGTACACAATACGACAGGAAAGATGCTTAACAATAATATGTTAGCGATGAACAAAGAGCAACAATACGAATACGAATATTCAAATCAAATGCAAATCTCAATAGCATTTTATCAATAAATTTCTCAACAACACATTAATCGGGTCACCAGGCCTCACCACATCTGCATATGCTTTATCAAGTCATAGCCTTTGGAAGCAGGAATTTTGGCTGGTGCCCAGCGTCCGTGCCATATTAAAATCTCATGACAACGTGATCAACGACAACATGAATAATACCACATGAATCAAAATAATTCCAACAATTATTTTTCTAGATTTCAATGAATTTAACAATTCAAAATATGAGTTCAATTAACAAGAATTCAACGGAATAAACACTCGCAAGATTTAGGAGCATATTGTGTAAAACCCCATACCTGAAACCACTAAAAGAACCAACATAATTCTCCCTAGAAATCACAAGAGAAGCCATAAAAAATCTGCTCCAAAGATCACTAAAAACTCCTCCAAGAACAACCTCAAAATTGCTCCAAGAACACCTCCAATAACGTAAGGTTGAATGTATAAATTAAAGGGGCAAAGTGTGTATAAATGAGAGGAATTGAAAACAAATTTTCTGCTAAAAAGTTGTAGAAAAAGGGGTCAGCCACTACCTTATTTTATAAGGCAAAAACACAAGAGTTGTAAACAAACCAAACTCTTTGAAATGCTTGTTGCTCACGTTTTCTGGAGGGGTCAATCGATCGAACAAGTACGCCGCACTTCCATTCTCCTTCGTTTAATACCATTTAACTAGAAATCAAATTTTTTATTAGTCACGGACTAAATCCGTGACAAATGGTTTTTCCCTTTAACTTCATTTTAAATCCGAGGTTAAAATTTTATTCTTCTAAAATTATAACAAACATATTTAACCAACAAAAATAATTTTAACTCAATATTTATTTTTTCTCTTTATTTTGAAATACCCAAAAAATTACGCGGGTTGTTACACTTCCCCACTAACAATAGAATTTCGCCCTCGAAATTCGCCGAATACCTAACTCTAAAAAAAATCAGGCCAACAATCTCCAAAATAATTTGTCTTCAAAAATAATTTCCTCACATCTAATCTAGATGCCTAACGCAAAACGATTCTTTAAAAATTTCTATCTCAAAAAATACGCGCCACAAAACCGCAACAGACCCAAAACCCAAGACCCGAGGGTGGTCGTATACCTAAGCTCTGATACCATTATGTAACACCACGCCCGCCCGGGGAGAGCGAACGGAGCGCCACTACTGATAAACTAAACCAAATCCACAATTCATAAGGTATAGAGCATCTAAATCCCAAATAACAAAAGAGAAACCACTAATCTCAAATCTCTTCAAATAAATACCAAGTCTCTTGAATTACATACAACAACTATCTTGATACTAAAATGAATCTCCAATGCTCTATACATCAAAATAAATAAATACAAGTCTTCTCTCGTGTATTAAAAATCTTTCCAAAAGAATCCTCGCTAAAATCAATCTCCATAGCACCCTAAAATTCGCGCTAACCTGCCACTAAAAGAAAATATGGGGAAGTACACAATACGACAGGAAAGATGCTTAACAATAATATGTTAACGATGAACAAAGCGCAACAATACGAATATGAATATTAAAATCAAATGCAAATCTCAATAACATTTTATCAATAAATTTCTCAACAACACATTAACCAGGTCACCAGGCCTCACCCCATCCGCATATGCTTTATCAAGTCATAGCCCTTGGAAGAAGAAATTTTAGTGGGTACCCAACGTCCGTGCCATATTAAAATCTCATGACAACGTGCTCAACGATAACATGAATAATACCACATGAATCAAAATAATTCCAACAATTTTTTTTCCAAATTTTAATGAATTTAACAATTCAAAATATGAGCTCAATTAACAAGAATTCAATGGAATAAACACTCGTGAGATTTAAGAGCATATTGTGTAAAAACCCATACCTTAAACCACCAAAAGAACCAACATAATTCTCTCCAGAAATTAGAAAACAAGCCTTCAAAAATCTGCTCCAAAGATCACCAAAAACTCCTCCAAGAACAACCTCAAAACTGCCGCAAGAACACCTCTAAAAATATAAGGTTGAATGCATAAATCAAAGGGGCAAAGTGTGTATAAAAGAGAGGAATTGAAAACATGTTTGCTGCTAAAAAGTTGTACCAAAAAGGGTCACCCACGACTTTATTTTATGAGGCAAAAAAACAAGAGTTGTAAACAAACCAAACTCTTTGAAATGCTTGTTGCTCACGTTTTCTGGAGGGGTCGATCGATCGACTCATTAGGTCGATCGATCGATCGAACATGTACGCCACCACTTCCTTTCTCCTTCGTTTAATACCATTTAACTAGAAATCAAATTTTTTATTAGTCACGGGCTAAATCCGTGACAAATGGTTTTTCCCCTTAACTTCATTTTAAATCCGATTTCGATTCTGCTTGAAATTTTATTCTTCTAAAATTATAACAAACATATTTAACCAACAAAAATAATTTTAACTCAAAATTTATTTTTCCTCTTTATTTTGAAATACCCCCAAAATTACGCGGGTTGTTACAGCCTTTGCTTCACTGGTTTGATCTCCTTGTTGACATTGAGCTCGTGGCATAAGAAATCTGGGTCTATCCCCGACATATCCTCTGGCTTCAGTACTGGATCAAGTAAAGCACCAACCTGAGTTATTCTTTCTGTTCGCTCGTCATCAAGAATAATACTTTCTGTTGTCTCAATGACTTGGCCTTTAACGAGTTTCGTTTCATCTCTTGGGTCTAAGGTTTCAATCTCAGACTCATCAGATTCATCCACTTGAAAAGTGGTTGTCTTATTCCTAGCATATTCCAATTCCTCTTGCTCGGTAGATGAGTAGTAGCATTCTCGAGCTACTTTTTGATCTCCCTTTATAACTCCAACCCCAAAGTTGGTTGGAAACTTCAAACACTGATGTACTGTGGATGGAACTGCTTCAAACTTTTTTAGGACCACTCTCCCCATAATTATATTATAGGATGACTGGATCCATCATAAAGAAATGCACTTTCTCCGTTCTACTAGCTGTCCAGGTACCGATCAACATGTGTAACTTGATCGTTCTAAGTGGAAAAACTTTTTCTCCAGAAAACCCAATAAGGGGCCTGTGATATGGATCCAGCCGACCAAGTTTCAAGTTCAAACTATCAAAGTAAAGGTAAAACATGATATCTGTTGAGCTACCATTATCCACCAGCACTCTTGAAATGATTACATCCTTCATTCTCATTTTGATCACCAAAGGATCATCATGAGGATACAAGACGCCTTTCAGATCATATGGACATGATCTTTATGCAACTCACAATACCTGAATTTATCCCTTTTTTCGGGAGCTGCCCTTAGCTTTTTTGGCTAGTTCAGTTCCTCGTTGTTCTTAGTTTCCTACATAACGTGGTTTGTATCCACCTTTAAGGGAGTATAATTTGTATACTTCCTTAAGTTATCCAATATTTCTTTGCATTTCAATTGCTTGCTCCCACCATTATTCTTGTGATCTTTCTTCTTCAACTTGCCTTCAGCTTTAGCTTCCACCTTCGCCTCAGCATTCGTCTTTGCAGCTATAGCCTCCTCAGCATTCATAATTTTGGCTGCTCTTGCCATCAATTCCGTCATGGATTTACGGGGATCCTTATCCAAGGTGTTATACAACTTGTCTGGCAAAAGACCACTCATGAGAGCTGTGATGGTTGTCTTCTCCTCATAGTCTATTACCTCTGGTTTCTCGTTGTTAAAACGAGTGATATAATCTCTGGTACTTTCACCTATTTTCTGCCTAACACTCAGCAAATGTTCCACCCTTTTAACTAGCTTCGCACCAAAACAAAAATTTCTTATAAAGAGCTCTGCCAGTTGGTGGAAGGATGCAATATGCCCCTGAGGAAGACTGTTGCACCATATCTGAGCAGATCCGATAATGGTCCCTGAGAACGCCCTACACCTCATTTCATTTGGGACTGCGTAAATATCTGCTGCAGCTTAGTACTGCTTTATGTGAAGAACATGATCGATTTTTCCATCGTACTTCGGTGTGACCACAGGTGCTTTGAACTTTACTGGTGTGGAAAAATCCACAATCGCTGGTAGAAATGGAGATCCCTTAATAAAGGTTCATTAGAGAGGATTCTTGTCCTTGGCCATATCTCCTAACATATCTTCCAACGTCTGAATAAATCATTTCCATGCGTCATTCCCAGTACCTGATTTATTTATTTTTTCCCGAGCAATATATCGTGCATAATTCTCCTTTTGGGATGTTTCTTTGCATGTTGCAGGTCTTGGGTTTGGGTGTGATTGGGATGAGCCTTTCCTTAAATTATTTGGTCATTGAGAATTTCTCGACACAAATCGAGGAGGATTTCTATTCCCCCTGGGCCCCAAACGGTCGAAGGGAGAGGCTCTGCTCAACCTTTCTAGATCACTTGGTCTCTTTGGAGTTAGAGTGATGTTTTCCTACGAATCCAAAATTCTTATAGGAGAATTCAAACCGGGATAATAGGATGGATCACTTGAATTCCCAGAATAATGGAATCAAGTATGTCTGTATCATGACATAGATCGTGGCTGTCATGAAGATGGTGATTGCATGCTTCTTTGGATGCTTCGTTGGCCTATATGGGCAGATGCTCCATGTTGAACGGTTTGAATGAACTTTCGCATAGTTTCCTGCATAATCGTTTGCCCCCTGGCTAAGCTTGCCAAGATTCCCATGATATCGTTTGCATCGGGAGGGGCGGAAGGGTTAGGAGGATTCCCATCATTATTCCTATTGCAAGACTCTGAGATATCAACCATTTATAATGAGTTTTTTGATGAAAAACGCTATGTATAGTCGTTTTCCACAGACGACGCCAATCTATTGATGTAAAAAAATATATTTGATGTAATTAATTAATCACAAATAAATATGAGTAAAGAAATAAGACAAGAGATTTTTAAAGTGGTTCACCCTTAAAGAAATGGCGTATATCCACTGTTTTGTATTACTAGATGTCTTGTCTTGGTTTCGATAATGATTACTTGGTTCGCTTACCCTGCCATGAGGGTATTACAAAGTATTTATAGCCTTTCGCCTATCAATGTGAATAGATAGTGTGCCTTTATCGAATAGGCATATACATCTGTACATGGAGAGGGATGAATGTAATACAATAAACATTGAATCGGTTTGGTCATTTGGTCTTCCTAATAAGTTGCTCGATACGCTGAGTAGTTCGGTACAATAAGTAGCTCATAACGCTGAGTAGCTCGATACTTGAACTTGTGCCATGTTGGATGACACATGTCTCCATATAATTGGTACACGCCAGCTGACTAATTTTTGTATCAACAACTATAATAATGACTCATGGTATATAAGTTGTTATAAAGAGAAAATTATTGCGTTAATTAATTTACTAATGCTAAAATTCTAAATACGAATGAGTCTGCATAATTGTAAAAAATATTTTTTTCACTAATATAAAGTACAATCAAATCATATTCCATCAAATAGATTGAACAAAAATTGTTATACACTTAACGAAATTTTTTTATTAATAAAACAATTTGAAATTGTATTAAACTAGTGTTTGTTACACAATTCATTGTCATTAATTTTTCAATAATGGCGGCAATAACGTCCCACGTATTACTTTAAAAAAGACATTAGCTTTCCCCAAATATTTAATTCTAACGAGTACAAAAGTATTTTTAATTTGAAAGATAAAATTTTATTATGATTTTTTTGTTTAATTGAGTTTATATATAATTAGACACTATGATAAATAATAGATCTTTCAACTCAAAACTCATTGACTATGAGTGGAGGGGTATTGTGATCTTAAATACTATGGTACAATTCTTTAACTTTTTCTTGTGGGAGTTTATATTCTCGACGCACCCTTCATGTGTGGGGCGACTTAACTCTTACGTGTGAACATATTTATATTTAATGAAGTTAAACAATTGTGCCATTGGATGATATATAGCTTGCTCTGATATCATGATAAATGTTGGAGCATATAATCCGAAATCAATTGACAATAAGTGGAGGACTCTCCACGATCTTATAAATTTTGGTGCAAAAATTTTATTACCTGATGTGAAACTTCGTATCTCAACACGTCATTTCACGTGTAATGTGACTTGCTTGAACTCTGATACCATAAATATTAGAACATTCAATTAAAAATCAATTGATTATGATTGAAGAGGCCAGCGTTGGATTGTAACTTTCCCATCCCTTCTCAATAAATACCCCTTCCCCCAAAATTCCCAACGTTACTTTCTTTACAAAATTAAATCAAACTTTCTTCCAAAAAAAATTTAAAAAAAATAAACAAACTTCTTTTTTCCAAATAAAAAAATGCTTTGGAAAAAAACCAAAAAAAAAATATTTTGAAAACAAATGTTGAAGGTGAATAGTGTTGGAAAGGGGAAAAAAACTGTTGACCTAAAAAGAATATTTTGGGACATTTATGTTGGAAAAAGTACCAGTTAATGGTCAACCAGATATCAAAATTATGGCCGAAAATATTGACCCAATTGCATATAAACAAATTGACTGTTTTATAGAACACTCTTTGTCCTCACAGGTTGATATATTTATACCTATACTTCAAATAGACATGTAATAATTTTAGTTTATTATATTTATATATTTGGATACACATATGTATGTACATCCTCCATATATGCACATGAAATCAAACTCCAAATATTCTGTTATATATGGGTAAAAGTATTTTGGGCTTAACAATTATTAGTTACTCAAATTAAAGGTTTTAATTCAGTTTCAAAAAATACTTACGAGTTCAAGCAACTTTTTATTTTTTAGTTGTTATATTTAGGTGTTCTTGTAAGCCCAAACACTTTATAAACTAGTTTTTAGTGGTTATTTTTGGATAAACGCCGCCTTTATATTTACAGAAAATGCTAAAAAGACTTGATTTTAGAACTCAATTTTAAAACTTAATAATGTGACATTTAATAGTGTCATATCATTCGGTGTTACCTTTTCCATCAATTCTGATACCTAACATTCCCATGGTTGGCTAGACTATCCACAACTTGATTAGCTTCTCTAAAGCAGTGATTATAGGTAGTTGATATGTTGAAGCTTCTTATCTCTTGAAGAAGGACATTTAAAGACCAAGGAGGTTTTGGGATAAATCCTCGAAGAATGTCAATCACCAGCTTAGAGTCTGATTCCACCACAATGTGAGAGATATTAAGCTCCATACAAAGCTTTGACCCCCTCCAAACTGCCAAGATTTTAGCCCTGTTGTTAGAATTAATTCCTTGAGAGGAAGAGAAAGCTTGAAATAGATTGCCTTGATGATCTCTAATGATTTCCCCTGATCCTGCCATTCCTGGATTATTCTTTGAAGCTCCATCAGTGTTGATTTTAAAAGTACCAAGACTAGGCTTATACCATTTCACTATGATGAAAGATTTTTGACAATAACAAATTTTTATGTTGAACCTTGTAATGATATCAACATGATTTGAAGTTTCCGAATGAAAAACACTAGTTGAGGCACAAACTTTAACCAACTTGATGACATTTTGAATGATCTTCTTGCAGTCCATTTTACAATCTTCATAAAGACTTTTATTCCTACTATTCCAAATTTCACAAAGAATAATCCCAGGAAGAATGGATAGCAAGAATTGAATGAAGTCTAATTTGTGTTTCCTGAGCCACCAAGAATTCAACATTTGATTCATCGAGTTAAATTAAATTTTAAGGCCCATCACGTTAGCAAAATGATTCCAACCACTGAAGCAACTGGACCCTTTAATAAAAGGTGATGCATAGATTCCATTTCTTTGTGACAACATTGGCATTTAGAAGCGAGATGAATACCTCTATGTTGAATGGATTCCTCTATGGGGATAAATTTATGGAAGCATTTCCATAAAAAATAGAGATTTTAAGAGGAACATGGAATTCCAAATGTCTTTGCAAAGATAGGAGCTAGGTTTAGAAGATCTGATGATCTGCCAATCTGAGTTGGAAGTGAAATTTCCATGATTTGTGGGAGTCCAGATCTGAAGATTATTAATGACTGCAATGTGCTGATCTGCTTCTTCATAAATCTGCTGAATCCTTTGTTTGATACTTGAACTTCATTTTTTTGAATTGTCTCTGTATTTGGAGCGAAAAAATTCTGACCAAAGACTTTGAGAAGATCTGATATTCAACCATAGTTTCATGCTAAGAGTCTTACAGATTTCTTCAAATGTTTTGAAACCTAGGCCACCTTCTTGAGTAGGGAGATAAATCTTCCCATTTCAACCAGTGTAATCTAGGACCAAAGCCCTTTGAAGAACCCCATGAGAAATTGTTAAACATTTTATGAATGATGGAAATTGTCTTTTTGGGAGGTTTGAGAGTTGCGAAAGAATGATGAGAAATTTAATTCAGAACTGAATTTATTAGAGTCCTTCTACCTGCAAAATAAAGGAAGTTATTTTTCCAACCTTCAATTTTTGTTCAAATTTTTTGTATAAGATCATCATAGTATATGTGTTTATTTCTCCCATAATATAAGGGGCAGACTAGATATTTAAGAGGGATGTTCTTCTTCTTGAATTTGGTTTTGGTTTCAATGGTTCTGTTTCTTTTGGAGATCATTGAGGAATGAATAGTATAGTTGCTCTTAGATGAGTTGATCACTTTCCCAGAGGCTTTCTCAAAACTTTTCAAAAATTTCATGAGATTATTAAGGGATTAAGCACCTTAATTTGTAAAGATGATAAAATCATCTGCAAAACTAAGATTGCTGATAGCTAGACTCCCCCATGGAAGAGTAAAAGGTTTAATCTTACCAGATCGCAGCAGGTTATGAACACCTTTATTCAGAGTTTCATACACTAAAACAAATAAACCTAGAGATAGTGGATCTCCTTGTTTGATACCTTTAAAAGATTTGAAGAATCCTGAAATCTGGCTATTAATTATAGTGGAAAACTAATTATTTGATATACATCTCCAAATTCTGTCTATCCAAACTTTCTTAGAGTTTTGATTAGGAACATCCAAGAGACTTTATCATATGCCTTATAAAGATCAAGTTTTATAACCACATTTCCTCCATGAGATTTTTTCCCCAACCAAATTATCATCTCTTGAGCAAGTAAAATATTCTCTCTAATTAGCCTTCCTTTAATGGAACCTGCTTGGGAAGGATTTATAATGAGAGGAAGCACTTTGGAAAGTCTTGAAGCCAAAATTTTGGTCACAGTCTTGAAACAAAAATTTCATAGGCTTATAGGTCTGAAATCTGAGCAAGAAATAGGATTTTTAAATTTAGGAATGAGGATTAAATTAGAGCTAGACCAACTTTTTTGGAATTCACCTCCTGAAAAGAAATGATTAATGGTTTTAATGGTATCAACTTTAATAATATTCCAATAAACTTGGCAAAAATGCCCATTGAAACCACCAGGTCCTGCACTACTATCTACGTTGAGCTCCTTAACTGCCCTCCAAACTTCACTTTCATCAGGACAATCATCCAGCTTTTGGGACTGTTCAAGAGAAATTTCAGAGTCGATATTGTTGATAATAGAGTCTTCACCTTCAATATCATCAGCTAGCATTTGGGATTGGAAGAAGTTTATAAATTCTTCTTTAATCATATGCAGGTCTTCTATCCATAATTCCTCATTATTCTTTATTCTATGAATCATAAGAGAAGCATTTTTCTCTTTTACAGAGGCATGAAAGAATTTTAAATTGGTATCCCCCTCCAACAACCATTTCCCACTGAGTTTCTGCTTCCAAAAGGATTCTTCATTGCTTAAACCCCCCATCAGCTTGCTTTTTGCTAATGATAAGTTCTGCCTATTCAAAATAGAAGCGTCATCATCAAACAACTTCTCAAGACCATCCACTTCTTTTTCAAGAGATTCCACCTGATTAAAGATGTTCTGAAAATTATTCTTATTCCAAAGTGTCTGGTCTTTTTTAAGTCTCTGTAATTTCTGGGAGAAAAATCTAAGGGGACTTCCTTCCATTGGTTTATACCAAGATTTCTCTATCACTTGCTTACATTAATGATAAGAGGACCACATGTTTAAGAATTTGAATGGCTTGGGAATATTGTCTGACAGAGTTTTAATTGAAAAAAGGAGAGGGGAGTGGTCTGAGCATGTCTTATTTAAATAAGTTAGAGAGAAATTTGGAAAGGAGGAGTTCCAATCAGCTAACATTAGACCTCTATCAAGCCTTGCCCATATATTGCCTTGATCCCTAAAATTATGCCAAGTATAGGGAGTACCAGAATAGCCAACTTCCATCAGACCTGCTTGGAAAATAAAATCATTGAATGCCTCTACTGCTGCTTGATCAATATCTCTACCCCCCTTCTTTTCGGCACTGTTAGTAACAACATTAAAATTTCATGCTGCAATAAAGAATTCCATAAGTCCTGCCTATCTTGTTTAGAATACTTTGCATAGATGATTGAAACAAAAACCTTAGAAGCAAGGTGATTATGATTGACTTTAATGAGAATTGTTTGATCATCTGCAAGAATCAGATCACACACAACTCCATACCTCCAAAAAACCAAACTTTATTGTTAGAATTCTTGTGACAACAGTCAAAGTTAATGATTCTTCGATATTCTTCTATATCCTTTTTATTTGATTTAAGCTCCATGATAGCCATAAAAGGGATGTTGTATGTGTTATGTCTACTATTTATAAATAACAATTGTACAGAATAATGAATTTAATATAATTACAGAATTAAAACAGAATTACATAAATGAAACACTTACTTGAATTTGCAGAAATAATAAAAGAATTAAAGATAAATCCGAGCCCTGTTATGAACAACAGTTTCCTTAAGACAATTTATTCCCTCCAATGTGCTCCGAGGTTGATGAATATTGTCTCCCAAGATAGAACGGATTTCCCCAATTAATTATGTAGCACAACAATAATTAATTTCAACGAACTCAAATTCTGTGGCCTTTACTCAACAACACTACAACATACGTTATGCAGGAGAAAGAAATTTCGAAACAGATATGACAGAAATTGTGGGACAAAAAAGACAACAATTCTGGAGGAGGGAAAATTTCATTATTCAAAAACGGAGGGAGGCATCTGTATTTATAGCAAAATAGGTGACGGTTGGCAAAATAACTGCCAAAACAGTTAAACGAAATTAACTGTTGACTGTTGGCAATAACTGCCAACAGTTTATTAATTAATTAATTAATTTCGTAATTAATTAATAATTAAAGCCCAGAAAGTTAAATAAATTTGGACAAAAAATGTAGGAGATTTTTATAAGCCTAAGCCTAAGCCTAAGCCTAAGCCTAAGCCTGAGCCGAGCCGAGCCGGCCGGACGCGCGCGCGCGTGTGGACTTTTGACCGAAAGTCAACCCGTGCATAGCTTAGGTCATCTCCCCTTCAAAGAGTTGGGATACCCCCAAGGCATCCAAGCCTTAGTCCATACTTGGGGTGTTATTAACTCATCAAAATTCCACTACTCTTCCAATGTGGGACAAGAGTAAAAACACACCCAATTCATTAACTTTCATTGCTTTGTGAGTCACTTTGGAGACATAATTATCATTCATAACTTATTGAAATTGGACATATGAATATAATACGTTAATCTCCTTGCGGAGGTGAACGCGTTCGTATATGGTCCCATAATTTTCGTAGTGTGGGTCCCACCTAAATTTGAGCTCAAAGTTGCTCAAAATTCTGGACAGCTTTCTTAAAACCCATTTAAGTCCAATTTTTCCAACAATCCCCCACATGAATGATATATCGCTATAAATAAAACAAATCAGATGCTAATGCAGATGCAGACACAAGTTGAGTAAAACTGAAGACTTATTGCATCAGGAGAAGTAGCCTAGTGGCCTTGAACTTTCCTTAGTGATATACTGTCGGATTTACTTGGTTAATCAGTAGACTTCACGTCCTTGAACCGTCAACCGTTTTTGTAAACCTAGACAGCAGTATTCACACAACAATTCTTCAACACAGTTGGTTCTCACGTTTGTGTTCATTTTGGCCGTGAACACCACTTGGTTCCGCAAGTATTTTAGAGAATATGCCTTTCATTATTCTCATAGAAGTGGCCCCCTTCTTACTCACGTAGGTGACTTCCATAAAGAGTATTCTGCAATACCCCACTTAGACGTACTAAGATATAGATGTCATTAAAAGCATAACTTATCCTAATTTCGCGGCAGATATGCACTGTCTCATCTTTGGAATGGATATGATTAAATATCCTCCAGTGCTTACTGAATACAATGTAGTTCGGTTTGCCCATTGAACCTAGATCTTGGGATCTCCAGTCAGCTAGGTTGGGTTTCCACTATATTGATTCTTATTTATTTATAGGCTTTAGACCCATTCCTCTCGATGATCTTTCAACTTGCTCTCGGTTTAAACCTTTCGTTAGTGGATCCGATATATTATCTTTTGACTTTACATAGTCAATTGTGATAATTCCGTTTGAGAGAAGTTGTCTAACGGTATTGTGTCTACGACGAATATGTCGTGACTTTCCGTTATACATGTGATTTTGTGCCCTTCCAATCGCTGATTGGCTATCGCAATGTATACATATTGCGGGCACAGGTTTAGACCAATTTGGAACATCCTCTAAGAAATTTCGAAGCCATTCAGCTTCTTCTCCAGCTTTGTCTAGTGCAATGAATTCAGATTCCATTGTCGATCTAGCAATGCACGTTTGTTTTGAGGATTTCCAAGATACGGCTGCACCTCCGAGGGTAAACACATACCCACTCGTAGACTTAGAGTCTTTTGTATCAGATATCCAATTTGCATCGCAATGTCCTTCAAGAACAGCTGGATATTTTGAGTAATGCAATCCATAGTTTTGAGTATATTTTAAATAACCCAAAACTCTCAATATTGCTTTCCAGTGATCTCTTCCTGGATTACTTGTAAATTGACTTAGCTTACTTATTGAGTATGCTATGTCCGGTCGCGTACAGTTCATGATATACATTAAACTGCCGATAATTCGAGAATATTCTAGTTGAGATATGCTTTCACCATTATTTCTTGCTAGATGTAAATTTACATCTACAGGTGTCTTGGCAAGACTAATATCATACTTCTTGAATTTTTCAAGTACTTTCTCAATGTAATGAGATTGAGATAATATAAGTCCATCCGATGTTCTAGAAATTTTAATTCCTAATATAACATCGGCGATTCCCATATCTTTCTTGTCAAATCTACTACTCAACATTTGTTTTGTAGTTTTGACAATTTCCAAGTTACTACCCATGATAAGCATATCATCAACATAGAGGCATACAATGACATATCCATTTTGAATGTATTTAAAGTAAACACATTTATCGCATTCATTAATTTTGAAACCATTTGATAACATTGCATTATCAAATTTTTCATGCCATTGCTTAGGTGCTTGTTTTAATCCATATAGTGATTTAACAAGCTTGCATACTTTTCCTTCTTGTCCGGGAGCTTTGAACCCTTCAGGTTGCTCCATATAAATTTCCTCATCTAGTTCACCGTTTAAGAATGCAGTTTTTACATCCATTTGATGTATTTCAAGTCCATTAATAGCAGCTATTGCTATTAACATCCGAATGGACGTTATTCTTGTTACCGGTGAATATGTGTCGAAGTAATCCAACCCTTCCTTTTGCCTATAGCCTTTAGCTACAAGTCTAGCTTTATATTTATCAATTGATCCATCGGCCTTCAATTTCTTTTTGAAGATCCATTTATAACCTAACGGTTTTGAACCTGGTGGAAGATCCACTAGTTCCCATGTATGATTTTGTAATATGGATTCAATTTCACTATTAATTGCTTCTTTCCAATTGGAAGCATCGGGTAAGGATATAGCTTCTTTATACGATTGAGGTTCATTTTCTAATAAATATGTTAGAAAATCCGGACCAAAAGAAGTCGAGGTTTTTGCTCTTTTACTACGTCTTGGTTCATCCTCTATTGATTCAATAGGTTGATGAGTACCACTTGTAGTAGCTTGATTTGTCCTTTTAGGAGGACCAGATTCTCGGGTCATGTTATACGGGAATTCATTTTCAAAAAATGAAGCATCCCTCGATTCAATAACCGTATTTACATGAATGTCCGAAATCTCAGATTTACAAACTAGAAATCGATATGAACTTCTATTAGTAGCATAACCGATGAATACACAATCCACGGTTTTTGGCCCTATTCTTACCTTTTTAGATTTAGGAACCATCAATTTAGCTAAGCACCCCCACACTCGTAAATATTTATAGGAAGGTCTTCGACCTTTCCATAATTCATAAGGTGTCTTGTGAGTCTTTTTGTGAGGTACTTTATTGAGAATGTAATTAGCAGAAAGTAAGGCTTCCCCCCACAAATTTTGTGGAGCTCCTGAACTTAATAACATTGAGTTCATCATTTCTTTCAAAGTACGGTTTTTGCGTTCAGCAACACCATTCGATTGAGGAGAATAAGGAGCGGTTGTTTGATGAATAATCCCATTTTCAGAACAAAATTCCTCAAATGGATATTCATGTTCACCTCCTCTATCACTTCTAATAGCCTTTATCGTTTTGCTTAATTGATTCTCAACTTCATTCTTATATTGTTTAAATGCATTAATAGCCTCATCTTTACTATGTAACAAATATACATAGCAATATTTTGTGCAGTCATCAATAAAAGTAATAAAATACTTTTTCCCACCTCTAGTTTAAACAAATTTTAAATCACAAATATCGGTGTGAATTAAATCTAAAGGTTCAGTTATCCTTTCAATAGAATGGAAAGGTAATCTAGCTAATTTAGATTCCACACAAATTTCACATTTATGATTTTTATCAATATTGAATTTTGGCAAAAATTCCAAGTTAATTAATCTACGCAATGTATCAAAATTAACATGTCCCAATCTAGCATGCCAAATATTAGATGACTCAATCAAGTAAGAAGAACTAGCAACTTCATTCATTGAAATAGATGTTTTTGGGGTTACAGTAAGAACATTGAGTTTAAAGAGCCCCTCATTTAGGTAGCCATTTCCTACATACATGTCATTTTTAGACAACACAAAGCGATCCGACACAAACACAAGCTTGAAACCATTCTTAGTAAGGAGAGATCCCGAAATCAGATTCTTTCGGATATCAGGCACGTGAAGAACATTGTTGAGAGTAAGTTCCTTTTCAGAAGTCATTTTCAAAACAATCTTTCCTTGTCCCACCACCTTAGAAGTGGAAGAATTTCCCATAAAAAGGTTTTCCTCATTTTCCAAAGGCTTATAGGTGGAGAACATCCATTTGTTTGCACAAATGTGTCGTGTGGCTCCACTGTCCACCCACCATTCCTTGGTATTTCCAACCAAGTTACATTCAGAGACAACGGCAGAAAGATTCATATCCGCCAAATCATTGGTGATATTCTCACCCTCAGTCACATTTGCTTGAGAGTTATTTTTATTTTGCTTCTTAGGCTTACGACACTCACTTGAGCGGTGTCCCGGTTTACCACAATTGTAGCATTTGCCTTTGAACTTTTTCTTGTTATGTTTGGAAGTGCCTTCCCCATCATACTTTCGTTTGTTCTTTTTAGGACCTTCAACGACATGGACCTTTGTTTCCATCGGATTCTTCCCACTTTTCTTTTGAGACTCACGGTTGTCTTCTTCGATTCTTAGCCGGACCACCAACTCCTCCACATTCATCTCCTTACGCTTGTGCTTGAGATAGTTTTTGAACAAAGTCCAAGAAGGTGGCAACTTTTCAACAATTGCAGCAACTTGGAAAGTTTCACTAATTGACATTCCTTCAGCATGAATGTCGTGGAGGATCACTTGGAATTCTTTCACTTGCGAGATTACAGATTTAGAATCAACCATTTTGAAGTCCAGAAAACGCCCAACGATAAATTTCTTCATCCCAGCATCTTCAGTTTTATACTTCTTTTCCAAAGAATTCCATAATTCCTTGGAAGTTTTGATAGTGCAATAGACATGGTACAAAGTCTTGTCCAAGTAGGCCAAAATATAATTTCGGCATAGGTAGTCCGAATGCTTCCAAGCATCGACAGCAGGAACCTTTTCAGCGTCATCTCCCTCTTGAATAGAGGGGCAATCTTCATATACAAACCTGCCCAGTTGGCAGGTAGTGAGATAGAAGTACATTTGTCCTTGTCAACGTTTGAAGTCAGCCCCAATGAACTTTTCAGGTTTCTCCCCGTGTGGCATAGATACGGGTGCAGTCACATTTGTGTTGGTGACAATCAGTTTCGTAGGAGTAGTGTTCGTACTTTGTGATTCCATTTCTGTTACAAAAACAGAATTTTTATCAATGATAAAATTCATATATAATGAATTAATCAAAACAGAATACAAAATTCTGTGCACCAATTTCCTCCAAATATAATTCACAATAAATGAATTCCAAAAGAATTCAAATAATAATTCAGAATTAAAGTATAATATAAACAGAATTCCGTACAAAACAGAATTAAAATTTTAAAATCTGTGTCATACTAATTTTTAATAATAAAAAGAATTCCGTACAAAATAGAATTATAATTTAAGATTAAAAAAAAAATTGATAAACAGATTTTAACAAGAGTACACAAATAAAATTTTATTTTCTAAAACAGAATATAAAAACAGTATAGAAACTAATTTCTATATAAAAACTGTTATTCTAATTTCTACAATAAAGCAGTAAATTAATTCATTTTATTCAGTCAAAACAGATTTATTCCAACAAATAAATTTCTGTAATAAAAAAATTCTGTACACTAAAAACAGTAGAACTTAGATAAATTGTCTTAAGATTGTTATGTCTACTATTTATAAATAACAATTATACAGAATAATGAATTTAATATAATTACAGAATAAAAACAGAATTACATAAATGAAACACTTACTTGAATTTGCAGAAATAATAAAAGAATTAAAGATAAATACGAGCCCTGTTATGAACAACAGTTTCCTTAAGACAATTTATTCCCTCCAATGTGCTCCGAGGTTGATGAATATTGTCTCCCAAGATAGAACGGATTTCCCCAATTAATTATGTAGCACAACAATAATTAATTTCAACGAACTCAAATTTTGTGGCCTTTACTCAACAACACTACAACATATGTTATGCAGGAGAAAGAAATTTCGAAACAGATATGACAGAAATTGTGGGACAAAAAAGATAGCAATTCTGGAGGAGGGAAAATTTCATTATTTAAAAACGGAGGGAGGCATCTGTATTTATAGCAAAATAGGTGACGGTTGGCAAATAACTGCCAAAACAGTTAAACGAAATTAACTGTTGACTGTTGGCAATAACTGCCAACAGTTTATTAATTAATTAATTAATTTCGTAATTAATTAATAATTAAAGCCCAGAAAGTTAAATAAATTCGGACAAAAAATGTAGGAGATTTTTATAAGCCTAAGCCTAAGCCCGAGCCCGAGCCGAGCCGAGCCGGCCGGCCGGACGGACGGACGCGCGCGCGCGTGTGGACTTTTGACCGAAAGTCAACCCGTGCATAGCTTAGGTCATCTCCCCTTCAAAGAGTTGGGATACCCCCAAGGAATCCAAGCCTTAGTCCATACTTGGGGTGTCATTAACTCATCAAAATTCCACTACTCTTCCAATGTGGGACAAGAGTAAAAACACACCCAATTCATTAACTTTCATTGCTTTGTGAGTCACTTTGGGGACATAATTATCATTCATAACTTATTGAAATTGGACATATGAATATAATACGTTAATCTCCTTGCGGAGGTGAACGCGTTCGTATATGGTCCCACAATTTTTGTAGTGTGGGTCCCACCTAAATTTGAGCTCAAAGTTGCTCAAAATTCTGTCCAGAAAATTCTAGACAGCTTTCTTAAAACCCATTTAAGTCCAATTTTTCCAACAATCCCCCACATTAATGATATATCGCTATAAATAAAACAAATCAGATGCTAATGCAGATGCAGACACAAGTTGAGTAAAACTGAAGACTTATTGCATCAGGAGAAGTAGCCTAGTGGCCTTGAACTTTCCTTAGTGATATACTGTCGGATTTACTTGGTTAATCAGTAGACTTCACGTCCTTGAACCGTCAACCATTTTTGTAAACCTAGACAACAGTATTCACACAACAATTCTTCAACACAGTTGGTTCTCACGTTTGTGTTCATTTTGGCCGTGAACACCACTTGGTTCCGCAAGTATTTTAGAGAATATGCCTTTCATTATTCTCATAGAAGTGGCCCCCTTCTTACTCACGTAGGTGACTTCCATAAAGAGTATTCTGCAATACCCCACTTAGACGTACTAAGATATAGATGTCATTAAAAGCATAACTTATCCTAATTTCGCGGCAGATATGCACTGTCTCATCTTTGGAATGGATATGATTAAATATCCTCCAGTGCTTACTGAATACAATGTAGTTCGGTTTGCCCATTGAACCTAGATCTTGGGATCTCCAGTCAGCTAGGTTGGGTTGCCACTATATTGATTCTTATTTATTTATAGGCTTTAGATACATTCCTCTCGATGATCTTTCAACTTGCTCTCGGTTTAAACCTTTCGTTAGTGGATCCGATATATTATCTTTTGACTTTACATAGTCAATTGTGATAATTTCGTTTGAGAGAAGTTGTCTAACGGTATTGTGTCTACGACGAATATGTCGTGACTTTCCGTTATACATGTGATTTTGTGCCCTTCCAATCGCTGATTGGCTATCGCAATGTATACATATTGCGGGCACAGGTTTAGACCAATTTGGAACATCCTCTAAGAAATTTCTAAGCCATTCAGCTTCTTCTCCAGCTTTGTCTAGTGCAATGAATTCAGATTCCATTGTCGATCTAGCAATGCACGTTTGTTTTGAGGATTTCCAAGATACGGCTGCACCTCCGAGGGTAAACACATACCCACTCGTAGACTTAGAGTCTTTTGTATCAGATATCCAATTTGCATCGCAATGTCCTTCAAGAACAGCTGGATATTTTGAGTAATGCAATCCATAGTTTTGAGTATATTTTAAATAACCCAAAACTCTCAATATTGCTTTCCAGTGATCTCTTCCTGGATTACTTGTAAATCGACTTAGCTTACTTATTGAGTATGCTATGTCCGGTCGCGTAGAGTTCATGATATACATTAAACTGCCGATAATTCGAGAATATTCTAGTTGAGATATGCTTTCACCATTATTTCTTGCTAGATGTAAATTTACATCTACAGGTGTCTTGGCAAGACTAATATCATACTTCTTGAATTTTTCAAGTACTTTCTCAATGTAATGAGATTGAGATAATATAAGTCCATCCGATGTTCTAGAAATTTTAATTCCTAATATAACATCGGCGATTCCCATATCTTTCATGTCAAATCTACTACTCAACATTTGTTTTGTAGTTTTGACAATTTCCAAGTTACTACCCATGATAAGCATATCATCAACATAGAGGCATACAATGACATATCCATTTTGAATGTATTTAAAGTAAACACATTTATCGCATTCATTAATTTTGAAACCATTTGATAACATTGCATTATCAATTTTTTCATGCCATTGCTTAGGTGCTTGTTTTAATCCATATAGTGATTTAACAAGCTTGCATACTTTTCCTTCTTGTCCGGGAGCTTTGAACCCTTCAGGTTGCTCCATATAAATTTCCTCATCTAGTTCACCGTTTAAGAATGCAGTTTTTACATCCATTTGATGTATTTCAAGTCCATTAATAGCAGCTATTGCTATTAACATCCGAATGGACGTTATTCTTGTTACCGGTGAATATGTGTCGAAGTAATCCAACCCTTCCTTTTGCCTATAGCCTTTAGCTACAAGTCTAGCTTTATATTTATCAATTGATCCATCGGCCTTCAATTTCTTTTTGAAGATCCATTTATAACCTAACGGTTTTGAACCTGGTGGAAGATCCACTAGTTCCCATGTATGATTTTGTAATATGGATTCAATTTCACTATTAATTGCTTCTTTCCAATTGGAAGCATCGGGTAAGGATATAGCTTCTTTATACGATTGAGGTTCATTTTCTAATAAATATGTTAGAAAATCCGGACCAAAAGAAGTCGAGGTTTTTGCTCTTTTACTACGTCTTGGTTCATCCTCTATTGATTCAATAGGTTGATGAGTACCACTTGTAGTAGCTTGATTTGTCCTTTTAGGAGGACCAGATTCTCGGGTCATGTTATACGGGAATTCATTTTCAAAAAATGAAGCATCCCTCGATTCAATAACCGTATTTACATGAATGTCCGAAATCTCAGATTTACAAACTAGAAATCGATATGAACTTCTATTAGTAGCATAACCGATGAATACACAATCCACGGTTTTTGGCCCTATTCTTACCTTTTTAGATTTAGGAACCATCAATTTAGCTAAGCACCCCCACACTCGTAAATATTTATAGGAAGGTCTTCGACCTTTCCATAATTCATAAGGTGTCTTGTGAGTCTTTTTGTGAGGTACTTTATTGAGAATGTAATTAGCAGAAAGTAAGGCTTCCCCCCACAAATTTTGTGGAGCTCCTGAACTTAATAACATTGAGTTCATCATTTCTTTCAAAGTACGGTTTTTGCGTTCAGCAACACCATTCGATTGAGGAGAATAAGGAGCGGTTGTTTGATGAATAATCCCATTTTCAGAACAAAATTCCTCAAATGGATATTCATGTTCACCTCCTCTATCACTTCTAATAGCCTTTATCGTTTTGCTTAATTGATTCTCAACTTCATTCTTATATTGTTTAAATGCATTAATAGCCTCATCTTTACTATGTAACAAATATACATAGCAATATTTTGTGCAGTCATCAATAAAAGTAATAAAATACTTTTTCCCACCTCTAGTTTGAACAAATTTTAAATCACAAATATCGGTGTGAATTAAATCTAAAGGTTCAGTTATCCTTTCAATAGAATGGAAAGGTAATCTAGCTAATTTAGATTCCACACAAATTTCACATTTATGATTTTTATCAATATTGAATTTTGGCAAAAATTCCAAGTTAATTAATCTACGCAATGTATCAAAATTAACATGTCCCAATCTAGCATGCCAAATATTAGATGACTCAATCAAGTAAGAAGAACTAGCAACTTCATTCATTGAAATAGATGTTTTTGGGGTTACAGTAAGAACATTGAGTTTAAAGAGCCCCTCATTTAGGTAGCCATTTCCTACATACATGTCATTTTTAGACAACACAAAGCGATCCGACACAAACACAAGCTTGAAACCATTCTTAGTAAGGAGAGATCCCGAAATCAGATTCTTTCGGATATCAGGCACGTGAAGAACATTGTTGAGAGTAAGTTCCTTTTCAGAAGTCATTTTCAAAACAATCTTTCCTTGTCCCACCACCTTAGAAGTGGAAGAATTTCCCATAAAAAGGTTTTCCTCATTTTCCAAAGGCTTATAGGTGGAGAACATCCATTTGTTTGCACAAATGTGTCGTGTGGCTCCACTGTCCACCCACCATTCCTTGGTATTTCCAACCAAGTTACATTCAGAGACAACGGCAGAAAGATTCATATCCGCCAAATCATTGGTGATATTCTCACCCTCAGTCACATTTGCTTGAGAGTTATTTTTATTTTGCTTCTTAGGCTTACGACACTCACTTGAGCGGTGTCCCGGTTTACCACAATTGTAGCATTTGCCTTTGAACTTTTTCTTGTTATGTTTGGAAGTGCCTTCCCCATCATACTTTCGTTTGTTCTTTTTAGGACCTTCAACGACATGGACCTTTGTTTCCATCGGATTCTTCCCACTTTTCTTTTGAGACTCACGGTTGTCTTCTTCGATTCTTAGCCGGACCACCAACTCCTCCACATTCATCTCCTTACGCTTGTGCTTGAGATAGTTTTTGAACAAAGTCCAAGAAGGTGGCAACTTTTCAACAATTGCAGCAACTTGGAAAGTTTCACTAATTGACATTCCTTCAGCATGAATGTCGTGGAGGATCACTTGGAATTCTTTCACTTGCGAGATTACAGATTTAGAATCAACCATTTTGAAGTCCAGAAAACGCCCAACGATAAATTTCTTCATCCCAGCATCTTCAGTTTTATACTTCTTTTCCAAAGAATTCCATAATTCCTTGGAAGTTTTGATAGTGCAATAGACATGGTACAAAGTCTTGTCCAAGTAGGCCAAAATATAATTTCGGCATAGGTAGTCCGAATGCTTCCAAGCATCGACAGCAGGAACCTTTTCAGCGTCATCTCCCTCTTGAATAGAGGGGCAATCTTCATATACAAACCTGCCCAGTTGGCAGGTAGTGAGATAGAAGTACATTTGTCCTTGCCAACGTTTGAAGTCAGCCCCAATGAACTTTTCAGGTTTCTCCCCGTGTGGCATAGATACGGGTGCAGTCACATTTGTGTTGGTGACAATCAGTTTCGTAGGAGTAGTGTTCGTACTTTGTGATTCCATTTCTGTTACAAAAACAGAATTTTTATCAATGATAAAATTCATATATAATGAATTAATCAAAACAGAATACAAAATTCTGTGCACCAATTTCCTCCAAATATAATTCACAATAAATGAATTCCAAAAGAATTCAAATAATAATTCAGAATTAAAGTATAATATAAACAGAATTCCGTACAAAACAGAATTAAAATTTTAAAATCTGTGTCACACTAATTTTTAATAATAAAAAGAATTCCGTACAAAACAGAATTATAATTTAAGATTAAAAAAAATTTGATAAACAGATTTTAACAAGAGTACACAAATAAAATTTTATTTTCTAAAACAGAATATAAAAACAGTATAGAAACTAATTTCTATATAAAAACTGTTATTCTAATTTCTACAATAAAGCAGTAAATTAATTCATTTTATTCAGTCAAAACAGATTTATTCCAACAAATAAATTTCTGTAATAAAAAAATTCTGTACACTAAAAACAGTAGAACTTAGATAAATTGTCTTAAGATAATTATGTCTACTATTTATAAATAACAATTGTACAGAATAATGAATTTAATATAATTACAGAATTAAAACAGAATTACATAAATGAAATACTTACTTGAATTTGCAGAAATAATAAAAGAATTAAAGATAAATCCGACCCCTGTTATGAACAACAGTTTCCTTAAGACAATTTATTCCCTCCAATGTGCTCCGAGGTTGATGAATATTGTCTCCCAAGATAGAACGGATTTCCCCAATTAATTATGTAGCACAACAATAATTAATTTCAACGAACTCAAATTCTGTGGCCTTTACTCAACAACACTACAACATATGTTATGCAGGAGAAAGAAATTTCGAAACAGATATGACAGAAATTGTGGGACAAAAAAGACAACAATTCTAGAGGAAGGAAAATTTCATTATTTACAAAAGGAGGGAGGCATCTTTATTTATAGCAAAATAGGTGACGGTTGGCAAATAACTGCCAAAACAGTTAAACGAAATTAACTGTTGGCAATAACTGCCAACAGTTTATTAATTAATTAATTAATTTCGTAATTAATTAATAATTAAAGCCCAGAAAAGTTAAATAAATTCGGACAAAAAATGTAGGAGATTTTTATGCCGGACGGACGCGCGCGCGCGTGTGGACTTTTGACCGAAAGTCAACCCGTGCATAGCTTAGGTCATCTCCCCTTCAAAGAGTTGGGATACTCCCAAGGCATCCAAGCCTTAGTCCATACTTGGGGTGTTATTAACTCATCAAAATTCCACTACTCTTCCAATGTGGGACAAGAGTAAAAACACACCCAATTCATTAACTTTCATTGCTTTGTGAGTCACTTTGGGGACATAATTATCATTCATAACTTATTGAAATTGGACATATGAATATACTACGTTAATCTCCTTGCGGAGGTGAACGCGTTCGTATATGGTTCCACAATTTTCGTAGTGTGGGTCCCACCTAAATTTGAACTCAAAGTTACTCAAAATTTTGTCCAGAAAATTCTGGACAGCTTTCTTAAAACCCATTTAAGTCCAATTTTTCCAACAGTATGATTTGCAAAGTCTTTTGATTCCTTTTAGAGGGCTTATTTGCTATCCCTCTAATATTCCAAATAAGGAAGTTTATCATTGAGAAGTTTGAGTAAAACTAGTCCCTGCTACCTTATTGGAAGATCTAGTCAATTTTCTAAACATACGGTCACCTGGCTTAAGTTTATTTTCCATGTGAATATTCTTCACCTGGTCTTCCAATTCCTCTACTAACTGATTGACCACTTTTTTGTTCTGTTTGCTTTTCCAGTCTTCTTTGGTTAGAGGGATTTGGTTTATTGAGAACACAAGTAGATGAACGATGACCAAGTTTAGAACATTCAATGCAATATGGATGAGCTATCCGCAAAATTCATTGAATTTTGATACCTAATACATAAAAATGAGCTGATAAAAACATCATTTTATCCATAAAAATGAGAAATTGTTTTATGCGTATTTTTTACGTCCCGAAATTTAATAGTTTAAAAGGCTAGTTATTGATTATTTTAGATGAAGGAGCTATCTGCAAAAGCGCTATAGTTCAGGAGGGTTTGATATTATTTATTCATGAAAAAATGGACTTTTGTGTTGTTTGGCATATTTTCAGAAGGAAAAAAAAACTAATGTTGTGTTATTTTAGTATTTTATATTCAAATTATTTTAGAAAAATATTTTTTTGGCATTTTTTTTCTAATTCGTTTTTGTTTTTTTTATTCAACATTTTGATTTTTTGTAGTATTTTTATTCTATATTTGGTTTCCTAGTATTTTTATTTTATTTTTGTTGATTTACAAGAACTTTGAAGCTTCCATCAATGACTACTTGAGTGTGTGAGAGAAGAAGAGAAAGAAGAGAGATAACTAACTCTTAAAATAACCCACCAATAGAATCCGATAAGAATTGAGTGCCAATGTTGATTTATTTTGGGGGGGAATCAATTCCCAAACGACAATAAGTAGGGGCTGTTTGGTCGAAATAGGGGAGTTAATTATTTCTGAACTCTCATTTTCTGATTTATGAATCGATTTTTCCGACTTTGGCATCATTTTTACTTTGTCAATTTTTTAATCTCCTTTTTCCAAATTTTCCGAAAAAATGGAATGGAATTTGAAATCATATATAAATTTTCGAATTTCTAAAATATTAATATCTTTATTTATTTTAATATTTTTTTCACATGTCACTTACTAGCCTTATTTATATAAAGTATATTGTTTGTAAGTGACTAACCGGGATCCTCCTTTTCAAGCAACCTCAACCATTAATATCCCCAAATAAATATTAACTAATTACTCTATCCCTATCTTTACTTTCCCAAAACAAAATAAGGACAACTGCTACCTCCATCAATGTTTAAGATACTATGAAAGTTGATTGTTATTTCTTATTTATGCTCTCTTATGATGTCTATTTCACAATTAATGTATATTTTCAACTCATATTAAACTTTGATTGGAATGAGATATTCGAAAAAATGATATTTTCAAAAAAAGATAAAATCAATAATTCCGAGTTTTTCAATATTTTTCCAAATAATAATTTTTCTGAAATTTCCCAATATTCCGAACAAGCTGAATTGGAAAAAAAATCGATTTTGATTTCTTTCGATTCGAAAAGAAATTTAAAATTTTGGATTTTTTTCCGAACACTCCTATTCCGATTTGACACTTTAGGTCCAAGTAACTCAAATATAAATTATATTATTTTGGCCACTTAGATTTGGTTAAACATATAAATTAAAACACTTATGTATAGATAATTGTAAGATTTTGACTTTAGTTTTCCTTTAGCTAGATGAAAGTTTCTTAATTCTCTAATTTTTTTTTAATCTTTGTAGGATATTGAGCAAATCAAATTTGAGATTGGAAAGAAATATGAAGCCCTGGTTAAAAAGAACATGGAACTAGAAAGGGAAATTGGTGATCTAAGGTGTGCCATGTCCAGATTGGAATTCAGACCTCATCCAACACCACCTATGGGTGTAAGCTAGCTTTATTTGCTTAAATTTTAATATTGAAAGTTGACTTAATGAAAAAAAAAATTGAGCCTAATTAAATTAAGCAACTCTCGACATTTTTTTACATTCAAATTTAAAATATGAACTTTAAATTTGACTTCTATTTTTTTTAATATCGAAATCAAACTAATTCATATATGTTGTTATAATCAGTATCACCTCTTCATGAGATTCAGAGGCATTCAAAACCAATACAAAAAAAAGGATTGTTTGGAATTTGGTCGCCAATAATGATTTGATATTGATTTTGACGCTCACATAATTTGTTGAGTTTGACTCTTAAAATAACTTTTAGTGATGAAAAAGTGTCTGAAAGATACTTTGTGGACTTCCTTGACACTAAAAGTAATCTTTGGGGGCCAACACCCTAGCACTAAAAATTACGGGGGTTAAAATGAATTACTAAATTCAAATAGAGTCATACCCCAAATTACCCTAAAAATATAAAAACCGTCTTAAAATTATTTAACATATAAAATAAAATCAACAACTTTAAACTCTAAAGCAATCCAAATTGAAAATTAAGAGTTAAAAACAAGGATAAATTGCACCAAGGTCCCTGAACTATTGATTTTTTTAACCAACCCCTTTTCATAAAAAAAAGGGTGATAAAACATGATTTTATGCATAAAAAATATTAAAAAATTGTTTAAAAAAGTCTTGGTGAAAAAATCAATAGTTCAAGGGGTCTTGGTGCAATTTAATGTAAAAACAGTTGACAATTAAATCTAAAATAATGATTTTTAGATATTTGTTTGATTTATCCAAATGAAATATTTGAACATATATTTTTGGTGTTCAAATTTCCTCTTCTTGAAATTAAGAGGCAACATTACAATTGAATGCTTTAAAGGTAATACAACCGTTACCCTCTAAAAAGTTTTAAAATACAAATTCGTCAACATTTTTTATTATGTTTGTATTAAATTCTTACGTGTCAAACACGTATTGACAAGTGTTTTTTTGGACCGCATGTGTACTTAAAACACCAACTAATATATTATAATTTTTTTCATATTCAGGCTTAAAGAGAAAAAAAACACTTGTGTCATGATGATGTCTTTCTCATGCTTTATATGTATGTATGTTGCAAAAAATCATATAAAAAATGAAAGTTTTTTCTTTATAAATTATAGGCCACCAGTAGCTTGGGAACATATGCAACCCTAAAAAACGCATTCGATAAATTTGATATTTATATCTTTCATATCCACTCGCTAAATTTGATATCTTCTCTTAATCGTTATTCAGAAGACATTAAATATGGAGAAGTTTGCGATAAAGTCCACTGAATTGGAAACAAAATAATGAATCTCACCACCGGTATTAATCAACTTAAGGCTGAAATGCTTAACTTGATGGTAAATTTAATAGTACTTTTAACACCAATTTAATATTTGAGTCCTTTTTATAATATGATTGAATTAAGTATTCATTTCATCTTTTAATCATAGTTTCTGAAGGAACAAGAAATGGACAAGCTTCTGAAGAAGAATGGTGCATTAGAGAACACAATTATGGAGTTGGCTACCATTGAAACAATGGTAGGAATAAAAATTTCTCCATGACTTTATTTTTTGGAAAAATCCAAATCTAACATCTATTTTCTTATTTAGAGAATAAGAAAGAGTACACAACACATGGCTTTGATATGTATTGGACACACCACGTGCCCAGTGGCATGTCAAACATGATTTTAATAAAAAAAAATCAATAAACACAACTAGACGTTGCGAGGATACAACGTCATACAATTTAGACAACTATTATATATTTTCAAATATTTTGATTTTAGTTCATCTCAAACGACGATTCACCCCTGGCTCTTCAAGCTCCACTAGACCTCTAAAACCTTTTATAATTTTTTTTTATCGCAAAAGCCATTTATTTTCATCTGGTGGTCTGAAATTTGAATCTCGTATTTTGAATCTATATTAAAACACTTTTCGTGCTCTTGTAATCCGTAGATAAATTTATAAAAATATATGCATTTTGCGACATGATCTTGTCGTACCGTACCCTATTTTCTTTTTTCAAATTCATTGTGTGTGACATATATAATTTTTTTATATCAACATTCAACATTCAAATTTCTAATTTGCTTATTTTTTCTCATTTTGGTGTTTAGCCCATAATATATTCAACCAGGATGGTAACTGAACATCAAAACCAGAAATGAACGACCTCCTCAGTTGTCTCATCGTTATTATTTTTTTGTTAGCTATTTTGATTGGTATCAATATATGAAATTTAAGGAGATCCATGGAGGTAGTTACCAAATAGACCTTACTATTAATAATAAAAGAAAAATATATATATATATACGTTGGGGGGGGGGGGGGGGGCGTCCTATGAAGTAATACTTGTAATGTCATTTTAACGATTACAGTTATCCTTTTGGGAAGGTGGGGGTGATTGTGACATTGGTAGTTAATAATTATACATGATATATAAATACAATGTAATAGCATTACAGAATCAGATTAAAGATTAATTAATCCAATTGTTTCAATTGTTATTGTTAGTGGAAAAAGTTATGCACAACCTAGAAAACTTATTTGATGTTTCTGTTTGAATGTTGTGTGTAAAATATATGAATATTTGTAAATGACTGTAAGACCACCGATTTTCTACATCCGATTGATTTGTCCTGACACAAAATACAGGAGCGCTAAAACAAATTATATCATTATTAGCCTCATGATAAACCAGAAACTATAATAAATATAAACCATCCACAATAAAAATCTCGATACAGGATACCAATATAATAATTGAACTAAGAATAATATGGAACTCTAATAAATGAGTCCACTATATAGAATATCTTATTATAAATGTTCGACCGAATAAAATAACGTACAATCGAAACTTCCTATGAATACAACTCTTGAATATAAATGAACAACTACAGTGAACCATCTACTCTAACTCTACGAATAAAAAAGTTGGATCTACATAACTTCAAGCATGGCTACTCAACCCTGTTAAACCTATATATACAATAATAATTTCATGTGTGTGTGGTGGGGGGGGACATTTTATGATTTTAGGTCAGCTTCCTAGAGTTTCAAGGATATCTGCAATAAAACAAAATAAATGATACGTCTAATTTACAATAAATATGCCACCCGTCGACTCTCACATGCAATATGTACGTCGCCTCTTATCGAAGTGCAATACTATTCTCATAAGCCAACCCAAGGCATAATTATACTATAAGTCTCTATCTAAACCGCGAAGTGATATCACCAAATTTATAATTTTCATAGAATGCAATTAACTTTCTAAGTAAGATAAAGTAAGATTTGGAAAGATATGAAAATAGACTCGTCCAATATATAGACTAGTTTCAATTGCTCCCATTAGGGACTGTCGAAAGTTAGTACATCTGCCATATCTAAGGGTGGCTTGAAGGAAAGCATTCATGCCTGAAAGGGTTAATGGTTTAAAAGATATTTAAATCCAACCTATATGGATAAAATTATAATTTTTATGTTTTATATGATCTTTAACATCTTCTAGCTCGAAAAACTCAATAAATTTACCTCGCTGATGTAGACTAATTGTTTGTTCCATTATCATAATAGTTAATTTCCAATGAAAATTATACCAATTACTTTGGTAAACATTGTTTAGTTAGGCTTTAGGAATTATCCAATCGGTTCAAATTATCTTTAACATCAAACTCTACTAAAGTGAGTCCTGACAGTAGTGGTAGATACGTTTTCTTGTATCTCCATTCGAGAGATGTTAATATATGGACAAAAATAACTAAGTGTAAATGATTAGTTAGGAATAAAATATACAAATAAATATTTATGCATTAAATATGAATAATATATTGGGAAAAATATTTTGTAATGAGATAAAATTAATTAAATATTTGAAAATCATTAATCATATCATAGAGTTTGATTCAGAATAGTGGTACACGTCTGTCAACGATTTACAGGTAACAAAAAGGACCTTCAAAGCCAATCCCTCACAACATGGTCATAATACCAACGCCAATTGGGCGACATTCCATACCACAATAAAGAATCATAGTTATATAGTATAATTAATATTTTTAAAATACTTTATCTTTAAACCTATTTCACAAAACATTCTTACTATTTTTATTTCTAAAACTATTTATTATTTAGCTTTGAACTATATGTATGGTTATGAATAGTAAATTACTATCCATATCATTAATAGTAACTTACTATTCAATTGGTATGAAATTAAACCATTAGTAATGGTAGTGTAGACACCCCATTCTGTTACTCCTTAAACTCTCCTTTGGTCCTTAGCACCTCCCTTCATCACTACAGACCCAGGTTATACCCCGAGTACTGACCTAGAAGCCATCGGGCATTCCCAGGCTCTATTTGACCAAAAGTCAAAGTCTTCAGCTCGACTGAGACTGCATGAATCTTTGAAGGGCCCTGAAACCCTTTTCCAACGGTCTGTCCCGTGCGCGATTCCGACTTACCATGCGGACGAATGACCCATTTTCCCCGAAACCTAATCTAGAGGCCACCGGATGCTCCCAGGCTCCGTTTGACCAAAGTCAAAGTCTTTAGCTAGATCGAGACTGAATGAATCTTCGAAGGGAACTGAATCCCCTTTCCAATGGTCCATCCCATGCGCAATTCCGACTTACGGTATGGACGAACGATCCGTTTTACTCTAAGAGGTCACTGTTGATACCAAATTAAGTCTGCTGACGTGGATCAATTATGTGGAAACACGTGTCAATCTACATGGCATTCACAAAAAATTTTGAACAACACCTTGACTCCGAGGAAATCAATCTCCCCAGGCGCTCCGAGCAACAAGTGTTCTCCGAGGAACTTTACTGTACCGAACAACTCATGTATACCGAGCTACTTAGGAGGTCCGAGCAGCTTAGGCGGTCCGAGCTGCACCTCGTACATAGCATTCATATCCGGGTAATCAAGGGGATGATTGCGCATTAAATTCAGAGTTATTATCATACAGATGTACACGCCTACTGGACAGCTGTGTATTATTCTTTTCATTCGTGCCGCCTCAAGGCTATAAATACATTGTAACCTCCTCATTAGCAGGGGACTCGAAATTTCTTGGTAAATCTATTATCGAGAATTCTGCAAACAGTCATCAATAACAAATACAGTGGACGTAGGCCATTCTTTCAAGGCTGAACCACTTAAAAAATCCTTTGTCTTATATTCTTATATTATTTTTATCTGTGATTAAATAATTAGATCAAAGTCTAGTTTTTTACATCAACAGATTGGCGCCGTCTGTGGGAAGCGACTGTAATTATTGTTTTTTCACCAAAACAATTCATCACCAATGGCTGATAATCCTGAATCCAGTAATCGAAATGCTGGAAACCCCCCAAATCCATCTGCTCCCCCAAATGTCCAAGATCTGGCTGGTATAATGGCTAATTTGGCTCAGGGCCAGACCGCCATGCAAGAAACCATGCGATAACTCATGCAAACTATCCAGGGAGGAGTGACAGCCCAATCAGGACAACGAAGTATTCAGAGAGATACCCGATTGCTTTCTTCGAGAAATAAACGAACGTTACTCCTGGAAGAATCTCATTCTAGACACACAGATTCATATCATACTGAGAGATCCAATAATCCTTCTTATCATCGTGGAAGGACTTCCTCGGTACGAGCTACAGACACTCAACAAAACATCACTCTATCTTCAGAAAGGACTAGTGCTCTTGAATGAGTAGAGTTTCTCCCTTTGATCGTTTCGGTCCTAGGAGGAATAGAAGTCCCCCCTAGGATATTGTCGAGGAACTCTTAACGACCATATGAGTTAAAGGAAGGCTCTGCCCAATCACGACCAGCTGCTCGTCGTGAAAAATCCCAAGAGGCAAATTCAACACGATCAGTTGCTCGGACCAATAGGCCCGAGGAAGGAAATGATGCATGGAAGGGATCTATTCAGAGGTTGGAATATAGGTTAGGGGAAATGGCTAAAGCCAAAAATCCTTTACAAAGGACTTTTATCCGAGGAACACCATTCATGCAAGAAATTGTAGACTTCCCCACACCGTCAAAATTCAAAGCATCGGTATTAACACCAAAATATGATGGAAAATTGATCATGTTCTCCATATAGAACAATACCAAGTAGCTGTTGATATATATGTTGTTCCAGACGAGATGCGATGCAGGGCATTTTCAGGAACTCTCACTGGATCTGCTCAAATATGGTACAACAATCTTCCTCGGGGGAAGATTGCAACTTTCTATCAACTGGCCGAGCTCTTTATTGGGAACTTTTGTTTTGGAGTGAAACCAGTTAAACGAGTAGCACACTTGTTAAGTGTTAGACAAAAAGCAGGTGAGAGCACCAGGGATTATATTACTCGTTTTAATAATGAGAAGCTCGAAGTTATTGACTACGAGTAGAAGACAACAATCACTGCTCTGATGGGTGGATTACTGCCAAATAAATTGTATTACACTCTAGCCAAAGATCCGCCTACAACCATGGTAGAGCTAATGGCAAAAGAAGCCAAAATTATGAACGCCGAGGAAGCTATGGCTGTAAAGAAAAATTTGGATACCAAAGAGACCAAGTTTGAGGGTGATAAAACTGAGAAGAAAGAACAGAAGAACAATGGTGGTAACAAGTAGTCAAGAGCAAAGGAAGCATTGGAACAGATGAGGAAATTTGGAAATTATACTCCTTTGAAGGTAGATGTAAACCACGTTCTGGAAGAGATAAAGAACAGCAAGGAGTTAAACTGGCCTGAAAAAATGAAGACAGATCCTGACAAGAGGGATAAGTCTAAATATTGTGAGTTCCATAAGGATCATGGTCATACGACTAAAAACTGCATAGCTCTCCAGAATGAAATTGAAGAGCTCATCAGGCGGGGAAAATTAAACAAGTATGTGGATCGCCGAAATGGTGGAAGGAGCAACGATCGAGCAAGGCATATGTCTAGATCTCCTCGTCGAGCAAAAGAAGATAAGAAGATAAATTATGAAGAAGATCGATAAGATGATCAAGATGACCCCGACCTCCCCAAAAGACCAAAACATCCAGAACGTGAGGTATTTTCTATCCGTTTTGGATCATTTGACTGCAATGTTATTACTGGTGGAGATGAAGGAGGTGGAGACCTTAGTGTAGAGAGGAAGGCCTACCTCAATGAGGCTCAATCTTGTTCGTATATTCAACGGATAAATCTAGTTAAAGATGATCGCCCGAGGAAGGTGAATAAAGATAAACTGGTCATTAGTTTCTCTAAAAATGACCTCGCAGGTGTGCTATATCCTCATGATGACCCATTGGTGATCAAAATGAGCATGAAGGAAGTAGTGATTTTGTGAGTATTGGTGGATAATGGCAGCTCGGCAGATATTATGTTCTACCCATGTTTTGATAGTTAGAACCTAAAGCTATCCCAGTTGGAGCCATATCATCGGCCCCTCCTCGGTTTTACTGGCGAGAAAGTTTTTCCACTTGGGACGATCAAGTTGGATATGCTTATTGGTACATGGCCTGCTTGTCGACAGAAAGAGTACGCTTTTTCGTGATGGATAAAAATATCCAATCAGCTTACAATATCATTATAGGAAGGGTAGGTTTGAAAAAGTTCAAAGAAATACCATCTACAGTGCATCAATGTTTAAAATTTCCAACCAACTTTAGAGTGGGAATTGTGAATGGCGACTAAAAAGTATCTAGGGAATGTTACTATTCATCTATCGAGCAAGAAGAGCATGAAGAATCCAAAAAGAAGACTACTACTTATCAGGTTGATGAGATAAAAGATGCAGAGATTGAAACTTTAGACCCAAGGTCGTGGAGGCTACTGAAAATATCGTTCTGGACGACGAGCATCCAGAACGAACAACTCAAATTGGTGCTTCACTAGATGTGTCGATAAAACAAGAGCTGATAGAGTTTCTAAAAAGCAAAAATTAAACTTTTGCATGGAGCCACGAGGAAATGCCATGGATAGACCCAACTTTCCTATGTCACGAGCTCAATGTGAATAAGGAAATTAAGCCAGTGAAGTAGAGAAGAAGAGTGTTCCGCCTAGAAAAGAACGAAGCTATACAAGAGGAAGTCGAGAAGCTCCAGAAAGCTTGCTTTATTGAAGATGTCAAATATCCAAACTGGTTAGCAAATGTGGTGATGGTGAAGAAGAAGAACAACAAGTGGAGGATGTGTGTAGACTTCACCGACCTCAACAAAGCATGCCCAAAGGATCATTTTCCTTTTCCCCGAATCGATCAGCTGGTGGATGATACCTCAGGGCACAAGTTGCTGAGTTTTATGGATGCTTATTCTGGTTACAATCAGATTAAGATGAAGCCTGAAGACAGGGAGAGTTCCTCTTTTATTACCCCAAGGGGAACATATTGTTATAATGTTATGCATTTTGGATTGAAAAATACAGGTGCGACATATCAGCGGCTGATGAACAAGGTGTTTGCAGAGCAAATCAGTCATAACATGGAGGTTTATGTTGACGATATGCTGACGAAGAAAAATAAAGCTGCTGATCATCTAGTTGATTTAGGCCAGACCTTTGATCAGCTAGAAAAATATCAAATGAAGTTGAATCCCACCAAATGCATATTCGGAGTACGAGAAGGCATATTTCTCGGATACATTGTTAATCAACGAGGAATTGAAGCGAATCTTGACAAGATCAAAGCTCTATTGGAGCTGCGATCTCCGACGACGAAGAAGGAAGTGCAAAGTCTCACAGGGCGAGTTGCAGCACTTAATCAGTTTGTATCACGAGCAACTGACATATGCCTACCATTCTTCAAAACACTTCGAAAGACTTTTGAGTGGAATAATGAATGCGAGAAGGCCTTTCAAGAGTTGACGAAATACCTGGGAGCACCTCCATTATTGTCCAGGCCAGTGATGGGAGAAATACTGTACTTGTATCTGGCAGTTTGGAAGAATACAGTTAGCTCGGCATTGATAAAAATGGAGGATGGGGTGCAAAAACCAATTTATTACACTAGCAAGGCCTTCCGAGGAGCGGAGATCAGATATCCAAGATTAGAAAAGTTGGCACTAGCGTTAATCGAAGCAGGTAGAAGAATAAGGCCATATTTCCAAGCTCATACTATAGTTGTGTATACAGACATGCCGCTAAGGCAAGCTCTGCACAAACCAGAGAAATCAGGAAGATTGATGTATTGGGTTGTGGAATTGGGTGAATACGATATAATCTATAAGCCTAGGTCCTCACTCAAAGGGAAAGCAGTGGCAGATTTCATCGCAGAGTTCACCTATCCAGAAACCTCCGAAGAGCAGAGGGTGAATACCGACCAGCCTGTGGATGTTACAGGATCATTAAATCTAAACCCCGACCAACTTAAGTCGGTTGACGAGTAAGAAAAGATTGTCGACGAGCAGCAAGAATTGCTAGAGGAGGGTATGAGAAAGCATCAAATATTCCATCAAGGAACTCTATCTGACCAAGAGTTTGATAATAAGATACCTGTGTGGAATTTATATGTAGATGGCTCTTCTTGCACTACGGGCAGTGGAGTAGGAGTTATTTTGAATAGCCCCGACGATATAGATGTGGAGTATGCTTAGCGTTTTCAATTTAAGGCCTCTAATAATGAAGTTGAATATGAAGCTATGGTCGTGGGTCTCAGTCTAGCTAAAACTATGAAAGCAGAGCAGGTCGTTGCATTCAGTGACTCACAGTTGATTGTAAATCAAATATTGGGAGTGTATGCAGCAAAAGGAGAATTAATGATCAAGTATCATGCGAAAGCAATAGAGATGGTATCGAGCTTTAACGCATTACAGTTGATAAGAATACCAAGATCAGAGAATGCAAGAGCATATGCCTTAGCTCGGTTAGCCTCAGCCACGCACACCGAGATACGAAGAACAATCCCGATAGAAATCTTGGCTAGTCGGAGCATTGAAAAAGATCTGATGATGAACTTCATTTCCCTTGATTTAGGACCATCATGGATGGATCCTATCAGGGCCTATATTAAGAAGGGGGCTTTACCAACTGATAAACTCACAGCCAAGAAACTGAAGTTTAAAGTTTCTCGTTATGTATTGACTAATGGCATTTTGTATAGACGATGAATTATAGCAGGTTTGCAAAGATGTGTGCATCCCTCCGAGGTGAAAAATTTGATTGAAGAGGTCCATGAAGGGTCCTGTGGAGCCCATGTAGCAGGTCAGACGCTTTTGCAAAGAATAATGACGTAGGGATATTACTGGCCGACGATGAGGGATGATTGTATAGCCTATGCTAAGAAATGTGACAAATGTCAACGCTTCTCTTCTATCCGAAGAACTCCCCAGGCATTGTTGACACCCATAACATCCCCTTGGCCATTTGCCATGTGGGGAATAGACTTGGTCAGGCCACTCCCAACGACCAAAGGAAGGTTCAAGTACCTTGTAGTCGCTGTGGATTATTTTACTAAGTGGGTGAAAGATGAACCCCTCATTGATATGACTTACGATAGGGTGTATCAATTTATTTAGAAGAATATCATTTGTAGATATGGTCTTCCCCATGAATTCATTACTGATCATGGAACCCAATTCGATAATGAGGAGTTTGCTGCATATTGTCACCAGTCAAACATATTGAAAACCCATTCTGTACCAGGCCATCCCCAGAGCAATGGAAAAACTGAGGTGATAAACAGAACGCTGCTGAATGGTTTGAAAAAATGACTGGACGATGCAAAGCCAAATTGGATTAACGAGCTACATTCTGTGCTGTGGGCTTATCGTACTACACCGTGAGCAGCAACATGAGAATCTCCATACATGCTGGCATTTGGAAGTGAAGTTGTTATACCTGCCGAGTTGGGTCTCCCCACTCACAGGGTGCTGAATTTCAATTCTACTATAAGTGACTTGATGAGAAGATTAGACATGGATATGCTCGAGGAAGTTAGAGAAAAAGCAACAATCAGGAATGCTGCATACCAACAACGAACAGTCTGTTCTACAACAAGAGGTTAAAGAAATGTGATCTGAAAGAAGGAGACTATGTGCTGAAGAAAGTAATTCAAAAGCACAACAAATTGGAAGCTAACTGGCATGGACCCTACAGAGTAACAGAGGTTATTCATCCAGGAACTTACAGGAATGAAACCTTGGAGGCAGAAGAATTTAAGAATGCATGGAATGCCGAACATCTACGCAAATATTATCAGTAGTAGCAATTTCTATGTAATGGAGTTTTCTTCAGTATGAATAAAATGTTGAAATTTTTATCCGATTCTCTCCTTTTGATGAAATTTTTTCGAAGTATTAGTGCTACACACTATGCGTCAAGTTCAGAATAAAATCCCACCAACTACGGTTGGTCGGTAAATAAAATCCCACCAACTACATTTGGTCGGTCCGCCAACTACGATTGGTCGGTAAATAAAATCCCTCCAACTACGATTGGTCGATTCACCAACTACGGTTGGTCGGTAAATAAAAACTCACCAACTACGGTTGGTCGGGAAATAAATCTCCTCCAACCTTAGTTGATCGGGAAGAAAAATATCGCCAACTACGGTTGGTCGATAAATAAAATCCCACCAACTACGGTTGGTCGGTCCTCCAACTACGGTTGGTCGATAAATAAAAATCCACCAACTATGGTTGGTCGGTAAATAAAATCCCACCACCTACGGTTGGTCGGTAAATAAAATCCCACCAACTACATTTGGTCGGTCCGCCAACTACGGTTGGTCGGTAAATAAAATCCCTCCAACTACGGTTGGTCGATTCACCAACTACGGTTGGTCGGTAAATAAAAACTCACCAACTACGGTTGGTCGGGAAATAAATCTCCTCCAACCTTAGTTGGCCGGGAAGCAAAATATCGCCAACTCCGGTTGGTCAACAAATTATTATCACCAAATCCTGTTGGTCAACGATGAATTTTCACCAACTCCGGTTGGTCGACAATTTAAAATAACACATGACATTTTTGTCTTTTTACAGATATACATATACAGTTATCATTAAATAAAAGGGATATTTCATGAAATATTTCCAAACACATAACAATTGCAAAGAAAACTAAAGATTTCTTCATTAAACAAGAACAAATTACATGTGATAAATTGCAGATTACATAAATGAAGTTCATAAAACCCTATTCTATATGTTTCTTTCCCTCTGCCTTTGAAACAGGTTCTACTCCAGCAGGAGGATCGTTTAAAGCATAAGGAGAGTTTATGAAATTTATATCTTGAAGCGTTCGAACATTCATCAATGATGGCCAATCAAGCAAATGCTCTGGGCGAGATATGTCAAAATTTGAATGAAGGCTGTAATCGCCAAGGTACTTTGAAATCAAGCACTGGGGGATTGCCCGAGCAGGAATCCAACTCATGTCGAGCTTAAAAGGAGGCACTGGCAACTCGATTAGTCCAGGGTCATAGTAATCCCATAAATAGTGGCCTTGTTCCAACTTTAACCCCCCCAGCGCATTTAGCCATCCTTGCTTATAACCCTCATTATTTGATTATTGAATCCGATCATCAAGATGGTAGAGAGCTTCGTTGTATCCAGCCATCCAAAACTCTCTGGGGTGTTTATGCAACGGATAGGTCAACCTTTCTAGCTGCTCATGAAGATTCTTCACCAGATTTGTTTTATTCTCCAAGGCAGAACTTTGTGCAGAAAGCTGCTCGTCGAGGTTCAAAATTTTCTTGGACATCTCTGCTAATGCTTAATTCTTCGCCATCAACTGGAAGGCCTGATTCTCCAAGGATGATTGAGTTTTAATCTCTTCAATTGAAATACGAGCAGCCCTTGCTCGACCCCGAGAAGCTCTTGCTCGACCACGAGCAGATGTAGAGGGTCCAGTCCTCTTTAAGGTTTCTAGTTCATCTCTAAAGTTGGCGTTCTCCACCTCTAAGAAAGAGAAACCTTCATCATTAATGGGGACAATAGCTCCCGAGGAAGATGCTGCAGATTTTAGTCGGGATATCTCCCCTTACAAAACATTGTTTTCCTCCTCCAATAATTTAGCAATTTGCCTATGCTCTAAGACCTCAACATTTAGAATTTTCTCTTTTTTCTCGTAAGCAACGACGAATTTATCATATCCCTTTTCAGCACTTAACTGTTGATATTTCTTCTCGTACCCTTGGTGTAAAAGTGTAGAAGATTATTTATACTACTTTTGGAGTTCCTCGATAGTTCCTTGAAGGCCCTCGATCATCTCATAATATGCCACATTATTGGCAACAACTCGGTCAAGCAGGAATTTCAGATACTGATATGCCTCCACTACTCGCTCAGAGTCATCTGAACCCAGGATATCAAAGATTTATGACTCATCCAGATTAGCATGGCCAGCCTTGAAGTAGTCATTACATTTTTTCATCAGTGCAGTATCATGAGCTAATAAGAGCTCCATCCTAGCCATAAACTAGTAAAGACAAGAGATAAAAAGAATTAATAAGAATACAGACAGAGCAAGTAGCAGAAAAAGTCAAGATGAACAACCAAGAGTTTGAATTTTTATTTCACTATAAGGGAAAGTACAAAGTCGGAGATTACATTCAGAAATAAGAAATAACAAAACAAACACCCAAAACTACTCTACACCTTTTCTTTGTCTCCTAAAACTTCCTCGGGGAGCTTGGACGAAGAGGTTGTTTGCTCGGAGGGCAAAGAAAGTTTCTCGACGGGAGTAATGATTGGTTGGGGTTACTCGGAGCATGATGGAACAGCTAGAACAGTAAGAGCTTGATCTAAAACTACCATGGAGGATTCCTCTGAGGCAGTTTCGTCCTCTTCTTCGTCTCCGGAAGAGGGAGGAGGACCATGAGTATGTTGATGAATAGGGAAGAATCTTCAGCAACCTTCAGCTCTTGTCGGGCTACCACCCATCCATCCCTGAAGTATTTAAGGATGGCGTACTCCTTCTGTGAGGATATAGCAGCCAAACACTTATTCCATCCCTTGTCCCAACCTACATTGAAGGATTTTTTAACAGCTTTCTTCCTTTTAGCTTTCTCCGAGGAAGTCCTCTCAGTAAGAAGTTTCTCGACAGCCTTCAGTTTCTCCTCCACTTCTAATTTTTGACGCTCAATGTCATGAAGTCTCCTAACTTCCTCTTCAGTAGCTTTGAGATTATTCTCAAGCTCTGTAGCATTCTTGAGCTTCTCCTCAAGCTCTATGTTATTCTTCTCAAACTCTTTCAATTTATTCTCCAAACCCTTGGAGGCTTCCACAGCTTAATCCCTCTCCTGCTCAACAAACATAACCTGCTTATCCCAGACAACTTTATCCTCTTCATACTTCTGACGAGAGTCTTTGAAAGACTGAGTCAGACAAACAAAAGCCTCCTCTACTCCTCCCGAGGAGCTTGAAGCCTTGAGAGCTTAATCCTTCTTCAAAATAGTATTAAAGCATGTTACCAGCTGAAAAAAGAAAATAACTGTAAGTAAATACAGGGACATAACATTGAAAAATGAAAGTTTGGGTTAGTAATGCTTACTGAGGCAATATGCTGAGCAGCCAAGGTTGTGACCCTGTCACGAGAAATATAGTCTTCGATACCTTGGACTTCGGGGATAATCCAAGACTTCACCGAGCCCATGGCAGAGCTCGGAGGAACAAAAGTGGGAATACCACCTTCAACATTTAAAAACTGAGAGACAGGTTCTGATGGTCTTTCAGAAGAACTTTTCTTTAATATCCTTATAGGAGATGGAACTTTATCAACCAAAGAAGTTGTCTTGGTCGGTGAAATGACAATAACCTCACTTTGAGGAGAAACAACAATAACCTTGCTCGGAGCCACCGGGGGTTTCTCAACAACCTTCTCGATGACCTTTTTGGCAACACCAGAAGAGGGTGCATCAGTATTCCTTGTCCCCTCTTCTGGGACATCTTTTTTACTTCTCTTTGTCTCCACAACAGGATAATCAGACTTGTCGAAAAAGGAAGGAACTTTTCTTCTCTTCATTATGTCACCAATAGGAATGTTTGATTTTGAAAAAGAGCCTTCCACACTAGTATCAGCAGCTGGTACTTGGTCAATGTCCACCACCACTGGACGAGCAGTAAAGGATGAAGTGTAACTCTTGTACTGCAGCAGATAAGAGGATAACCTAATGTGTTCCTCCGCTACAGACTGGTGCAAACTCCAGATAAGTTTTAAATGTTTTAAATTAACCCCTGTCTCCTTTGGAGACTTTCTTTTGCTGTCAACTGCAAATAATCAAAAATCAGATATCAGTGAAGCATTTTATCAAACATGAAGAAAACATAATTTCAAAAATAGAATAAAATAAAAACAACCTATCCCATTGCCATAGGGAGGGCATCTGGGACCCTGATACACATCATTTCCATTTAATGGATCATGTTGCCAATTTTTCATAACAACCCCATGCTCGAAGTAATCCCTGTTGGCATCTGGGAGATTGACAACTAAAGCCCTATTTAAAAACCTAGTTTTTAAGTAAAAAGTAGTATCACTAACAACCCATCTGTAACAAAACATAATTTCTAGAATTCCTAAATGGGTTCCATGAATTTGATTTAATCTATGAACTCCATTAACTATTATCCAGGTATTTGGCGCTATTTTTGCAGGAACAACGTCAAAGTACTGGCAGAAATCCAAACATAGAGGATTTGGAGGAAAAAAAAAGCCACATTCGGCCACAAAGAGACTAGGGAACCAATGTCCCTCAGCCAAAGAGAAATAGTCAGAAGGTTCAAAAAGTTCCTCCAAAATGACCCATGAAGGAATTAAAAATTCAGAATGAAATTTATCAAGAGATTCAACAACATAAACCATGATGATCAAAGGAAAATAAAAGAGAAGGAAAAAGATCTTACAAGAGAGGATTGAACCAGTCGATAACGAACGATGGAAGAAATGAACGCACAAGAGAGAGAAGAAATGGAAATTCTAAGATGCAGATATGAAAAAGTAAAAGACGATCGAATTTTCTGAAGCGTTTAAATGCTTTGCCTCGAGAATGGAGAAAAACAATGATTACCAGGAAGGACGATTATGTATCCGACGGCTAAAAGGAAGAAAATGGCACAAAAAATGAAGCGCTTATGGAAATTCAAAGAGTCTGATACTGTGCATTTAAAAAGGAGTTATATACAACGAATGCTTTCCTAAAAACTATGCAAATCAAAAAACTAAGCAGCAGAATGTTCCATACTTTTCTTCAACGTCAAACTACAAAACATTGGGGGCTTCTGTTGATACCAAATTAAGTTTGCCGACGTGGATCAATTATGGGGAAACACGTGTCAATATACATGGCATTCACAAACATTTTTTAACAACACCTTGACTCCGAGAAACTCAATCTCCCTAGGCGCTCCAAGCAACAAGTATTCTCTGAGGAACTTTACTGTACCGAGCAAATCATGTATACCGAGCTACTTAGGTTGTCCGAGTAGCTTAGGCGGTCCGAGCTGCACCTCGTACAGAGCATTCATATTCGGGTAATCAAGGGGATGACTGCGCATTAAATCCATAGTTATTATCATACAGATGTACACGCCTACTGGACAGCTATGTATTATTCTTTTCATTTGTACCGCCTCAAGGCTATAAATACATTGTAACCTCCTCATTAGCAGGGGACTTGGAATTTCTTGGTAAATCTATTATCGAGAATTCTGCAAACAGTCATCAATAACAAATAGAGTGGACGTATGCCATTATTTCAAGGCTGAACCACTTTAAAAATCCTTTGTCTTATATTCTTATATTATTTTTATATGTGATTAAATAATTAGATCAAAGTCTAGTTTTTTACATCAACAGTCACCAAATGCTTTCAGTGCACGATTGACCAAATTCAACTCCCTGAACTAGATCAAACTCTTTGGAATGTCAAAGTACATCTACTAAACTTTCCAACGGACTGCCCCGTGCGCGATTCGGACTTACCATGCGGAGGAACGATCCGTTTGCGTCTGAAGTTTTCCCGTCTAATGGACCGACGAATGCTTCTGAGCCACATTTAACCCAAAGTTAACTCCCAAAACTGGGAGAGGTCCAAAGGACTTTCAAAGGTCTCGAAATTACCATTCTAACGGTCTGTCCCGTGCGCGATTCGGATCAATGGTTTGCGCTCTGCGATCGATTTTCCAAAAAGGCCTGAAAGACACTGCCAAATGGCAGGTCCAGACCCTGCCTATCGGCAGTGTGCCTAAATGCACCTGTCGATTGGCAGGAACAGGGCTATGTCGATTTTAAATGCCCTGGGCCTATAAAAAGGAGGCCTTGTACTCATTGCAAGGCGAGCCCAGATCATAAACATATCACTCTCAGCCAATCCAGAAAACTTCTCTCAAAGTCAGCGCGATTTCCACATCCAAATCCCTTTCCGACCTTCACTTTTCATCAAACTTGGTGAATTAACCACTCTCCATCATCATCCAAGTGCAAGGGTTGCTCTTCAACATTCAAGATCAAGCTCAAGATCTTCAAGAAGGTCCAATTTTCTCAATTCTCTCATTAAATTCTCATAAATTTGCATTAACTTGTTTTATTGCTTAGCACTTTTATTCTCTCATCTCACATATCCTATTATAATTTTTATTTAGTATTATTGTACATCTCTTCTTTTCATAAAAAACAAAAAAAAAAAGAAAAAAGAAAAAGAGGGTTTGCTCATAAATTCCAAATTGGGATTCTCTCACTTTTCTTACACTTTTCTCACAACTAAAATACTTTTTCTACACGCACACACACACACAAAAATAAGAGAAGTCCCCGGTTGGATTTATGGGATAACCCCCACCCCTCGTTTTACATGCGAACTACGTGGACTTTGATGCCTCTAAGCTACGTAGGTGTCTCGGGGTAAAATCCGAGATTCGAGTCCTGTTTTTACGTTTTCTTTCATCTCCTATTCTCTCTAAATTCAATTCTCCTAGATTACATATATTTGTTCTTAGTGGTGTATTATTCCACATGCGTTGTCTTTCCATCATAACGATTAACGTAAGGATAATTGCGTAAATCCTATTTTCTAATATTTTTATACTTTCCTACAGATGATTCGCTTTACCTTTCCATGGTACAAGTCGATAATTACTATCTCCATTATATATACACATGCACACATATCATAGGGAAAATAAAGGAAAATAGCAAAAACCCATGAGAGATCGTAAGGGCCGAATGGGTGCCTAACACCTTCCCATTTTATAACTTAGCCTCCGAACGCTTTTCAAATCATTTTGGTTTCGTGTGCATGAGTATGTCTTTGGATGCTGTCCTTCGGGATGACTCCCTTTCTTTTATCTATTTTGAGTAAAATAGACTGGCGACTCCATCTGTCTACATTTTTCACCTCACTTAAATGACGCAGGCCAAAGCGCTCCTGAGAGGGACGCACGGGACCTAGGATCCTCCCTCACGTCGCCCGCCCGTAGCGAGGATCAGGGATGGCCACAATGGAGACTTTGCTGGGGATTTATGAGGGTTAGACTCTATTTACATGGGTGTTTTATTTTCTTATATATCCCCCTATTTTGCATGTTCCCTGTAAGGACATTTTTCTCATGTCCAACATGTTACATTTATGTATGTCGTACGACGCTACATTTGGCACGTCACCTCACGATCTCACATGATGGCCTCTATCCGAATTCTGGGAATCAAGCATTCAACATCTCCATCATGTGTCTCACATCTTCCTCAACGACTTCACATTCCATGATTTTAGGGACTTTATGCAAGTGGTACGCAAGAGAAGTCAAAACAGTGAAAGAAGGCAAGATATGAAAGTTAAAGGGCATTTTTGTAATTTTATAGCCATAGTCCGGAGGTCTGGTCAGCTATAAATTTGTAGAGCTTGACGCCACAAAGATACTAGAAGAAACGACACCCCAATTCGAGCTAAAGTGGAGAAGTTATGACCTTTTGAAGATGGAGAAAATTCCTTAGAAGAATGCTAATTTTTTTCAACCCCAAACCAACGAGGTACCGCAAACCCATGGTGAACCGGTTTGGGGTACACCAGAACCGATTTAGGGTACACGTACAGAAACAATCCTAGTTTCTTAAAACTCTTTTGGTTTCCTTACAAAAGCCAACTTCGGGGGAGTTGTTTTGCAAGACTTTGAGAGACATTTTTTAGAGTCCAAATACATCAAGTCTTCATATTTTTGAGTCCCATGACTCATGTTTTGATTCACACATCATTGAAATATTTTTGTGAATCCTTTTGGAACCCAAGAACACCCTTTTTGCTTTTGTTTATCTTTATGGGGAGATCTCTGCAACCGAGAGTTGCGTGTTATTGCTGAGGGAGTCTCTACAAAGTTTTATCAAATACAAAATTAGCATTCGTATGTTGCGGTCCCTAAAATACGAAGTTTTATCAAACACAAATCTACCCTATGTCTATGCCGGTTCTTCCTTTGTTGATTGGATTGCGGTCCATGTGGGTTCACTGCGTGTAGATTCATTGCTGATGACACCGACCGATGCCTGCAGGTATTCGTGTGTCACTGTATTTCAATGTAATCCCTGTAAGTTGCGATTCACTTATTATAATGAAATAAAAGGTTTTTCCCTGCGGGGATTTTTCCTTAACTTTGTGTCACATGCTTCATCTATTTATGGTTTGACACGCGCACACACATAGATGCATGTTTAAGAGTTGATTTACTTTGGTTTATATAGACTCTAATTAAATAAGGTTTTATTGGAATCTTGCGAATTAATTTAATCAATTATCACACACCTAACTATTCGTGTTTCTAAATTTGGTATCAAAGCGGGTTACGCTAATTTATCGCGTGATCCTAATTTTAAAGGATTTATTTTTTTGATACAATTTGACTTCTCACGTCGTCAAATTGGTATCAGAGCGGGTTACGCTAATTTATCACATGATCTTTATTTTTCGCAAAATTGTGTGATATTGATTTTTTTTAAATCAGCTTTGTGAAAAATCGCAATTTTTCCAATGGAATGCCCATTTAATGAGGAGCCTATTTTTAAAAAAGTTCACGACCATGCTGAAAATTTAAAAAGTTTAAATTTGAAACTTTGCAAAAGAATTAAAGTTTTGGAAAAAGAAAATTCTTTCTTTAAAAGTAAGATTGAATATTTGCAAGCATTTCAAACTCAAAGTGATATTTGTCGTGAGCACTTTGGTAATTTGTGTATTGATTTTGATTCTTTGAAAATTGCCAAAAAGAAGAGTGATGAGAGAGTCCTTGTTTTAGAGAAGAAATTGGAGGACTTAAAGAATTCTAGGGTTTCTGTTTGTGTCGTCGATGATAAAAAATTAATCGATGATTTTACGGCATGTGAAAAGACTCTTAGGGATAAGTTTGTTTTAATTGAGGGGGAGCGTGATACACTGTTAAGTTTAATTAAAAATTTGAAAAAGAAATCCCTGTCTTCGGAAGAGTCTAAATCTTTGCTTGAGTAAAAAATTTTGAAGTTAAAAAAATGATTTGACAGACTCAAGTAGGTTTGATAGTGATGGTAATGGCTCATCTTGTTCTCATGCTTCTAATGCTAAAGCCAAAACCATTATTTATTTTAGAGGGTCACTAATTCCAAGGATGTTAGAAAAGGTCAACCCATAGGTGTCGTTCCACCCATTTACACATGTTCATATTGTGGTAGGAAAGGTTACCTCAGGCGATTTTGTTTTGATCTTGGAAAATGTCCTAGGAAGTCTATGTCTAGTGTTCCCTTTGTTCCTAAATCCCCCACACGACGTTTCACATCTATTTGGGGTTAGGAAATCACTTTTAGAGGCACTAGATTTTAGACAAGTTGATTTCCGTTTGCTTGCACATAATTCTTCTCTTGCCATATCATATAGATGATTGTGTTTGCATGTTTGTCATGCGCTAGTTATGCTTTTTGATATATTTTTTGCTAGCATTGTGACATGTACTTTTTGTATTAGATTTTAATTTTTGAAAAATACAAAAAGATTTTATTTTGATAAAATTTTTAAAAAATCCAAAAAAAATTGTGTGTTTTTTTTTGCACCGTTTATGGATGGACACTTAGGATGACCGAGTCACAACATAATTCCATTTTTCATGTGACTATTTGATAGTGTTTTGAGACAATATGTCAATTCATCCATGTGATTTATAATGTTTGGAGTCATTAAGATGTAATTAAGTGTTAGTTCCTATATGTTTGACTCATGGTTTCCTTTATTGTACACATGCACAGATTTGTTTGATTATTGTGCTTGTCTTATCAGATGTTGGTTGGGTGTTTTTACTTCAATCCTGTCCTTAAAACGAACCAAGCCCGATAAAACTTGATAAGAAAGTTGTGCATGTAAGAGTCGTTTGTGAGTTTGTGTGCTTTATTTTAAAACGGTGAAGGGCTACGAAAGATTCTTTTTTTGCGATTAAGCTGCTGTTTAAATTGGACCTAAAAAATTGAGGAATTTTATTATCCGGGGTCCAAAGAGGTTTAAAAGAGCCCGAAAAAAATTTAAAGGCAATAAAAAGAAATTCATGCCAATTATGGGCCATTTAGGATTTTGCACCAATTCTCCGAAGTTTGAGAATTTAGTTTAAGAACTCTAAAAGAAAATATATATGAGGGAGTTTGGTTGGAGATTTTATAACGGGTTTGCACGTCCTTAAAAGTCTTGAAAAAGCGCTAAATAGTTTTGGAGTTTATTGGTGTGGAAATCATTTGACTTTGATTTGTTGATTTGTATAAGACAATGTCATCTAAATTCAGCAAATTTTTACACCTAAGGATACTTTTGGTGTTCATTCGTTAGGAGTACACGTATGCATCGTGCACATATGATTGATTGAGTTTATTTACCTAGAGAATGTGTTCACACCCATTCATTCCGTTTCCATGACTTGGTTGTTTGAGTTTAATTCCATGGTGTGGTTTTTGTATCATATTTTTTCAAATTGGTATCTTATTTTTGTACGAAAATTTAGAAAAATTCAAAAATAGTTTGTGAAGATTTTTTTGAGCATATCTTTGCAAGAGCACGTTTGCCATTTGATTGATGCTTTGTTTTGAATTCGGTGACACCGCGACTTTTCTTGTTTTGATTTATTCTTCTCATTTGTCTATTTGGGGACATCATAAAAAGGGGGAGAAAGAATTATCATTTTATGGGGGAGTTTGAATTTTGGGGGAGTTTTTAAGATATGACTTATGCTTTCATCATAAATTGGTATCTATGTTTATCTCATTTCAAACTCGATACGTCACTTGGTATTTTTATTTATCTCATGTGTGTAGGTACTACATTGATGATCATTGGATTGCATACCCCGATGAGAAAAGATTTGAGACTTTGAAGATCCGAAGAACAAACGATGAAGACTTATTCATTTGTATCTTTCCAGTTTTGGGTTCATGGAAGGGTAGATTTGTATAGGCAATTTTGTATTTGATAATTCGTATTTTTTATGTATGTACCGGCATAGACATAGGGGATATTTGTAAGGACATTTTTCTCATGTCCAACATGTTATATTTATATATGTCGTACGCCGCTACATTTGGCACGTCACCTCACGATCTCACATGAAGACCTCTATCTGAATTTTGGGAATCAAGCATTCAACATATCCATCATGTGTCTCACATCTGCCTCAACAACTTCACGTTCCATGATTTTAGGGACTTTATGCAAGTGGTACGCAAGAGAAGTCAAAACAGTGAAAGAAGGCAAGATATGAAAGTTCAAGGGCATTTTCGTAATTTTTCAGCCATAGTCCGGAGGTCTGTTAGCTATAAATTTTTATATCTCGACGCCATAAAGATACTGGAAGAAACGACACCCCAATCTGATCTACGGCGAAGAAGTTATGACCTTTTAAAGATGGAGAAAATTCCTTAGAAGAATGCTGATTTTTTTCAACCCCAAACCAGCGAGGTACCGCAAACCCATGGTGAACCGGTTCGGGGTACACCAGAACCGGTTCAGGGTGGACGCAAAGAAACAATCCCAGTTTCTTAAAACTCTTTTGGTTCCCTTGTAAAAGACAACTTCGGGGGAGTTGTTTTGCTTGACTTTGAGAGATATTTTTTAGAGTCCAAATACATCAAGTCTTCATATTTTTGAGTCCCATGACTCATGTTTTGATTCACACATCATTTCCATATTTTGTGAATCCTTTTGGAACCCAAGAATGCCCTTTATGATTTTGTTCATCTTTGTGGGGAGATCTCTACAACCGAGAGTTGCGTGTTATTGCTGAGGGAGTCTTTACGAAGTTTTATGGTTGCGTGCCATTAAGGAGTGCTGCGGTTCTTCCTTTGCTGATTGGATTGCGGTCCATGTGGATTCGCTGCGTGTGGATTCATTTCTGACTACACCGACCGATGCCTGCAGGTATTCATGTGTCACTGTATTTCATTATAATCCCTGTAAGTTGCGATTTACTTATTATAATGAAATAAAAGGTTTTGCCCTGCGGGGATTTTTCCTTAACTTTGTGTCACATGCTTCATCTGTTTATGGTTTGACACACGCACACACATAGATGCATGTTTAAGGGTTGATTTACTTTGGTTTATATAGACTCTAATTAAATTAGGGTTTATTGGAATCTTGCGAATTAATTTAATCAATTATCACACACCGAACCTATTCGGTTTTACATTCCCCTTTACTACTCATGTGTACCCCATGCTTATGCTTCTATTCACACACTTGTAGAAAGTTATCCATGTACACTTCACACCACGTGCACCTAGGGTCACATATATATCCACATGTTGCACGCATCATCCATCCATACTTGGTGTACCATTGGTACTTGTACTTTTCTCCCTATTTGGCATAATCGGTAAAGACATTCTCATAAGATACTAATATGAGAATCATGCATGATTCACACGACATCACCAAAGAGCATTGTTATTGAACAAATTTTACCCAGTAACTGGAGGGTCACTTCGTGATGGGCACTGGTCCGACAGGGCGCAGTTAGCCTAAGCGATATGACTCTCACCTTCCATTGGCCAAGTACCTTCGACGTATATCGAACGGTTCCCCCACATCGTACCGCTTGACCGAAGTCACGATGGGAAGTATATCGCAGGGAACTCATTCACGTATGTCAAGTATATTGAATTCGCTCTCACACGTACCGTCCCCACGAGGTATATAGTGAGACAATTCACGTACACTTAGGTAAATCAAATGGCTTGTCCACATGTACCGATTGCCTGTAAGATCAAGACGTATATCGTGGGAGTCACGCCAAGGGGGGAAACCCTTTCCGATTCACCTAACCAACTGCATACCCGCATATAGGTGTCAAGCCTAGGATACACATGTTAGATTACTGGTTTCTACCCAAAACTCTGTCGAAATTCCGGGTCGACCTGCCGCCTGAATTTTCGCACATTTTTAAAACGGGACCCTATCCGTGAGCCTGGTCACAAGTCCAGCCATAACTTTACATATATTACAAACCCAACTTTTCCAGGCTCGGGTCCCGTCCGGCATTTCTTTTTGCATTTAGGAGAATTTAATACAAGTGAGAACATAATAATTATAATAATCATGCTGAAGTCTTTCTCTCGAAAAAAAAATCCAAATAACATTTATCCTCTGTTTATCAAAAATCCAAAAAAAATTATCTCAAAAAGAAAAAAAATTCATCCCTTTTTCTAAAAAATAAATCCCATTTTCGCACTTTCTCAGGTCGATCGCAAACCTTTGGCCTGGCCCCTTATTAGCTTCGGTCTTCAGTCAAGTCACCTCAGAATTTCATCCATTCCCCTGTTACTTCTTCTGAGTCCAGTATCCATCCGCTATTCATGGAGAACATAGATCAAGTCCCCATTGTACAGCCGAATCTGATGATAGTCCTAGCTCAGCTCGTGTCCAAGATTAATAACCTCCAAACTGAGGTCTGAGAAATGCAACGAAACTAGGTTCCTGTTCCTCAAGAGCCCGAGGCCCTATTCCATCATGTTATGGATCCACCCGAGCCTATTTGGGTTCCCGAAGAGTATCAACATGCTCCACGTGCCCCTCCTGCTAATGGGCTGTCGCTTGCCCAGCTTTCAATGCCGAACCTTGCCCAGCCTGGGGCTAACTTGCCTATTATCATTGATCCGAAGGAAGAAGAGATGAACAAAGTTAAAGAGGACCTCAAGATGCTCACCAAGAAGTTTGACCAAGTCCGAATCTTGGGGAATTATATGAACTACACCCACATGTCTCCTCATCCTAAAACGAGGTTACCCGAGAAGTTCAAGATGCCAAATATCGAGAAATTCGAAGGAAGTGGACCCCCGATAGTTCATCTCCGCAGTTATTACCATTCCATGACTCTACTAGGGGCTTCTCAAGAAGTGATGGCCCAATTTTTTTAGCAAACTTTGAAGGATAGCATCCTCCGATGGTTTTTATCTCTCGAAGAGTCTAGAATCCGTAGTTAGGAGGATGTAGCTCAGGAATTCATGTCACAGTACAAATACAATGAAGAGCTTAAGGTCACTCACCGTGATTTAGAGCTGCTCAAAAAGAACTCTGGGGAATCAGTCAGTAACTTCATAGCCCAATGGAGGGAAAAAGCTGCTACCATGACTAATCGGCCTTCTGAGGAAGAACAAGTCAGCATAGTGAAGAAAAACTTCTTACCCCATGTCCGAGCAACGATGGGAGGACAATACTATCCCCACTTTCGAGCTCTCAGAGAAGCAGGAGTAGAAATAGAGGAAGGTTTTGCTAAAACATATGTCAAACCGAAGAAATTGTTCGGACAGTTCACCCTCAGGAAATATGATAAGCCTACCAACGCCACAGTCTCAACCATCAACAACATCCCTCAACCAACCACATCATGGGCACCAAAAAGCCGCCCCGTCCCAGTCCGAAAGGAATACAGCGAGCTCCATGCTCCCCTATCCAAAGTTTATCAAGCCCTACTAAGACGAAACCTTATCAAACCCTTGGATCCTCGTCCATTGCCAAATCCACTCCCAAGAAACTTCAAGGTAGATGCCCATTGTGCCTTTCACCAAACAGCTGGTCATACCACCGACCAATGCTTTCACCTCCCGAAACGTAATCCAAGGTCTAATTGACCGGGGTACCATTGCCCCACCAGCCAATCCTAAGCCAAACACTACTCACAACCCACTCCCAAATCACGCTAATGCCATCTTCTTATAAGAGAACCCAGAATTTGATCCCTCAACTCAAATCACACCCATATACTCTCCTAAACCTCTCTAAATTTGCCCATATTTCCTCCTACACCCCACTAGCCTCACTGATCAGGCACTGTTACTCCTTACTAGAGCATGCATCGCCGTTCGTACCCATTCCGAAAATGGATGTATGGAATTATCATAAGTCTTAAACTAACTCCTAGAGTTCGGACTGAAATTTCCCTCACAGATGATCATTGATTGCCAAAGGTTCAGTACTCTGTTCTTGGAAGAACGAAAATGGGTTCGAGAGTCAGATAGTTGGGTAGTACCGACCGATGAAGTTAGCCTAGATGATGTTCTCCAGATTATGGCAGAATTATTCAGATAAACTAACAACATTTGCAGTATCACCGAGTTATTCGATGCTTTGAAGCTACAAGGGCGCCTGGTCCCTTTACCTTTACACATCCCCACCGATTGGGAAGACCTGTATGAAGAAGCCATTGAAGCTGTGGAATGTATCGACTTAAAATGGAAAGACGGAATTGTTTCCACCGGATGTGGGAAGAATTTGAAGATTTGAATGAAGAGAAAGCTTCAGAGAAAATCGGCCTAATAGCCGACATGTGTGGGATGATATCATTTGAATAACTCCTCGAAGAAATAAACAAGGTGGCGGAACAACTCGAGGTTGATGTGACACCCCGACTAATTAAATATCGGGTAGCTACTCCTTTATTAAATCAATACAAAATGCCAAGTTGGTTCAGTTAATAGCATCACTGTCGAAAACATTTTAATAATTACTAACCACCTAGTATTTAAAAAGTAAGTTGCCAAATTTTAATTTAAGTCTGATTAACATGAAATAAAAGAATAATGGAAGAACAACATAATCCATTCACCATAACGATGTAATGAAATAATCAACAAATAATAATAAGTCCGGAGGAAAACTCCTCACAACAATCCCACAATTGAAAATAAAATGACAAGTCTGAATCCTGAATTAATTACATGCCAGAAGTCCGAATAACTGAAATAAATGAAATGCCTCTAAGAGAAATGGGCGATATGCCCTACAACTGATAAATCTGAATATAGAGTCAAGATAGATGAAGCGTCTGCAAGCAAAGTCCTGTAACTTCCACAAACAGCTACAGCTCGTCACCTGAATGAGGATCCTAAGCATGGTGTCCTTGTGGCTGGGCACCTAAAATGGTTTTTACAAAGATAGATTTGAAAGCAAATGGGTCAGAGCCCGAAAGTGGAAATCATTTTAAAAACAGCAAGTGTTTTAATAATATTTAAACATTAAATGCAAAATACATGTTAGGACGTGCACTCACATGAAATTCTCACCTCTCGACTACATGTGCACTCCTAACGTACCTTACCCATCTAAATGGCATATATATCTAACCAAAACGTAATAAGTTCTACCCCTTACTACTCGATCCCCATAATGCATTCTTGCGTTATCAATTAAATAGAGGGCTTTACTTAAACTCAGATTCTCAATTAGTAATACAATTCACTATCAATTAACCCGTTATGTTTTCTCAAAATAATACCATAATTTTATTCATAATATTAATATGAAAGTTCCCATTAATTAAGTGTATATTATTCCCGTCATAAATATACAATACAAGCACCCCGAGACTAGCTGTGGTGTACACATACTCTGCTATCCATCCCGGTACATCACGTACATAAGGATCACGCATTCCGAATCTCTCAGGAATCGTTCTCAGATAACAACATCATAAATAATGGAGGCGAACACAGTCACATCACATGGGTCACGCACATACCTGCGCTCCCATGATCAACAGACTTATTAACATTCCAATAAGTCCTTCTCTGACCTATGTTCATCGAGGTACCAGTCTAAATCCGGGCAACACAAGGATTAGAGGGCCCTAAGCGAACGTAAACCTCCCGTGATAGCAATTATGGTAGGTATGTCATACACATAAAATCAATACATATACTAAGTATGCACACATCTTAGTAATCACCATAATATATTGGTGGTACACTCTCATTCTAGTACCGACATATAATGCTACACAATTTATATGTTCCCAATTAATATAGTAATTTAGGCCTTCAATAGTTCTCGCATCGTAATAGACACTCACGTCCTACTTCATATTTTTCCCTTTGATTCAAACTACACTTCTAGGTTTGACTCCTCATTATAACCCAAACATCCCAAATATACCAATTATCCATCAAGGAAAAGTCATTTCTCCATATAAACAACGTTACGGAACACATGAAATCAAAACAGGCTAAAAAGCCTAATCTGTCAACTCGTTCGAAGTCTCGTTCGAACGAGGCTGTTCGAACGAGAGTTTGTTCGAACGAAGGGGGATTTCTAACGAGGTCTCGTTCGAAAGAAGTCATCGAACGAACTTCACCCTCGTAAGAAGTCAAAGGTCAACTCGTTAGAAGCTCGTTCGAACGAGCTCGTTCGAACGAGCTCGTTCGAACGACCTGGGCAAGTCTTCTAACGAGTGGCCAGTTTCGAGCCCAGATTTCCTATTTTCGTTTTTCCAACTTCTCTACACCTCAAATCTCATCCAAATAGTAATCCAATGATTGTTCAAAGCCACTAATCATCCCTAAACATTTCTAGGTCATATACTAACATGATTTGTGGGGTTAAGTCATTCTAAACTTATTCAATTATCAAATCTCTTCATATTTCCCCCAATTTTAAGAATATGAACCCTAGAATTTATAAATCATCCAAGAGCTTAATTAAATCCGTTTTCGTTTCATCCAAATTATAATATCATCAGAATAATCATCTAAATACAAATCTACATGCGATTCCTCATCAAAAATGTAATTTTTACTTCCAATTAAAATAGGTTTTTCATTATCTCCCAAGAACAATAAGATTTTATTAATTCCTACACATGGAAGAAACATTCTTTGCAAAATAACGAAATTAAACCACTTGCCTTATTTGTATCTCTGATTTTGATGTTGAATTGATGAATGATTCTCTCTCTGCCTGCAGAATTCCTCTCTCTCTCCCTCCCTCTACAAGCTCTTCTCTAATGGTGGCAATGGAGGCTAGGGTTTTTCTTAGGAACTTTTGGGGCTAATTCTAATAACCCCCGTAGCCCTCTAATCAGTTAATGGTTGGTAATGGGTTAGTGGGTCTTTAAATTTTCCATTTAAAATTCCTAAAATTCGTTAATCAAAAATCCCAAAATTCTAAAATTACCAAACTGCCCTTTTGGGTTGCCGGTATGGCCTAAAAATACCCCGGGACCCATACTAAACCCCCGGCTAGTGTTTCCTGACTATTTCGAGCCTTCCGGACGCGTTGGCGCACTCAAAATGACCATACGATTAATAAAAATAAAATTCACTTTTTAATTAAAATAAATATACTCCGGACGCGACTGTCACACGCGTATCAACAAAATTTCCAAATTGTCGTATTTCAATCTCACGACAAATTTCATAATTCAGTATTCATATATATTCATATATGCACATTATAATCAAATACCAACTCTCATCTCGCTAGTATTTTTAATCCGGATTAATTTCCAATTAATACGCATTTAATTCAATTAATCCCATAAATAAATATCACAAAAATACGGGGTATTACAGTTGATAAGGAAATGGGATTCATGTCTTCCCTTCTTTAGTAAATTACATGACCGGATCGGGGATGCATTACCAGATCCCAAGCTCACTACCAACCAATGACAAGGGGAAGGGCGTGGAAGACCTTCCTATGCTAGAGATGACCCTCGAGGATAGCAAGATCCTCGATCAAATAAAGAAAACTCAAGCTAACATCACTCTATGGGGGTTTTCATGTCTTCTCAGCTGCACAGAAACGGTTTGATCAAGTTGCTCACTGGACCCACAGTTCCTCCTTCTACTACACCAGAAGAAGTAGTAAATTTGGTCGGATCCTTGACCTCTACCCGAATGCTATCCTTTTTCGAAGAAGAAATCCCCAAGATTGGGCCAAACTACAATCATGCACTCAACATCTCCGTCGAAGTTATGGGGAAGGTTATGCCACCCTCTCTTGTCGATAATGGATCCACCTTGAATGTCTGCCCACTGAGAACCTTTAAATGTTTAGGACTGAAAGAAAGTGACCTCGCTCCAACCTCCACTATTGTGAGTGCCTACGATAATACCTTTTGGAAGGTGATGAGATCCATAAAGCTTGTAATAGGAGCTGGCCCTATAAACCCTGTCATCGAATTCCAAGTTATTGACATGCCATCTTGTTTCAACCTGTTGTTGGACAACCTTGGCTCCATAGTATCAAGGGTGCGTCTTCCTCACTCCATCAGAAATTGAAGTTCTTCACCGACGAACGAGTCATCACCATTTTGGGCGACGACGACAATGCCGAGGGTGCAAGCACCAGTAGTCCAATTCTTGAGATACATCACGGGTCAAATGATATGTTCCTACCAGGATTCCAAGTTAAACCACTCCTACTCCCGACAGGGGACGACTTCAAAGAAAGGGTTTTTCCAGAATACGACCCTCATGGTAACGTCAACGTGATTCAGATGTTCAGAAACATGCACTTCATGACCGAACTAGGGCTATGACAAAAACAGCAAGGGATACTCCAGAAGATTGAACTGAAGAAAGCTTTCCCTCCTTGTGATTTGGGGTATCAACCATCATAACAAGAGCTCAAAATGATCCACCAGTATCGATAAAAGAGAGGACTAGGCTGCATTCAGACTATCCGAGATGACTCCTTGAATGGACGATTCATTAAAGAAAGCGAGGAGTCCCCCTTTTACAGCTTTCCAGAACCATGGTATGACCATACAAACAAGAAGATAAAGCCTGGAATGGAGATCTTCTTCCAAGACAACTACCCATGGGCCGAGAGTTCCTAACACCATATACAACCGCTCATCAAAGATACCGAAGAGACTGAGGAAGGTGACTCCGAAGATTTGTTCAACTTGTAGACACTGGGGCTGACACTCTTCACGGTTCATTCAGGAACTACATCACTGGATCCATCCAGCCTGATTAAAGATGCTGATACACCTCTCCTCAACTGGCATGATGCACCAGTTCTACCTGTTGAAATCCCCCCTAATCCAAATGTTTACCCCATTTCTTCTTCTGTTGTCTATCCTTATTCAAATGTAATCGAGTCCTTATTTTATGAGGTTCTCAATGTTGTTAATCCTATCAATGAAATAAACGAAGATTTTGAGTATCTTGCTGTGCCTTACATTAATTGTTTAGATTCTAACAAAACTTTTGATGATGATGATTTTGCAAATGAACAATTCTTAACTGATCTAAATAAGGTTAATAATAAACAACATAACTGCGTTCAAGTTAATAAAGAAGAGACTGTTATTATTAACCTCGGTTCTAGTAGCCAACTGCGCGAGATTAGGATAAAGGCTACCCTCGACGAGCAAAAGCCTGCACAACTCGTAGAATTTATAAAGGAATTCGTGGATGTCTTCGCATGGTCTTATGACGATATGCCTGGAATTGATCCTGAAATAGCTCAGCATGAGATTCCCACTCTCCCAGATTATAAGCCGATTAAATAAAAGTTGAGAAAGATTCGCACCTAATGGTCGCTCAAAGTCAAATAAGAGGTGGTCAAACAGTTGAACATAGGCTTCATTCGTGTGATCGAATATCCCACGTGGCTAGCCAACATAGTGCCTATACCAAAATCAGGAGGGAAGGATCGAATGTGTGTAAACTACCGAGACTTGAACAAAGCCTCTCCAAAGGATGATTATCCGCTACCCAATATCGACATGATCGTGGAAAAAACAGCGAGTCATGCTCTCAAGTCATTCGTCGACGGGTTTGCCGGATATAACCAAATCAAAATGCACCCAAACCATCAAGAAAATACTGCATTCATCACCCCATGGTGAAACTTTTGCTACATTATCATGCCATTTGGTCTCAAGAACGATGGGGAAACCTACCAGAGGGTTACCGCAACCATCCTGTATGATCTGATTCACAAAGAAGTTGAGGTCTATGTGGATGATATGATTATCAAATTCAAGACTAGGGAAGGTCATGTTCCCGCTCTCCGAAAGTTCTTCGAATGATTGTGACAGTATCAGATGAGATCAATCCGCAGAAATACGTCTTCGACGTTGTAAAGGGAAAACTCTTGGGATTCATGGTCAGTGAAAATGGGATAGAAGAAGATCATGCCAAGATGAAAGCCATACTTGAGATGCCACCTCCTCGAACAGAGAAAGAAGTCAGAGGTTTACTTGGGAAATTTCCATACATCAGCCGGTTCATCAGCCAGTTAACCTCTATCTGCGAACCTATCTTCAAACTCCTCTGGAAGGATTTAACTAAGGTTTGGAACGAGACCTGACAAGAAGTTTTTGACCGAATCAAGCAATATCTGGCCCAACCCCCGGTACTCATGCCACCACAGCCTGGTCTTCCCTTGCTCATATACCTAATCATATCCGACACTACAGCTGGGGATTTGCTAGCCCAATATCTTAAAGATTATCGCAAAGAAAGAACCATCTATTATGCCAGTCACAAATTGGTCGGATACGAGGTCAACTAACTTATTTAGAAAATGCATGTGTCGTTCTTGTCTGGGCCACCCAAAAGTTGCGGCACTACATGCTCGCCTTCCCCATTAAACTTGTATCCCAAATGGACCCCATTAAGTACCTGCTTGAGAAACCCGCCTTGTCCAGCTGAATGGCCCGATGGTTGATACTCCTAGTCGAGTTTGATATCGTGTATGTCACACAGAAAGATATAAAAGGAAGAGCCATCTCTGACTACGTCGCTGATTACCCCATGGATGAGGTCGATGTTTGGATCTCTGAATTCCCAAATGAAAACATACTCTGCACTGCCCGGTACAATCTCCGATGGAAAATGTTCTTTGACGGTGCTTCCAACAAAAAGGTATATGGCATTGGGATACTTTTTATCGCCCCGGATGACTCTCACACTCCCATCGCCATCAAGCTGGATTTCCCCTGGACCAATAACATGACTGAGTACGAGGCATGAACGGTAGGCCTCAAGGTTTCTCTCGAGAAAGGTATTCAATGCCTAGACGTCTACGGGGATTCCGCCCTCATCATCGATCTAGTGCTCAAAAAATGGAGAGTCAAGTACAAGAAACTCCAACCCTTCCATGCCCACTTTGAAGAGCTAGCCTCCCAATTCCAAGACATAACTTTCCATTACCTACCTGGAGCAAAGAATAACCTAGCAGATGCCCTTGCTACCTTGGCCTCAATGGTCGACATGCTCGAAGGAATAACAATTACCCCCTTCCTTGTTCAATATCAAGTCAAACCAACCCATTGCTACCACATTGAGCTCGTTACCACATAAGATCCTAAGCTAGCCAATTGCTGCTACTATGATATCTGGAGCCTCCTCAAACACGGTAGGTATCCCGAGGTTTCTAATAAGAAAGATCGAGCAACCCTTCGAAGACTTGTTGCCTAGTACATTATCTGTCATAAAGCACTGCTCAAAAGGAACTTCGATGGAATTCATCTGCACTGTATCGTAGGGGCTAACATTGAAAAGATAATGCACAAGATCCACAGCGGGGAATGCGGACCCCACTTGAATGTTCACATGCTTGCCAAGAAGATCATCCGACAAGGTTACTACTGAACCACCATGACCCAAGATTACACCGCCTATGTCCGAAGATGCCTCAAATGCCAACAGTTCTCCAACCTTCAGCATCTGCCTCTGCGCGAATTATACAACATGACCTCTCCCTGGCCATCCTCCACCAGGGGCATCGACATCATAGGGAAGGTTACACTGAAGGCTTCCAATGGGCATGAGTTCATCCTAGTTTCTAGTAAATACTTCACCAAATGGGTCGAAGCTGAGTCATACGCAGTGCTGAAAGCCAAGAAAGTGGCCAAATTCATCAAGAAAAACATCATCTGCCGATATGGGGTCCCGCACGAGCTAGTGTCAGATAACGGCTTGCATTTCAAGGTAGAAGTCACAGAGGTGGTCAACGAATATGGGATTCAGAGGCACAAATATTCTCCCTACCAACCTCAGACCAACGGTGCAGTTGCAGCCGCTAATAAGAACCTCAAAGCCATCATCAGCAAAATGAGTGAAAGTTGTCAGGATTGGGCCGATCGAATTCCGTACACCCCCTGTGGCTACTGAACCTCAATCCGAACTCTAGTGGCGCTACCCCTTACTCTCTAATCTATGGCATGGAAACCGTTCTACCAGTCGAGCTGGAAATACCCTCATTGTGCCTCATGATTGAGAGCAAGGTCAGCGAAGAAGATTGGTACCAAAGCCGTCTTGACGAGATGACCCTCCTAGATGAAAGGAGATTAAAAGCACTATACCACATATAAGGGTACCATCGCCGAATAGCGTGATCATTCAATAAAAGAGTCAAGTACCGCGGTGTCCGAGAAGGATACCTAGCCCTTAAAGAGATAATAGAAACCATCTAGGACCCCAGAGGGAAATTCAAGCCCAATTGGAGCAGCCCCTACATTATTAAGAAGATCTTATCTGGCGGTGCTGCCATGCTCACTGATTTAGATGGGGAAGAGATGGCTCGTCCAGTCAACCTGGATCGTCTCAAGAAGTTATACCCCTAGTCCAAAATCTCAGTGCACTACGACTCTTCTCATCCTTGTTCTATTCTAAAAAACAAAATCTCTTCATTTCCCTCTACCCAGAACTACGTGGGCCTGATCCTCTGCAAAAACCATTTTCAAACAAATTAAAACTTTTTAAAAACCCCAGAGTTACGTAGACAGCTCATAAACTTTACATGAGAGCGTCCCTTTCTTTTTCACAAAATAATATTATTTTCTTATCTCTGAGATCGACAGTCCATTCTAATATATAGTTAAACAAAAGCATTATGTATGCCTGAGCGATCGGTATAGATAATTCAAACAATACAAAACTCATCAAAAGGCACAGTTGGATGATAAAAAACTTGTTTGTTTCACTAATAAGAAATTTCAGTGCAATTACACGAGAAAAGGAACGGATAACTCCCTTCCCCCTACCTTCCTAAAAAAGCCAAAATAAAATCCCCACATTTTCTCCCTATTACAAAATAAACTCTCCAAGAGTCCTAATCGCAGCTACCAAAGGATCACTCTCCGTCATCATCATCTGCATCCTGGGGTCCCCAGGCTTCCCCCGCTTGAACAGAGTGTCACAAACGCTCCATAGACCGATAAGCTCAAACTAGATTCGAAAAAACTACCACACCCCCTCCATGGTATCAGACAAAATAAGCCACCTTTGTCCAGTCTTCACAGCCAACATCTTGCTGACTAATCTCTTCCATAACCACTTCATATAATCCCCAGGTATATGCCAAACTCTCCTAACAGACTGAGAAGGTCGGGTCGACGGACGCCGATTCTCCCATATAGAGCCAAGCCGCATGCGCACATGCTCAGTCAAATCTTCTGCTGGAAAGAAGTCTAGTGTTTGAGGTGGCACGACCTTCTCCCAGCCAAATTGACGGAGAATCCGCCAAGGGAAATAGAGAGAGGTCTTCCTGAGACCAACCAACCGGACATATAGGTATTCTCCCAGCTCCAGAATAGGTAAAAACTTTCCTCACCAAGGCACTGACCAACACAAATTTAGAGCCCCGTGCTCTACAAACCAGTTCTCCCAGCTCTCAATATCCAAGCCAACACTGATAAAGTGGTGCGAAAAGAAGTTGGGTACGATCGATAAAGGGTATTCTGAAGGGTTCACCAAGCGAAGTCTCTCAGATAACCACATGAACAGCATCACGGGGCTACCCCTCAGGAAGTCAGAACGACCTTCTCGCCAGGCATCTAGGCCATTCAAGGTCTCCGCTAGTATTACTGCCACAGGATTACGACGGTATGACATCCAAGAAGTAATGGATGAAAGTTGTGGGTCCACCAGCAGTTCCCCAATCACCAACAACAATTTGGATACGAAGCCCAGAACAACGGCTCCATAGTCGTGATCCTCATCATCAACCTGCTCCATCATAACGGCTCCATCGGCGCCATCAACCAGCTCATCCCAAAATCCATATTGTTATACGGCACAACCATATCAGTGTACAGCAGGTGGGACTCACCGATCATTATCGTGATCCTCGCATCCTCCAGCAACAGTCACTCCTGCCTCATAGACGTAGGAGGCTATGTAGGTGGCACCACCACCTCCTCCTCAGCAATCTACCGAACCACCCGCTCCCCAAGATACCAAGAATGGAAAAACTCATGCGCCAGCAAGCGCCTCATCTGTGCATTCACCCCAGTCGCCCCCGTATCCTGAATGGCTGTCCCCCAAAGGTAAAAGGTCACTTGAAAATCCCGAGCAGGCAATTGTCAATATAGAATCAGAATGCGCAAAAACCAAAACTTAAGAGAAAGAGTCTTACCCTACCACTGGTCAGGCCGTTCAAGACCTGACGCACTGCCTCCAAAGAAAGAGATCCCTTCAACTGCCAATTATCCTTGTGCCATCGATATAATCGGCAAAAGTCCCCAACAGTCTCGTCCTTCAAAGCAATCAATGGGGTATTGCACCCAATCACCTCATTGAAGCACGTCTGTCAAAGACAAGAATTCACAATAAAAAAGAGACGCATATGGAAAATGCGAATGCATGAAAAGAAAATGCGCAAATTAAAGAATACCTCAAGGAGATACGTGGCTCCAATAAAAGTTTTTCGGCAGCACCGACTGAATGCATCCAAAGAAAGATAGAGGGTTGCCAAAGTCAGGCTCCCCCAATCATAAAGAGGGACATTCGAAAACATCCTCAAGTATGGCAAGAACCACAAATGGACGACGTCGCCGCTCGACGCCAACATGAAACCTCCCAGCACCAATAAAATGAACAACCGGGCCATCTGCCTCACCTGCAGCCCATCCTCCACATCAATCACCCTTCTCAACAAAACATCCTTCAGAGCCTCCGACCTCACCCGCAGAGAACGATCCACCTCTATATGCTCCCCATCGCAATCCAGCCCCAGCAACTGCTGCACGTCTATGGGAGTCACGATTATCTCCTCAAAGCCAAAATGGAAGGTGTGGGTAGTATCCCACCACCTCTCCCCCAAAGCGCACAGGACCACTGTCGAACGAGGCATCTCATCCAGTGCAGACGCCAACCTCCCAAAACCTGCTGAGGATACCACCCAATGCACCACAGGTGGAAGATGCTTACAGACATCCTTAAGCCCTGTCGTCCCATGGGAACGCATGTTCTTCAAAGAGATATCAAACTGTCAAAAGAAAAAAAAACTTGTCAAAATTCAAGAAGAAAAGAAAAAAATACCAAAAAGAGAAGAATGCCAAAAGTCTTTACTTACATAACTGCCGGGGCTCACCACCCTCGAAGAGCGATGACGCGACGGCTCCCGCAGCAAGGTCCGCTCATCCGCAATCGGCTCGAATGAGTCAAAGGAGTTCTCAATCTCCAAAGAAAGAGGCGCCTTGGATCTCCACTCCACATTCGCCCAGTCATCAATAGTCAACCACTCCCTATGCGCTGCAGTGCTCATAACGACGGCCATTTCTTAAAGATCTAAATGCTAGAACGATTTGCATGGGAAAATCGCAGAAAGAAAGAAAGCAAGAAGCTGTGAAAAATGAAGGGAATTCATCCCTTTAAATAGGACCCCCCCCCCACCCAACGATCATCACTGACCCCTTACCTTCCCGAGGCAGTCCAAAAGTCCGTACCACTGCCGAATGGCACCCTCTGTATCATGCCGACTGGCACCCCCCTTAAAATTTCGTACAAAAATTCCCAAAAAATACCAGAAAGCCCTGAAAAATTCTCAGAAAATTCCTAAAAATCCTAGGAAGTATTTGGAACATTTTCACCAAGAAAAATTTCGCACTCACTAAAGCGAAACCCCTATTTCCCCAGCAGAACTCCGAAAAACCAAGTAAAACTCCTCCCGGCAATGTTCCCGGAGGATCTCTAAAATATCACCCCCTATACCCCAAAGGTCTCAATTTTCCCCAAGCAATACATCCAAACCCTGGGCCACCTAATCGCCTCCCCAGTGGAATTTTGGCTATTCCTTCATAGGATGCAAAAGACTTCCCCAGCAATCGGCTCCCCAGCCCAAAACAAAGCCGCAAGATAAATCTCCTCGACAGAGTTCCCCAAGAACACCTCCACTTAAACCCACAGAATTAGCTTCGACCCGCAGAATTGGTCATCTCTACTTAAGCCCGCAGAATCGTTCACCCTCCACTTAAACCCGCAGAGTTGGCTTCGACTCGTTGAATTATTCATCTCTATTCAAGCCCATAGAATTAGCTTCGACCCGCAGAATTGGTCATCTCAACTTAAGCCCGCAGAATTGGTCATCTCTACTTAAGCCCGTAGAATTGGCTTCGACCCTCAGAATCGGTTACCCTCATCTTTAAGCCCTCAAAAGTGGCTTGGACCCGCAGAATCGATCATCCCTAGCACCTCCTCAGGAATTGGCCTAAACCTTTCCTCCAAACCATCCCTTAGGTCCTCAGAATCGACCTCGACCCCCTGAATTGGTCATCCTCGCTCTCTCAGTTCCTCAGAATCGGCCTCATCCCTCTGAATTTGTCATCTTCCCCCAAAAGCATCATACGGTGTGTATTATACGACTATTGTTTGTTCCAAACTCACCCGTCGAGGTCTCTGTAGACACCCCATTCTGTTACCCCTTAAACTCTCCTTAGGTCCTTAGCACCTCCCTTCATCACTACAGACCTAAGTCATATCCCGAGTACTGACCTAGAAACAATCGGGCACTCCTGAGCTCCGTTTGACCAAAAGTCAAAGTCTTCAGCTCGATTGAGACTGAATGAATCTTTGAAGGGGCCTAAAACCCCTTTCCAACAATCCATCCCATGCACGATTCTGACGTACCATGCGGACGAACGACCCATTTTCCTCGAAACCTAATCTAGAGGCCACCAAACGCTCCTAGGCTCCATTTGACCTAAGTCAAAGTCTTCATCTCAACCGAGACTTAAAGAATCTTTGAAGGGCATTGAATTACCTTTCCAACGGCTCGTTCGGTGTGCGATTCTGACTTACGGTACGGACGAACGATCCGTTTTACTCCGAGAGATCACTAAATGCTTCCAGGGCCCGATTGACCAAAGTCAACTCCCCGAACCAGATAAAACTCTTTGTAATGTCGAAGTACATATCCTAGCCTTTCCAATGGTCCATCCCGTGTGCGATTCGGACTTACCATGCGGACAAACGATCCGTTTGGGTCCGAAGTTTTCCCGTCTAATGGACCGATGAATGTTTTCGATCCACATTTGACCCAAAGTTAACTCCCGAACCCGGGATCAGTCCAAAGGATTTTCAAAGGTATCTGAATGACCTTTTAAATAGTCCACCCCGTGCACGATTTGGATCAACGGTTTGCGTTCTGCGGCTAATTTTTCGAAAAGGCCTGAAAGACACTGCCAAATGGCAGATCCCAGACCCTGCCAATCAGCAGTGTGCCTAAACGCACCTGTCGATTGGCAGGAACAGGGCTATGCCGATCGGTAATGCCCTGGGCCTATAAAAAATAGGCCTTGTCCTCATTGCAAGGGGAGCCCAGATCAGAAATATATCACTCTCAACCAATCCAGAAAACCTCTCTCGAAGTCAGCGCGATTTCCACATCCAAATCCCTTTTCAAACTTCACTTTTCATCATCTTTTTCATCAAAATTGGTGAATTAACCACTCTCCATCATCATCCAAGTGCAAGGGCTTCTCTCCAACATTCAAGATCAAGCTCAAGATCTTCAAGAAGGTCCAATTTTCTCAATTCTCTCCTTAAATTCTCATAAATACACATTAACTTGTTTTATTACATAACACTTTTATTCTCTCATCTCACATATCCTAATATAATTTTTATTTAGTATTATTGCACATCTCTTATTTTCATAAAAAACCAAAAAAAACAAGAAAAATACCAAATGAGAATTATCACACTTTTCTTACACTTTTCTCACAACTAAAACACTTTTTCTACACACACACACACACACACAAATAAGAGAAGTCCTCGGTTGGATTTATGGGACAAACCCCACCCCTCCTTTTGCATGCGAACTACGTGGACTTTGATGCCTCTATTGGCCACGTAGGCGTCTTGGGGTAAAATCCGAGATTCGAGTCCTATTTTTACTTTTTCTTTCATCTCCTATTCTCTCTAAATTGAATTCTCCTAGATTACATATATATACATATATTTGTTCTTAGTGGCGTATTATTCAACATGCGTTGTCGTTCCATCGTAACGATTAACGTAAGGATAATCGCGTAAATCCTATTTTCTAATATTTTTATACCTTCCTACGGATGATTCTCTTTACCTTTTGCATGGTACAAGTCGATAATTCCTATCTCCATTATATATACACATGCGCACATATCACGAGGAAAATAAAGGAAAATTGCAAAAACCCATGAGAGACCGTAAGGGCGGAATGGGTGCCTAACACCTTACCATTTCGTAACTTAGCCTTCGAATCCTTTTAGAATCATTTTAGTTGAGCTTCATACCTTCATAATCAGAGATATTTTTCTTTATCTTTTCCACTCCTAAGTTATCTTTAACTACTCTCTTGCTCATCACTTTCCTTTTAGAACTTTCTTTTTGCTGTTGAGAACTCCTTTAGTGGCTTCCTTTAATGGTAAAACCCTTGAGAAGTTCAGGGAAGATTATGGAATCACAAAGTGAATTAAAATTGACTATGCCTCTGTCCCTCCAAGTCTTAAAGACATGGAGGAGGGGCTCTGGATTCACAAACTCTTATCATTCTAAGGAAGTCAAACATTTCCTCCCTAGTCGTCTTATTTTTAATTACATTGAGGTGGTGGCTACTCAGTGTGTCCCCAACACTTGGAAAATAGTAAATGGTGTACACATAATCAATGAGATATACGAAACCAACTTAGGGATTATGGAGATTTGTTTTTGCTACACCTGGCCATGCACCACCGATGGTATTCTACACCTAAAGGCAAGGAATGCCGACAGGGGTTTAGTCGTTAATTTTGCCCGAGTCTTACAGAATTATTGGGATCAGGGCTTCATTGCCAAAAATTGACAAAATCCTCTCTTACCTATTGTTGATGTAAAAAACTAGATCGCTCTAATTATTTAATCACAGATAAATAAATAAGACAAAGATTTTTAAAGTGGTTCGGCTAGGAATAAAGCCTACGTCCACTGTTATGTTATTGCTGAGTGTTTATGGAATTCTTGATTACAAGTTCTTTCAAGAAATTCCGGTCCCTTTGAATGAGGGAGATACAATGTATTTATATCCCTGAGGCTTACATATGAAAGGGTGGTACATTAAATGATATACATATGAAAGGGTGGTACATTAAATGATATACATATGAAAGGGCCTTGAGGCTATCATCTGAAAGGGTAACTCATTTAATGTTCTTCAAGCGTGTGCGTCAAGATGATAAGAAGTCAATGAACAGTTTTGAACTGTTGGTTGTCTGGCAATCAATGATGTGGTCGAGATGCAGCTCGAACCGCCTTAGTTGCTCGTCGTTCAGGAGTTCATCGGAGCGCTGGAGTTCCTCGGGGTGTTGTAGTTCCTCGGGGTATCCTTGTTGCTCGGAGCGAACATGACTTGGTCGGGGGAAATAAACTTCCTCGTTGTTATTGTGCCATGTAGATTGACACGTGTCTTCTTATTATTGGTCCACGTCAGTAGATTAAATTTGGTATCAACAGAAGCCCCCAATGCTTCATGCTTGATGGGTTACTTGAAAGGATGGAGTATTTATTCTGCAATGTTGCTCGGTGCTCGTGAAATTCTTGATCTACCTTCTTGATTTGTTCAACACAAAGTTCATTATCTCCTGGACGAAGTATGATGCAGGCTGATCGATGGTTGCTAATCTTTCTTTAGAGGAACTCCGTGTGCTATGTATCACCCCTGGGAATTTGGATGCAGCCATGCCATAGTATGAAACTTGTAGCTTGTCATAATCTTCAAGTATGTTGATTGGTTTGCCATCCGACCAACTGCTTCCTGTGTCGAGCAACTGAGTGCTAACTTCACGTGCTTGATTTTTCTGATTTAAGCTTATCTGAATACTTTGTCGAGTAACATATAGCTTTTGAACCCAACTCTTCGATCTGATTAGTACCAGGCTAGTGGTGGACTTCGAAACATTTTCTCATAAATTCTTCTTCATTATTGGTCGAGACAGTATTAGCAAAGATCTCAGTGCTATAGATGCTGATTTTGACTTCTACCTCTGCTCGGGGACGAACAAGAGGTTCTCGGGGACTAACAAGTGATTCTCAGGGACGAGCAAGTGCTTCTCGGGAATGAGCTAATGCTTCTCGGATAGATCATCTGTGATGAATATCAGAATGTTGAAAGATCTTAACTTCATACACTCCCCTTATGCTTTGGATGATCCTCCTACTGGTGAGGAACCTGTTTTAAAAGTAGAAGGAGAAGAAACCAATAGAATAGGAATCTCAATGTAATAGTTAGTATACATTTTCATTCTCAATGTATTTTGTTTTTTATTTTAATGAAAGACTTTCATTTTTGTTCGCAATCTTAATTGCTATTGTCTTGTAAATATCGAACACTTTACATTTATGCATATGTATCTGTTAAAAAAAATAACAATATTGTGTTGTTCATCAGCTTAAAAAGTTTACAAAGTATTAGTAATTTTGCTCGATCACTTAATAATAAAGTAATGAGTATAAAAATGTTCAAACTGTTTCCAACCAACCAGGGTGGATAAATAATGTTTGCCGACCAACTACAGTTGATGGGTTTTTATCCCCGACCAGCCATACTTGGTTCAATTTCAAATATTTTCATAAAATGTGTCCGACCAGCTAAGGTCAATAATTTGTCCTCATCGACCAACTACAGTTAGTGGGTCTTTATCCCCGACCAACTATACTTGGTGTATTTTGGAATATTTTGTTCTTCAAAGAACTTTTTGTAATAATATTACCTCCCGACCAACATAAGTTGTAATGTGAGAATATATTTTTATCTTACCAACCGTAGTTGATCATGCTGGTGTACACCTCCTAACCAAAGGAGTAGTAGTGGTTCTTTCGAACTTTTTGGCTCATTCGAGCTTTTGGCTCCTTAGAGCGCCTCCTAACCAAAGGAGTATTTTTTGGCTCCTTAGAGCTTTTGGCTCCTTAGAGCATTTTTTGGCTCCTTAGAGCACTTTTTGGCTCCTTAGAGCTTTTGGCTCCTTAGAGCGCTTTTTGGCTCCTTAGAGCTTTTTGGCTCCTTAGAGCTTTTTGGCTCCTTAGAGCACTTTTTGGCTCCTTAGAGCACTTTTTGGCTCCTTAGAGCTTTTGGCTCCTTAGAGCACTTTTTGGTTCCTTAGAGCTTTTGGTCCATTAGCTCTGAGGATATCCTGGCGCTGAATGAACCTTCAAAATGTTTGACTGATGATAATAGGCAGCAAACTCCTCGTTTTTAAATTGTGTTCCATGGTCTGTGATGAAGGCATGAGGGATACCATATCGGCAGATGATGTTCTTCCAAACAAATTGGTACACCTTCCTTCTCGTATGTCATGTCAATAAGTGGCTCAGCTTCTATCCACTAAGTAAAATAATCTACTGCGATGACGAGGTATTTGAATCTTCCTCGAGTCGTCGGCAATGGTCCAACCAAATCAATCCCCACATGGAAAATGGCCAAGGATAAATGATGGGTGTCAACAATGTTTGTGAAGTTCTTCGGATGGAGGAAAAGCGTTGGTACTTGTCACATTTCTTGGCATAAGCTATACAATCAGCTCTCATCGTCGGCCAGTAGTATCCTTGCGTCATCACCTTTTGCAAAAGTGTTCGTCCTGCTATATGGGCTCCACAGGACCCTTCATGGATCTCTTTAATCAATTCACCTCGGAGGGATGTACACATCTTTGCAAACCTGCCATAATTCCTCGTCGAGCAGCTTTAAACTTCCATTTCTTGGCAGCGAGCTTATCTTTCGAATACCATTATACCGAGCAGCTTTAAACTTCCATTTCTTGGCGGTGAACTTATCCTCCGAATACCATTAATTATTACATACCGAGCAGCTTTAAACTTCCATTTCTTGGCAGCGAGCTTATCCTCCGGTAATTGTTCCTCCTTAATATATGCTCTGATAGGATCCATCCAAGATGTTCCTAAATCAAGGGTAATAACATTCATCGTCAGGTCTTCATCTATGCTCCGACTTTCTAATGCTTCAATTGGTATCGTTCTTCGCAGCTCGGTATGAGTAGCTGTATGCTCTCACATTCTCCGTTCTTGATATTCTTACCAGTTGAACAGCAACAAACTCTGATACCAACTCCATCACCTTTGCTTGATACTTGATCATCAATTCTCCTTTGGTTGCATATATTCCCAACATTTGATTTACGATCAATTGAGAATCACTAAAGACAATAACCTGCTGTGCCTCCATAGTATTTGACAAATTAAGACCTGCTATCATGTCCTCATACTCAATCTCATTATTAGAAGCTTTGAATTAGAAACGTAGGGCGTATTCCCTGTCGACCTCATCTGGGCTGTTCAAAACGATCCCTGCCCCACAGCCTGTAGTGAAAGATGATCCATTTACATATAGCCTCCATATAGGCAACTTGTCTTCTAATTTCTGGTCTGACAGAGTTCCTCGGTGGAATACTTTTCGCTTTCTTTCATCATGTCCTGATACTTCTGAATACACCTCTTGAATTTCGATATACCTCCTGAACTTCAATATTCCTCCTGAACTTCAATATACCTCCTGAACTTCAATATACCTCCTGAACTTCAATATTCCTCCTGAACTTCAATATTCCTCCTGAACTTCAATATACCTCCTGAACTTCAATATTCCTCCTGAACTTCAATATTCCTCCTGAATGATTAGTCGGGGCCCTGACCATGTGAGTTTGTGGAGTTAAATTTGATGCTCGATTGCATGATGTTATAAGAATGTGCCACCAAATGAACAAATATATCTGTAATAGAAGCCCCCAACTGTGGAATGTGAACTTTGAATGAGATTTATCGACCAATACCAACCGGAGTTGGATTTTATCTACCAACCGGAGTTGGATTTTGTCTACCAACCGGAGTTGGATTTTATCTACCAATTGGAGTTGGTGGTAATTGATAATAAATGATGAAGACTTCCTCGGAGCTGACCAACATATTGTTTGGAATAAGATAATATAAATGCTGGAGACTTCCTCGGCGCTGACCAACAGATTTGTTGGGAATAAGATAATATAAATGCTGGAGACTTCCTCGGCGCTGACCAACAGATTTGTTGGGAATAAGATAATATAAATTCCGGAGATATCCTTGGAGATGAATAAGATATAATAAATGCCGGATACCTCCTCGGCGATGACCAACAGATTGTTGGGAATAAGATAATATAAATGCAGGATACCTCCTCGGCGCTGACCAACAGATTTGTTGGGAATAAGATAATATAAATGCAGGATACCTCCTCGGCGATGACCAACAAATTGTTGGGAATAAGATAATATAAATGCAGGATACCTCCTCGGCGATGACCAACAGATTTTTGGGAATAAGATAATATAAATGCAGGATACCTCCTCGGCGATGACCAACAGATTGTTGGGAATAAAATATAATATAAATGCAGGATACCTCCTCGGCGATGACCAACAGATTGTTGGGAATAAAATATAATAAATGTTGTAGATATCCTTGGAGCTGAATATATGATTATAAATATTTGTCGAGCTCCATGCTGAAATGAGAATAGAATATACATCCAGATAGATATAAAGAATAATTAAAAATAATAAAATGCCTCGTCGATCAGTCGAGGTAGAATCATATAATGCCGAACAAGAATAAGATCTTTCAGAACATAAGAATATGGCCGAGAACGTTGAATATAAATAAGAATTATCCGAACGAATGTTGTAATTCTCCTTAAAGATGAATAAGTATCTTGTCGAGGCATAATTACGGAATGCCGAATAAGAATAATATTTTCCTGAACATAAGAATATGGCCGAGAACTTTGCTGGGCCTGCATATAAATAAGAATTACCCCGACCAACTATCCGTTGGGGGTGAAATATAATAAATGTTATAGTTCTCCTCCAGAACTGAATAAGTATCTCGTTGAGCTCCATGATGAGATGAATATATAATATGCATCCGAATGGATGTTGAGAATGATTTGTGCTTGAGCAGATATCATAGCAATAATAAAATCAATAGTTCCTCGCTGAGGTGAAATTTCATACTGCCGAGCTATGATAATATTTTTCAGAAGAGTAAGATTATTTCCGAGCATTCGTCGGAGTTGAATCTTGTACCTGTAAAAATTAATATCTTGCTCTACCTTTTGTGTAGGCTGAATTGATTAGTCATGAGAATAATTTACTCATCCAATCAATATATGATATGTATATGCTTGAGAAATAAAAATATTAATTTCAAAATATGAAATAATATGTTTTATGCCAAATGTGTGTGAGATGGACAAATTATTATCAAATATGCATCATAAATAAGACGTAAAGTTTTTTGTAAATTTATTTAATCTCCAACAACCAATCAGGTATTAGTTGCTGTTTAAAAATATTTTTAGGGTGATCATAAGTTAAAAAAGACTTAAGCCCCTTGCTTGTCCCCAAGCCGAACTCGTGTTTAAAGAAATATTAGGGGTGCTTAGCATTTTTTAATACCCCAAGATTCTACTGCTGCCGACAAACGACATTAATGTTGCCGACCAACATTTAAGGATATCTCAAATTATAGAATATATGGTTGGATGACCAGAATATATCGAATCTTTAGATAAAAAATAACATTCAATGTAAAATTTAAGCCTTAAGAATGTTAATTAAATGAATAAATAAATAATCCGCTAGATCGTGTGATTTCGACAAAGAAACCTTGTGATGTGATGAACGAGGGGCCAACATATCAAATTTGTTCCCAGTCTTGATATGGTCATGATTATTTTACTGATCCTCTTTTACAAGAGGTGGGTAATGATTTTTCAGGTGAGAGAAAATTATTTTTTATATTGATCCCTTCCTATTCCCAATTTGGAGAGATAAAAATATGGTGAATGATTAAAGTTATTACCAAATTTATATCAAAAATCAATCAATTTGAATTTATTGACATAGATGGAAGATGAACCAAATTAAGTATATAATTCATATAAGCGAATGCAAAGAGACTCAAACTTGAAGAGAGAGAGAATATATATGGGTCATGATTTCCATGAGAAGACTTTTCATTGTCTTTAACCTTTTCCCATTCTTTTATTAAAAATATGATGGGAATTTGAATAGACATCAAATATCTTACAAAATTTATTTCAAAATCAACAATGAAAATGATCAAATCTTATCATCGTCGTATATATTGGCATATGTAATCATTTAAAATATTTATTTCATGATATAAAATTAAAACTTGAGAATCAAGCAAAGAATTATGATTTATGAAATCTACTATTTTTCAGATTTCTAAATAAGAATTAATTTAACAGTTATGATTTAAAAAATCATGATATGCAACATTTTGCAGATAAAAATTGGACAATTAATTTATGCATATAAACATAAAAATCATGATTGAATCAAAAGATTTATGTATAATTGATTATACGTAGAGAAAATAAAAACTTAGCTTTTGGTGGAGAACAACGCTTGTAACACGTTCCCACAGACGGCGCCAATCTGTTGATGTAAAAAACTAGATCGCTCTAATTATTTAATCACAGATAAATAAATAAGACAGAGATTTTTAAAGTGGTTCGGCTAGGAATAAAGCCTACGTCCACTGTTATGTTATTGCTGAGTGTTTATGGAATTCTTGATTACAAGTTCTTTCAAGAAATTCCGGTCCCTTTGAATGAGGGAGATACAATGTATTTATAGCCCTGAGGCTTACATATGAAAGGGTGGTACATTAAATGATATACATATGAAAGGGTGGTACATTAAATGATATACATATGAAAGGGCCTTGAGGCTATCATCTGAAAGGGTAACTCATTTAATGTTCTTCAAGCGTGTGCGTCAAGATGATAAGCAGTCAATGAACAGTTTTGAACTGTTGGTTGTCTGGCAATCAATGTTGTGGTCGAGATGCAGCTCGAACCGCCTTAGTTGCTCATCGTTCAGGAGTTCATCGGAGCGCTGGAGTTCCTCGGGGTGTTGTAGTTCCTCGGGGTATCCTTGTTGCTCGGAGCGAACATGACTTGGTCGGGGGAAATAAACTTCCTCGTTGTTATTGTGCCATGTACATTGACACGTGTCTTCTTATTATTGGTCCATGTCAGTAGATTAAATTTGGTATCAACACCTATGGATAAGAGGTACAAGGTAACCTTGTGACCTGACTAGGGGTAGGATCCCATAGGTTGCCCTTTTCTTTCTTCTAAATTCTTGCTGAATTCTTACTTTTTGTTTTCCTCATCTATTTTTTACTCTGACCTTTCTCTGTTTATTTTAAGCGCATGCTAAGAACAAGGAGAATGGTTAGGGACTAGTTGCCTGGTGGTGATCATCCCCGATCGAATGCTTTTTTGTTGGAATACATAAACACCACTATTTTCTTTATTGCTTGGGCGGTGGGTAATATCCTAACATTAGATCTTATAGAAGAGGATAAGCCTGGACCATCTGATCCCATTATGCTAGAGGAGGAAAAAATAAAAAAGAAGACGAAGAAGAAGAAGAAGAAGAAGAAGAAGAAGAAGAAGAAGAAGAAGAAGAAGAAGAAGAAGAAGAAGAAGAAGAAGGAGGAGGAGGAGGAGGAGGAGGAGGAGGGGTAGGGGAAGGAAGAAGATAAAAAATAAGAAGCAAAAGTGTTGTTTCCCCTGAAGAGGAGATTGATGATCGCAAATATTAATTATCAAGAGTTGTTATATAATAGGGTCAAGGCCCTTAAGGTGTAAAAGGAAGACTCCTATAGGTTTGTTAGTTCTAGTGATGGAACCAATGAGAAAGAGAATGGGAGAGAGAAGAAGAAGGGAGAGGAAGATAATAGAAAAGAAGAAAAGAGAAAGAAAGAGGAGGAGAAGAGTAAGAAGCAAGCCTCAAGGCCCCCATTAAATCCACCCTCCTTCTATCTATCACTGCCCAAGGGGCGACTATGGTCAACACTCCTTCCCTTTCCCCGAGTCTACTTAATTAGGGGTGCTCGCAGATAATTATGAGAGCTTGACAAGATTGGGGTCAGATCAACTTGCCTTGAAGTCTTCTCAGGTGATTGCCTTAGAAAATGTTCTCCCTTTTCATTTTTCCTCATTGTTCAGCTTTTATATACTAACTTTTCTTCTTTTTGCCTTACAATTTCTATCTGATTTTACCACAATTTTAGATGATTGCACCGAACAGTCCAAGGAGATCTAGGAGATAAAAGGGACCTAAAGAAGTCCAAACAAGAATTGGCTGATCCTTGAGAAATCTTTGAGCGGTAGAGGGAGAAAGAAGCTAAGGACCTGGACGATCTGAAGACGAAAAAGGACCACATGGTCGGGGATAAGAAAAAAATGGTGTTGAAGGATCTTGACCTATCTAGCAAGGTTCACAAGCTAGAGGGTGAGGTCCAGGCGTAAAGGAGGGCATTTACGCCGATGAATGGAATGTCGCCTATGATGATGCTGAGATACTGATAGCTTATGCCAATAAGCTTTCTTTTAAGAAGGGCTAAGTCCAAGCTCTGGTATCCGTTAGAATTCTGCCGGGGACCGATCTGTTCAAGATTCACCCCTCAGGTCCTTCTCCTATCACAAAAGAGGAGAAACATGTTGGTCAGCCTACCAACCAGGCCAAAATGGATCCAATTGAGGTTAGAGCGACTACTGATCAAGCAAAGATAGTGGTCGAGAGGGGAAAAGATCCAGACGGTTCAGAGCAGGTGGAGTGAAGTCTTGTAGTATTCGGGCCTTTCCTAGATTTGCACTTTTTTTATAACTTTTACAATTTTTTTCTTTGTATATATTGGCTTGCTCCTTTGATATGACTAATCAATAAGAAATATTTTTTCTTCTAGTGTTGTTTGCTTTTTCCTCTTTAATAATATGTTTATATTTTTTACTTGCTGATGTTTTTACATTTGTCATTTTTTGTTTTGTTTGTAGCTTATCAATGTGGAGGACTGTACGTCTCCCTCATCAAACCTTGAAAAAGTTCTGGGTCAGGGCATGAGTGGGAAGGCTTATCGAGCCTTTTTGAAGGTCTAGAAATAGTTGAAGGCGAGAAGCAACCAGTCTGAGTTATTCGATAACCTGATGGACGATAAGGTAGTTGTTAAGATAAGTTTAATTAGGGTTTGTTATGAGAGAGTAAGGGAATGATTCAAATGTTTACATGTGAAATCAACTATACTTATCCAATAACACTATCCAATATCCAAAGCAATAACAAAAAATTATCATGTACTTCTTTAATTGTGTACCTGATAAAATAAAAAAACAACAATAACAAAATCTCAAGTAAGGGCTCATATTGTGTTCCTGCATAAAAGAAACATGAAATTAACTTAAAAGGGTGTATTTCATCATAAGGGTGCTCATTTTATATATTAAATGTCTCAAGTCATCTAAAATTTCATTGCATAAGTTCTCATATCATCATTAAGGTCCTCATAACGAATTTCACCAATTTAGGACATAACTATCAAAAGTACTACCCTTAAATGCATAAGATACAACCCTACTAAGTATGAGTAAGTTTCAAAATTGATTACGTTAAAATTTAAGTCCATATATATCACCCATTCCCAAATCTGAAATTATAAATTATAAATTTCTAAAAATGGGTTCCAAACCCTAAAATCCCATTTTTATACCTCAAGGGCCAATATTCATTTTCCACAATTTATTAGGCTCAACATTTATTTTCAAAATATGATAATATTTAAATTCACCTAATTACAATCATAAATTAGGAATACATAATTTTTTAAGGGATCCTAATTAATTTTAACACTATAATTTAATTGAGGTGAATTTAGAAAATACACATATAAAAGGAAAGGAGTAGAAAGTCACTTGCCTCAAAGTTAATCCTAAACTTTAATGTAGTGTTGGTGAAGAAAACCTTAAATAAACTTTGAAAATAGCCTTGAGACCCTCTTTTTGAAATGCTGGTTTGAAGAATAAATTGTACGGCTTGATTTTGTAGTTTTGGTTTAGTTAAGTTGAAGGTTGAAATTTGAGGGTCTGAAAATTTGGGTGGTTTTCGGGAAAAGAAAGGAATGGAAATAATATGATGACTACCAAATGTTTATTTTTTATCCTCTAAATATGGTTTTACCTCCCCTTCTTAATTTAAATCCCAACTGCCAAAATTTTCTCCCAACGCTGCATCCCCAAAAGCCAAACCTTTCTTTAGAAAAACAATCTTCACCACCACAATTAAAAAAGAAAGGTAAACCTCCAATTATTAAAATCGTACTCCTACCCGAATTAGTAGCTGACCTTTCTCTTAATAACACATCTGCCAATTTAGATCTTTCATAATTCCTTAATCCCAGTCATTAGATCCAAGCAGTTATTACCTTTCTGTAACTATTTCATTATTGCCAAAATTTCCTCTAATGGAGTAGCCTTATTGTTAGTAGTGGAAAAATACCTATTTTAGCCCAAACGTTTAAATATGGGGTACATATTTAAAAGCTATGATGTAATACCATGTATTTTTTGGCGATATTTATTTTTGGGATTAATTAATTAAATGAGAATTAATTGGGAATTAATACGGATAGAATACTAGCGAGATGTGAGTTGGTATTTGACTATATTGAGTATATATGAATATTGAATTATCAAATTTGTCGTGAGATTGATATACGACAATTTGGACATTTTTTTGGGACGCGTGAGACAGTCGCGTCAGGATATAATTATTTTAATAATAAAAGTGAATTTAAATTCTATTAACCGTATGGTCGTTTTGAGTGCGCCAACGCATCCGGAAGGGTCGAGATAGTCAGAAAACACTAGCCGGGGGTTTAGTTTGGGTCCCGGGATATTTTTAGGCCATACCGGCAACATAAAGGGTATTTTGGTAATTTCGTATTTTTGGGAATTAAAAGTGACGAAAATTAAGAGTTTTTATCTGATTGGGAATTGACCCACTTAACCCATTAACAACCCATAGTAACCTAGAAGGCTACGTAGGTTATTAGAATTAGGTTTTCTAATATTTCCCAAAGCAAACCCTAGCCACCATAGCCATTGGAGAAGAAAGCTTGGAGAGAGAGAGAGAGAAGGGAATTTTGCAGAAAGAGAGAGAGAACTTCTTCAAATCGTCATCAAAATCAGAGATTGAATCAAGGCAAGTGATTTAATTCCGTTTAATTCAGAGAATGTTTCTTCCATGTTAGAAAATTCTAAGATTTACATTTGTCCTTGAAAGTTAATGAAAAACCCATTTTATTTGGACTTAGAACTTAAATTTTGAGAAGAAATTTCATGTAGAATCGTATAGAGATGATTACCCTGATGTTAATATATGTTGGATGTAACAAAAACGGATCTAATTTGAGTAAACTGATGATTATAAATTCTAGGGTTTATGTTCTTGAAAATTTGGGGAAAAGTGATGAGACTTGATGATTTAATGATGTTGAGGATGAACTAATTCATTAAAACACGTTAGTATGTGACTTTAATATGTTTAGGATTGATTAGAGATCTTTAAACATTGTTAGGATGAATTTTGGTTGAGATTTGAGGTGTAGAAATTGGTGAAAAACGAGATAAGATTTCTGGTTTGAATCTGGTCACTCGTTAGAAGACCTACCCAGGTTGTTCGAACGAGCTCATTCGAACGAGCTTCTAACGAGTTGACAGTTTGGGGTTCTAACGAGAGGGATGTTCGTTCGATAATCTCGTTCGAACGAGATCTCGTTAGATAGCCCAGTTCGTTCGAACGAAATCTCGTTCGAACAGCCTCGTTCGAACGAGACTTTTAACGAGCTGGCAGTTTAGGCCTTTTTGGCCTGTTTTGATTTTGGGAGTCCCGTAAATTTGTTCGAGGATGGAGATAACATTGCTTTGATGGCGTATTAGTATACTTGGGACATTTGGGTTATAATGAGGAGTAAATTAGATAAGTGTGGATCAAATCAAATAGACATTATGAGCTGAGACGTGAGTGCCTACTACGACGTGAGAATAAATTATGGCGCGTATAAATATGGACCGGGATTATATAAATTGTATAAATTATAAGTTGGTACGAGAATGCGATAAGTACTACAATTAAACTACGGTGATTACTAAGATGTGTGCTTACTTAGTATTGGTATATGATTTGTGTGTATGACATACCTACCATACTTGCTATCACGGGAGGTTTGCGTTCGCTTAGGGCCCTCTAATCCTTGTGTTTCCCGGATTTAGACTGGTTACCTTGATGAACATAGGTCAGAGAAGGACTTATTGGGATGTTAATAAGTCTGCTGATCGTGGGAGCGCAGGTATGTGCGTGACCCATGTGATGTGACTGTGTTCGCCTCCACTGTTTGTGATTTGTGTTATCTAAACGATTCCCGAGAGATTCGGAATACGTGATTCCTTATGTACGTGATGTACTGGGGTGGATAGCAGAGTATGTGTGCACCGCAGCTTAGTCTCGGGGTGCTTATATTGTATATTTATGTTGTGGGAAATATACACTTAATAAACTGGGAACTTTCATATGGTATGGTGTGTATAACTATGGAATAACAAAAGGGATGATCTATAATGAGTTGTATTACTTTTATGTGAGAATATGAATTTACGTTAAGACCCTATTTAATTGCGAGCGTTATAATGTTAATGGGAACCGAGTAATAAGGGTAGAACCTATGACAGTCTAGCTAGATATGCTGTCACTTAGCTAGTGGTTTGTGTCATTTTAAGATGGGTGCTTACGTTAGGAGTGCACAGTTAGACGAGAGGTGAGAATTTCATGTGAGTGCACGTCCTAACATGTACTTTGCATTTAATGTTTTAAATGTTTTTAAAGCACTTGCAGGTTTTAAAATATCTCCACATTCGGGCTCTGACCCGTTTGCTTTCAAATCTTTTTTTGTAAAACCATTTTAGGTGCCCAGCCACAAGGACACCATGCATAGGATACTCATTCAGGTGACGAGATGTAGCTGTTTGTGGAAGCTACCGGGATTTGCTTTTAGACGCTTCTACCATTTGGATTCCATATTCAGTATTCTTCAGTTGTAGGGCATGTTGCCTAAATTCTATTAGAGACTTTTCCATTTCAGTTTTCAGACTTGGCATGTATTGATTCAGTATTCAGTATTTAGTTATTCATTTCAGTTGTGGAGTTTGTTATGAGGAGTTTTTCCTCCGGATTTATTTATATCATGTGATGGTTATTCTATTATTTCGTTATGGTGAATGGTGTTATTATTCTTGCTTTAAATCTTGTACTGCATGTTAATCAGACTTTAATTAAAATTTGGCAACTTACTTTTTAAATACTAGGTGGTTAGAAATAATAAAAAAAATTCGACAGTGATGCTATTAGCTGAGCCAACTTGGCATTTTGAATTAATTTAATAAAGGAGTAGCTACCCGGTATTTAATTAGTCGGGGTGCCACATATGAGTAAAATGTGGGGACTATATTTAAAAGTTATTAATCAAATACGGAACCCATTTAGAAATTAAATGAGTTAAATAAAACGTCCATCTTTAAAAGTTATGAGTAAAATATGTTTATTTACATTTACATGGAAATCTAATACCTACTTGGATAAAAAAATGGGTTGGCTCAATCCATATTGGGTCCTTCCATATTCGACCCAACCTATAAATGAAAATTACCAATCAACCCTAAACGTTTATATAATTAACCCCTTTAACCCTAAAACATGTATTAATTAATACAAGGAGTACTAAAATTTCAAATAGGTTTCGTAAGACTTTATAATTTATCACATAAATTTATTTTACATATAAACATATAAAGAACTTTAATTTCTCAACTCAAAATTTGGGTGACTTCTTAATTAATTAAATTAAAAAAATTATTTCTTAAAATAACGGGGTTATTACATTCTTCCCCTCTAATAAAAAAAATCCGTCCTTAGAATTCATAGGAAAAATAACATATACCTACCAAAAAAAATGTAGATATTGTTGTCTCACCATATGCTCTCTCTCCCAAGTGGACTCATCCTCACCCTGGTGACCCCACTGAACGCTGACTAATGGTATATCCTTTGTCTTGAAAATTTAGTCTGTGCAGTCTAAGATGCGGGTTGGATCCTTGGTATATGAAACATCGACATCTAACTTAAAAGAATTTTAATATATATGTCAGTATGCAGCATTACCCCATAAGAATCTACAAACTATCGTCACATGAAACATATTTTTTAACTGAGACAAATGTTTTGGCAGTGTTAACTGATAAACGGGCAACCCTACACTATTCGTGATCATAAACAACCCAGCATACCTCCGTACTAACTTGCCCTTCTTCTCAAAATGCATCATCCCCTCCATGGGTGACACATTGAGAAGTATCGGATATCTTATTTGGAACTCAACATCATTTTTGTCTAAATTGGCATAACTTTCTCTTACCTATTTTTTGTTGTCTTGATTCTCTCCCGAATCATCTTGATAATTTATATCATCTCCTGAATGAACTCGGCCCCTAATAAGCTACTATCCCTTGTGTCTAACCAACTCACTAGTGATCCACACGGTCACCCACGCAATGCCTCATTCGGTTCCATGTTAATTGATTTCTAATTACTATTGTTATAAACAAACTCAACCAAAGGTAAGTTCGTATCCCAACTACCCTTGAAGTCCAACGCGCATGCCCGAAGCATATGTTCCAAAATTTAGTTCACCCGCCCCGTATGTCCATCTGTCTAACAATGGTAGGATATGCTCAAGTGCAACCTAGTCCCCATAACATCTTAAAAACTTCCCCAAGAGAGAGATACAAAAGAAGTATCTCTACTCGAGATAATTGGCAAAGGTACCCCATTCAATCGAAAAATCTCAAGCACATAAAAACGTACATTTTGCTCTGTCATGAAGTTCATGCAAAGGGGAAATAAATATGCAACCTTCATCAAACGGCCCATTCTAACCCAAATAGAATCATTTTCCCATGTCATCAAAGGCAACCCGACTATAAAATCCATTGAAATGATATACCATTTCTACTCAATAATGGGTAAGGGTGAAATCTTCCCTGACAGTCGTTGATGGTCCTCTTTCACCATATGACAATTAATATATTGGGACATAAGCGTATCAATGTCGCTTTTCATCCCAGACCACTAACAATTTCTCCTCATATCTTAGTACATCTTATCCCCGCCTAGATGCACCGAAAATTATAATCCATGGATCTCCTATATGATGTCCATGCGTATTTCCGCATCCGAAGGCACATCTAAACTTCTCTTATACTGTAATCCACTAACTAAAACAACAGTGTAAAGAGGCTCACCGATGGACAAAAACTCAGCCACCATATCCTTCTAACACACAACATCAATCTGTGCTCTAATCACCTACATGAGAATATCAGGAGTCATGTTGAGCATCCCCATAAATGCATTGGACAACTTCCCAATAGCATTAGCGGACCACACGTAGGTTAACCAAAGAGACGATAAACTGCCACTAGGTCATTGACTCTGTAAGAGAAAAATTTATAATTTCACATTCTTTTTTTCATTTGGTTAATCCTGTTACACCCCACCACACTTTCATGGAAGCTCTCAAGTCTTCAAAGAGAAGAAAAAGTAGTGATCTTTTGCTAGAATCGAAGATCGAGCATCAGAATAGTACTCGAGAAGTTTTATGAGATGGTTTTAGTAAACTAAAATTATTCAGGGGTCTTCTTAAAAGAGTTTTTTTAGAAAGAGTTTTTAAAATATTTTCAAAATTATTTTAAAAGAATTTTAAAATTTTCGCTTGTTTGGTAGAAGGACTTGACATGTTATTAGAATGAGATGTTGATGGTCGTTCAAATGAGTTTCCTTTATTCGAACGAGTTCTAACGCTTCTCCTTTAGCAAGTACTGCAATGTCGTTTGAAGTTTTATCTGGAAAAAAAAAAATCAACTTTCTTGTAATGTTTATGCAGTGAAATATGTTATCTCATATTTATAATAAACCGAGAAACCTTTGGATATCCAATAAAAACCATCCTGAGAAAATGCCCTCACCTACCTCTATTTTCTCCGTTTTAGATGCCTATTATTTCATTATTATTAGATATTTTATTATATGTAGAAAATACGTCTCAGTTTAATTTTATGTATCCATACTAATATAGGTGTATTAGTAATTATTTGTTTAACAAAAATTTAATTTTCGTTTTTAAGTATCTTTTCATTATCATACATGTGTTACGTAAATATATGTTTGACTAAAGAAATTCAAGGATGATAAGACATAAAAGGCTTGTGTATTTATTTTTCAAAAGTAAATTACTCAATTGGCCCCCAAACTATCATGATAGTTTCAGCATGACACTTAACTATCAAATCTTTAAAATTAGCCCTTGAACAAACCAAACTGTTTTAACAATAACCTTCAATTTGATTGGACTATTAAATTGGATAAAATGAGTTATGTGCATTACAAGGAAAAAAAGTCAATACATTACTAAAAGTACAATGAAAAACATAATCCATTTATAGTGAGTCACCATTTATTTTCCACTCGAAATAAACCGTTCAATTTTTTCTCTTCCCATTTACCTTCGCTGAATCTTTTCTCCCTCTCGTTTTTCCGTGAAATATATATATATATATATATATATATATATATATATATATATATATATATATATATATATATATATATATATATATATATATATATGTGTGTGTGTGTGTGTGTGTGTGTGTGTGTGTGTGTGTGTGGTCAACCTCTCCAACATACCTTATTAAATTTACCTATGAACATACCCGTTTTTTTTTCAATAGTAAAAAAAAATAGTTTTGAGTTGATATCTTTTATATGGGTTCATGATATTTCAGTGTGCCCCTATAAAAATATTCAGCTCAAAATAATATGTTTTTTTAATTTAAAAAAAAAGACAAGAAACTGACAGTCTTAAAGGGTAAAAACTGTCAGTTTTTTGACCTATTTTTTAAAAATAAAAAAAAATATTATTTTTAGTTGATTGTTTTTATAGGGGAACATTGAAATATCATGAACTCATATAAAAAATATCGTCTCTCATTTTTTTTACTATTTTAAAAAAATGGATATGTTCATAGGTATTTTTCTAGGAAGGATATTTTCGCATTCACACTTCTAGCTTTTATGAAACAGTGGACCTTTATAAGAACGTAAAATGACAAATTAACTATAAGAAATGAGACTGTAATTTTTATTAAATTAAGACCTTGAAATGATTTGTTTAAAGTAACACATTGATTTGTTTAGAATAGTTGTAAGTATTATGTTAAAACAAAATTTTAATTATGATGACTATGTATTTGCGATAAAATAAATACCACAAATCATTAAGTTAGCTATATAATATAAATAAAATAACATTAAAATATTGTTATTGAAAACAATGTGATTTTTGTCAAACTAACATTTTGATTTATTATAAAATGACATCGCAAATATTGTGTCAAAAGACCGTCTTGTAATTATAATATATATGTAACCCAGGGGGTGTGGTGGAGTGGTAGGGACTCCTCCTCCCTTAACCAAGGGTCGGGGGTTCGATTCCCGCCTTGGGCATGGAGCAGCCTTAAATCTCTAGGCCAGCTGTCCCACCTTAAGAGGTGCCTACAATCAGCGAAAGGATTAGTCACTGTGGTACAGTGGACACCCTGGTATTACCAAAAAAAATTATAATATATATGTTATTACGTTGTTATAATACCGAAAAATCTTAAGTTACTTTACAATTACACAAAGGGTTTCTTTGAATGACATTAATTTGTTTTCTTTGAACATAAAATACTTATATTTGTTCATTTTTAGTTTTACTGTACCCGATTTTTCAGAATTTCTTAATATTCTATTATTTTGGTTACATGAATATGAAATATCCCTTTTGAATTTGGGTTTCTTCATAAGGGTCAAGGTTTAATTTTTTGTATCATTTCAGTTGTAACTTTTTGTATAGTAACGAGGGTTGAGAATATTTTTAAGGATTTCAGAAAAAACTTTTTTGATATCAAGATCTAAATGGAAGGTTTTATTTATTTTATGAATAATGATATGGGTACCAAGATCTTCCACAAAAACTGCCCTTAAATTGGCATGGATTCCACTTATTCTCTCACTTGCCTATTAAATATTATTTGTGGCATGGATCCCGCCAGTGCACAAAAATTTATTGCTTTTGGGGGAGGTTTTGAGTGAATTATTTTGGACTCTTAGCAACACTCTTATCTTATATGGTATATTCAAAAAATAATTATGTTGTTCTTTTATTTTTTGATATTAATTTTGTTGTTTTTTTAATTTGTCAATTAATTCTCATAGGTTTGAAAAATGGGTGATTGTTGATGTAAGTTCGCCGAAAAAATGAGGGGGGACATACCACCAAAATTGAAACGAATTGGGTCCCACAATTCCTTAGTTCTGTTGCGTCCATGATATTCTCCTATCCGATCATCATGCATGCAACTTAGTACGATAAAGCGGCATGACATGTGTTTCTTCACCCAAGCCTGGTAAGCCTCATGCTCACGCCGAATGGTAAAGTGATAGCTTCAGAGGATCCAATCATCGTGTTAGTGAGGTGATCAATTCATTCAAGATGATTCAGGGCAATATGTATCTTGGTTTGACATATTTTATATTTGGGCCACGCTAGATTTTCCACTTTAGTGATTGTAGCAACAACATTATTGTTTTTGGAAGCCATTTTATATTCTTAAAAAGTTTATGAAAAATATTAACTTTAATTGTAACAACCCCCATTTTCTCACGTAAAGGCGGGCTAGGCACGATACACCAAAGATGGGGGCTTATCCATAATTTATACCATTCTCAGCACGACGAAATAGAAAATGTTTTTGATCTTCATCAAAATTCACAAAAATTTAAAAACATTTGATTCAAAATTGAATAAATACATACATGCAAAAATGAATTACCATACAATGTCCATAATGTAAAGGTAAGTACAAACTGATATAAATAAACTCCCGGGCATATCTCACCTCTCATATAGAACCAATCTTACTCGCATTCTCAAATAAATATCAATTATGAATTCCAATTTTTACTCCTACACGTAACTAAAAAGCTATCTAGTCATACATCGACTAAAATTAGGCGTTACATCTAACACTACATGTAACAACCCCTATTTTCTCACGTAAAGGCTGGCCATACAAGATACGCCGGAGATAGGGATTGCTTGTCAATTAATACCATTCTTAGCACCATAGTAAATATAAATAAATTTTTCTTACAAAACTTCGGCATTTATATATGTAGAACATTTACGCAATGATACAATAATCCACACCACCACCATAATAATAATAATAATAATAATAATAATAATAATAATAATAATAATAATAATAATAATAATAATAATAATAATAATAATAATAATAATAATAATAATAATAATAATAATAATAATAATAATAATAATAATAATAATAATAATAAATCCAGTTAACATAATAAATCCCAACTGAAAAGAAATAAAATAGTGTCGGGCTTATGACCTTACAAAAATTCCAAATTCCAAATAATAAATGACTGAATCTGAAAATCACCTATGATAGAAGGAGAATGAATCTCAATCTGAAGAGTAAACGAGATTGTGGGACTGCGACAACACAATCCAACTATCCTTGTCTAGGAGCACCTGGGGGGGGGGGATTTAAATTTGGGTCAGATCTCGAGATGTGCAAGAATTAACTTGAATAAAATATGAATGTAATTATACAGTCGATGCATAATAAATATTCACCCTTTTCGGCACTCACATGCGTATGACACCTCGCCCCTCATCTAAACGAAATATCATTCGCACACCAAAGCATCCCAAACAATAAATTGGTGACATCATCTTAATTTTATAGGAGATCTCTTCCCAATTGATTTAATTAAATGTAATCCCTACATTTTTAAAATTTCTCAACTTACATTAATTCTGGTCTCCCCCTTTATCAAGTATAAATAATAAACATCAATTATGCGTTCTAGGATCGAATATTAGTTAGTGTCGATATCCTTAAATAATTAAATTTATTTCCACAATATCTGGGCAATTAATAATATATGTCCTTCCATATATGTGATACAAAATGGCATTTACCATTGGTGTCATATTCGTGCTCTATCGGATAGTCCTAATGAATCCTGGCATCCTAAGCGGACACCATAATATATATATATATATATATATATATAAGTTGGGGCGGTCTCTATGTCCCTACGCAAGATACCTGTATATGGTCCATACACAACGGTGATACAGTAACAGTCAGCGCCACACCTACCTCTAGTGGGTGTAGCCTCTACGTAGTACCTATATGCATACACATCGTTAAGCCCACCTGTGCCGACATGTGGTCACTGGCCCAAACACGCTAACCCCCGAGCCTATAGAAAAGTCCACTGGTATGTCCACACATAAATATAATATAATACACGTTATTTATCATCTAATAAATTACTTAGCCATCTAGTCATAGGTAATTATCATTAATTTGAATATGGGTATAATTTTTGTTTCATAATTTAATTAACCTAACCATAGCATTTTTAAGTTCCAAATTAATTTCAAACATGCATAATGACCAATTAGTTAAACCTGAGAACCATATTTGTATTTATCAAGAAGTTTATATACGTTTGAGTTCACTATTCATCATCAACAACCTCCACTATAGCTATATATTATCCCTAAATTCCTACTCAGTCGAACCGATCCGGTCCAGATGAATATGTTCGGTTCAACATTTACAGGAGATTTTTACTCTATCGGATCGATTCATTTTATTTTCTATCGGTTCGATTCTGTCTTTATAGAAAAATCAATCTGCACTGGATCGGTTCTTTTTCCTCTCTATGGGTTCAGTTTGGTTTACGGGTTTCTAACCCTAAGTATTCATATTTAGAATTCCTAATTCCTGGAAATATTATCAACATGTAATCATTCCTCTACATGTGTATCATCATCGAATTCGATTTATCATTCCTCTACATGTGGGTATTCAATCATAAGAATCAAATCTAATAACCCTAATTTCCAGAAATCTAGGGGAATAAAATTCTGCATTGAGAAATAAATTATAGACATAAATTATGCAAGAAATTATTGCCTGAAATTTGTAGTGGAGAAACCCTTGAAAGTTACTGGTTTCCCTCTTGTTCTTCCTCTTTTCTCTTCTTGGGTGTTTCTTACTTCTCTCTCCCGTGGATATTATTTTAGGTTTGATTAATGTGATAATGGGGAAGTGATTTACCCCCACTAAACCACTCATGAAGTGTTAAATCCCGTGTTGGGTTATGTGCCCAACTTTTGGACCCCTAAATGAGCCCGAATCCATTATCTAATTAACCCAAAACTTTCCCAACCCATATGTTATTGACCCAAGACTATTTTTAAAGGTTTAAACCACTTAAACGAGTTCATATAAGTCCTAAAACATGCTCCGAATTATTTATGCCAAAATAATTACTTTTTATTTGTGTCGCACATAGATTTTTTATGATTTCTTTTTATCATACGCAAATGACATATTATTGGACAAAAATGAATAATACACACAATCACACTAATTAACAAGTTTTCACTTAACATATTTGAATAAAATATTTATTTATATTAAATTTTGAAAGTTAATTATTTATTCAAAAAAAATAATTTTTCACTAATTATTTAAGAGAAAAAAATGCGGGATATTACACTACAGTCCCCGGATTAACTACATATTGTTGTCTACTAAGTTCTATATAAATTCAGTGTATACTTATGTGTCATATAATATTCCTTGTCCTTAGTCTATCTCGTCGGACTATTGAACTTTTAGTTCGCAACAATTACCGATGCCACCATTTAGACTATAGGTTTCATCCTTTTTAATTACCGTCTACATCATTAGACTGTCCCATTTATTTTTCTCATTAATAATTTTCTGCCGTATTAGTCCATTAGAATATCTTCGTCACTGATTATCCATGTCACTATGATAATCCAACTTTATTATCATTAAGTATTGTCTACATCTATAGACTATGAGAATGCATTCTCATACTAGGGACACCACAATATGTATATAAATAAATACATATGTCCACATATATATGTATGACACACAAAGGCATCTATCTTCGGCGTCCTATTCGTGCTCTATTAGTAGTTCCCGGAGGAATCCTTCATCCTAAGCGGGTAATACTAAAACACAATCAAGTGGGACGGTACCTACGCAGTACACCAATTCACGACCAATACCCAGCGGTAACAATGAATCCCAGCATCAACACCTACCTCTCGTAAGTGGTGTTGCTACATAGTACCTATAATATGACCTATCACTATCCCTAGTCCGCCTGTGCCGACGTGTGCTTCAGTCCCGAACGCGCGCGTAACCCCAACCGATAAGACGGTCCATGAACCCAGGTTTGTCCACACAAAAATATTGTAATACATATTATCATCCAATATGTATAAGCAGTCACTCTATTACTACTTTACCCCGTAAGTATCTATCCATATAGTTATAGCCTTCTTTGCTTAATCATAATATTTTCGTAATTTATTACATAACCACTATTAACTCTCCATCCTATGACTATTTCCCAATTAAAGATTAAGTCCCATATGCTGCCTCTTAGACAGAATAATCATATTTATTTCATCGTTTATTTCTCCATAAATATCTAGGTATAGTTATCCCAAACTAACCTTCCCAAAACCATTATAAGTGTATTTATCCCCAACTAACCTTACTAACACAATTGTTGGTATAGTTATTCTCAAACTATCCTTACCAATAGTATTAATGATTTTAGCAAGTTGCCTTCTCGGCTTAGACTTTAATTATTTCAGATTATTAAGAATCATTCACTTCCTTCTACCTTTTCGATAAGGTTTATATGTACATATATAAGGAATCCTTTAATATGTATATGTAGTTTCACCCTAACTACTATCATGACCAATACTAACCATTTAAACTTAGCCCACTAATCTTAGGGTGCACTTCTACTTAGTATCTTCATATGGTAATAATTTGAGGGAACTAACCATTAGTCAAATTCTCAAGCATTCGACTTATTTCTAATACGTATTTATTTTATTCAAAGCTATCTTGAATTAATTATAATAGCCTCATCGTATCTTTTACTCTATTAGAATCTATGTTCCCCTACCAAAGTTTCCAAATAATCTAGGCATATCCCTGCCTTTTAATATATTTATTCCGTATAACGTTATTCAAGAGTTCTTTATAAATCGTTTCCTGTATATAGTTACTTGTCATTTAAGTCATCATGCATGCATTACCATAACATCAACCCATCCCGGTTTAACGATGTATATGAGTTCATAACATTATCATTAATATTTTGGAATAAATCTTTATCCCTCACTTGGGCAAAAATGGTCTCGCACACCCTTTCGTAGAAAAATCATAACTAGTTAAAAAAATTAGAAAAATACGCGGTCGCTGCCCATGCGATCGTAACGAAAAAATCTACAAGTAGGTCCACTGAATCGATTCGGTAGGGAAATCGAATCGATTTGGTTTTTCCAGTAAGCCGAGAACATGTTTCTTCTAAGATGGAATTTTCCTCCTCAAAACCTCCTTCATTAGATATCATTATAATTGTTCAACAACTTAAATAATGGTATGAATGTCGTCTCTGAAACATCATAGGATCATTATACGTAAGATTAAACCTTAAATTCAACCCTAGATTTGTCATCAAATTATCAAGTTTATGTCAACAACTTATGAACATTGAATTTTCAGATTTCATCTTATTGAACATTAATAATTTCCAGATTAGTTTAGAGGGTTCTACCACATCTTTTCTATAATTATTCTTCAATTTAAACTTCATGAATACAAATTTAATACAAGGGGTTACGGATCTAAACATGTATCATACAATTATCGTCAATTTCTGTACTAATCAAACGATCTATAAAGATGCAGTCTCAAAACATGATTCAATCTTAGTCTAAGAATGGAATCAACATTAATACAAGAATAGTTTAATTTAAATAAGCATGGAAAGAGAATACTTGCATGAAAATAGTAGAGGAGCCTCTCTTCTTCCTCCTAGGGTGGTTCTTCCTCTTAGGTGGGTGTGTTTAGGGTTCTTGGATGTAACTCCCAAGGAGTGGGTTAAGTCTTAATAAATAATATTAGTCTTTAATTCTCGAGTTGGGCCTTATGCCACAACTTTGGACTCCCAAATGAGCCCAAAAACATTATTTAATTAGCCCTATAATTACCCAACTCACACACACACACACACACACACACACACACACATATATATATATATATATATATATATATATATATATATATGTATCCCCGGGACCATTCCTAAGGGTCTAAAATGCTCTAATAAGCCTGTAATGCCTCTCAAAGTGTGTCTTAAATATTTTTATCCAAAAATATATTTTAATTATGACGAAACATACGTAAATACCTTTTGTTCAAAATAAAAATCGTTTTAGATTTATTCCAAATCTTTAAATTTCAACTCTAAAACTTATAAACAACAAATGGTTCAATTATTCACAATTTCCATTAATTAATTTCACCGAATTAAATTAATTCCTACAAAATTTATTTTATTCCAAAAATACAAGGTATTACAATTTCGTATAGCGTTATTCAAAGATTCTACATGAGTCTTCTTCTTTATGTAGTTACTTGTATTTTAATCAATCACGCATGAACTTCTATATTTTGAAACCATCCAGATTTAACGATGTACGTAAGTCAATTATAATACCCCTAATATGTTTGAACAATGATTGCTCCTCACTCGGATCATTAACTGAAGCACAAATAATTAATAAGAACCCAGCCACAAATTCTGAACATGTCCGAATTGATTTTCTCCTTGGCAAAATCGATTCGCCCAGTAGCTAAATAGATTTTCTTGGGAGGCTGAATCGGTTAAGACTTGGGCAAAAACCCAAATTTGCTATGAAATCTTTGTACGATATTTTTATACACAAAACTTCTTACACCAAAGATCCTTACAATAAATCGATAACTTAAAACGAGATATGAATAAAGCCTCTAAAACATCATAAGGACATTCTAAGCATGATTACACATCAATTTCCTTCCAAGCTTTATATCAAATCATCAATATCTTTCAAGAACCAAATCTCCATTTTTTGTGTTTGGTGTGTTCTTGTGGTCCTTGTTGTGTTGTTTATATTCAGAAATCAAGGATTAAGGGGCTACATTGCAATGATTAGTGAAAAGAAAGTTGATGATTAAGCTTCCCAAACTCGGAATATCTAATGCTCGTTTGATGATCTTGACGTATTAAAACACGTCTACACATTTAAAATGATGAAAAGATAAAAAAATCGAGGTGACTGCACTTATGGATGCCCATCGTCGTAAGTGACAATCACTTTCGGTGACAAGTTGTCATGGAATAATACATGGTGGTTTCACTTGGCCGTGGAATGATACATGGAGGTTTCACTTAGCCATGGTTTTATATCCACAGTTCTACTTAGCTGTGATAAGTACACCATGATTTTACTTGGCCGTGATTTTATATCCACGGTTATAATTTGCCATGATATGTACCACAAGGGTTGGCTTAGTCGTGGTTTTATTACCACGATTATAGTTGGCCGTGGTTTTTTTATTAGATATAAAATTTCAATATAGATATAAATTTGAATATATATATAAATTTGAATATATATATATATATATATATATATATAATTTCAACACGGATATAAAATTTCAATATAGATATAAAATTCCAATAGAGACATACAATTTAAATAAAGATATACAATTTCAGTATAGATATAATTCATGTAGCGATTAACTGCTTTTATCGACTTTTGTTATTATATTGTCAATTCGTTTTCTACTGATTATTGTATTATCATTTCAGTTAGATGACTCAATACTAGATGATACATTTTGACAAGATATATATAGTCTCATTATACCAAGTGTATCTACTCAATGTGCTTCCACCGAGGAAGCGAATATGCATGAACCGGATATGAGTGAACAAGCAGCGGTATCAACCTTTGTCCAAATGTTTGCGTAATTTGTTTCCAGATTTCATATCGTCTATGGTAAAAAACCATATCACGTAGTTAAATTTCAACACTTTGAGGTATTTAATGTATGACATAATTTGATTATATGCATTGTTAGGATGCAAAAATAGAAGAAGGATTGGATATTAATGCGATCAATCAAGGCCATAAAGCCAAATTCACCACTGAGGAGGCTTGTTTAGTTTATTTATATTGTACTCAACATGATTTTACATTTATACTTAAAATCTCCATTTAAACTGTCCTTTAATTTAATAATGTTTGTCTTGTGTAGATTTTTGATGACCGGGATAAGATGTTTGATTGTTGTCAACAAGTTGGTCGTAAGCTTCATGCGGTCATGATAATTCAGAAATACGATAAGGCCAGTATAGTCCACAAGGGTTGGCTCGTACTTTGTTGTCAGCGAGGCGAGCTTCATAAACCCAAAAAAGACGAGGTGTTGGACAAGAAGAGGAAGCATTCTTTCGGAATGCAAAAATGTGATTGCCCCTTTCGATTGAAAGGCATTTCGCACGATAATGGCCATTGGGGGGTTGAAGTTGTGGGGTACACAAGCACTAGGTGTCAAAATCACATATTAGGCACCCATATGCCGATCGACTCTCCCAAGAAGAGTGGAACATTGCTTTTGAGATGATAAACAACGGGGTGGGACCGAAGGAAGAACTCCAAACATTAAAAAAGAGGTCGGAGTATAATTATTCATCCGCACGAACAATATATAATTATAAAAGAAAAATGAAGAACGTTGAGATGCAAGGTCGAACCTCCATGCAACAGTTGTTGCATTTTCTTAGAGAGAAGAATTATGACAACTGGCATCGAAGGAATGAGACAACCGATGTGGTGGAGGGTTTATTTTTCAGACATCCCACCTCTTGCTTATTAGTGACATGCTTCTCGAGTGTGCTTGTGATTGATTGCACTTATAAGACCAATCAGTATAATATGCCATTATTTGAGATGATTGGGGTCATTTCTATTGGGCAATCATTTTGCATTGCATTTGCATTTCTAAAGAGTGAGAAGGAGGAGAATTTTATATGGGCTCGATAACATTTGTGATCATTATACGAGCCAGAAGATTTCTCGCAAGTTGTTGTCTCTGATAAATACCAATCTTGTCTAAATGTTTTGCCAAGCGTGTTTCCACTTGCCACTATTCTACGATGCTTATTCAATGTACAAAAGTGCATTGAAGGGGAATGTGTGAAACACAACATCAATGACTAGGACAAGAAGTTATTTATGCAAGGTTGGATTGGGGTGTTGGAGTCGAAGAATACTAATGACTTTGAGAGTGCATGGATGACTTTCTGCGAAAAATGACTTGAATACCCGAAGATGGTTCGGTACATACAGAAGAATTAGATGCCTTTGTGTTATCATACCCCACCATGGCAAACGAAAAACTAACAGAGCGGAGGGTGCCCATGTGCAACTAAAAAAATACTTAACAAATAGCACCAGTTCGTTTGCCAGGGTGTGAAAGGGTATCGATGCATTGCTTGTCCACTAAGTAACTCAAATTCAAGTTGAGTTTCAGAAATCACTCCAATCCACCAAGCATGGACACAATGACGCATTGTTGCACGAGATCCGTGATAGGGCATTATACTATGCATTAGATCTATTTGTTGTTGAGATAGATTACATGCGATCAGTGTTAAGAACATCAGGCAGTAACACCCAATATACGGAGATACGATGCTCCTACATACTTTGCAGCATATACGGATTACCATGTGTTCATGACTTGGCTCAACAGGAGAATCCAGGATAAGCAATTCCACTATGGACATTAGGCGATCATTGGAGAAAACTTGCCATTATCTCGGACATCCCTTGGTACCGTGACCTTGACTATACACCCGAGATGATATTATTTTAGAAGAAGTGGCCTGAGGTAGGTGAAGCCGTTAAAAAGATGATGCTAAGCAAGTTAATGGAGATTGTTGAACCCTCTATCACACTCTTGATGGAGCTCATACAAATTCATCAAATGGGTAGGCCACCTAAGGGGGGAGATTCTATCGGTATATTTACGAAAAGAACCCATTCTGCATGGGAGCAAGATGTACCATCCACAGCGAAACTTAAAAAGGTTTTCACAAACAAGACTCCTTTGACAAGAATTAAACCGAAAACGTGGTCTCAGGAGAATAATATGTATGTGAAGGACGTTCCAGAGTTCTTCCAATCATTTGTGGACGATATATTGTAAAACCCCGTATTTTTAAATAGATTTTATTTTAATTATGGGACTCGAATTAATTAATTTAAATGGAGAGAATTTATTTATAATTAATTCGTATTTAAATTAAATAATTACTAGTGTGACAAGAGTTAGTATTTATTGGTGATAATTTTTTTGAATATTACTTAGCGAATAATGTAATATATAATTTTGGAAATATATTAAAGTTGTGAGTGAAAAATACAACAGTTATAGAAATTAAGTCGGGATGTGCGTGTCAGTCGTGCCGGGACTAAATTAATGGAATAAAAAGTAAAATATTTATAAGTTGCTCATATTGTCATTTTGAGTGCACCATTGAGTTCGGAAGGGTCGAGATAAACAGAAAAGTCTACCCAGGGGCTTAATTTGGGTTCTAGGGCAGTTTTAGGCTGAACCGACACCCCAGAAGGATATTTTGGTAAATTATATTTTTGGGGTAAATTAAAGGAAAAAAATTAGAGATATAAAATATTCCATATGTGGGTTAGATTAGGTTATCTGCCGTGAGAAAAGAGTTAGACACAGAGATAGACCCAAAAGAGAGAAAGAGGAAGAAAAATCTAAGGAAAAGTCACCACAAGTGCACCTCTTCCACCACCGTGACCACCATCGCAAAATTGGAGAATGAGGGTCGCAACTATACCAACAACATCAAAGGATCAGACTATCTTTCGCAAGGCAAGTGTGTAAATCTTTCTCTTTCATCATTAAATGTAGTAGTGTTACTGTAGGAGATGAAACCCCCTTAAATTGCATATGATTTGATGAAGAATTCATGATTAAACAATATATTAGGGTTAAATTGATATCAAGTTGATGGTTCATGTAATTTGAAGATTAACTACGAATTTATGTTGATATTTGTGGATTAAATCTGGGATTAAAAAGGGTAATTGGAAATCTTATGAACTAGGGTTTTTGAATCTGAAATTTGGGGATTTTTGGTTTGAGGATTAGTTAATCATGAATTGATGTGTTTAAGATGTTAGGAATCTTTCTTTTATGTGGGAAATTGATTTAGAATTGAATGGAAGGAGTTTGGGACTAATTCATAGAGGTTTTAGGAATGTTCATGGAGGTAAAACATAGCAGGTGCAGGTTGGGGACGGAACTATTCAACGTCGTTCAAAAGAGATGGAATCTGGTTTGAACGAGAACCCCTATCGCGCGATATGTCATTCTAATGACGCGTTGACTCGTTCAAATGAGACAGCTTTTGGTTCAAATGACATGTTCAATTTCTGGGAATTTTTCTTCTGTCTCAAATATGGGTAGCAGGTTTAATTGCAGTGGTGTTTAAAAAAAATTGGGATTCAAGCTAGAACATAATTAATAGGTAATAAAGTATGCATCGTATTTTATGACTTCTGGAGCGACGAGTTATATCTAAGTTACGAGCGAGAGAGTATTCGTAATCTAGTATGGGTAATGCAAGTAGTAATGAAAGATACTACGTTTAAGTTAAATATAAGGGTTGTGTGTATATATAATGAACTTAATAGGTTGCGTGAATGCTTATAATGTTATGTATTCTATGTATGACATACCTACCATACTTGCTATCACAGGAGGTTGGAAAAAGGGGACAGTCCTAGCTTGAGGAGCCTCAGGGGGATATTTGATTGATACCTCAAGGGCATGGAACCTAGGTACGAGCTATCTGAGAATGATAGTGTTAACGGCCATATAGGTGCATAGGTATGGGCGTAGCCCATAGGCTTGGAACTGTATTCACCTCCAATATGTTTGAATTATAACTTATGGTTCGTGGGAGATTCCAAACCCATTGTCCTTATTTAGTGTGAGATGTACGGGTATTTGATAGCAGAGTATGAGGGCACAGTAGTTGAGTCTAGAGGTGCCTTTTAGTATATATAATATATAGTGATGTGTGTGTGTGTATATATATATATATATATATATATATATATAGTGATACTTGTCATGTGAAAGTATGTGGATAATTTATATAATGGTGATAAACTTTGAATAACTTAAATAAGCGAGCACTTAATGTGATTTATAAATACTTCCCAAATTGAGTTAACATTCATGAAAACATTTAATAAGCGTCGTAAAAAAAATGCTAGTTGGTATGGTAGTGATTAGAAGGAATGTTATAAATAGTCTAGCTAGAGGATAGAATAATTAATGGGTTTAGAGATGTGTTGGGTGTGCACATTAATTGAGAGGTGAGAATCTCAAGTGAGTGTTCAAAAAGCTAACATGCGTATATTATTTTTTTACTGCAACATTTAAATACTTGCCAAAAATTTCAAATGTTTTACCCTAGGGCTCTGACCCGTCTCTTGCAAATCTTTTCTCTTTTGTCAAATAATTTTAGGTTCCCAGCCATAGGGACACCACGCATAGGAGTTTCATTCATTTGGCGTGCTGTAGATGTTGTGGAAGTTACAGGACCTCGGTAGTAGATGACTCCATATTTTCCATTCCTTCATTTTGATTTATTTACCTCTTTTAGGGCATGTTGCCCCTTTTCTATTAGACAATTAGAGATTTATGGATTTATTTTTTTATTCAGTTCAGTTGGTGGATTATTTTCGGTTGGATAATTGTACTTGATACTTAGACTGGATATGTATACTCCAGCAACTTTTATTATTTCAGTCATTTCTTCTCATATGCGTATGGTTTGGATGGTGAATGTGAATTATTCATTAATTTGATTTTACTCTAATTAAAAGATAAAATTTTGACATCAACATTTTTAAATATTAGGTGGTTATTATTTTAATAAAAGATTTCGACAGTGATGCATATTCTGTACCAATCGGATATTTTGATTTAATTTAATAAATGACTGATCATCCAGTATTTAATTAGGCAGGGTGTCACATACATATGATGTAAAATCATATGGGAGCTGTGGATATAGGGCTATTTCCAAAGGTGCGGGTATTGGGAATGGGTTGTAACATTCTCATGCTATTCGTAGTGCTTTGTTGTCTGAACTAGTTAGGGACAAGCCATTTCGGGTTGCGGTGATAACCTCCTACGATATTGATGAGTATGAGAAAATATTAGACTATTGTAGACACTCATGAACAAGAGAGCGATGGTTTATAATGCCAATGTTTGTCTACCTTGCGGCAATTGCACTTAAGCTAATGTTTGTGTTGATATCCAAATTTCAATGCATAACTTTTGTTCCATTCGACGTTGGGCAAAAATCTAGGATGGAAGAAAATTGCATCATATATATCCTGAACTCGTTAAATATTCATTGGGTGAGTTTGAAATGCACACAATTTTTCCCTCTACCACCAATTGCCTCTAACTGGAGATCAAGGGCTATAGTTAAGATGCCCTTCAATAGCGTAGTTTTTTTAAGTCTTGCTTTCAAACGTTTCATTATCTATGTCTCAAAGACATTGCGATGAGAGATGACCCGTGCTTGATACCGTCGGATGAGGACGAGGAATTGATGGTGATTTAAATTTAGTGCTGAAAGTATTTTGTAATTATTAGGATTGAAAATTTTGGTTATATGTAAATTGGTTATTGGAAAAAGTCCAGGGATAATGATTGTAACTTTTTGTAATCACTGATTATATGTAAATGGATTGTAACTTTTTGTATCTATTTTCAATCATTTATTATTTGTAAAGTCATGAGCCTCTTAACAATTATTGATTGTAACTTCTTTTTTATCTTTTTGCAATCATTACTCTAATATAAATTGGTTATGTGTGATAAATTGGAAATCTTGGGGTATTGTAAGCAACTTACGGTCCCTTGACACCGCATATTGTGTACACAAGGTGACACCCTATTTGCAGAGACTTGGCCCATTTTTACCCCAATTTACATTTTCTAATGCAACCGTGCCTTCTCTCAACCTACGGTGCATTATAGCCGTGAGTATATATTACACGGTTTGTTCTCACCATATCGTTTATGTGGAGACTTGGCCTATTTTCACCCCAATTTACACGGTCCAATGCAATCGTGCAATGTCTAGGTACAGTGATTTATAGACATAAGTGTGTATTACACGGTTTATTCTCTCCGTGTGGTTTATACAGAGACTTAGGCCCATTTTCACCCCAATTTAAACGATACATTTCAACCATGAAATGTATACGTACGGGGAGTTATATCCCTATGGATATAGTATACGATTTGGTCTCATCGTGTGGTTTATGCAGAGACTTAGGCTCTATTTTTCACCTCAACTGGCAAGGTCTAATGCAACCGTGAACTATCTAGGTACCGTGAGTTAAAGACATATGTATATAGTATATGGTTAGGTTTAATGCAACCGTGAACTATCTAGGTACCGTGTGGTTTAATGCAGAGAGTTAGGCCTATTTTTCACACCAATTTACACAGTCTAATGTTACCACGAACTGCCTAGGTATAATGAGTTATAGACGTAGTTATGTAGTACACGATTTGTTCTCATCGTGTGGTTTATGCAGAGACTTAGACCAATTTTTCACCCCAATTTACACGGTCTGATGAAACCGTGAAATGTCTGAGTACGGTGAGATGATGTCGTAAGTGTGTATTACATGATTTTTTCTCACCGTGTGGTTTATGCCGAGACTTAGGCTATTTTTCACCCCAACTCACACAGTCCAATGAAACCGTGGTTATTTATAGGGTGGTGACACCATACCGGGTGTATTAGTATCATGGTGATACCACACCGTAAGTTAGATACCTACGGTTATTTTCCATCATATAGAAATAATGCACGGTTGGATACCACCGTATTATTCTATGCATAACCAAGTATAAATTTATAATGTATTATAATGTAATTTAAAATTGTTAACATTCAAGCACAAAAAATGTAATAATTCAAGCACATAACATTCAAACACATAACGCAATTTTGTTAACATTCAAACACATAACACATAACGCAATTTTGTTAACATTCAAAATTGTTTCAAAGTCCTTAACATTCAAACACGTGATAATTCAAAATTGTTTCAAAGTTCTTAACATTCAAACACATAACACATAACACAATTGTTTCAAAGTTGTTCCAACATGTGATAATTCAAAATTGTGATACTTTACAACTTTTTTTTTAAAATATAGTTACATTCAAATTGCTCCAACAAATTTTTTCTATTTTACCTTTAAACATTTCTTTGGGGGGAGGGGGGTTACTTGGGGGCTGGATCGTGTCATGTCTTGGCCCGAGTTTCTTGACACACCGGTGCCTTTCCCTTTTCTGTATGCGCATGCATTTCCTTAGCCTCAAGAAGGGAGTTAAGGGCTGCACGTGATAGTTAAAGGACATCCGTAACCTCTTGGTTCGAGCCTCCATCAACAATTTCCTACATCAGATTAGTGGATACGTCTATCCCCTTAGCCTATATATAAATTAATTTTCAAATGTGTTAGACAGTTCTTGAACAAAGTAAATTAATTTACGGATAAATTTCAAAATATTTACCATTTTTTCAGAGTGCTTTAGCGCCGCCTTGCGTATTCTATCCTCAGGATTTTGAATATATCGATGAGATATTTCTAGGTACCAAGACATATACCCATCCACGCATTCCCAAGGCAAGAACCTCACCACGATCGAGCGTCTGGAATCGGACAGAACATGGCTGGCCTAGTTAAGTTGATACCATTTCTCGATATCAAACTTTAATTTGTATCGGGCCTGGGTCTTCCCCCTCTCCTCTGAAAAAGGGCGCATTCGCGGTTTATGTATTATTTGAGCACGTTCAGCCTGGCGCAGGACCGTCCCAGGCTAGATGGGTCCCCCGACATTATAGAAAATAAGAAGGCCATTGTAGCATGAGACCTCCTGAACTGGGTGGGCCTCACTTTTTTCGGAGTAGGGATCCCATTCAACCTAAACATATTTCTAAATGTTAGTACGAACATAAATAAAGAAAATAAACACTGAATTTAAAACAACTAATAGTTATGTATGAAGCTTTTAAATCATTTAAGGTTTCCCTTACCTCCAATATCTATGCAAAAGGCATCCCCTGACACCGTTTTCACTCTCTATTTGCATAGATGCGACTCGTTATGCTGAAAGTCGAGATTTCTAACCCCCTGGCCAAATTGAAGTGGTCGTATATCCACGCCTACAGTCAAAACAAAATAAAATTTCAATATAGACATATTAATTAGGAATTATTATATTACAAAATAAAGTTAAAATCATGTGTTAAATTTAAAATATGTACCATGAGAAGGGGAAGATATCCAGCCACCTGTCGAATATCGACCCGAGAGGCAATCCCCAACTGTCGATATAAATGGGCCAATACACCTATCCCCCATTCATAGTCTTTGCATTTGGAGACCTTTCGCAAATACTACAGGTAGTACATTGGTGCTCGGTTGCCCGCTTTTTCCGGGAAGAACAAGCAACCGACTAAAAAAAATCAAGTACCCCCTAGCAGCCTGCTCAATCCTCATCTTTGTAGCACCTCCCCCCAACTTCTTAACCCTCCCCTTAAACAAATTCATTATCCAGTCAAAAAGGGCAACATATACAGACTTACACTCCTCCTTGGAATCCTTCTCGGTACAATCCAAATATTTAGTAAGCCATTAGATTTGGGTCATCTTCTCCTCGTCTTTTTTCAAAACAGTACCGTACTCCTGTTAACCCACTACCTGGATTTAGAGGAGATGGTATGCATCATTTAGGTTGATGGTCATCTCACCGAATGACATATGAAATGAATTTGTCTCCGACTTCCACCATTCGATGAATGCCAATACCGATACATAGTCAATGTACCGATAGGAGTGTTTAATCAGATTGTATAAATCCGAGTTCCTCACCGTCCCTATAACTCACTCATCCTATGTGGATATGTGCCACTCAACAAATTTCTTATAGTGTTACACACACTTCATTATTACCTTCACCTCATCTTTATTTCAAATAGAATAACAGATATGGTTATGATGATTTTTTAAGAGTTCGGGGTTATTTGGCATGTACCCCTCGAGTGGTTAGGAATCAGTGCGGCTTATTTTTGTACGAGCTCTCTTCTCAGGCACTTTCAATGTGGGAGGTTGGATTTTATCTTCCGAGGAAGAAGACTCGTCCTCTCTCTCTCATTCGTCCTCTGCTTCCTCTCCTCCTCTTTCCCCTTCTTCCCCTCTTTTTCTCTTCTTCGCTTTCCTTATCTCTCTCTGCCTCTCTCTCTTCCTCTATTTCCTCATCTCTCTCTTCCTATCGTGATTTATCTTCTTCTTTTTCTTCTTCTTTATCTCCAACTCCTACCTCACCCACTGCACAAACCCTAATCAAATCACCAACAATCCCCTCAACTACTTACTCAATTGACTACGTAGTAGCACCCACCTCAACATTAAGTAAACCTCCTATCACTTGGGCAACTACTTTATCTAACTAACTCGTAAGATAATATCCTCTTCTTGAATTAGTGGCCTCACTGGCATTAGTACGACTAGAGGAAGATACGGGTCGTCGTACTCCTTTAGCAGCCTCCAACCTCCTCTTCCGCTCGGATGCGGTATGAGGATTTTTGCTTCTCACCATTTATATGACCTACATAAGAAATTAACAAATTATATTAGAAAATGATCATTGGTACCAACGAAGAAACAATAATTGGTGAAAGGAATACATGCATACAATAGAAATATAATCACTAAAACCCCTGAAGACATGTAATTACTAAAACATAATTAGTGAAACTTATTTATTAGAAACAATAATTACTAAAAATACATGAATATATGAAATAGTAAATAAATTGGTACTTTAAAAGATTAGAAATAAAATTAGAAACAATAATTAGTAAAACATATTTATTAGAAATAATAATTACTACGATTTATTGTGACAAGAATCATTACCCATTCAACATCTGCTTTTTAATTGCTGTTACTTTAACATAATTAGTAAAACCTATTTATTAGAAACAATAATTACTAAAAATACATGAATATATGAAATAGGAAATACATTGGTACTTACGACAAGAATTGGACGTGAAAGACAATTACACCGTTAGGTATGGCCGCGAAGAGGAAACAACGGCTGTCTTTGGCCGTGAAAATAAACACACGGTTGTCTTTGGCCTTGAATATAGACACGCAGTTGAATTTGGCCATGAAACCTACAACCATTGTGAGAACTGGGCGTATATGGTGAATCACGATTGGATATGACCGTATATTGTTGTCACCTTCGGTGACAGGAAACTGTAGGTGCAGACCAGTTTTTTTTCTTTTTTTCCCAATCGTTAAACCTTAGGTTTTTCAAACTGTGTTATGCCCTAGGTTTGTTCGCGCAAATGGAATATATTTGAAGTTAGATTAATTAGGGTTACATTTTAATGAGTTTATAATGGATTTCTTATATGTAGTTTGCATGATAGGGTTTAATACACAAAATGAGAGAACAAAATGAGAGGATGACAGTAATGGGAGTAAGGTTTAATAGTATAACATACTAGAAATGAAGCTTGAGGGAAATTACTAGGGTTTGAGAGAAACATTGAGGTAAGTTGGAAGGTTGAAAGGTTTGGGAAAGAAGTTAGAGAGAGAGAGAGAGGGAAAGGTAAAAAGTGAGGTTTAATTTTTTTTGTTTTGTTTTTATATGGGTGAAAGTTAATGTGGTGTTGTGTGTTTTTTATGTTTTGGACAAAAGTGTGTTTTGGAGATATTTTTTGGGTGTATTTATCAGGACCCAAAATATATTCACATGAATTAAAGTAAGGGCACATGTCAATCTCGGAAGACATTTTAGATTTAGGTGAACTTTATCCTTGGCCAATTAATTCTGACATAATTTATTTTGGGTATTAATGTTTAATACAGTAATATTTTGTATATTAATTTTGTTGGAATCAGTTAATTATTTGATTGTTAATTTACAATATTTCTAGCGTGGAAGTTTCAATATACCTTACATTATTTAAGTCACATGGAATTTGACCCCATTAGATACATTTTTCATAAAGTTTTAAAATGTAATATAAAAAAGCATTGTAATTTCCAAAAATAAAAAAATAATATGATTTTAACATTTCAATTTTGATTAGTTTTTTTATAAAAAAAAAGGATGCTAACCAAAATCATAATAGGCAAAGCCTAATATTATAACGCATTGATTATCTAAAAATTCTTTATTTAGATACATTTTACGTTTTCATACTTTTATGATAACTATCCAACCAGTTCAAGTCTCCCATTAATTAAAAAGAACAAAAAATAAAAGTTAGATATTTTACCATGACAAATCATTTATCTTAAAATACTAACACTAAAACTTTTAATAACTATTGTTGATGTAAAAGATTAGATTTGATCTAATTAATTAATCACAGATAAATATGAGTAAAGAAATAAGACAAGAGATTTTTAAAGTGGTTCAACCTTAAAGAAATGGCCTACGTCCCCTGTTTTTTATTATTAGGTGTCTTGCCTTGCTTTCGATAATGATTACTTGGTTCTCTTACCCTTCCATAAGGGTATTACAAAGTATTTATAACCTTTGGGTTGTCAATGTGAATACATAGTGCGCCTTTATCGAATAGGCATTTACATTTGTACATGGTGAGGAATGAATGTAATACAATAAACATTCCACTTTCGCCCAGTCATCAACAGTCAACCACTCCCTATGCGCTGCAGTGCTCATAACGGCGGCCATTTCTTAAAGATCGAAATGTTAGAACGATTTGCAGAGGAAAATCGCAGAAAGAAAGAAAGCAAGAAGCTGTGAAAAATGAAGGGAACTCATCCCTTTAAATAGGACCCCCCATCCAGCGATCGGTACTGACCCCTTACCTTCTCGAGGCAGTCCAAAAGTCCGTACCACTGCCGAATGGCACCCTCTATATCATGCCGACTGGCACCCCCCTTAAAATTTGGTACAAAAATTCCCAAAAAATACCAGAAAGCCCTGAAAAATTCTCAGAAAATTCCTAAAAATCCTAGGAAGTATTTGGAAACATTTTCACCAAGAAAATTTCGTACTCCCTCAAGCAAAACCCCTATTTCCCCAGCAGAACTCCCAAAAACCAAGTAAAACTCCTCCCGACAACGTTCCCGGAGGATCTCTAAAAGATCACCCCCTATACCCCAAAGGTCTTAATTTTCCCCAAGCAATACATCCAAACCCTGGGCCACCTAATCGCCTCCCTAGTGGAATTTTGGCTATTCCATCATAGGATGCAAAAGATTTCCCCAGCAATCGGCTCCCCAGCCCAAAACAAAACCACAAGATAAATCTCCTCGACAGAGTTCCCCAAGAACGCCTCCACTTAAACCCACAGAATTGGCTTCGACCCTCAGAATTGGTCATTTTACTTAAGCCCACAAAATTGGCTTCGACCCGCAAAATCGTTCACCCTCCACTTAAACCCGCAGAATTGGCTTTGACTCGTTAAATTGGTCATCTCTATTCAAGCCCACAGAATTAGCTTCGACCCACAGAATTGGTCATCTCAACTTAAGTCCGCAGAATTGGTCATCTCTACTTAAGCCTGTAGAATTAGCTTCGACCCTCAAAATCGGTTACCCTCATATTCAAGCCCTCAAAAGTGGCTTCGACCCGCAGAATCGATTATCCCCAACACCTCCTCATGAATTGGCCTAAACGTTTCCTCCAAACCATCCCTTAGGTCCTTAGAATCAACCTCGCCCTCCTGAATTGGTCATCCTCGCTCTCTCAGTTCCTCGGAATCGGCCTCGACCCTATGAATTTGTCATCCTCCCCCAAAAGCATCATACGGTGTGTATTAGATGACTATTGTTTATTCCAAACTCACCCGTCGAGGGCTCTGTAGACACCCCATTCTTTTACCCCTTAAACTTTCCTTAGGTCCTTAGCACCTCCCTTCACCACTACAGTCCCAGGTCATATCCCGAGTACTGACCTAGAAGCCATCGGGCACTCCCAAGCTCCGTTTGACCAAAAGTCAAAGTCTTCATCTCGACTGAGACAAAATGAATCTTTGAAGGGCCCTAAAACCCCTTTCCAACAGTCCATCCCATGCACGATTCTGACTTACCATGCGGACGAACGACCCATTTTCCTCAAAACCTAATCTAGAGGCCACCGGACGCTCCTAGGCTCCATTTGACCTAAGTCAAAGTCTTCATCTCAATCGAGACTTACTGAATCTTTTAAGGGCACTGAATTCCCTTTCCAACGGCCCGTACGGTGTTCGATTTTGACTTACGATACGGACGAACGATCTGTTTTACTCCGAGAGGTCACCAAATTCTTCCAGGGCCCGATTGACCAAAGTTAACTCCCCGAACCAGATCAAACTCTTTGTAATGTCGAAGTACATATCCTAACCTTTCCAATGGTCTGTCTCGTGTGCGATTCGGACTTACCATGCGGGTGAACGATCCGTTTGCGTCCGAAGTTTTCCCGTCTAATGGGCCGATGAATGCTTTCGAGCCACATTTGACCCAAAGTTAACTCCCAAAATCGGGAGAAGTCCAAAGGATTTTCAAAGGTATCTGAATTACCTTTTCAATAGTCCACCCCGTACAAGATTTGGATCAACGGTTTGCGTTCGGCGGCCAATTTTCCGAAAAGGCCTGAAAGACACTGCCAAACGGCAGGTCCCAGACCCTACCTATCAGCAGTGTGCCTAAACGCACCTGCCGATTGGCAGGAACAGGGCTATGCCGATCGGAAATGCCCTGGGCCTATAAAAAAAGAGGCCTTGTCCTCATTGCAAGGGGAGCCCATATGAGAAACATATCACTCTCAACCAATCCAGAAAACCTCTCTCGAAGTCAACGCGATTTCCACATCCAAATCCCTTTCCAACCTTCACTTTTCATCATCTTTTTCATAAAACTTGGTGAATTAACCACTCTCCATCATCATCCAAGTTAAAGGGCTTCTCTCCAACATTCAAGATCAAGCTCAAGATCTTCAAGAAGGTCCAATTTTCTCAATTCTCTCCTTAAATTCTCATAAATACACATTAACTTGTTTTATTACTTAGCACTTTTATTCTCTCATCTCACATATCCTAATATAATTTTTATTTAGTATTATTGCACATCTCTTATTTTCATAAAAAAAACAAAAAAAACAAGAAAAATAGGGTTTGCACATAAATTCCAAATGGGAATTCTCACACTTTTCTTACACTTTTCTCACAACTAAAACACTTTTTCTACACACACACACACACACACACACAAATAAGAGAAGTCCTCGGTTGGATTTATGGGACAAACCCCACCCCTCCTTTTGCATGCGAACTACGTGGACTTTGAAGCCTCTATAGGCCACGTAGGCGTCTCAGGGTAAAATCCGAGATTCGAGTCCTATTTTTACTTTTTCTTTCATCTCCTATTCTCTCTAAATTGAATTCTCCTAGATTACATATATATACATATATTTTTTCTTAGTGGCGTATTATTCCACATGCGTTGCCATTCCATCGTAACGATTAACGTAAGGATAATCGCGTAAATCCTATTTTCTAATATTTTTATACCTTCCTATGGATGATTCGCTTTACCTTTTCCATGGTACAAGTCGATAATTCATATCTCCATTATATATACACATGCACACATATCACGGGGAAAATAAAGGAAAATTTCAAAAACCCATGAGAGACCGTAAGGGCGGAATGGGTGCCTAACACCTTCCCATTTCGTAACTTAGCCTTCGAACCCTTTTCGAATCATTTTGGTTTTGTATGCATCAGTATGTCTTTGGATGCTGTCCTTCGGTACGGCTGCCTTTTTTTTGTCTGTTTCGGGTAAAATAGACTGGCGACTCTATCTCTCTACATTTTTCACCTCACCCAAATGATGCCCGTCGAAGCTCTCCCGAGAGGGACGTGTGAGACCTAGGATCCTCCCTTACGCCACCCGCCCTCCTCAAGGATAGGGGATGGCCACAGGTAGTGTAAGAAATAATACTATTTAAATAGCACGGAAATAATTATGAAGTGCAAAAAGTAAAGATCACACACATAACAACAAATATACATGATTCGACAACTTGCCTACTTTCACAGAAAGGTTACTATTTTATTATAGTGTCTCTCAAATCCTCAGATTGCATCCCTTTCACCCTTGCATCAAGGTTAACATTTATAGATGTCAAAATAAGTGATTGGATTGTACAAGCAACTCAACCCGCTTGTTAGATAACTCATAAGTGTCCCTGAATGTTCCTTGAGATTATTGGTAACTGATTCGAACGATTGTCATTATCTTTAGTTGGGCCGGGCAGTCTCTTCTGTGTAATAGATGTGAGTTACTATTTATTAGCCCTAAAATCTTTGGGTAAAAAACTTTGGCTAATATATTTTAAGTAAGTTTTAGGCCCAAGGCCTAGAATTATTTTAAAACCAGGATGGCACTCTTATAATAGATGTGAGTTATCGAGGGTACGCTCCTCTAAAGTAAAAAATCATAGGGAACTTGTAATTTTCCTAAAGTAGCAAGGGTGCATTGGTTCGAGCTGGCGATGCACCAGCATCCTCCTTGGAAGTCGTGTTTCATCATTTATGCGAAGTTTAAACTTTGTCTTGTCAGCTTCAATCGTCACTTTTCAACTTTTCCTCTTTGTAAATTTTAGTTGAGCTTCATACCTTCATAATCAAAGATATTTTTCTTTATCTTTTCCACTCCTAAGTCATCTTTAACTACTCTCTTGCTCATCACTTTCCTTTTAGAACTTTCTTTTTGCTGTTGAGAACTCCTTTGGTGGTTTCCTTTAATGGTAAAAACCTTGAGAAGTTCAGGGAAGATTATGGAATCACAAAGTGAATTAAAATTGACTATGCCTCTGTCCCTCCAAGTCTTAAAGACATGGACGAGGGGCCCTGGATTCACACACTCTTATCATTCTAAAGAAGTCAAACATTTCCCCCATAGTCGTCTTATTTTTAATTACATTGAGGTGGTGGCTACTCAGTGTGTCCCCAACACTTGGAAAATAGTAAATGGTGTACACATAATCAATGAGATATACGAAACCAACTTAGGGATAATGGAGATTTATTTTTGCTACACCTGTCCATGAACCACCGATGGTATTCTATACATAAAGGCAAGAAAGGCCGACAGGGGTTTAGTCGTTAATTTTTCCTGATTCTTACTGAATTATTGGGATCAGGGCTTCATTGCCAAAAATTGAAAAAATCCTCTCTTACCTATGGATAAGAGGTACAAGGCAACCTTGTGACCTGACTAGGGGTAGGATCTCATAGGTTACCCTTTTCTTTCTTCTGAATTCTTGCCTTTTGTTTTCCTCATCTATTTTTTACTCTGGTCTTTCTCTGTTTGTTTTAAGCTCATGCTAAGAACAAGGATAATGGTTAAGGACTGGTTGCCTAGTGGTGATCATCCCCGATCGAATGCTTTTTTGTTGGAATACATAAACACCACTATTTGCTTTATTGCTTGGGCGGTGGATAATATCCTAACATTAGATCTTATAGAAGAGGATAAGCCTGGACCACCTGATTCCATTATGCTAGAGGAGGAAAAAAATAAAGAAGAAGAAGAAGAAGAAGAAGAAGAAGAAGAAGAAGAAGAAGAAGAAGAAGAAGAAGAAGAAGAAGAAGAAGGAGGAGGAGGAGGAGGAGGAGGAGGAGGAGGAGGAGGTGGAGGAGGTGGAAGAAGACGAAAAATAAGAAGAAAAAAAGATGTTTCCTCTAAAGAGGAGATTGATGATCGCAGATATTAATTATCAAGAGTTGTTATATAATAGGGTCAAGGCCCTTAAGGTGTAAAAGGAAGACTCCTCTAGGTTTGTTAGTTCTGGTGCTGGAACCAATAAGAAAGATAATGGGAGAGAGAAGAAGAAGGGAGATGAAGATAATAGAAAAGAAGAAAAGAGAAAGAAAGAGGAGGAGAAGAGTAAGAAGCAAGCCTCAAGGCCCCCATTAAATCCACCCTCCTTCTATCTGTGACTTCCCAAGGGGCGACTATGGTCAACACTCCTTCCCTTGCCCCGAGTCTACTTAATTAGGGGTGCTCGCAGCTAATTATAAGAGCTTGACAAGATTGGGGTCAGATCAACTCGCCTTCAAGTCTTCTCAGGTGATTGCCTTAGAAAATGTTCTCCCTTTTCATTTTTCCCCATTTTTCAGCTTTAATATACTAACTTTTCTTCTTTTTGCCTTACAATTTCTATTTGATTTTACCACAATTTTAGATGATTGCACCGAACAGTCCAAGGAGATCCAGGAGATAAAAGGGACCTAAATAAGTCCAAAAAAGAATTGTCTGATCCTTGAGAAAGCTTTGAACAGTACAGGGAGAAAGAGGCTAAGGACCTGGACGATTTGAAGACGAAAAAGGACCACATGGTCGGGGAGAAGGAAAAAATGGTGCTGAAGGATCTTGACCTATGTGGCAAGGTTCACAAGCTAGAGGGTGAGGTCCCAAGCGTAAAGGAGGGCATTCACGCCGATGAATGGAATGTCGCCTATGATGATGCTGAGATACTGATAGCTTATGCCAATAAGCTTTCTTTTAAGAAGGGCTAAGTCCAAGCTCTGGTATCCGTTAGAATTCTGTCGGGGTTCGATATGTTCAAGATTCACCCCTTAGGTCCTTCTCCTATCACAAAAGAGGAGAAACATGTTGGTCAGCCTACCAACCAGGCCAAAATGGATCCAATTGAGGTTAGAGCGACTACTGATCAAGCAAAGATAGTGGTCGAGAGGGGAAAAGATCCAGAAGGTTCAGAGCAGGTGGAGTGAAGTCTTGTAGTATTCGGGCCTTTCATAGATTTGCACTTTTTTTTGTAACTTTTACCATTTTTTTATTTATATATATTGGCTTGCTCCTTCTATATGACTAATCAATAAGAAAGATTTTTACTTCTAGTGTTGTTTTCTTTTTCCTCTTTAATAATATGTTTATATTTTTTTCTTGCTGATGTTTTTACCATTGTCATTTTTTGTTTTGTTTGTAGCTTATCAATGTGGAGGACTATACGTCTCCCTCATCAAACCTTGAAAACGTTCTGGGTCAGGGCATGAGTGGGCAGGCTTATCGAGCCTTTTTGATGGTCTAGAAATAGTTGATGGCGAGAAGCAACTTACAAGGACCAGTCTGAGTTATTCGATAACCAGAAGGATGATAAGGTAGTTATTAAGATTAGTTTAATTAGGGTTTGTTATGAGAGAGTAAGGGAATGATTCAAATGTTTACATGTGAAATAAACTATAGTTATCCAATAACACTATCCAATATCCAAAGCAATAACAAAAAATTATCATGTACTTCTTCAATTGTGTACTTGATAAAATAAATATCAACAATAACAAAATCTCAAGTAAGGGCTCATATTGTGTTCCTGCATAAAAGAAACATGAAATTAACTTAAAAGGGTGTATTTCATCATAAGGGTGCTCATTTTATATATTAAATGTCTTAAGTCATCTAAAAGTTCTTTGCACAAGTTCTCATATCATCATTAAGGTCCTCATAACGAATTTCACCACTTTAGGACATAACTATCAAAAGTACTACCCTTAAAAGCATAAGATATAACCCTACTAAGTATGAGTAAGTTTCAAAATTGATTACGTTAAAAGTTAAGTCCATATATATCACCCATTCCCAAATCTGAAATTATAAATTTCTAAAAATGGGTTCCAAACCCTAAAATCCCATTTTTATACCTTAAGGGCCAATATTCATTTTCCACAATTTATTAGGCTCAACATTTATTTTTAATATATGATAATATTTAAATTCACCTAATTACAATCATAAATTAGGAATACATAATTTTTTAAGGGTTCCTAATTAATTTTAACACTATAATTTAATTGAGGTGAATTTTGAAAATATACATATAAAAGGAAAGGAGTAGAAAGTCACTTGCCTCAAAGTTAATCCTAAACTTTAATGTAGTGTTGGTGAAGAAAACCTTGAATAGCCTTTGAAAATAGCCTTGAGCCCCTCTTTTTGAAATGTTGGTTTGAAGAATAAAATGTAGGGCTCGATTTTGTAGTTTTGGTTTAGTTAAGTTGAAGGTTGAAATTTGAGGGTCTGATAATTTGGGTGGTTTTCGGGAAAAGAAAGGAAGGGAAATAATATGATGACTGCCAAATGTTTATTTTGTATCCTCTAAATATGGTCTTACCTCCCCTTCTTAATTTAAATCCCAACTGCCAAAATTTTCTCCCAGCACGACATCCCCAAAAGCCAAACTTTTCTTTAGAAAAATAATCTTCACCACCACAATTAAAAAAGAAAGGGAACCTCCAATTATTAAAACCGTACTCCTACCCGAATTAGTAGCTGACCTTTCTCTTAAAAACACATCTGCCAATTTAGATCTTTCATAATTCCTTAAGTCCAGTCATTAGATCCAAGCAGTTAGTACCTTTCTGCAACTATTTCATTATTGCCAAAATTTCCTCTGATGGAGTAGCCGTATGGTTAGTAGTGGAAAAATACCTATATTAGTCCAAATGTTTAAATATGGGGCACATATTTAAAAGCTATGAGTAAAATGTGGGGCCTATATTTTAAAGCTATTAATTAAATACGGAGCCCATTTACAAATTAAATGAGTTAAATAAAACGTCCATCTTTAAAAGTTATGAGTAAAATATGTTTGTTTACATTTACATGGAAATCTAATACCTACTTGGATAAAAAAATGGGTTGGCTCAATCCATATTGGGTCCTTCCATATTTAACCCAACCTATAATTTCACCAATACCACTTACAACCACAATCTTTTATTCGTTTTAAAACCTACAGTTATATGCCTCTTTAGAGATGCAATTGTTTGAGCCAATTAAACCCAATTATCCTATATTAATTCCTAGTCAGTGCCCAGATTTCGTAAAGAACCAAACCTTCATAAATAAATGAAAATTACCATCCAACCCTAAACGTTTATATTATTAACCCCTTTAACCCTAAAACATGTATTAATTAATACAAGGAGTACTAAAATTTCAAATAGGTTTCGTTTGACTTTATAATTTATCACATAAATTTATTTTACATATAAACATATAAAGAACTTTAATTTCTCAACTCAAAATTTGGGTGACTTCTTAATTAATTAAATTAAAAAAAAATTATTTCTTAAAATAACGGGGTTATTGTAATAACCCTCGCTTTTGGGAGCCCACTTTATAATTATTTTCTATGTTGTGTAGTTGCATATATAAATGTTGCATGTGGGTAAGTATTAATTTGATGAAATAAGTTAATATTTACAATTAAGTTGCATATTGCCATGTGTGTAAGTAGTTGTTACCATGTGGTGTTCTACTTTGTCATGAAAATTAATATGGCAATTTGAATTAATATGAAATCGGAACTTAATTTGTCTTATAAAATCTCCAAATGATAATTTGGAGGGTGTAGTTAGTTCTGGGAGGTGCGAGACAGTCGAAATGTGTGCCATATTGTATTTTGAGATTTTGGGCACTTTTGACTGGTTTTGGCATATTGCGTATTAGAACTTAACTATTGCGGTATTTTTACTTATTGGCTGGAGACTTTTAATCTTAAGCCACGTTTAGTTTCTCCCTTAGTCTTTCAATTCCTCTTATTTTCCCTAAGTGTTCTAGCCCTAGAGTGAGAGAGAGTGAGTGGAAGGTTGGAGAGAAAGAAGGAAATCTTGAAGATTTGTGGCTTGATCTTGCTTTCTTCCTCAACCAAGTTTGATATTGAAGCCCCAAGGCATGTTTTCTACTTGCTATTATATGGTTTAAGATGAATAATTAGTATGGTTAGATATGTATAGTTTTGATGTATTAATGTTGTGGTTTTTGGTTGGATTTATGGGTATCAACATCTTTGGTAGAGATAGATTGTTGATTGAGGTAGAAAAATGTTGTTGGGAGCATTTATGATCTTTGGGTATCATTAAATGTAATTGGATGACTTTGGGTTGGTTGTTGATTTTGGGGTTTAGAAAATATTAGGAAAATGGGGTCTAGGTCTGCAATGACCGGTCGACCGCGTATCTCAGACCGGTCGACCGGGCCTTCGGAGGAGGGCACACTGCTTTCTTTCAAAGGCATGAAATAAGGTCGCGGTCGACCGCGGTCTACCACAGGTCGACCGGTCCATCCGAAATGAACTTTCTGCTTTCTTTCAAAAGCTAAACTTTGAGACGCGGTCGACCGCTGTCTTGGGATCGGTCGACCGGTCCCCTGTTTTCTAAACCAATTTCCTACTTTTATCCTTTATTCTTTTTCTTCCTCTAGGAACTTAGGACTCTTCTTGAATGATGTAAACTTTGGCTTTTAGAGTCCTAGTTGAGTTGGTTGTCACCCTAGTGTTGAATGGTTTTTACTTGGGGTTTAGTCCGGGGAAAGGGTTGTCCTAGTGATGTTAAGGCATCACTTTTCCTTGTGCATCCAAATAATATGGATGGGAATGGTAGGCCCATACTTCGAGACTTTGGGGGCTTAATTGGAGTTATATAAAACCTCATGTTTGGGAAGTGAATATGATCCCTTGGAGATTTATTCGAGGCATAACCTAGGATGAGTAATGAACTATCCTATGATAACGGTTTCAAACAAATGAAGCATGTAAATGTAATGAAAATGAAAAGTATGGTTTTTATAGTAAATGCTAATTTACTTAAACACACCTCTCTAAATGCTATCATAAGGGAAGCTCGCGCATGAGGTGATGTTCCTTGACTAGTGAATGCAGGGAGACTATAGTCCTCGGCCATATGCGGGTTTATTATATGTGTTTTTCTGCGCTAGTGAAGTAATTCCGGGTGTGGTTATGACTTACTCGCAGGCATATGGCCACTTCCCGACGTGCGATAGGTACCCAGGCTGCCTTGTTTGATGGGCCCCTGGAAGATGATAGTCATTTAGGGGCGCACCCAATGGGGAAACTCGGAGGGGCGGTCTTAGGATCGTTATATGCATAAGAATATAGCTTTTCTAAATCTCAAGTGGGACTTGAGGGTTGTATAATTACACTATATGATATTATGACAATTACATTCTTGCTAAGGAATGGGAATTGAAATGAAATAAGAAGATAATGTTAGTATATTCCTGTTAAGGAACTGAAACTGGTTTAAAGTGGAATTTGGGGAATACAAGCTCTTAATTTAGTTTTTAATTTAATCTTGCATAATTTCATCTTCTTGCATAGTCTCATTTAATTATGTCATTTTCACTGTTTTCTTGATCCATGCTTATGTTGTTAGAGTGTTGATTTCTATACCCATGTTATGCTATTCCTATCTAGCATGCTTTTTGTTCATCTAGGAACTATATATAAATCGGGTTCTGACCGGTTCTATTTCCTCTATGTTGTACTTGTTATTGTATCCGCCCAGGTGCTCCTCCGCAAGGACGCCCGTGTTGATATTCCTAATCTTTTGCTTTTAAAGAGCTGTACGAAATTACGGTTATTACAGGATGTTTTGTTAGACGACGTCATTCTTTTGATATCTAGTCATGATCGGGTCTGTCACTCGGGCGAGTGGCCCAAATCTTGTAATTGTATAATGAGTGTATAACATAACATCTAACTGTTGGGATTACTTTTGTGTAGCTGTGAACCGACAGCATATTCGGTTCTTATCTTTGTATATTGTGGTTTTAGATGTATATTAATTATGTTTCTTTGAATTCCACTATTGTTCTAAAATGGGTTGTTGAAATTGTTTTTCTTAACTTAATTTTAAAGTGCATAAATTGTTTTGACAACCCGTTTTCTGAATTATTGGTTGGTTTTCTCGGTTACTCTTATAATATTTGTGGTGCTGAGAATGATTACCGTCCATGATTACCGTATATGTTGGAGTATCGGGCTGGCCACCCCTTATTTCGGAGTGCGGGTTGTCACAGATGGTATCAGAGCACTGGGTTCTAGAGTACTAGAATCTATGTGGACTTGTCACGATCTACCGTAGCATTCTTTGATATAGAGCCTAATAATAAGATTGCTTTGCTGCTTATAATTGCGATCTTCTGTGAAATAGATTGTTATGAATTGTATTCTAACACTATTGTCCCTTCATCGCAGATGCCACCTAAGAGAGGTCGCCCTACGAGACGCAATAGAGTTGTAGAAGATGATGTTGGTCCTCCACCGCCCCAAGGAACTTTTAATGCTGCGGACGTAGCCAATATTTTGGCTCATGCAGTTAATGCTGCCATGACCGCAGTAACTCAACAGATGCCAACAGCTCAACAACGGGCACAGGATGCTCAAGAACCTACGGGACCCTATCAGTGGGAAAGAGTAGGGGAGTCCTTTTTAAAGAGCCATCCCCCAGAGTTTGACGGAGGTTCTGACGTTGTTCGAGCAAATCGATGGAAGAAGGATATGCAACGCCATTTACGAATGGTGGACTGTAGTGAGGAGAAGAAGCAAATCCTTGCTACTTTCAAGTTGGTTGGGGCAACGTTACATTGGTGGGAGTCGATGACTACGCCAGAACAGAGGGATACTATGTCCATTACTGATTTCTGGGTCTTGTACGACCGGAAATATTTTCCTCCCGCGATTCAGAGGGAGATGAGGAGGAAACTTCAAGACCTAGTTCAGGGAGAACGATCGGTTGCCAAATATGAGGAGGAGTTTACCCGGCTAGCTAGTTTTGTGCCGGAAGAGGTAACCCCGGAGGAAAGGAAAGTCTCAAAAATCATGGGAGGTCTAAACTGGAGAATCCGGCAGCATTTGCTAGGTAATCCGGCTTTATAAACTTTTGGTGAAGTGATGAATGCTGCATTGCTTCATTTTCAGGAGCATCGGTTGTTTATTCAAAATAGCAAGAAAGCTTCAGGAGTTGGGCAGGTAGGGAAGCCCGGGGTGAATGGGAATGGAGGAGGAGCTTTTCCTTCGTCCCAACCAACGGGTAATAAGAAACGAGAAAGGGATCCCCAGCAAGGGTATGGGTCGAAAAGACAACGCTCTGGAGGGTTTAATGTTAGTGGAAATGCTAACAGGCAGGGTCAGGGTGTCGTACCACAGCAAGCGGGTCGAGGTGGACAGGGAGGTAGGGGCCAACCGGGCCAAGGTTTTGGGCAGTTCAGAAATAACAGAGGTCGAGGTCAGGAGAATATGGTGGGGAAATGTTTTCAATGTGGAGAAGCTGGTCACTTTAAAAGAGATTGTCCTCAGGTGATTGGGGGACAACCTCCACGTGTTCCTCAAAAGCCTTATGTGCAGTTCCCTCCACAAGCACCGAATCCAGTTGTCCCTCTGAAGCAGGGCCAACTACAGTATGGGAGAGTCTATCACATTCAGGATGCCATGCTTCCTCCTATTCAGCCAGCGCCGCCAGCTATAGAGGGTAAGTTCCTTATTCAGGGACACATGGGTCGCGTTCTGTTTGATACGGGTGCGATGCATTCTTTTATTTCCAGGAGTTTTGCTCAGTCCACAGAGTTGATAAAATCTGCGGAAAGTACCTTTTCTAGTGTGGAGTCCTCTATGGGTGACGGTTCCCTTATTTTCTTTATTTGTAAACGCATAGGGATCACTCTTGGTAATTTGTGTTTTGAGGCCGACTTACTCGTCCTAGACATGGTCGGGTATGATGTTATTTTGGGCATGGATTGGCTTGTTAAGTATCATGCTATAGTAAATTGCTACAGGAAAAGTATAGTCTTCGATGTTCCGGGACAAGATATGTTCCTGGTGGTTATGCCTCGTTTAGAGGGAGATTCTGGTACTTATTTATACTGTATTGCGGATGAGAATTCTCGGGATGTAGTTGTTCCCTTAGATTCTATTCTTGTTGTTCGAAACTTTGAGGACATTTTTCGGGAGATACCGGGTTTTCCTCCTAGTAGAGAGATTGAGTTTGTTATTGACTTAGTGCCGGGAACTCGACCGATTGCGCGGACTCCATATCGTATGGCTCCTGTGGAAATGAGGGAGCTAAGAGATCAGATTCAGCAGTTGTTGGAACAGGGGTTTATCAGGCATAGCACATCGTCGTGGGGTGCTCCTGTGTTATTTGTGAAGAAAAGAGATGGTTCTCTCCGGTTGTGTGTTGACTATAGAGAGTTGAACAAGGTCACCATCCGGAACAAATACCCTTTGCCTCGCATAGACGATTTGTTTGATCAGCTCAGAGGAGCGACCTACTTCTCTAAGATAGACTTGAGAATGGGGTATCACCAGTTGAGGATACGTGAGCAAGATGTATCCAAAACTGCTTTTCTGACGAGGTACGGGTCTTATGAGTTTTTGGTTATGCCTTTTGGGCTAACCAATGCCCCTGCAGTATTCATGGATCTTATGAATAGAGTATTTCGGGACTTCCTAGACCAGTTTGTCATTGTGTTTATTGATGATATTCTTGTGTATTCTCAAACGGAAGATGACCATGCTACTCATTTAGGGTTGGTCCTGCAAAGGTTGAGGGATCACCAATTGTACGCTAAGTTTGAGAAGTGTGGTTTTTGGTTGCGGGAAGTGCAATTTTTGGGTCACGTTGTGTCTTCGCAAGGTATATCGGTGGACCCAAGTAAAGTTGTTGCGGTGAGGGAGTGGGGTCAGCCCACAACGCCTACCGAGATACGCAGTTTTCTGGGTTTGGCGGGCTATTATCGCCGATTTATTAAGGGATTTTCTAAGATTGCTAGTCATTTGATAAATTTGACCCGGAAAGGGGTTAGATTTGTGTGGGATGACGCCTGTCAAGTTGCGTTCGATGAGCTTAAAGATAGATTGACTTCAGCTCCAGTCCTCGCTTTGCCCAAGCCAGGGTTGGAATATTTAGTCTTCACCGATGCATCTCTACAAGGTTTGGGAGGTGTGCTTCAGCAGGAGCGATAAGCTATTGCTTATGCTTCTATAAAACTCAAGCCTCATGAAAGAAATTATCCGGTGCATGACTTGGAATTAGCCGCCGTTGTCTTTTGCCTTAAATATTTGGAGGCACTATCTTCTCGGGGAGAAGTTTAGTCTTTTCACGTACCATAAGTCATTGCAATATTTATTTTCTCAGAAAGATCTGAATATGCGGCAGCGAAGATGGTTGGAGTTCATGAAATATTACCAATTTGATATTTATTATCATCCGGGCAAGGCGAATGTAGTGGCAGATGCCCTGAGTAGGAGACCCGAGGGAGAATTAGCTGATGTGTGGAAAGCTAAATGGAAGGAACTCAGTCATGAGGATGCGGTTGCTAGGGCGTTTATGTCCGTGATGACTGTTACTCCGACGATTGTGGCAAGGGTTGTGGAAGCCCAAGGCAGAGATAAAGAATGCCAAGACCACATTTGCCAGTTATTGACTGGGGGAGAGGAGTCCTACTCGGTAAGTTCTGAGGGTGAATTACGCTTTCATGGAAGGCTTATTGTTCCTGAGGATGGAGATTTGCGACGGGCTGTGATGGTGGAATCTCACGGCTCTAAATTTTCGGTACATCCGAGAAATGATAAAATGTATCAAGATATGCGCCGTCAATATTGGTGGCAGGTTATGAAATGAGATATTTCAGAGTTTGTATCTCGATGCACTACTTGTAAGTTAGTTAAAGTTGATCATCAGCTACCGGCAGGTCTGTTGCAACCGTTGGAAATTCCTGTTTGGAAATAGGAGAGCATTTCAATGGATTTTATAACCGGTTTACCAACGTCACAAAAGGGTCACGATTCAATTTGGGTTATCATGGATCGCTTGACAAAGTCGGCGCACTTCCTTCCCATCCGTACTGATTATAATACCGCTCGTTACGCTCGATTATTCATTGAAGAGATTGTTAGGTTGCATGGGGTGCCCTTGAATATTATTTTCGACAGGGATAAGATCTTTGTTTCCCACTTTTGGCAAAGTTTCCAAGAGGCCATGGGAACCGAATTGAAATTAAGTACTTCCTATCATCCTCAAATAGATGGCCAGACCGAAAGGGTTAACCAAATATTGGAGGATATGCTTCGTATGTGCATGCTTGATTTCAAGGGTAGTTGGGAGCAATATCTCCCTTTGGTTAAATTTGCTTATAATAACTCATACCAGTTCACTATTGGGATGGCGCCCTATGAAGACTTGTATGGTAGGCCTTGTAGATCCCCCACGTGTTGGTTAGAAGTGGGAGATAACAAGTTTCTTGGACCTAAAATGATGCGGGATACTTCTTCAAAGATCGAGCTTATTCGAGACCGTATTCGGATAGCCCAAGACAGACAAAAGAGCTATGCTGATGCGGGGAGAAGGCATGTGGAGTTAGAAGTTGGAGACCAAGTGTTGGTATGGGTGTCGCCTATGAAAGGCGTTAAGCATTTCGGAAAGAAAGGGAAGCTTGCACCACGTTTCGTTGGGCCTTTTCCCGTACTTGCTAAGGTAGGCCCCGTAGCGTATCAAATTGCCCTACCGGAACCGTTGCAACAGATTCATAATGTTTTCCACATATCCTCTTTGAAGAAGTATAAGAGGTGTGATGGTGCCCTTTGGCACATTCCTTTCGAGGATATAGAGTTACAACCCGATATTTCTTATGAAGAGCAACCCATGGCCATTTTGGAGCATGGGGAACGTAGGTTGAGATCTCGTGTGGTGCCCTTGGTTAGAGTACAATGGAGTCATCACAGTGTCGATGAATCTACTTGGGAGCGTGAGGATGATATGCGGGAAAAGTATCCACATCTCTTTATCCAAGGTACGCTTGAATTTTGGGGGCAAAATTCCCTCATAAGGGGGGGAGTATGTAACAACCCTCGCTTTTGGGAGCCCATTTTATATTTATTTTCTATGTTGTGTAGTTGCATATATAAATGCTGCATGTGGGTAAGTATTAATTTGATGAAATAAGTTAATATTTACAATTAAGTTGCCTATTGCCATGTGTGTAAGTAGTTGTTACCATGTGGTGTTCTACTTTGTCATGAAAATTAATATGGCAATTTGAATTGAAATGGAACCAGAACTTAATTTGGCTTATAAAATATCCAAATGATAATTTGGAGGGTGTAGTTAGTTCCGGGAGGTGCGAGACAGTCGAAATGTGTGCCATATTGTATTTTGAGATTTTGGGCACTTTCGATTGGTTTTGGCATATTGCGTATTAGAACTTAACAATTGTGGTATTTTTACTTATTGGCTGGAGACTTTTAATTTTAAGCCACGTTTAGTTTCTCCCTTAGACTTTCAATTCCTCTTATTTTCCCTAAGTGTTCTAGCCCTAGAGTGAGAGAGAGTGAGTGGAAGGTTGGAGAGAAAGAAGGAAATCTTGAAGATTTGTGGCTTGATCTTGCTTTCTTCCTCAACCAAGTCTGATATTGAAGCCCCAAGGCATGTTTTCTACTTGCTATTATATGGTTTAAGATGAATAATTAGTATGGTTAGATATGTATAGTTTTGATGTATTAATGTTGTGGTTTTTGGTTGGATTTATGGGTATCAACATCTTTGGAGAGATAGATAGTTGATTGAGGTAGAAAAATGTTGTTGGGAGCATTTATGATCTTTGGGTATCATTAAATGTAATTGGATGACTTTGGGTTGGTTGTTGATTTTGGGGTTTAGAAGATATTAGGAAAATGGGGTCTAGGTCTGCAATGACCGGTCGACCGCGTATCTCAGACCGGTCGATCGGGCCTTCGGAGGAGGGCACACTGCTTTCTTTCAAAGGCATGAAATAAGGTCGCGGTCGATCGCGGTTCTACCACAGGTCGACCGGTCCATCCGAAATGAACTTTCTGCTTTCTTTCAAAAGCTAAACTTTGAGACGCGTTCGACCGCTGTCTTGGGATCGGTCGACCGGTCCCCTGTTTTCTAAACCAATTTCCTACTTTTATCCTTTATTCTTTTGCTTCCTCTAGGAACTTAGGACTCTTCTTGAATGAAGTAAACTTTGGCTTTTAGAGTCCTAGTTGAGTTGGTTGTCACCCTAGTGTTGAATGGTTTTTACTTGGGGTTAAGTCCGGGGGAAGGGTTGTCCTAGTGATGTTAAGGCATCACTTTTCCTTGTGCATCCAAATAATATGGATGGGAATGGTAGACCCATACTTGGAGACTTTAGGGGCTTAATTGGAGTTATATAAAACCTCATGTTTGGGAAGTGAATATGATCCCTTGGAGATTTATTCGAGGCATAACCTAGGATGAGTAATGAACTATCCTATGATAACGGTTTCAAACAAATGAAACATGTAAATGTAATGAAAATGAAAAGTATGGTTTTTCTAGTAAATGCTAATTTACTTAAACACACCTCTCTAAATGCTATCATAAGGGAAGCTCGCGCATGAGGTGATGTTCCTTGACTAGTGAATGCAGGGAGACTATAGTCCTCGGCCATATGCGGGTTTATTATATGTATTTTTCTGCGCTAGTGAAGTAATTTCGGGTGTGGTTATGACTCACTCGCAGGCATATGGCCACTTCAAGACGTGCGATAGTTTCCCAGGTTGCCTTGTTTGATGGGCCCCTGGAAGATGATAGTCATTTAGGGGCGCGCCCAGTGGGGAAACTCGGAGGGGCGGTCTTAGGATCGTTATATGCATAATAATATAGCTTTTCTAAATCTCAAGTGGGATTTGAGGGTTGTATAATTCCACTATATGATATTATGACAATTACATTCTTGCTAAGGAATGGGAATTGAAATGAAATTAGAAGATAATGTTAGTATATTCCTGTTAAGGAACTGAAACTGGTTTAAAGTGGAATTTGATAATACAAGCTCTTAATTTAGTTTTTAATTTAATCTTGCATAATTTCATCTTCTTGCATAGTCTCATTTAATTATGTCATTTTCACTGTTTTCTTGATCCATGCTTAGGTTGTTAGAGTGTTGATTTCTATACCCATGTTATGCTATTCCTATCTAGCATGCTTTTTGTTCATCTGGTAACTATATATAAACCGGGTTCTGACCCGTTCTTTTTCCTCTATGTTGTACTTGTTATTGTATCCGCCCAGGTGCTCCTCCGCAAGGACGCCCGTGTTGATATTCGTACTCTTTTGCTTTTAAGGAGCTATATGAAATTGCGGTTATTACAGGATGTTTTGTTAGACGCCGTCATTCTTTTGATATCTAGTCATGATCGGGTCTGTCACTCGAGCGAGTGGCCAAAATCTTGTAATTGTATAATGAGTGTATAACATAACATCTAACTGTTGGGATTACTTTTGTGTAGCTGTGAACCGACAGCATATTCGGTTCTTATCTTTGTATATTGTGGTTTTAGATGTATATCAATTGTGTTTCTTTGAATTCCACTATTGTTCTAAAATGGGTTGTTTAAATTATTTTTCTTAACTTAATTTTAAAGTGCATAAATTGTTTTGACAACCCGTTTTCTGAATTATTGGGTGGTTTTCTCGGTTACTTTTACTATATTTGTGGTGTTGAGAATGATTACCGTCCATGATTACCGTATATGTCGGAGTATCGGGCTGGCCACCCCTTATTTCGGAGTGCGGGTTGTCACAGTTATTACATTCTTCCCCTCTAATAAAAAAAATTCGTCCTTAGAATTCTTAGAAAAAATAACATATACCTACCAAAAAGAAATGTAAATATTGTGGTCTCACCATATGCTCTCTCCCCCAAGTGGACTCATCCTCACCCTTGTGACCCCACTGAACGCGGACTAATGGTATATCCTTTGACTTGAAAATTTAGTCTGTGCAGTCTAAGATGCAGGTTGGATCCTCGGTATATGAAACATCGACATCTAACTTAAAAGCATTTTAATATATATGTCAGTATGCAGCATTACCCCATAAGAATCTACAAACTATCGTCACATGAAACATATTTTTTAACTGAGACAAATGTTTTGGCAGTGTAAACTGATAAGCGGGCAACCCTACACTATTCGTGATCATATACAACCCAGCATACCTCCGTACTAACTTGCCCTTCTTCTCAAAACGCATCATTCCCTCCATGGGTGACACATTGAGAAGTATCGAATATCTTATTTGGAACTCAACATCATTTTTGTCTAAATTGGCATAACTTTCTCTTACCTATTTTTGGTTGTCTTGATTTTCTCCTGAATCATCTTGATAATTTCTATCGTCTCCTGAATCAACTCGGCCCCTAATAAGCTACTATCCCTTGTGTCTAACCAACTCACTAGTGACCCACACGGTCACCCACGTAATGCCTCATTCGGTTCCATGTTAATTGATTTCTAATTACTATTGTTATAGGAAAACTCAACCAAAGGTAAGTTCGTATCCCAACTACCCTTGAAGTCCAACGCGCATGCCCGAAGCATATGTTCCAAAATTTAGTCCACCCGCCCCGTATGTCCATCTGTCTAACAATGGTAGGATATGCTCAAGTGCAACCTAGTCCCCATAACATCTTAAAAACTTCCCCAAGAGAGAGAAATAAAAGAAGTATCTCTACTTGAGATAATTGGCAAAGGTACCCCATTCAATCGAAAAATCTCAAGCACATAAAAACGTACATTTTGCTCTGTCATGAAGTTCATGCAAAGGGGAAATAAATATGCAACCTTCATCAAACGGCCCATTCTAACCCAAATAGAATCATTTTCCCATGTCATCAAAGGCAACCCGACTATAAAATCCATTGAAATGATATACCATTTCTATTCAATAATGGTTAAGGGTAAAATCTTCCCTGACAGTCGTTGATGGTCCTCTTTCACCATATGACAAGTAATATATTGGGACATAAGCGTAGCAATGTCGCTTTTCATCCCAGACCACCAACAATTTCTCCTCATATCTTAATACATCTTATCCCCGCCTAGATGCACCAAAAATTATAATCCATGGATCTCCTATAAGATGTGCATGCTTATTTCCGCATCTGAAGGCACATCTAAACTTCTCTTATACTGCAATTCACCATCTAAACCAACGGTGTAAAGAGGCTCACCGATGGACAAAAACTCAGCCACTATATCCTTCTAACACACAACATCAATCTGTGCTCTAATCACCTACATGAGAATATCAGGAGTCATGTTGAGCATCCCCATAAATGCATTGGAAAACTTCCCAATAGCATTAGCAGACCACACATAGGTTAACCAAAGAGACGATAAACTGCCACTAGGTCATTGACTCTGTAAGAGAAAAATTTATAATTTCACATTCTTTTTTTCATTTGGTTAATCCTGTTACACCCCACCAAACTTTCATGGAAGCTCTCAAGTCTTCAAAGAGAAGAAAAAGTAGTGATCTTTTGCTAGAATCGAAGATCGAGCATCACAATAGTACCCGAGAAGTTTTATGATATGGTTTTAGTAAACTGAAATTATTCAGGGGTCTTTTTAAAAGAGTTTTTTTAGAAAGAGTTTTTAAAATATTTTCAAAATTATTTTTAAAGAATTTTAAAATTTTCGCTTGTTTGGTAGAAGGACTTGACATGTCATTGGAATGAGATGTTGATCGTCGTTCAAATGAGTTTCCTTTGTTCGAATGAGTTCTAACGCTTCTCCTTTAGGCAAGTACTGGAATGTCGTTTGTTGTTTTATTAGAAGGGTCTTCGAATGAAATCAAGTACTTCGTCCGAACGAGATGGAAGTTCGTTCGAATGAATACGCGAGATTTTATTTTTTTATCTCAAATCAAATACAATCTTTATCCTTTCCTCCTGTAACCTCTTTCCCTATAAATAGAGATGCGGGGATGTATTTGTTAAAAAAACCTTTTAAGAGATATTATTTTGATCAAACTCTTCAAATTTTTCATTCAAAAACCTTGGATATTTTAGGATCACTTTGCCAAACCAAGAAGAACACAATTTGAGTTCTAAACCATTGTAAATATTTTTCTCTACCTCTGATTTGTGGAGTCGAGGCTCTATGGATGAAGAAGAAAGGAATTGCGAATTCCTTCGGTTGATCGATGGATATCGAGGCAAGATTTGTTTGTTGTGAGAGGGGATATACTATATCATTTTTTGTTGACGATTTGAAGATATCACTGCATTATACTTACTAGATCTCTAAGTAGTTTGTAAGTCATTATGTGTCTATATTATCTTAAACAATGCTGAAATATAGATTTTTTTCGAAAGGGATTTTTCATCTATTTTCTTCCCATTCTGTTTTGGTCAGGATATTTGGTTTGGACGTTGGCTTCATAATTTATCTCGTATGTTCACTTAAGTCTAATTAAGATAAAATTTGGTAGAAAGTGGACCTTTGTGTGTGTTATCTAATATATATAAGTAAATTCATATAACCCCATGATTTCAAATTGGTATCAGAGTCGGTTGCACTAATTTATTGTGTGATATTTATTTTGGGATTATATGGAAAACATATATAATGGGGTTCCTATTTTCTATGGGTCAAATTATGCATACTTTTTTTCTTTTACAATATTGGTTATTGCTCAAAGTTTTCACGACCTTTGTGGTGCATTTCTCAAATTTAATATGGGATAAAAAAATCAACTTTCTTGTAATGTTTATGCAGTGAAATATGTTATCTCATATTTATAATAAACCGAGAAACCTTTGGATATCCAATAAAAACTATCCTGAGAAAATGCCCTCGCCTACCTCTATTTTCTCCGTTTTAGATGCCTATTATTTCATTATTATTAGATATTTTATTATTTGTAGAAAGTACGTCTCAGTTTTATTTTATGTATCCATACTAATATAGGTGTATTAGTAATTATTTGTTTAACATAAATTTAATTTTCGTTTTTAAGTATCTTTTCATTATCATAGGTGTGTTACGTAAATATATGTTTGACTAAAGAAATTCAAGGATGAGAAGACATAAAAGGCTTGTGTATTTATTTTTCAAAAGTAAATTACTCAATTGGCCCCCAAACTATCATGATATTTTCAGCATGACACTTAACTATCAAATCTTTAAAATTAGCCCTTGAACAAACCAAACTGTTTTAACAATAACCTTCAATTTGATTGGACTATTAAATTGGATAAAATGAGTTATGTGCATTACAAGGAAAAAAAGTCAATACATTACTAAAAGTACAATGAAAAACATAACCCATTTATAGTGACTCACCATTTATTTTCCACTCGAAATAACCCCTTTAATTTTTTCTTTACCCATTTACCTCCGCTGAATCTTTTCTCCCTCTCGTTTTTTCTTGAAAAAAAAAAAAAAATATATATATATATATATATATATATATTGTAAAGTAACACATTGATTTGTTTAGAATAGTTGTAAGTATTATGTGAAAACAAAATTTTAATTATGATGACTATGTATTTGCGATAAAATAAATACCACAAATAATTAAGTTAGCTATATAATATAAATAAAATAACAGTAAAATATTGTTATTGAAAACAATGTGATTTTTGCCAAATTAACATTTTGATTTATTATAAAATGACATTGCAAATATTGTGTCAAAAGAATGCCTTGTAATTATAATATACATGTTATTACGTTGTTATAATATCGAAAAATCTTAAGTTACTTTACAATTACACAAAGGGTCTCTTTGAATGACATTAATTTGTTTTCTTTAAACATAAAATACTTATATTTGTTCATTTTTAGTTTGACTGTACCCGATTTTTCAGAATTTCTTAATATTCTATTATTTTGGTTACTTGAATATGAAATATCCCTTTAGAATTTGGGTTTCTTCATAAGGGTGAAGGTTTAATTTTTTGTATCATTTCAGTTGTAACTTTTTGTATAGTAACGAGGGTTGAGAATATTTTTAAGGATTTCAGAAAAAACTTTTTTGATATCAAGATCTAAATGGAAGGTTTTATTTATTTTATGAATAAAGATATGGGTACCAAGATCTCCCACAAAAACTTCCCTTAAAGTGGCATGGATTCCACTTATTCTCTCACTTGCCTATTAAAAATTGTTTGTGGCATGGATCCCGCCAGTGCACAAAAATTTATTGCTTTTGGGGGAGGTTTTGAAGGAATTATTTTGGACTCTTAGCAGCACTCTTATCTTATATGGTATATTCAAAAAATAATTATGTTGTTCTTTTATTTTTTGATATTAATTTTGTTGTTTTTTTAATTTGTCAATTAATTCTCATAGGTTTGAAAAATGGGTGATTGTTGATGTAAGTTCGCCGAAAAAATGAGGGGGGACATACCACCAAAATTGAAACGAATTGGGTCCCACAATTCCTTAGTTGTGTTGCGTCCATGATATTCTTCTATCAAATCATCATGCATGCAACTTAGTACGATAAAGCGGCATGACATGTGTTTCTTCACCCAAGCCTGGTAAGCCTCATGCTCACGCCGAATGGTACAGTGATAGCTTCAGAGGATCCAATCATCGTGTTAGTGAGGTGATCAATTCATTCAAGATGATTCAGGGCAATATGTATCTTGGTTTGACATATTTTATATTTGGGCCACACTAGATTTTCCACTTTAGTGATTGTAGCAACAACATTATTGTTTTTGGAAGCCATTTTATATTCTTAAAAAGTTTATGAAAAAAATTATCTTTAATTGTAACAACCCCCATTTTCTCACGTAAAGGCGGGCTAGGCATGATACACCGAAGATGGGGGCTTATCCATAATTTATACTATTCTCAGCACGACGAAATAGAAAATGTTTTTGTTCTTCATCAAAATTCACAAAAATTTAAAAACATTTGATTCAAAATTGAATAAATACATACATGAAAAAATGAATCACCATACAACGTCCATAATGTAAAGGTAAGTACAAACTGATATAAATAAACTCCCGGGCTTCTCTCACCTCTCATCTAGAACCAATCTTACTCGCATTCTCAAATAAATATCAATTATGAATTCTAATTTTTACTCCTACACGTAACTAAAAAGCTATCTAGCCATACATCGACTAAAATTAGGTGTTACATCAAACACTACATGTAACAACCCCTATTTTCTCACGTAAAGGCTGGCCATACACGATACGCCGGAGATAGGGCTTGCTTGTCAATTAATACCATTCTTAGCACCATAGTAAATATAAATAAATCGTTCTTACAAAACTTCGGCATTTATATATGAAGAACATTTACGCAATGATACAATAATCCACACCACCACCATAATAATAATAATAATAATAATAATAATAATAATAATAATAATAATAATAATAATAATAATAATAATAATAATAATAATAATAATAATAATAATAATAATAATAATAATAATAATAAATCCAGCTAACATAATAAATCCCAACTGAAGAGAAATAAAATAGTGTCGGGCTTTTGCCTTTACAAAAATTCCAAATAATAAATGACGGAATCTGAAAATCACCTATGATAGAAGGAGAATGAATCTGAATCTGAAGAGTAAATGAGATTGTGGGACTGCGACAACACAATCCAACTATCCCTGTATAGGAGCACCTGGGGGGGGGGGGATTTAAATTTGGGTCAGATCCCGAGGTGTGCAAGAATTAACTTGAATAAAATATGAATGTAATTATACAGTCGATGCATAATAAATATTCACCCTTTTCGGCACTCACATGCGTATGACACCTCGCCCCTCATCTAAACGGAATATCATTCGCATCCCAAACAATAAATTGGTGACATCATCTTAATTTTATAGGATATCTCTTCCCACTTGATTTAATTAAATGTAATCCCTACATTTTTAAAATTTCTCAACTTACATTAATTCTGGTGTCCCCCTTTATCAAGTATAAATAATAAACATCAATTATGCGTTCTAGGATTGAATATTAGTTAGTGTCGATATCCTTAAATAATTAAATTTATTTCCACAATATCCGGGTAATTAATAATATATGTCCTTCCATATATGTGACACAAAATGGCATCTACCATTGGTGTCATATTCGTGCTCTATCGGATAGTCCTAAAAAATCCTAGCATCCTAAGCGGACACCACAATATATATATATATATATATATATATATATATATATATAAGTTGGGGCAGTCCCTATGTCCCTACGCAAGATACATGTATATGGTCCATACACAACGGTGATACAGTAACTGTCAGCTCCACGCCTACCTCTAATGGGTGTAGCCTCTACGTAGTACCTATATGCATACACATCGTTAAGCCCACCTGTGCCGACGTGTGGTCACTAGCCCAAACACGCTAACCCCCGAGCCGATAGAAAAGTCCACTGGTATGTCCACACATAAATATAATATAATACACATTATTTATCATCTAATAAATTATTTAGCCATCTAGTTATAGGTAATTATCATTAATTTGAATATGGGTATAATTTTTGTTTCATAATTTAATTAACCTAACCATAGCATTTTTAAGTTCCAAATTAATTTCAAACATGCATAATGATACCAATTAATTAAACCTGAGAACCAGATTTGTATTTATCAAGAAGTTTATATACGTTTGAGTTCACTATTCATCATCAACAATCTCCACTATAGCTATACATTATCCCTAAATTCCTACTCAGTCGAACCGATCCGGTCCAGATGAATATGTTCGGTTCAACATTTACAGGAGATTTTTACTCTATCGGATCGGTTCATTTTATTTTCTATCGGTTCGATTCTGTCTTTATAGAAAGATCAATCTGCACTGGATCGGTTCTTTTTCCTCTCTATGGGTTCAGTTTGGTTTACGGGTTTCTAACCCCAAGTATTCATATTTAGAATTCCTAATTCCTGGAAATATTATCCACATGTAATCATTCCTCTACATGTGTATCATTATCGAATTCGATTTATCATTCCTCTACATGTGGGTATTCAATCATAAGAATCAAATCTAATAACCCTAATTTCCAGAAATCTAGGGGAATAAAATTCTGCATTGAGAAATAAATTATAGACATAAATTATGCAAGAAATTATTGCCTGCAATTTGTAGTGGAGAAACCCTTGAAAGTTACTGGTTTCCCTCTTGTTCTTCCTCTTTTCTCTTCTTGGGTGTTTCTTACTTCTCTCTCCCGTGGATACTATTTTAGGTTTGATTAATGTGATAATGGGGAAGTGATTTACCACCACTAAACCACTCATGAAGTGTTAAATCCCGAGTTGGGTTATGGGCCCAACTTTTGGACCCCCAAATGAGCCCGAATCCATTATCTAATTAACCCAAAACTTTCCCAACCCATATGTTATTGACCCAAGACTGTTTTTAAAGGTTTAAACCACTTAAGCGAGTTCATATAAGTCCTAAAACATGCTCCGAATTATTTATTCCAAAATAATTACTTTTTATTTGTGTCGCACATAGATTTTTGTGATTTCCTTTTATCATACGCAAATGACATATTAATGGAAAAAAATGAATAATAGACACAATCACACTAATTAACAAGTTTTCACTTAACATATTTGAATACAATATTTATTTATATTAAATTTTCAAAGTTAATTATTTATTCGAAAAAAATAATTTTTCACTAATTATTTAAGAGAAAAAAATGCGGAGTATTACACTACAGTCCCCGGATTAACTACATATTGTTGTATACTAAGTTCTATATAAATTCAGTGTATACTTATGTGTCATATAATATTCCTTATCCTTAGTCTATCTCGTCAGACTATTGAACTTTTAGTTCGCAACAATTACCGACGCCATCATTTAGACTATAGGTTTCATCCTTTTTAATTACCGTCTACATCATTAGATTGTCCCATTTATTTTTCTCATTAATAATTGTGTGCCGTATTAGTCCATTAGAATATCTTCATCACTGATTATCCATGTCACTATGATAATCCAATTTTATTATCATTAAGTAATGTCTACATATATAGACTATGAGAACGCATTCTCATACTAGGGACACCACAATATGTATATAAATAAATACATATGTCCACATATATATGTATGGAACACAAAGGCATCTATCTTCAGCGTCCTATTCGTGCTCTATCAGTAGTTCCCGGTGGAATCCTTCATCCTAAGCGGGTAATAATAAAACACAATCAAGTGGGACGGTACCTACGCAGTACACCAATTCACGACCAATACCCAGCGGTAACAATGAATCCCAGCATCAACACCTACCTCTCGTAAGTGGTGTTGCTACGTAGTACCTATAATATGACCTATCACTATCCCTACTCGCGCGTAACCCCAAACCGATAAGACGGTCCATGAACCCAGGTTTGTCCACACAAAAATATTGTAATACATATTATCATCTAATATGTATATGCAGTCACTCTATAACTACTTTACCCCGTAAGTCTCTATCCATATAATTATAGCCTTCTTTGCTTAATCATAATATTTTCATAAGTTATTACATAACCACTATTAACTTTCCATCCTATGACTATTTCCCAATTAAAGATTAAGTTCCATATGCTGCCTCTTAGACAGAATAATCATATTTATTTCATCGTTTATTTCTCCATAAATATCTAGGTATAGTTATCCCAAACTAACCTTCCCAAAACCATTATAAGTGTATTTATCCCTAACTAACCTTACTAACACAATTGTTGGTATAGTTATTCTCAAACTATCCTTACCAATCGTATTAATGATTTTAGCAAGTTGCCTTCTCGGCTTAGACTTTAATTATTTCAGATTATTAAGAATCATTCGCTTCCTTCTACCTTTTCGATAAGGTTTATATGTGCATATATAAGGAATCCTTTAATATGTATATGTAGTTTCACCCTATCTACTATCATGACCAATACTAACCATTTAAACTTAGCCCACTAATCTTAGGGTGCACTTCTACTTAGTGTCTTCATATGGTAATAATTTGAGGAAACTAACCATTAGTCAAATTCTCAAGCATTCGACTTATTTCTAATACGTATTTCTTTTATTCAAAGCTATCTTGAATTAATTATAATAGCCTCATAGTATCTTTTACTCTATTATAATCTATGTGCCCCTACCAAAATTTCCAAATAATCTTGGCATATCCCTGCCTTTTAATATATTTATTCCGTATAACATTATTCAAGAGTTCTTTATAAATCGGTTCCTTTATATAGTTACTTGTAATTTAAGTCATCATGCATGCACCACCATAACATCAACCCATCCCGGTTTAACGATGTATATGAGTTCATAACATTATCATTAATATTTTGGAATAAATCTTTATCCCTCACTTGGGCAAAAATGGTCTCGCACACCCTTTCGTAGAAAAATCATAACTAGTTAAAAAAAATTAGAAAAATACGCGGTCGCTGCCCATGCGATCGTAATGAAAAAATCTACGAGGAGGTCCACTGAATCGATTCGGTAGGGAAATCGAATCGATTTGGTTTTTCCAGTAAGCCGAGAACAGGTTTCTTCTAAGATGGAATTTTCCTCCTCAAAACCTCCTTCATTAGATATCATTATAATTGTTCAACAACTTAAATAATGGTATGAATGTCGTCTCTGAAACATCATAGGATCATTATACGTAAGATTAAACCTTAAATTCAACCCTAGATTTGTCATCAAATTATCAAGTTTATGTCAAGAACTTATGAACATTGAATTTTCTGATTTCATCTTATTGAACATTAATAATTTCCAGATTAGTTTAGAGGGTTCTACCACATGTTTTCTATAATGATTCTTCAATTTAAACTTCATGAATACAAATTTAATACAAGGGGTTACGGATCTAAACATGGATCATACAATTATCGTCAATTTCTGTTCTAATCAAAGGATCTATAAAGATGCAGTCTCAAAACATGATTCAATCTTAGTCTAAGAATGGAATCAACATTAATACAAGAATAGTTTAATTTAAATAAGCATGGAAAGAGAATACTTGCATGAAAATAGTAGAGGAGCCTCTCTTCCTCCTCCTATGGTGGTTCTTCCTCTTAGGTGGGTGTGTTTAGGGTTCTTGGATGTAACTCCCGAGTGGGTTAAGTCTTAATAAATAATATTAGTCTTTAATTCCCGAGTTGGGCCTTACGCCACAACTTTGGACTCCCAAATGATCCCAAAAACATTATTTAATTAGCCCTATAATTACCCAACTCCATCTCTCTCTCTCTCTCTCTCTCTCACACACACACACACACACACACACACACACACACACACATATATATATATATATATATATATATATATATATATATATATATATATATATATATCCCGGGACCATTCCTAAGGGTTTAAAATGCTCTAATAAGCCTGTAATGCCTCTCAAAGTGTGTCTCAAATATTTTTATCCAAAAATATATTTTAATTATGACGAAACATATGTAAATACCTTTTGTTCAAAATAAAAATCGCTTTTAGATTTATTCCAAATCATTAAATTTCAACTCTAAAACTTATAAATAACAAATGGTTCAATTATTCACAACTTCCATTAATTAATTTCATCGAATTAAATTAATTCCTACAAAATTTATTTTATTCCAAAAATACAAGGTATTACAATTTCGTATAGCGTTATTCAAAGATTCTACATGAGTCTTCTTCTTTATGTAGTTACTTGTATTTTAATCAATCACACATGAACTTCTATATTTTGAAACCATCCAAATTTAACGATGTACGTAAGTCAATTATAATACCCCTAATGTGTTTGAACAACGATTTCTCCTCACTCGGATCATTAACTGAAGCACAAATAATTAATAAGAACCCATCCACAAATTCTGAACATGTCCGAATTGATTTTCTCCTTGGCAAAATTGATTCGCCCAGTAGCTAAATAGATTTTCTTGGGAGGCTGAATCGATTCAGACTTGGGCAAAAACCCAAATTTGCTATGAAATCTTTGTACGATATTTTTATACACAAAACTTCTTACACCAAAGATCCTTACAATAAATCAATAACTTAAAACGAGATATGGATAAAGCCTCTAAAACATCATAAGGCCATTCTAAGCATGATTACACATCAATTTCCTTCCAAGCTTTCTATCAAATCATCAAGATCTTTCAAGAACCAATGAACATGAAATTTCTAGATTTCATCTTACCCTACAATAATGATTTCCAAATTTGTTTGAAGGGTTATACAATATATTTTTGTAACAACCCTCGATTCTGGGAGGCTCATTTTATACTAATTTTACCGCATAAGGTAATTATATAAAATGTGGGGACTGGAGTAGATATTAAATTAATAAATTTGAAGTTAATATTTACAATTTTGATGCATGTTTACTGTAGGTGAAAGTAAATATCATCGGGTTGCATGTTTGTAGTGTCAGGTATTTAAACTGACATTTTGATTTAAATGATATTGGAACTCGAAATAATTTATAAAATTTTCGGATGCCAGTTTAGAGGGTGTAGTTAGTCTCGGATGGTGCGAGACAGTCAAAATAAGTGTCATATTGTATTTTTGAGTTCCGGGCACTTTTGACTGGTTTTAGCTTATATGCGTATTTGGGAGTCATCTTAATGTGGTATTAACCATTTAAGTTGGGAGTTTTTAACCTAAGCCACAATTTAGTCTCCTAAAACCCCCTTATTTTTCCCCATTTTATGTCTTGAACATAGAGATAAAAGAGAGAAAGAAAGAAGAAGAGAAAAGTGGAGAAAGAAGAGAGAAAATGAAGATTGAAGATGGGAGATTGCTTCTACCACCATGAAATCTGAATTTACAACCATAAGGCAAATTTTCTTCTTGCTAATATGTGATATAAGTTGAATATTTTGTATGATAGTTGTATATTTGCATTTATGGATCACAAATGGAATTTATGGGATTTGAACCCTAATATTAGTTTTGATGAGAAATGGTGAGTATTAATGGTTATAAATCATGTAGGATAATCTTTGGGTAGATAAAAGTTGTTGGTTGTGTTCAAAATGAAAGAGATTTGAGATTTGGGTTTAGCTTTTGGAAGAAGGAAGAACCCTAGGTCTGCTATGACCGGTCGACCGCGGTCTCGGGACCGGTCGACCGGGCCTTCGTGGGAGGCTTACTGGTTTCCTACACAGTCATAAATTTTGAGCGCGGTCGACCACGATTCCTTTACCGGTCGACCGGCCCCTCTATTTTGAGCTTTCTGCTTTCTTTCGTAGGCAAAACCTTGAGACGCGGTCGACCGCGGTCTTGGGACCGGTCGATCGGTCCCTTGTTTTTCACCTTTAAAATCTTATTTTGTTTCCTAGATTTATTTTCTTCAATAGGGACTAGGATCCTTCTTGAATGAAGTAAATTTAGAGTTTTAGAGTCCTAGAGGAATTAGCTATCCACCCTACTTTAGAAATAGGATAGGTGGGAACTTTTCCGGGGTTATGTCGATTAATGTTAGGGCATTCTTTTCTTCTAGTTGACTAATATAAGACTAGGAGATGTAGTATTACGTTTGAGAGACCTTAGAAGCTCAATAGAGCTATGATCCGTCTTGATGGTCTATAATAACTTCACAAGTAAATCTTGGAAGAATAAATTGATATTTCATTTATTCATTGAGGTTGTTATACCGTTATGATATACGTATGGCTCCGGATAATAAGTTATATCATTTACAAATAAAGTAAATGGAAAAGGTTTCGGATATAAATGAAACATGTACGTGGAAATGGTATGGATTTTAGTAAATGATAATTTACTTAATCATGAACTCGGTAAATGATAATTTACTTGATTTTTGAAATGGTAAATAAAATGGTTGTTACACACCTCTCTAAATGACATCATAAGAGAAGTTCCCCCGCATTTGGTGATGCCCCCTGGCTAGTGAATGCAGGGTGGATATAGTCCATAGGCCATATGAGCGATTATGTTATATTTTCTGCGCTGGTGAGGAGATTCCGGGTGTGGTCCTGACTCTCCCGCAGGCATATGGCCGCTTCCCGACGTTTGCATTATGAGCCCAGGTTGTCTTGTATAGATAGGCCCTGGAAGATGATGGTCATTTAGGGGCGCGCCCAGTGGGGAAACTCGGAGGGGCGGTCTTAGAATCGTTATATGTATATATATATATATATATATATATATATATATATATATATATATATATATATATATATATATATATATATAACTATTCATAATCAAGTGGGACTTGATGTATGAGATATGCCATAAAGAGCATGATGTAGTGCCATAAAGAGCACAATGAAATGCCACAAAGAGCATTTGTTGATAATAATATTCCTGTTAAGGAATGGTAATGTCAGGATGGGCATGTAATTAAAATAAGCCACAAAGAGCTTAAAATTTAGATAAAAGCCATTAAGAGCTTATAGTTACAGATTTATTTTCCTGTTGAGGAATAAACTATGACGTGAATCGGGGTATATGATAGAAGTTTTATTTATGTTAATTTTTCCTTTCTCCTGCTTAGTTAAAATTAAACTCATGCTTTTCTTTATTGTCTTAACCTATGTTTTAGAATTGTGTAGATAGACTTTATTCTTCCTAGAATGATAATATTCATAACTGTCATACTCTTTATTCATCTGGTAATCATATAGAACCGGGCCCTGACCCGTTTACACTTCTTGTTGCATATGCATCTTGTCTCTGCTCAGGTACTCCTCCGCAGGGATGCCTGATTTGAATTCCTATTCCGATGTCCTCGGCGAGCCGTGATGCATTGCGGGTATTACGGGACACCATTGGTATAGACGTTTTCATTTTTGCATTCTAGTTAAGATCAAGTCCTTTATTCGGGTGAGGTGACCAAGCTTTTGTAAATGTCTAATGTAATGTAATAAGTAACTTAATGAACTTGTGTATTATTGGTGTATCAGTTGGTGACCGGTAACATATTCGGTCTTTTTATTGTATTCTTGTTGTATTATTTATATAAGTCTTGGGGTTTCCCTTATCTTTCAGGAATTGGGTTGTTTGTTTTCATTTATTTACTTTCAAATCAAAGTTTTTGGCAACCCGTTTTCTGAAATATTGGGTGGTTATCCTGGATACTCTATATTTTTATTGTGATGCTGAGAATGATTCCATCTATGATTCCGTTATATTGGAGTATTGGGCTGGCCACCCCTTATTTTGGTGCGCGGGTTGTCACAATTTTTTTACAATAAATATTCAATTTAAATCACACGTATACAGATTTAATATGATAGGTTATGGATCTAAGCACCGGTATTACAATTATCATCCATTCTTTCATTAATCAAAGGATATCTAGATATGTAATCCCAATACATGAGTATATATTAATCTGAGAATGGAATCAACATTAATACAAGATTAGCATAATTTGAATAACAATGGCAGGAGAATCCTTGCCTATAAGGGTGGAGAAACTCCTATTTTCTTCCTCCTATGGTGGTTCTTCTTCTACTTGGGTGGGCGTGCTTAGGCTTATTGGATATAACTCCTAAAGAGTGGGCTAACTCTAAATAAATATTATTTGTCTTCAAATTTCGAGTTGAGCCTTAGGCCACAAATTTGAACCCCTAAATGAACCCAAATACATATTTACTTAGCCCGATAATTACCCAACTCATATATATATATATATATCAACTAACATTGACTATTGGTATTTGAAGTACCATTTCATTAACTAATGTGACTCTTAGTAATATTTAATTATAAACCACATCAAGGAATTATTATAACTTAAATAATTCTTAATAAGGATGGCAAGCATCCATTCATAATTATAAATTATTTAATATATAATTAATTTTAAAATTAATGTAAATTCAAAATTAATTGATTAATTAAATATAAGTGTCCTACTTATGTGGCCCACATAAAAAAATTGACTTGACAAGGGATAATTTGGCTAAGTTATCAGGATTTTAAAATAACGATGGTGGGTTAGTTTACTAATTAATGTCTAATTACAATGGATGATAGAATTATACAAAAATAAGAAAATTTGGATTATCTCTCACTCTATATATAGTAGGTTATATTACATATAATTTGGATAATGACACACTATATTGAGCAAGAGATAGAAAATTCAGAAAATTTCAAATAATCATAATTTTTTGTCAAAGAAGAAAGATTTGTTGGAGCAAGGAATTAGAAGACGACATTCTACCTCATTGTAATTCATATTAATAGAGAAAAAGTGTGTTCTAGTTCCAGTAATGCCAAATTAGACCTATCCCTCTATGTGGGTGCAAAGTTAAAGATTATTAAAGAAAATGGATTAAATCTAATTAAGTTGTAAAATTTGTGGTTAAGTCAAATTGACCCTATCATTTTTCATGTTAAAATAACGCCACATTATAGTTAAGCAATGGAAATGTAACATAATTTTAGAAAAAATATTGGTAATGTGAAATCGACTATAACATTGAGGATTAATCACATAATAACCTCACAATTTGAAAATTGTCATCTTTTAATGTCAAATCTTGAGTTCAAAGGGTTTCACATATTTAAGGAGGCAAACAATTAAGAATTCCTTATTAAAATATATGGGTCCTGATAAATATACCAAAATAATATCTCCAAAACACCACATAAAAATTAAACCCAAATTATACTAACCACACCCAAAAGTGTTGTACCTTTTATTTTCTTTAAAATGTCTAATGTACCCCAAACTAAAGAAAACATTACACACAAACCAACACCACATAATCTAAAACACCACAATCAACAAAAATTAAATCGGTTGCTCTTCCCACCGAAAGCTTCAAACCCACAGTTAAACCTAGCCAAAATCTTCACCATTTCTTCCCAAATCTCCATTTTTTGTGTTTGGTGTGTTCTTGTGGTCCTTGTTGTGTTGTTTATATTCAGAAATCAAGGATTAAGGGGCTACATTGCAATGATTAGTGAAAAGAAAGTTGATGATCAAGCTTCCCAAACTCGGAATATCTAATGCTCGTTTGATGATCTTAACGAATTAAAACACCTCTACACATTTAAAATGATGAAAAGATAAAAAAATCGAGGTGACTGCACTTATGGCTGCCCATCGTCGTAAGTGACAATCACTTTCGGTTACAAGTTGTCATGGAATAATACATGGTGGTTTCACTTGGTCGCGGAATGATACATGGCGGTTTCACTTAGCCATGGTTTTATATCCATAGTTGTACTTAGCTGTGATAAGTACACCGTGATTTTATATCCACGGTTATAGTTTGCCGTGATATGTACCACAAGGGTTGGCTTAGTCGTGGTTTTATTACCACGATTATAGTTCGCCGTGGTTTTTTTATTAGATATAAAATTTCAATATAGATATAAATTTGAATATAGATATAAATTTGAATATATATATATATATATATATATATATATATATATATATATATATATATATATATATATATATATATAATTTCAATACGGATATAAAATTTCAATATAGATATAAAATTCACATAGAGACATAATTTAAATAAAGATATACAGTTTCAGTATACATATAATTCATGTAGCGGTTAACTGCTTTTATCGACTTTTGTTATTATATTGTCAATTCGTTTTGTACTGATTATTGTATTATCATTTCAGTTAGATGACTCAATACTAGATGATACATTTTGACAAGATATATATAGTCTCATTATACCAAGTGTATCTACTCAATGTGCTTCCACCGAGAAAGCGAATATGCATGAACCGGATATGAGTGAACAAGCAGGGGTATCAAGCTTTGCCCAAATGTTTACGTAATTTATTTCCATATTTCATATCGTCTATGGTAAAAAAACCATATCACATAGTTAAATTTCAACACTTTGAGGTATTTAATGTATGACATAATTTGATTATATGCATTGTTAGGATGCAAAAATAGAAGAAGGATTGGATATTAATGAGATTAATCAAGGCCATAAAGCCAAATTCACCACTGAGTAGGCTTGTTTAGTTTATTTATATTGTAATCAACATGATTTTACATTTATACTTAAAATCTCCATTTAAACTGTCCTTTCATTTAATAATGTTTGTCTTGTGTAGATTTTTTATGACCGGGATAAGATGTTTGATTGGTGTTAACAAGTTGGTCGTAAGCTTCATGCAGTCATGCTAATTCAAAAATACGATATGGCCAGTATAGTCCACAAGGGTAGGCTTGTACTTTGTTGTCAGCGAGGACGAGGTGTTGGACAAGAAGAGGAAGCATTCTTTCGGAATGCAAAAATGTGATTGCCCCTTTTGATTGAAAGGCATTTCGCATGATAATGGCCATTGGGGGGTTGAAGTTGTGGGGTACACAAGCACTAGGTGTCAAAATCACATATTAGGCACCCATATGCCGACCGACTCTCCCAAGAAGAGTGGAACATTGCTTTTGAGATGATAAACAACGGGGTGGGCCCTAAGGAAGTACTCCAAACATTAAAAAAGAGGTCGGAGTATAATTATTCATCCACACGAACAATATATAATTATAAAAGAAAAATGAAGAATGTTGAGATGCAAGGTCGAACCTCCATGCAATAGTTGTTGCATTTGCTCAGAGAAAAGAATTATGATAACTGGCATCGAAGGAATGAGACAACCGATGTGGTGGAGGGTTTATTTTTCAGACATCACACCTCTTGCTTATTAGTGACATGCTTCTCGAGTGTGCTTGTGATTGATTGCACTTATAAGACCAATCGGTATAATATGCTATTATTTGAGATGATTGGTGTCATTTCTATTGGGCAATAATTTTTCATTGCATTTTCATTTCTAAAGAATGAGAAGAAGGAGCATTTTAGATGGGCTCGATAACATTTGTGATCATTATACGAGCCAGAAGATTTGTCGCAAGTTGTTGTCTCTAATAAATGGCAATCTTGTCTAAATGTTTTGCCAAGCGTGTTTCCACTTGCCACTATTCTACTATGCTTATTCCATGTACAAAAGTGAATTGAAGGGGCATGTGTGAAACACAACATCAATGACTAGGACAAGAAGTTATTTATGCAAGGCTGGATTGGGGTGTTGGAGTTGAAGAATACTAATGACTTTGAGAGTGCATGGATGACTTTCTGCCAAAAATGACTAGAATACCCAAAGATGGTTCGTTACATACAGAAGAATTAGATTCCTTTGTGTTTTTCAGTTCGTGCAAGCATGGACTAACATCATACCCCACCGTGGCAAAAGAAAAACTAACAGAGCGGAGGGTGCCCATGTGCAACTAAAAAAACACTTAACAAATAGCACCAGTTCGTTTGCCAGGGTGTGAAAGGGTATCGATGCATTTCTTGTCTACTAAGTAAATCAAATTCAAGTTGAGTTTCAGAAATCACTCCAATCCACCAAGCATGGACACAATGACGCATTGCTGCGCGAGATCCGTGATAGGGCATTATACTATGAATTGGATCTATTTGTTGTTGAGATAGATTACATGCGATCAGTGTTGAGAACATCAGGCAGTAACACCCAATATACGGAGATACGATGCTCCTACATACTTTGCAGCATATATGGATTACCATGTGTCCATGACTTGGCTCAACGGGAGAATCCAGGCTAAGCAATTCCACTATGGAGACTAGGCGATCATTGGAGAAAACTTTCCATTATCTCGGACGTCCCTTGGTACCGTGACCTTGACTATACACCCGAGATGATATTATTTAAGAAGAAGTGGCCCGAGGTAGGTGAAGCCGTTAGAAAGATGATGCTAAGAAAGTTAATGGAGATTGTTGAACCCTCTATCACACCCTTGATGGAGCGAATACAAATTCGTCAAAAGGGTAGGCCACCTAAGGGGGGAGATTCTATCGGTATATTTACGAAAATAACCCATTCTGCATGGGAGCAAGATGTACCATCCACAGCGAAACTTAAAAAGGTTTTCACAAACAAGACTCCTTTAACAAGAATTAAACCGAAAACGTGGTCTTAGGAGAATAATATGTATATGAAGGACGTTCCTTAGTTCTTCCAATCATTTGTGGATGATATATTGTAAAACCCCGTATTTTTAAATAGATTTTATTTTAATTATGGGACTCGAATTAATTAATTTAAATGGAGAAAATTTATTTATAATTAATCCGTATTTAAATTAAATAATTACTAGTGTGACAAGAGTTAGTATTTATTGGTGATAATTTTTTTGAATATTACTTAGCAAATATTGTAATATATAATTTTGGAAATATATTAAAGTTGTGAGTGAAAAATACAAAAGTTATAATAATTAAGTCGGGATGTGCGTGTCAGTCGTGTCGGGACTAAATTAATGGAATAAAAAGTAAAATATTTATAAGTTGCTCATATGGTCATTTTGAGTGCACCATTGAGTTCGGAAGGGTCAAGATAGTCAGAAAAGTCTACCCAGGGGCTTAATTTGGGTTCTAGGGCAGTTTTAGGCTGAACCGACACCCCAGAAGGATATTTTGGTAAATTGTATTTTTGGGGTAAATTAAAGGAAGAAAATTAGAGATATAAAATATTCCATATGTGGGTTAGATTAGGTTATCTACCATGAGAAAAGAGTTAGAGACAGAGATAGACCCAAAAGAGAGAAAGAGGAAGAAAAATCTAAGGAAAAGTCACCATAAGTGCACCTCTTCCACCACCGTGACCACCATCGCGTAGATTGGAGAATGAGGGTCGCAACTATACCAACAACATCAAAGGATCAGACTATCTTTTGCAAGGCAAGTTTGTAAATCTTTCTCTTTCAGCATTAAATGTAGTAGTGTTACAGTAGGAGATGAAACCCCCTTAAATTGCATATGATTTGATGAAGAATTCATGATTAAACAATATATTAGGGTTAAATTGATATCAAGTTGATGGTTCATGTAATTTGAAGATTAACTACGAATTTATGTTGATATTTGTGGATTAAATCTGGGATTAAAAAGGGTAATTGGAAATCTTATGTACTAGGGGTTTTGAATCTGAAATTTGGGGATTTTTGGTTTGAGGATTAGTTGATCATGAATTGATGTGTTTAAGATGTTAGGAATCTTTCTTTTATGTGGGAAATTGAGTTAGAATTGAATGGAAGGAGTTTGGGACTAATTCATAGAGGTTTTAGGAATGTTCATGAAGGTAAAACATAGCAGGTGCAGGTGCAGGTTGGGGACAAAACTATTCAACGTCGTTCAAAAGAGATGGAATCTGGTTTGAACGAGAACCCCTATCGCGCAATATGTCATTCTAATGACGCGTTATCTCATTCAAATGAGATAGCTTTTGGTTCGAATGACATGTTCAATTTCTGGGAATTTTTGTTCTGTCTCAAATATGGGTAGCAGGTTTAATTGCAGTGGTTTTTATAAAAAAAAATTGGAATTCGAGCTAGAACATAATTAATAGGTAATAAAGTCTGTATCGTATTTTATGAATTTCAGAACGACGAGTTATATCTAAGTTACGAGCGAGAGAGTATTCGTAATCTAGTATGGGTAATGCAAGTAGTAATGAAAGATACTACGTTTAAGTTAAATATAAGGGTTGTGTGTATATCTAATGAACTTAATAGGTTGCGTGAATGCTTGTAATGATATGTATTCTGTGTATGACATACCTACCATACTTTCTATCACAGGAGGTTGGAAAAAGGGGACAGTCCTATCTTGAGGAGCCTCAGGGGGGATATTTGATTGATACCTCAAGGGCATGGAACCTAGGTACGAGCTATCTGAGAATGATAGTGTTGACGGCCATATAGGTACATAGGTATGTGCGTAGCCCATAGGCTTGGAACTGTATTCACCTCCAATATGTTTATATTGTAACTTATGGTTCGTGGGAGATTCCAAACCCATTGTTCTTATTTAGTGTGAGATGTACGGGTATTTGATAGCAGAGTATGAGGGCACAGTAGTTGAGTCTAGAGGTGCCTTTTAGTATATATAATATATAGTGATGTGTGTGTGTATATATATATATATATATATATATATATATATATATAGTGATACTTGTCATGTGAAAGTATGTGGATAATTTATATAATGGTGATAAACTCTGAATAACTTAAATAAGCGAGCACTTAATGTGATTTATAAATACTTCCCAAGTTGAGTTAACATTCGTGAAAACATTTAATAAGCGTCATAAAAAAAATGCTAGTTGGTATGGTTGTGATTAGAAGGAATGTTATAAATAATCTAGCTAGAGGATAGAATAATTAATGGGTTTAGAGATGCGTTGGGCGTGCACATTAATTGAGAGGTGAGAATCTCAAGTGAGTGTTCAAAAAGTAAACATGCATATATTATTTTTTTTACTGCAACATTTAAATACTTGCTAAAAATTTCAAATGTTTTACACTAGGGCTCTGACCCGTCTCTTGCAAATCTTTTCTCTTTTATCAAATAATTTTAGGTTCTTAGCCACAGGGACACCACGCATAGGAGTTTCATTCATTTGGCGTGCTATAGATGTTGTGGAAGTTACAGAACCTCGGTAGTAGACGCCTCCATATTTTCCATTCCTTCATTTTGATTTATTTACCTCTTTTAGGGCATGTTGCCCCTTTTCTATTAGACAATTAGAGATTTATGGATTAATTTTTTTATTCAGTTCAGTTGGTGGATTATTTTCGGTTGGATAATTGTACTTGATACTTAGACTGGATATGTATACTCTAGCAACTTTTATTATTTCAGTCATTTCCTCTCATACGCGTATGGTTTGGATGGTGAATGTGAATTATTCATTAATTTGATTTTACTCTAATTAAAAGATAAAATTTTAACATCAACATTTTTAAATATTAGGTGGTTAGTATTTTAATAAAAGATTTCGACAGTGATGCATATTCTGTACCAACCGGATATTCTTATTTAATTTAATAAATGACTGATCATCCAGTATTTAATTAGGCGGGGTGTCACATACATATGATGTAAAATCATATGGGAGCTGTGGATATAGGGCTATTTCCAAAGGTGCAGGTATTGGGAATGGGCTGTAACATTGTCATGCTATTCGTAGTGCTTTGTTGTCTGAACTAGTTAGGGACAAGCCATTTCGGGCTGCGGTGATAACCTCCTACAATATTGATGAGTATGAGAAAATATTAGACTATTTTAGACACTCATGAACAAGAGAGCGATGGTCTATAATGCCAACGTTTGTCTACCTTGCGGCAAATGCACTTAAGCTAATGGTTGTGTTGATATCCAAATTTCAATGCATAACTTTTGTTCCATTCTACGTTGGGCCAAAATCTAGGATGGAAGAAAATCGCATCATATATATCCTGAACTCGTTAAATATTCATTGCGTGAGTTTGAAATGCACACGATTTTTTCCTCTACCACCAATTGCCTCTAACTGGAGATCAAGGGCTAGTTAAGATGCCCTTCAATAGCGTAGTTTGTTTGAGTCTTGCTTTCAAACGTTTTATTATCTATGTCTCAAAGACATTGCGATGAGAGATGACCCGTGCTTGATATCGTCGGATGAGGACGAGGAATTGATGGTGATTTAAATTTAGTGGTGAAAGTATTTTGTAATTATCAGGATTGAAAATTTTGGTTATATGTAAATTGGTTATTGGAGAAAGTATAGGGATAATGATTGTAACTTTTTGTAATCATTGATTATATGTAAATGGATTATAACTTTTTGTATCTATTTGCAATCATTTATTATTTGTAAAGTCATGTGGCTCTTAACAATTATTGATTGTAACTTCTTTTTTTATCTTTTTGCAATCATTACTCTAATATAAATTGGTTATATGTGATAAATTGGAAATCTTGGGGTATTGTAAGCAACTTACGGTCCCTTGACACTGCATATTGTGTACATAAGGTGACACCCTATTTGCAGAGACTTGGCCCATTTTCACCCCAATTTACATGGTCTAATGCAACCGTGCCTTCTCTCAACCTACGGTGCATTATAGCCGTGAGTATATATTACACGGTTTGTTCTCACCATATCGTTTATGTGGAGACTTGGCCTATTTTCACCCTAATTTACACGGTCCAATGCATTCGTGCAATGTCTAGGTACAGTGAGTTATAGACGTAAGTGTGTATTACACGGTTTATTCTCGCCGTGTGGTTTATGCAGAGACTTAGGCCCATTTTCACCCCAATTTAAGCGATCCATTTCAACCATGAAATGTATACGTATGGGGAGTTATATCCCTATGTAAATAGTATACGATTTGGTCTCACCGTGTGGTTTATGCAGAGACCTAGGCTCTATTTTTCACCCCAACTGGCACGGTCTAATGCAACCGTGAACTATCTAGGTACCGTGAGTTAAAGACATATGTATATAGTATATGCTTTGTTCTCACCATGTGGTTTAATGCAGAGAGTTAGGCCTATTTTTCACACCAATTTACACAGTCTAATGTTACCACGAACTGTCTAGGTATAGTGAGTTATAGCCGTAGGTATGTAGTACATGATTTGTTCTCATCGTGTGGTTTATGCAGAGACTTAGGCCAATTTTTCACCCCAATTTACATGGTCTGATTAAACCGTGAAATGTCTGAGTACGGTGAGATGATGTCGTAAGTGTGTATTACACGATTTGTTATCACCGTGTGGTTTATGCCGAGACTTAGGCTATTTTTCACCCCAACTCACACAGTCCAATGAAACCGTGGTTATTTATAGGATGGTGACACCATACCGGGTGTATTAGTATCATGGTGATACCACACCGTAAGTTAGATACCTACGGTTATTTTCCATCGTATAGAAATAATGCACGGTTGGATCCCACCGTATTATTCTATGCATAACCAAGTATAAATTTATAATGTATTATAATGTAATTTAAAATTGTTAACATTCAAGCACAAAAAATGTGATAATTCAAGCACATAACATTCAAACACATAACACATAACGCAATTTTGTTAACATTCAAACACATAACACATAACGCAATTTTGTTAACATTCAAAATTGTTTTAAAGTCCTTAACATTGAAACACGTGATAATTCAAAATTTTTTCAAAGTTCTTAACATTCAAACACATAACACATAACACAATTGTTTCAAAGTTGTTCCAACATGTGATAATTCAAAATTGTGATACTTTACAACTTTTTTTTTAAAATACAGTTACATTCAAATTGCTCCAACAAATTTTGTCTATTTTCCCTTTAAACATTTCTTTGGGGGGAGGGGGGTTACTTGGGGGCTGGATCGTGTCGTGCCTTGGTCCGAGTTTCTTGACACACCGGTGCCTTTCCCTTTTCTGTATGTGCATGCATTTCCTTAGCCTCAAGAAGGGCGTTAAGTGCTGCACGTGATAGTTCAAGGACATCCGTAACCTCTTGGTCCAAGCCTCTATCAACAATTTCCTACATCAGATTAGTGGATACGTCTATCCCCTTAGCCTATATATAAATTATCATCAAATGTGTTAGATAGTTCTTGAACAAAGTAAATTAATTTAGGGATAAATTTCAATATATTTACCATTTTATCAGAGTGCTTTAGCTCCGCCTTGCGTATTCTATGCTCGGGATTTTGAATATATGGATGAGATATTTCTAGGTACCAAGACATGTACCCATCCACCCATTCCCAAGGCACGAACCTCACCACGATCGAGCGTCTGGAATCGGACAGAACATGGCCGACCTAGTTAAGTTGATTCCATTTCTCTATATCAAACTTTAATTTGTATCGAGCCTCGGTCTTCCCCCTCTCCTCTGACAAAGGGTGCATTCGCGGTTTATGTATTATTTGAGCACGTTCAGCCTAGCGCAGGACCGTCTCGGGCTAGAAGGGTCCCCCGATATTATAGCAAATAAGGAGGCCATTGTAGCATGAGACCTCCTGAGCTGGGTGGGCCTCACTTTTTTCGGAGTAGGGATCCCATACAACCTAAACATATTTCTAAATGTTAGTACGAACATAAATAAAGAAAATAAACACTGAATTTAAAAAAAATAATAGTTATATCTGAATCTTTTAAATCATCTAAGGTTTCCCTTACCTCCAATATCTATGCAAAAGGCATCCCCTGACACCGTTTTCACCCTCTATTTGCATAGATGCGACTCGCTATGCTGAAATTCGAGATTTCTAACCCCTGGACAAATTGAAGTGGTCGTATATCCATGACTACAGTCAAAACAAAATAAAATTTCAATATAGACATATTAATTAGGAATTATTATATTACAAAATAAAGTTAAAAGCATGTGTTAAATTTAAAATGGGTACCACGATAAGGGGAAGATATCCATCCACCTGTCGAATATTGACCCGAGAGGCAATCCCCAACTGTCAATATAAATGGGCCAATACACCTATCCCCTATTCATTGTCTTTGCATTTGCAGACCTTTCGCAAATACTACAAGTAGTACATTGGTACTCGGTTGCCCGATTTGTTTGGGAAGAACAAGCAACCGACTAAAAAAAGCAAGTACCCCCTAGAAGCATGCTCAATCCTCGTCTTTGTATCACCTCCCCCAACTTGTTAAACCTCCCCTTAAACAAATTCATTATCCAGTCAAAAAGGGAAACATATACAGACTTGCACTCCTCCTTGGAATCCTCCTTGGTACAATCCAAATATTTAGTAAGCCATTAGATTTGGGTCATCTTCTCCTCGGCTTTTTTCAAAACAGTACCGTACTCCTGTTAACCCACTACCGAGATTTAGAGGAGATGGTATGCATCATTTAGGTTGATGGTCATCTCACCGAATGACATATGAAATGAATTTGTCTCCGACTGCCACCATTCGATGAATGCCAATACCGATACATAGTCAATGTACCGATAGGAGTGTTTAATCAGATTGTATAAATCCGAGTTCCTCACCGTATCTATAACTCACTCATCCTATGTGGATATGTCCCACTCAATAAATTTCTTGTAGTGGTACACACACTTCATTATTCCCTTCACCTCATCTTTATTTCAAATAGAATAACAGATATGGTTATGATAATTTTTCAAGAGTTCGGGGTTATATGTCATGCCCCCCTCAAATGGTTAGGAATCAGTGCGGCTTATTTTTGTACGGTCTTTCTTCTCAAGCACTTTCAATGTGGGAGGTTGGATTTTATCTTCCGAGGAAGAAGACTCGTCCTCTCTCTCTCATTCGTCCTCTTCTTCCTCTCCTCCTCTTTCCCCTATCACTTGGGCAACTACGTAGTAGCACCCGCCTCAACATTAAGTAAACTTCCTATCACTTGGGCAACTACTTTATCTAACGAACTCTTAAGATAATATCCTCTTCTTGAATTAGTGGCCTCACTGGCATTACTACGACTAGAGGAAGATACGAGTCATCGTACTCCTTTAGCAACCTCCAACCTCCTCTTCCGCTCGGATGAGGTATGAGGATTTTTACTTTTCACCATTTATATGACCTACATAAGAAATTAACAAATTATATTAGAAAATGATCATTGGTACCAACGAAGAAACAATAATTGGTGAAAGGAATACATGCATACAATAGAAATATAATTACTAAAACCCCTGAAGACATGTAATTACTAAAACATAATTAGTGAAACTTATTTATTAGAAACAATAATTACAAAAAGTACATGAATATATGAAATAGGAAATAAATTGGTACTTTAATAGATTACAAATAAAATTAGAAACAATAATTAGTAAAACATATTTATTAGAAATAATAATTACTACGATCTATTGTGACAAGAATCATTACCCATTCAACATCTGCTTTTTAATTGCTATTACTTTAACATAATTAGTAAAACCTATTTATTAGAAACAATAATTACTAAAAATACATGAATATATGAAATAGGAAATACGTTGGTACTTACGACAAGAATTGGACGTGAAAGACAATTACACCATTAGGTATGGCTGTGAAAAGGAAACAACGGCTATCTTTGGCCGTGAAAATAGACACACGGTTGTCTTTGGCCTTGAATATAGACACACAGTTGAGTTTGGCCATGAAACCTACAACCATTGTTTGAACTGAGTGTATATGGTGAATAACGATTGGATATGACCGTATATTGTTGTCACCTTCGGTGACAGGAAACTATAGGTGCAGACCAGTTTTTTTTCTTTTTTTCCCAATCGTTAAACCTTAGGTTTTTCAAACTGTGTTAAGCCCTAGGTTTGTTCGCGCAAATGGAATATATTTGCAGATAGATTAATTAGGGTTACATTTTAATGAGTTTTTAATGGATTTCTTATATGTAGTTTGCATGATAGGGTTTAATACACAAAATGAGAGCATGACAGTAATGGGAGTAAGGTTTAATAGTATAACATACTAGAAATGAAGGTTGAGGGAAATTACTAGGGTTTGAGAGAAACATTGAGGTAAGTTGGAATGTTGAAAGGTTTGGGAAAGAAGTTAGAGAGAGAGAGAGGGAAAGGTAAAAAGTGAGGTTTAACTTTTTTTTGTTTTGTTTTTATATGGGTGAAAGTTAATGTGGTGTTGTGTGTTTTTGATGTTTTGGACAAATATTGGTTACTTATGTGGTGTTTTGGACAAAAGAGTGTTTTGGAGATATTTTTTGGGTGTATTTATCATGACCCAAAATATATTCACATGCATTAAAGTAAGTGCACATGTCAATCTCGGAGGACATTTTAGATTTAGGTGAACTTTAGCCTTGGCCAATTAATTATGACATAATTTATTTTGGGTATTAATGTTTAATACAGTAATATTTTGTATATTAATTTTGTTGGAATCACTTAATGATTTGATTGTTAATTTACAATATTTCTAGCGTGGAAGTTTCAATATACCTTACATTATTTAAGTCACGTGGAATTTGACCCCATTAGATACATTTTTCATAAAGTTTTAAAATGTAATGTAAAAAAGCATTGTAATTTCCAAAAACAAAAAAATAATATGATTTTAACATTTCAATTTTGATTAGTTTTTTTATAAAAAAAAGGGATGCTAACCAAAATCATAATAGGCAAAGCCTAATATTATAACGCATTGATTATCTAAAAATTCTTTATTTCGATACATTTTACGTTTTCATACTTTTTATGATAACTATCCAACTAGTTCAAGTCTCCCATTAATTAAAAAGAACAAAAAATAAAAGTTAGGTATTTTACCATGACAAATCATTTATCTTAAAATACTAACATTAAAACTTTTCATAACTATTGTTGATGTAAAAAATTAGATTTGATCTAATTAATTAATCACAGATAAATATGAGTAAACAAATAAGACAAGAGATTTTTAAAGTGGTTCAGCCTTAAAGAAATGGCCTACGTCCCCTGTTTTTTATTACTAGGTGTCTTGCCTTGGTTTCGATAATGATTACTTGGTTTTATAACCTTTGGGTTGTCAATGTGAATACATAGTGTGCCTTTATCGAATAGGCATATACATCTGTACATGGTGAGGAATGAATGTAATACAATAAATATTAAATCTGTCTAGTCATTTGGTCTTCGCAATAAGTTGCTCGGTATGCTGAGTAACTTAGTACAATAAGTAGCTCGGTAGGCTGAGTAGCTCGGTACATTGAGTAGCTCGGTACTTGAACTTGTGCCAAATTGGATGAGACATGTCTCCATATAATTGGTCCACGTTAGCCGACTAATATTTGTATCAACAGAAGCCCCCAATATTTCAAAATTGAAATTGGATGTGAGAGTGTGGAACATTTTACCCAAAACGTCGCTCGGGCATGTTTTTCACGTCTTGATTAATTACAGGCCTTCAACACTTGTAAAATTTTTCCATTCTGCGTAAGAGTTTTGAGCGCAAAATGGTAAATTTGTAAATATTTTGAGTTTTTAGCGAGTATTTGGGTACTTGCGTCTTTTTCCTTTGATTAGACTTCGAGAATTCAACCGTTGTCACTTGTGATCATTACTTTTCTCATTTTTCGAGGCGGCTTATATAAAGGCGGTCGAATCCGATTCTCTTCTACCTTTTGCCATATTGTTTCCAAAGTCTTTGTTTTCTCTTTTTTCTTCTTACGAACATTCTTTCTGTCATTCGCCTCAGCTGATTCCTTAATCTTATGTAAGAATTTCTTCCTTTCTTCTTCTTTCTTTTCTTTAGTCATCATGGTTTACCTTATCGAATCATTAGATAATTTTAGAGCCGATTTTCAGATTCCTTCTTGGGTTGATTTGGAAGAACCTGCTTGTCCTTCTGATTTATTTTCTTTAGCTGAGGGACATTGGTTTCCCTATATTTTTATAGCAGAATGCGATTTTTCTTTCCCGCCAAACCCCCTGTGTTTGGAATTTTGCCAATATTTTGATATCGTACCTGTAAAAGTAGTTCCAAATACATGGAGGGTAGTTAATGGCGTATATATGTTGAATCAAATTCATGGAACTCATCTTGGGATTCCTGAAATTATGTTTTATTATAAATGGGTCACCAGCGACACCACCTTTTATTTAAAAACTAGGTTTTCTAACAGAGCCTTAGTAGTCAATCTCCCAGATTCTAATAGGGATTATTTTGAACATGGGGTTATGATGAAAAATTGGCAACACCCCCATTAAATGGGAATGACGTGTACCAAGGTCCCAGATGTCCACCTTATGGCAATGGGATAGGTTATTCCTTATTTTTTAAACTAGCTCTATTTTTTGTTTGACAAAATGTTTCACTGACTTTTGTTTTCATCAATTTTAATTTGCAGTTGATAGTAAAAGAAAACCCCCAAAAGAGAGTGATATTAATATAAAAGATTTGAAGTTTATTTGGGGCTTGCATCAATCAGTTACAGGGGAGCATGTGATATTTGCTTCTGATTTATTGAAATATAAGAACACCACTTCCTCTTTTATTGCTAGTCCTACTGCTCCTCATTTAGTGATTGATCTTGAGCAGGCTTCAGCATCTTCTTCAGATGTTGAAGAATCTTCCTCTGATTTGTCTACCTCCATTACTGATCTTATGACGAAGAAGAGGAGAATGCCTGATCTTTTTGCCAAGATTGTCCCTGGTGTTGATGGGGCAAAAAAAAACAAAGAAGATGTCCCAGCTTAAGGGATTAAGAAAAAGGATGTTACTCCATCTGGGGGAGAAAATGCACCTATTAAGGAGGTCATCAAGAAGCCCCCTGCTATTCAGAAAGAGGCAGAACCTTTGATTAAATAGGCTGCACCTTTGAAAAGATTGAGAAGGGGTCTTACTAAAACAGACCATTGATGTTGTTGCTCAACCTGTTGGGGTTGTATTACATTCCTTGAGTACTGGTCCTCCAGTATTCATTACTCCTAGTTTGGATAGGAAGTTGATCTGGTCTGGAACTCTTCCTGATCACAGAGCTGCTGAGACCTCTACCCCTAGTAGAAATGTCACTGGTTTGGCAGCCCAACACCTTGCATCAGTAAGTGTATTTATTTTACCTTGATTTTTCAACTTTGCTTTCAATTTTCATATTTTAACTCGAGTTTCTCTTCATCTTGTAATTTTTGGTGTACTTCAATAATATCTTGGAGAAGGATGAAGCTATCAAAGCTATGTCCTCTTCCAGTGAAGTAGAAGAATCCCTTGCTGGGTTATAAAAATCTTTGAAGGAATCTCGATAGAAATATGAAGATGATAAAACATCTTGGGAGAATAAAATCAAGGCTGCTGAGACAGCTCAGTAAAAGGTTGTGGATGCTGCAAAGAAGACAGAGGAGAAACTGAAGGAAGCTGAGGCCAATCTTGGAGAGGATGAACGACGTAAGAAAGATCTTGAACAGAAGGTAAAATCTCTTGAAGATCAACTTAGGGAGAATACTTCTTCGGAGAGGACGAAGAGGAGGTCTGCTGTAAAGAAGTCTTATAGCTTTCGCTGGGACAAAGGATGGAATAAATCTCTAACTACTGCCTCTGCTCAAATGGAGTATGCAAGTTTGAAATTCTTCACAGATGGATGGGTTGCAGCGTTGAAAGAATTGAACGCTGCTGAAGACTTTGAATTATTTCAAAAACATGTCCACGTCCCTCCTACTTCCATTGGAGAAGAAGAAGATGATGACGCTGGATTTGATGAATCTTCTTTGATAATGGTAGAAGAAACACCTGCTGCCACTATCCCTCAATCTTTCGAGAAAGCCCAGCATACAATGACTTCCTCTGAACAACATCAACTGCCCTCCGAGCAACTTCAACAACCAATTCCTTCTTCAAAATTAGGTGAGGATGTAGTGGGGGATAAGGAGAAGGTGTAACATTATTCGTAAATTTTTTTCTTTCCTCTATTTTTCCTTTTCTTTGTACCCTTGGTTGTACTCTCATCTATTATGATTAATAAAATTGACTTGTTACTTACCTGAATTTCTCCTCTACTGTTCAATATAGTTGTGATGTTGTTGATCTGTTTTTACTTTTCCTTATTAGTTTTTTGCCAAGATGGAACTATTATCAGCTTATGATACAGAGTTGATGAATAAATGTATAGATTACTTCAAAGTTGGTCGTGCAGATTTTATTGAAGCAGAAATAATTGATATATTTGGCCCCGATGCCTCTAAACGAGCAATTAAGGCTTCCCAGTATCCGAAATACTTACTTAATCGTGTAGTAGCGAATAACGTAGCTTAATATGAGATGATTGAAGATCTCCAAGGAATGTCTGAGGAACTTCAACTTCAACACAAGGAAGCCACTGCTCTTCTTCATAAAGGTTATGAGAGGAAGTACCAACAGTTAAGTGCTGATCGAGGTTATGATAAGTTTATTTTTGCCCATAATAAGAGAGAGAGTGTGCTGAAACTTGAGATTGAGAAGCATAGAAATATTGCCAAATTACTGGAGGAGGAAAATAACGCTTTGAGAGAAGAATTGAGACAACTAAAATCTACTTCTTCCTCTGGAGATATAGTCCTGGTGAATGATGAAGGTATTTCCTTTTTGGAGACTGAAAATGCTTCATTAAGAGAGGAGTTGGAAAGTTTGAAAAGAGTTAGATCTGCATCCACTTCCCTGGGTAGAACAAGAGCTAGTCGGAGTAGCATTAAAGAGACTAGAACTCATCAAGTCTTAGAAAATCAGGTTGCTCAACTGAAAGCAAAAAATCTGGCTCTGGCAGAGATGTCCCAAAAGATTCAAACTCTTACAGAGCAATTATTCAATCAGAGTTATGAGTTGCAGAATAAAGAAAGTGTGCTGAAAAGACTTCATCTACATACTGAACGATTTACTTATCAGTTTCACAAGCAGCCTAGAGAGTTCTGGATGGAAGGATATAATGAAGCTTTATATCATCTTGATGCCAGATTTAAATAATCAAACAATGGATGGTATAAACAGGGATGGCTGAATGCTTTAACTGTAATGAAAGTTGAGCAAGGAACTAAACTATAGGATTGGTACGATCCTGGACTACTTGATCTGCCAGTACTACCGTTCCAGTTAGATGTTAATTGGATTCCAGTTAGCTCAATTCCTCACTGTTTGATTTCTAAGTACCTAGGTGATTATGGCCTTCATGAAGACTTTGATATATCCCGACCTCCTCCTTTACTAAACCGACCAAGTTTAAGTAACACCAGAATACTACAAAACTTGAATTTTATCAATTCTTCTTATGCTTTAGATGACCCTCCAGCTGGAATGGATCCTATATCAAAATCTGAAGGAAAGAAACCAATAGAATAGGGTACTTGTATTTTGTTAGTAATTGTGTAAATGAAGAAAAATCATCTTCTTGTTATTTTATTTCCTTGGAAATAAAATAATTGCATTGTTGATGTAAAAAATTAGATTGCTTCTAATTATTTAATCACAGATAAATATAAATGAGACAAAGAATTTTAAAGTGGTTCAGTCTTATAGGAACGACCTACGTCCACTGTTTTATTATTGCCAAGTGTTTTGGAGTTCTCGATATGTAATTCTATCAAGAAAATCCGGTCTCTAGAATGAGGGTGATATAATGTATTTATAGCCCTTATGCTGTACATGTGAAAGGGTGAACAATTAATGCCCTTTAAGAGTGTACGTCTGTATGATAAGCATTTAATGAATAGTTGAACTATTGATTATCTAGCAATCAATGTTGTGGTCGAGATGCAGCTTTGGCAATCAATGCTGTGGTTGAGATGCAGCTCGGACCGCCTTAGTTGCTCGTCGTTCAGGAGTTCCTCGGAGTGTTGGAGTTCCTCGTAGTGTTGGAGTTCCTCGGAGTGAGTATGACTTGGTCGGGGAAATAGACTTCCTCGCTGTTATTGTGCCATGTAGATCGACACGTGTCTTCTTATGATTCGTCTATATCAGCATATTAATTTTGGTATCAACAGAAGCCCCCAATATTTCATATTTCGAAATTTGAGGAGTATGGAATATTCTTTCTCGGTATATGGAAATATTAAATGACCTTTCTGGTTTTTAGGAGCATTTTCTCCGTGTTCGAATGTCTTCCAAATTTGCAGAATCCGCCTTTTTGAATTTTTGTAAGCGCTTCGATCTTCGTGCACTTTTTATCCTTTTAGCCGCCGGTAGCGTAATAGTTTCTTTTTGTAATCATTTCTTTCGCTGTTTCCCGAGGCAAAGTATTTAAGCTTCATAGGCAATCCCATCATCTTTTACCTTTTCTAATTTCTGCTTTCGAGTTTTCCATAGTCTTTCTCTCTCTTGTGCGTTCATCCCTTGTCAACAGATCTCCTTTTTCCTGTAAGATCTTCTTACTTCTTCTTCATTTCTTTTATTCACCATGGTTTATGTTATTGAATCTCTTGAGAAATTTCGTTCTGATTTTTCTATTCCATCTTGGGTAACTCTGGGGAATCTTTCTGAGCCTTTAGATTATTTTCATTTGGCTGAAGGACACTAGTTCCCCAGCCTCTTTATTGCTGAATGTGGATTTTCTTTTCCACCAAACCTTTTATGCTTAGAGTTCTGTCAGTATTTCGATGTTGTCCCTGTAAAAATAGCCCCCAACACATGGAGAATAGTTAATGGGGTGTATAGGTTAAATCAAACTCATGGAACCCGCATAGGGATTCCTGAGATTATGTATTGTTATAGATGGGTTGTTCTAGACAATGTTTTTCATTTAAAAACTAGATTTTTGAATAGGTCCTTAGTAGTCAACCTCCCTGATGCAAATAGGGATTATTTTGAACATGGGGTAGTTATCAAAAATTGGCAACATGCCCTTTGATTGGAGATGAAGTATATCAAGGTCCCAGATGCCCTCCATATGGCAATGGGATAGGTTATTTTCATTTTATTTTATTTCTGAATTTATGATTTCATTATGTTTGATAAAATGTATTACTGATATTTCACTATGTATTTGTTTGCAATTGACAGTAAGAGAAAAACTCCAAAGGAAGCTGAAGTTAATATCAAGCATTTGAAACTTATCTGGAGTTTGCATCAGAAAGTTGCAGACGAGCATATCAGATCTGCTTCATACTTGTTGTAGTACAGGAGCTATACATCATCCTTTATTGCTCGTCCTGTGGTCATCACTAGTGATCCAGTGTCAATTCCTGAGGATTCTTCTCCAGAATCTCACATTCCTCTAAGCCAGAAAATGGGTAAAATAAGAGTTCCTGCTCTCTTTGAGGAGACCACCTCTGCTGTAGATGGGAAAAGAAACAAAACTGATGTCCCAAAGGGGATAAAGAAAATAGATGTTGCCCCTTCTGTTGCTTCTCAGAAGGCTGCCGAGAAGCCCCAGTGGCTCCGAGCAAGAAAAATGCTCCTGTAGAAGTGGTCACCATCTCCCCAATCAAAAGCTCTTCTTTGGTTAAAACTGTTGAAATGCCACCGAGGAGGTTGAAGAAATCCTCCACGATCAATTTGGCTGAAAACATTCCCCAGCTCCAAGTTAGTGGAGCTGGTGTTCCTACTATAATTCCCCCGAGCTCTGCAATGAGCTCGGTAAAGACTTGGACTATTCCTGAAGTCCAAGGAATCGAGGAGAGTATGTCTAGGGATATGCTTACATCCCTGGCTACTCGTCACATTGCTTCAGTAAGTTTCTCATATTCTGAATTTTCTTTCTTTCCATCAATACATGTATCTCTGTGATGACTTATCATTATCTTCTTTTTTCAGCTGGTGAGTTGTTTCAACACCATTGTGAAGAAAGATGAAGCGATCAAGGCTTCTAGTTCCTCATCTGGAGTGGAGTATGCTTTGTTGGGGTTAACCAAATCTTTGAAGGATTCCCGTCAAAAGTATGACGAGGATAGGGCTGAATGGGAGAAGAAGTTGGCTGGAGTTGAAGCATAAAAGGTGCAGTTGGAAAATAAAGTGAAAGATTTGGAAGGAGAGAAAAAGAAGTACGCCGAGAAGCTCATGAACTTTGGGGAGCTTGAAAACAAGTTGAAATTGGCTGAGGAAGAGATAACCCTTCTGCGAGAAGTAAATCGCCAGAAGGAGGAGGTGGAAGCTAAGTTGAAGGCCACCGAGGATCTTCTATCTGATAAGCACTCCTCGGAGAAAATAAAAAGAAAAATGGCAATAAAGAAGTCCTTCAACACAGGTTGGAACAAAGGGTGGAATAGGGGGTAGCAGCTATGATGACTCAAGTGCAATATGGGAGTCTGAAATACTTCCGAGATGGTTGGGTTGCTGCCCTGAAAGAATTGAAAGTTAATGAGGACTCAGAATTATTTCAACAGCATCTCCCTGGTCCTCCCCCCGCTATTGAAGATGAAGAAAAGGATGAAGCTGCCTCCGAAGAATCTTCAATGGTAGTGGGTGATCCCATCCTTACCCAGCCTGCTGACGAGGAGCTTTCATCTCTGCCTGCTCCTCCTGAACAAGTTCCAGCTCCTGCAATCCAAATTATTGTTCCTACCGAGCAACCAAGCTCCTCGTCCCAACATCCCGAGAAAGTCTTGGGAGATAAGGAAAATGTGTGAAGTTGTTCGGTATGCTCTTTCTATTTTTCTTCTTTTTCAAGTGTAACCAAGATCTTTGTAACTTTACATTATGATCTAATAAAATTTGAGCTCTTTTTTTCCATATGATTGTCTCTTTTCTATCTGTACTCTGTCTTGATCTTCTTTTTGATGATTACTTTTTCTTTCTCTGCTAGTTTCTGGCCAGGATGGATATGCTATCTGCTAATGATACAAAGCTGATGCAGCAATGCCATGAATATTATAAGGCTGGTCACACAGAATTGAGTGCATCAGAAGTTGCCGACATCCTTGGTCATGATACTTCAGAGCAGGCAATCGAAACTTATCAGTATCTGAAAGGCTTACTTAACCGAGCTGTGGCCAACAATGTGGCCTATTATGAAATGATTGAAGACCTACAAGGAACTCTCGATGAACTTCAGCAGCAATATAAAGAAACAACTGCCCCGTTGCATGAGGGGTATGAGAAGAGGTATCAGCAGCTTTCTGCCGAGAAGGGCCACGAAAAGCTCCTTGCTGGATATGATATCAGGGAAAGAACCCTAAAGGGTGAAATTGAAGCATGTAGACAAATTACAGAGCTGCTGGAGCAAGAGAATAACAATTTACAGAAAGAGCTAGCACAGTATAATTCTGCAACTTCATCTTCTATTGCCTTTGTACCAGTCACTGATGAAGGATTCTCATTTTTAGAAGTGGAAAATGCTAAGTTGCGAGAAGATTTAGAGGTTTTGAGAAGAGCTGGGCCTTCTACTGCTATTCGGGGACGAGGAAGAGGTTCTCGTGGTCGAGGAAGAGTTTCTCAGAATGTTGTCCAGGAACAAAATACTCAACCTGCTCGGGGATGACCAAGAGCTCTTCGTCGTACTGTTGAAGAAGCTCGTACTCATTCAGCGTTGGAAAACCAAGCATTCCAATTGATGGAAAAAAATCAAGCCTTGTCTGAATTGTCCAAGAAAGTTAGAGAACTGGAACAACAACTCTCTTCAAAGAAATCAATGTTGGAGACTAATGAACTTTTCATCCAGAGTCTTCACGAGAAGCTTGAAAGGTTATAATTTCAATTTCACAAACAACCTAGGGAGTTCTGGATGGCTGGATACAACGAAGCACTATTCCATTTAGATGATCGTATCCAGAATGCCAATAACGAGGGCTACAAGCAAGGTTGGCTGAATGCCTTGGGTGTGCTGAAGCTCGAACAGGGACACTACCTGTGGGACTATTATGATCCTGGGGTTCTTGACCTGCCTGCGCCACCATATAATTTGGATATGGAATGGATCCCAACTCGTGCCATTCCTCGGAGCTTAATTGCAAAATACCTTGGTGATTACAATCTTCATTCTCAGATCGAGGTATCTCGTCCCGAGCATCTACTGGACACACCTTCAATAATGAACGTCAGAATGCTTCGAGATGTTAACTTCATTAATTCTCCCCTTTGCCTGGAAAATCCTCCTGCTGGCGAGGAGCCTATTTCAAAAGCAGAAGGGAAACGACCAGTAGAATAGGAAATTTTGATGTAACAGTTAGTATACATATCCATGTAATTATCAATGTAACTTGTAATTTATTTTGAATTCAATGAAAGTCTTTCATTTTTGTTTGCAAATCTGTATTGCTATTGTCTTGTACTTGTCAAACACTTTATATTTGTGCTTGCATAACAATATTGTGTGGTTCATCGACCTACTTAGTAATAAAAAATTACAAGTATTGGTAATGTTGCTCGATCACTTAATAATGAAGTAATGAGTATAAAAATGTTGAATTTTTCCAACCAACCAAGGTTGTTAAATTGTGCTTGTCGACCAACTACAGTTAGTTGGTTTTTATCCCCGACCAGCTATACTTGGTACTATTTGGAATATTTCTTCCTCGTCGACCAACTACGTTGATACAGTTTGGAATATTTTTTCCTCGTCGACCAACTACGTTGCTACAGTTTGAAATATTTTGTTCTACGAGGAACTTTTTGTATTCTCTTACCTCCCGACCAACATAAGTTGGTATTTGAGAGCATATCTTGTTTCCTGACCAACCGAGATTGGCATTTTGAGAAGTGTTGTTCTCGCCCTTTTACCAACCGGAGTTGGTTTGAGTTCGATCTATCTTGTCCACTTGCCCTTTTACCAAAATTGGTCTGAGCCAGTGTCAGCCTCCTAACCAAAGGAGTATGGTTTCCTAACCAACCGGAGCTGGTATTTTTAGGAATATCGTGTTCTCGCCCTTTTACCAACCGGAGTTGATCTGAGTTTGAACTATTATGTCCACTCGCCCTTTTACCAACCGGAGTTGATCTGAGCTAGTGTACGCCTCCTAACCAAAGGAGTATGTTTGTTCTCGCTCTTTTACCAACCGGAGTTGGTCTGAGCTTGAACTATCGTGTCCTCGCTCTTTTACCAACCGGAGTTGGTCTGAGCTTGAACATAGTTTGTAGTGTGTAACACTAGTATTCCCCGAAAAACTTTTAATAAAAGGAGAGAAGATGGTGAAATATCATCGTTTTATTCATATTGATGGAACTGCTTTACATTTTACATCACTGATAATACTTGCGTAGGTGTTCAGCATTCCATGCATTCTTGAATTCTTCTCCTTCTAGAGTTGTTATTCGGTAAGTTCCTGGTCGAACAACTTCTGTAACTCGATAAGGTCCATGCCAGTTCGCTTCTAACTTATTGTGCTTCTGAACGACCTTCTTTAGCACGTAATCTCCTTCTTTTAAGTCGCATTGCTTCACCCTCTTGTTGTAGAACAGAGCTGTTCGTTGTTGGTAAGCAGCATTTCTAATGGCTGCCTCTTCTCTAACCTCCTCGAGCATGTCCAAATCTAATCTTCTCATTAAGTCGCTGACTGGGTAATTGAAATTCAGCACTCTGTGTGTTGGAAGACCCAACTCGGCAGGTATTACGGCCTCACTTCCAAATGCCAGCATATATGGTGATTCTCCAGTTGCTGCTCGGGGGGTTGTTCAGTAAGCCCACAATACTGACTGTAGCTCATTAATCCAATTAGCTTTAGCCTCACTTAGCCTCTTCTTCGAACCATTTAGTAATGTTCTGTTCGTCACTTCAGTCTGTCCATTGCTTTGAGGATGGCCTGGTGCTGAATGAACCTTCAAAATGTTTGACTGATGATAATAGGCGGCAAACTCCTCATTATCAAATTGTGTTCCATGGTCTGTGATGAAGGCATGAGGGAGACCATATCGGCAGATGATGTTCTTCCAAACGAACTGGTACACCATCTCGTATGTCATATCAATAAGTGGCTCAGCTTCTACCCACTTAGTAAAATAATCCACTGCGACAACGAGGTACTTGAATCTTCCTCGGGTCGTCGGCAATGGTCCAACCAAATCAATTCACCACATGGAAAATGGCCAAGGGGAAGTTATGGGTGTCAACAATGCTTGTGGAGTTCGTCGGATGGAGGAAAAACGTTGGCATTTATCACATTTCTTAGCATAAGCTATACAATCAGCCCTCATCGTCGGCCAGTAGTATCCTTGCGTCATCACCCTTTGCAAAAGTGTTCGACCTGCTACATGGGCTCCACAGGACCCTTCATGGATCTCTTCAATCAATTCTTTCACCTCGGAGGGATGTACACATCTCTGCAAACCTTCCATAATTCCTCGTCCATACAAAACACCATTAGTTAGTACATACCGAGCAGCTTTAAACTTCAATTTCTTGGCATCGAGCTTATCCTCCGGTAATTCTCCCTCCTCAATATATGCCCTGATGGGATCCATCTAAGATGGTCCTAAATCAAGGGTAATCATATTCATCGTCATGTCTTCATCTATGCTCCGACTTTCTAATACTTCAATTGGTATCGTTCTTCGCAGCTCGGTACGAGTAGCTGATGCTAGTCGGGCCAGTGCGTCTCCTCGTGCATTCTCCATTCTTGGTATTCTGATCAACTGAATGACATCAAATTCTGCCAATAATTCCATCACCTTTGCATGATACTTGACCATTAATTCTCCTTTAACTGCATATGTCCCCATCACCTGATTCATAATTAATTGAGAATCACTGAATACCATCACTTGTTGCGCTTCCATGATCTTTGCTAAATTAAGACCTGCTATCAAGGCCTCATACTCCGCCTCATTATTGGAAGCTTTGAATTGGAATCGCAGGGCGTATTCCATGTCAATCTCGTCTGGTGTGTTCAAAATAATCCCTGCCCACAACCCGTTGTGCAAGATGACCTATCTACATATAATCTCCATGTAGGTAACTCGTCTTTAAATTTCTTATCGGACAGAGTTCCTCGGTGAAATATTTGCTGTTTCCTTTCATCTTCCCCTGGTATTTCTCCCTCTTTGTCGACCATCTCTTCTCGCCCTTTTACCAACCGGAGTTGGTCTGAGTTTGAATCTGATGATCCTTCTACATCCACAAGCTCTTTTACCAACCGGAGTTGGTCTGAGTTTGTGTTTGTTGATCCTGTAACATCCACAGGTTGATCAGTGAGCAACTTTTATTCCTCGGGGGTATCAGGATATGTAAACTCTGCTATAAAATCTGCTACATCTTGTCCTTTTAATGATGATCTGGGTTCATACACAATATCATATTCACCGAGCTCTATTGCCCAGTACATCAGTCTCCCTGATTTTCTGGCTTATGAAGGGCTTGTCTCAATGGCATGTAGGTATACACGACGATGGTATGGGCCTGGAAATATGGCCTCATTCTTCTACTTTCCTCTATTAATGCCAATGCCAATTTTTCCAGCTTTGGGTATGTGATCTCTGCACCTCGGAAAGCTTTACTTGTGTAATAAATTGGTTTCTGGACTCCATTCTCCACTCTGATCAATTCCGAGCTGACTACATTCTCTGATACTGCCAGGTATAAGTACAACTTTTCTCCCATTACTGGCCTGGACAACAGTAGCGGTGTTCCCAAATATTTCTTCAAGTCTTGAAAGGCCTTCTCACATTCATCATTCCACTCGAAAGTTTTTCGAAGTGTTTTGAAGAATGGGAGGCATCTATCAGTTGCTCGGGATACAAATCTGTTGAGCGCTGCAACTCGTCCTGTAAGACTCTGCACCTCTTTCTTCGTCGTTTGAGATCGCAACCCTAAAAGATCTTTGATCTTTTCTGGATTCGCCTCAATGCCTCGCTGGTTGACAATGTACCCGAGGAATATTCCTTCTAATACTCCAAAGGTGCACTTCGTCGGGTTGAGCTTCATTTGATATTTATCCAGTTGATCAAAAATCTGACCTAAGTCAACTAGATGATCAGTAGCTTTCTTGCTCTTTGTCAGCATATCATCGACATAGAATTCCATATTGCAACTGATTTGTTCAGCAAAAACCTTGTTCATCAGCCGCTGGTATGTCGCTCCTGCATTTTTCAAACCAAAAGGCATAACATTATAACAATAGGTTCCCCGAGGGGTAATAAAAGAAGTAATTTCCCTGTCTTCAGGTTTCATTTTGATCTAGTTGTATCCAGAGTAGGCATCCATGAAGCTGAGCAGCTCGTGTCCCGAGGTAGCATCCACTAGTTGATCAATTCTGGGCAATGGAAAATGATCCTTTGGGCATGCTTTGTTGAGATCAGTGAAATCAACGCACATTCTCCATTTATTATTTTTCTTCTTTACCATCACCACATTTGCTAACCAGTCTGGATATTTCACATCTTCAATGAATTGGGCTTTCTGGATCTTCTCGACCTCCTCTTGTATAGCTTGATTCTTCTCGGGACTAAATACTCTTCTTCTCTGTTTTATAGGCTTGATCTCCTTATTCACATTGAGCTCATGACATAAGAAGTTTGGATCTATTCCTGGCATATCTTCATGACTCCATGCAAAAGTTTTCTTTCTGTTTCTCAAGAAAGTTATTAACTCCTGTTTTATCGAAGCATCCAATGTCTAACCTATCTGGGTTATTCGTTCAGGGTGTTCGTCGTCCAGAATAACATTTTTTGTAGAGTCCACCACCTGTCCTTTTACAAGTTGAGATTCGTCTCTGGGATCCAGTGTTTCAATTTCTGTACCTTCATCCACCTGGTAGGTAGTAGTCTTTTTCCTTTTTTCCTCGAGCTCCTCTTGCTCGGCAGATGAATAATAGCATTCCCGAGCTACTTTTTGATCACCTTTCACAACTCCCACTCCAAAATTTGTTGGTAATTTTAAACACTGATGTACTGTAGATGGAACTGCTTCGAACTTCTTCAAACCAACTCTTCCCATGATGATGTTGTAAGCTGATTGCACATTCTTATCCATCACAAAGAAGCGTATTCTTTCTGTTCGACAAGAAGGCCAAGTTCCAATTAATATATCCAACTTGATCGTCCCAAGTGGAAAAACCGTCTCGTCCGCAAAACCCAGGAGAGGTCTGTGATAAGACTCCAATTGAGATAATTTTAAATTTAAACTGTCAAAGCATGAGTAGAACATGATTTCTGCCGAACTACCATTATCTACCAAAACCCTTGAAATCATTACTTCTTTCATCCTCATTTTGATCACCAGAGGGTCGTCGTGAGGGTAAAGAACACCTGCAAGGTCATTTTTTGAAAAACTAATGACCAGCTTCTCTTTGTTTATCTTCCTCGGGCGATCCTCTTCAGGAAAATTTATCTGCTGAATGTATGAGCAAGACTGAGCCTCACCGAGGTAAGCTTTTCTTTCTGCAGTAAGATCTCCTCCTCCTGCATCTCCGCCTGTAATAATATTACAATCAAATGTTCCAAAACGTATTGAAAATACCTCACGTTCTGGCTGCCTTGGCCTTTTAGGAAGACCCGGGTCATCCTCTGTATCATCTTCACGATCTCTTTTCCTATTTTCTTCTGTCCGACGAGGAGATATAGATCTCTCTCTTGCTCGGTCTTCATTTCCTCTTTCACTTCTACGATCAACATACTTTGACAACTTTCCCCGTCTAATGAGCGTTTCAATCTCGTTCTGGAGGGCTATGCAATTTTTAGTCATATGACCATGATCCTTATAAAACTCGTAATATTTATCTCTATTTCTTTTGTCAGGGTCCGACCTCAATTTCTTTGGCCACCTTACTTCCTCGTTATTCTTGATTTCTTCCAAGACATGATTAATACCCATTTTCAAAGGAGTATAATTATCGAATTTCTTCAGGACCTCCCATGATGACTTATTATTTTTGGAATGCTTGTCACCGCCATTGCCCTTATGCTCTTTCTTCTTAGATTTGTTGATTTCCACCTTGGTTTCCTTATCCATATTCTTCTTCACAGCCATAGCCTCCTCGGCATTCATGATTTTGGCCGCTTTTGCCATCAACTCTGACATAGTTATAGGTGGATATTTCGCCAAAGTGTAATACAACTTGTTAGGCAACAACCCACTCATCAAGGCGGTGATCGCTGTCTTTTCATCATAATCTATGACTTCCAGCTTCTCGTTATTGAAACGAGTTATGTAATCTCTAGTACTCTCACCAGATTTTTGTCTAACACTTAACAAGTGTGCTACTCGTTTTACTGGCTTTGCTCCAAAACAGAATTTGCCAATGAACAACTCGGCCAACTGAAAGAAAGTTGAAATCTTACCCCGAGGAAGATTGTTGTACCATATCTGAGCAGATCCAGTAAGAGTTCCCGAGAATGCTCTGCATCTCATCTCGTCGGGGACAACATATATGTCGGCAGCAGCTTGATATTACTCTATGTGAAGAACAGGATCTGTCTTTCCATCATATTTGGGGGTCACCACAGGTGCTTTAAATTTCGACGGTGTAGGAAAATCCACAATGGCCTGTACAAAGGAGTCCCTTGAACAAAAGTTCGCTGTAGGGGATTCTTCGCCTTAGCCATTTCTCCCAATCTATCCTCCAACCGCTGAATGGAACCTTTCCACGCATCATTTCCTTCCTCGAGCTTATTAGTTCGAGCAATTGATTATTCTGACGTGGCCTCCTGAGACCTATCTTGACGAGCAACTGGTCGTGATTGTGTTGATCCTTTTCTTAGATCTGATGGTTGTCGAAAACTCCTCGACATGGTCTTAGGTGGACTCCTATTCCTTCTAGGGCCTAATCGGCTGAAAGGGGATACCCTGCTCAATCTTTCCAAGGCACTGGGTCTCTCTGGAGAGAGAGTGATACGTTGCTCAGTATCTGTAGCCCGTATTGACGAAGTTCGCCCAGGTTGATAAGAGAAATCATTAGATTCCTCATTACGATATGATTCAGTACGCCTGGATCGTGAAGAAAGTAAATAAGTTTGCCTCTGACCACTTCGCTGTCCCGAACGTGCAGGTGCACCACCATGCAGGGTTTGTATGAGTTGCCGCATTGTTTCTTGCATGGCGGTTTGTCCTTGAGCCAAATTTGTCATAATTCCTGCCAGATTTGGAGGTGCAGAGGGATTTGGAGGATTTCCAGCATTTCCAGCGTTTCGATTGCTAGATTCAGGATTATCTGCCATTGATGATGAACGATTTTTGGTGCAAAACGATAACAACAGTCGTTTCCCACAGACGGCGCCAATCTGTTGATGTAAAAAATTAGATTGCTTCTAATTAGTTAATCACAGATAAATATAAATGAGACAAAGAATTTTAAAGTGGTTCAGCCTTATAGGAACGGCCTACGTCCACTGTTTTATTATTGCCAAGTGTTTTGGAGTTCTCGATATGTAATTCTATCAAGAAAATCCGGTCCCCTAGAATGAGGGTGATACAATGTATTTATAGCCCTTATGCTGTACATGTGAAAGGGTGAACAATTAATGCCCTTTAAGAGTATACGTCTGTATGATAAGCATTTAATGAATAGTTGAACTGTTGATTATCTGGCAATCAATGCTGTGGTCGAGATGCAACTTTGGCAATCAATGATGTGGTCGAGATGCAGCTCGGACCGCCTTATTTGCTCGTCGTTCAGGAGTTCCTCGGAGTGTTGGAGTTCCTCGGAGTGAGTATGACTTGGTCGGGGAAATAGACTTCCTCGCTGTTATTGTGCCATGTAGATTGACACGTGTCTTCTTATGATTCGTCTATATCAGCATATTAATTTTGGTATCAACATGCATGATGTTTATTCTCCCAACCTTTGTTCATAACATTAGATAAACAATAGTAGTACCATACTTATAACAATAATGAGTTATGTTTCAGTCATTGAATATATATATTTTCATGGACATTTTTCCCTCTTTGATGTGATTGCCTAGATAATGGAACTTTTTCCCCATGTGTTTGTCTAGTTGTAGTGACTTATCACTCATATGTGCCTAAGCAATGGAATGTTTATCCCATGTTCTTGCTTAGTGGTAACAATCATTTAAATAATAATTGCCCTGGTTCCCAAGTAGTGGATATTTTACCCAATTTCTCGCCTAGTTTAGATGCCTCTTGGGTCACTCATAATCAAGAAGGAATTGCCTTGATCGATTGTTTTACCAATATTATTGGTGTTTATGTTGCAGCCGACCAACATTTAGTTGGTGGTTGTTGATGCCGACTAACTTTTAGTTGGTGGCTGTTGATGCCGACCAACTTTTAGTTAGTAGTTGTGCGTTTTCAAATGCTGATGCTGCAAGCCGTTCAGTGTAGTGTGTAGCACTAGTACTCCGAAAAAAAACTAATAGGGAAATCATCTTTTTCATTCATACTGAAAGAGTTGAGAACATTGGTTGTTACATTACTGATAGTACTTTCGCAGGTGCTCTGCATTCCAAGCATATTTGAATTTTTTCCCTTAAATAGTTTCTATTTTATAAGTGCCAGGTCGAACAACAGTTGTGATACGATAGGGCCCGTGCCAATTTTCCTCTAGCTTATTATTCTTTTGAATTACCTTCTTGAGAACGTAATCTCCTTCATTTAGATCACATTTCTTGACCCTTTTATTATAGAACATAGCAGACCATTGTTGATAGGATGCATTTCGGATTGTTGCATATTCTCTGACTTTTTCGAGCATATCCAAATCCAAACGTATCATCAAATTAGTCATCGAAGAATTGAAATTGAGCACCCTATGAGTAGGTAATCCTAGTTCAACATGTATCACTGCTTCACTCCCCAAAGCCAATATGTAAATGGTTTGTCCAGTTATTATTCGGGGTGTTGTTCAGTAAGACCATAACACTGAGTGAAGCTCGTTGATCCAATTCCCTTTAGCATCATCAAATCTCTTCTTCAACCCATTCAGTAGATTTCTATTTATCACCTCAGTTTGCCCATTACTTTGGGGATGATCTGGACCAAAATGGACTTTTTGAATGTTGGACTGTAGACAGTACACTACGAACTCATCATTGTCAAATTTGGTACCATGATCAGTGATAAAGGCATGGGGCAGACCATATCTGTAAATTATATTCTTCCAAATGAAATAATAGACCCTTTCGTAGGCAATATTGATGAGAGGTTCAACTTTCACTCACTTTGTGAAGTAATCAACAGCTACCACCAAATATTTGAATCGTCATCTCGTAGTTGGTAGAGGACCAGCTCAATCTATTCCCCACATAGAAAATGGACAAGGTGAAGTGATTTGTGTTAGTAGCGCCCGAGGAGTTCTTCGTATAGTATAAAATCATTGACACTTGTCAAATTTTTTATAACAAGCCATACAATCAGTGCGCATTGTTGTCCAGTAGTATCATTGTGTACTCATTCTCTATAATAGAGTTCTTCCTGCTATATGAGCCCCACAAGATCCTTCATGAATTTCTTCTATCAGGTCCTTAACTTCTACTGGATGAACAAACCTTTGCAAACCAGCTATCAAACCTCTCTCGTACAAAACTCCATTATTTAAAACATATCTGGCAACCTTATACTTTAACCTTTTAGCTACAAGTAGGCCGACTGGTAAAATACCTTCTTCAATATAAGCCCTGATAGGATCCATCCAAGATGGTCCCATATCCAAGACAATAAATTCACCATTAGGTCTTCATCAATGCTTCCACTTGCAAGTACTTTTATGGGTATTATTCTTCGTTGCTCGGTGTGAGTAACTGAGGATAACCGAGAAAGTGCATCCGCCCTTGTATTCTCCAGTCTAGGTATTCTAATCACCTGAACAGCTGCCAATTTTTTTACAATCTCTAAAGCCTTGGTTAAGTATCTTGACATGAACTCCCCTTTTGCTGTATAAAGACTTAGCATCTGATAAACCACTCATTTCAAATCACTAAACACCATGACTTGCTCTGCGTTCAATGATTTGGCTAAGTTTAGGCACATAATCACGTCTTCATACTCAGCTTCATTATTGGAAGCTTGGAATTGGAAATGCAGAGCATATTAAATATCTATCCCATATGGACTATTGAGGATAATTCCAGCCCTACAACCTGTTGCACATGAAGAACCATCAACATATAAATTCCATATAGGAATATTATCATAAACCCTTGGTCTGACATAATCCTTTGATGGAATATCTTGTCCTTCCTTTCTTTATACTTCTTTTTCAACTCTTGTACTTTACCAGAGGATTCTGGTTGATTAGTTGACATCCCTTCTGGTAATTCTAGTGCTGGGAGTTGATCGGGGATATTTTCTATTGATCCTCTAGTATCCTTAAGTTGCTCTATATTGGACCCTTGTTTATCGGAGTCATCTGGGTAGGTAAACTCAGTAATGAAATCTTCCACTGCCTATCCTTTGAGAGAGGACTGTGGCTCGTAGATAATGTCATATTCCCCTAACTCCACTGCCCAATACATCAATCTTCTAGACTTTTTTGGCTTATTTAAAGCCTGTCTGAGTGGCATGTCATTATACACCACTATTGTATGGGCTTGAAAATACGGTTTCATTCTCCGACTTTCTTCAATCAATGCCAATGCCAAGTTCTCCAGTTTTGGATACCTGATTTCTGCTCCCCTAAATGCCTTGCTAGTATAATAAATAGGTTTTTGCACTCCGCCTTCTATTCTTATCAAAGCCGAACTAACTGCACTTTTTGAGACAACTAAATACAAGTATAGTTTTTCTCCTACTACTGGCCTGGACAATAAAGGAGGTGTCCCCATGTATCTCTTCAATTTTAAGAATGCCTTCTCGCATTTGTCGTTCCACTCAAAGGTCTTTCTGAGCACCTTGAAGAATGGAAGACATCTATCAGTTATTCGAGAGATAAATCTATTGAGAGCTGCAACACACCTTGTAAGGCTTTGCACTTCCTTCTTGGTGGTTGATGATTGTAACTCCAACAAGGATTTTATCTTGTCAGGGTTTGTTTCAATACCTCTTTGATTTACAATGTATTCGAGGAATATGCCTTCCTGTATGCCAAAAACGTACTTAGTCGGGTTCAACTTCATCTGGTACTTCTCTAGTTGATCAAATGATTGGCTCAAATCAGTTATATGGTCAGTAGCTTTCTTGCTTTTAGTCAACATGTCATCGATATATACCGCCATATTTTTGCCAATCTGCTCCACAAATAATTTGTTCACTAGCCATTGATATATAGCACTTGCATTTTTAAGACCAAAAGGCATAACATTGTAACAATATGTTCCTCGGGGGGTAATAAAAGAGGTACTTTCCCTGTCTTTTGGCTTCATTTTAATTTGATTATATCCATAATAGGCATCTATAAAGCTTAGTAACTCATGCCCTGAAGTTGCGTCCACTAGCTGATCTATTTTGGGTAGAGAAAAATGATTATTTGGGCACGCTTTATTCAGATCTGTGAAGTCCATGCATATTTTCCACTTATTATTCTACTTTTTTACCATCACAATATTGGCCAACCAATCTGGATATTTCACGTCTTCGATGAAAGAAGCTTTTTACAATTTTTCCACTTCTTCTTGAATAGCCTGGTTCTTCTCCGGACTAAAGACTCTTCACCTTTGCTTTACTGGTTTGATCTCCTTATTGACATTGAACTCATGGCATAAGAAAGCTAGGTCTATCCCCGATATATCCTCGTGACTCCACGCAAATACCTGTTTCCTTTGCTTTAAGAACGCTACCAGCTCTTGCTTCAATGCTGGATCAAGTGAAGCGCCAACTTGGGTTGTCCTTTCTGGTCACTCATCATCCAGAATAATACTTTCTTTTGCATGAATGACTTGGCCTTTAACGAGTTCCGTTTCATCTCTTGGGTCTAAGGTTTAAATCTCAGACTCATCAGATTCATCCACTTGATAAATGGTTGTCTTCTTCCTAGCATCTTTCAACTCCTCTTGCTCGGCAGATGAGTAGTTGCGTTCCCGAGCTACTTTTTGATCTCCCTTTACAACTCCAACACTAAAGTTGGTCGGGAACTTCAAACACTGATGTACTGTGGATGGAACTGGTTTAAAATTTTTCAGGCCCACTCTCCCCATAATTATGTTATAGGATGACTGGACATTCTTGTCCTTCACAAATAAATTCACTTTCTCCGTTCTACCAGCTGGACAGGTACCGATCAATATGTCTACCTTGATCATTCCAAATGGAGAAACTTTTTCTCCAGAAAACCCAATGAGGGGCCTGTGATATGGCTCTAACTGACCAAGTTTCAAGTTTAAATTATCAAACCAAGGGTAAAATATGATATCTACTGAGCTACCATTATCCACCAGCACTCTTGAAATGATTACATCCTTCATTCTCATTTTGATCACCAAAGGATCATCATGAGGATACAAGACGCCTTCCAGATCATTTTTAGAAAATCCAATGACCAGCTTATCTTTGTTGACTTTCCTTGGGCAATCATCTTCTGCCAGATTGATTCGCTGTATATAGGAATAAGCTTGAGCCTCATTGAGGTAAGCTTTCTTTTCAGCGATATGATCATCCCCTCCTGCGTCTCCACCTATAATCATGTTATAATCAAATGAATTGAAAAGAATAAAAAATACCTCATGTTCAGGTTGTCTTGTCCTTTTGGGGATATTGGGATGATCTTCAGGGTTATCTTCATGGTTCCTTTTCTTATCTTCTCTTAGTCGGCAAGGATATTTAAACATCTGTCGAGCTCTGTTGTTGGTCCTTCCACCATTCTGACGATCAACATATTTATTCATCTTTCCCCGTCTAATGAGTGCTTCTATCTCATTTTGGAGAGATACACACTTCTTGGTCGTATGACTATGATCTTTATGGAACTCACAATACCTGGATTTATCCCTTCTTTCGACAGTTGTCCTTAGTTTTTCTGTCCAGTTCAGTTCCTCGTTGTTCTTGATTTCCTCCAGAACGTGGTTTATACCCATCTTTAAGAGAGTGTAATTTTTATACTTCCTTATGTGATCCAACGTTTCTTTGCCTTTCGACTGCTTGCTCCCACCATTATTTTTATGATCTTCTTTCTCCAACTTGCCTTCAGCTTTAGCTTCCACCCTCGCCTCAGCATTCTTCTTTGCAGCCATAGCCTCCTCGACGTTCATAATTTTGGCTATTTTTGCCATCAATTCAGCCATGGATTTGGGGGGATCCTTGGCCAAGGTGTAATAAAACTTATCAGGAAAAAGACCACTCATAAGAGTTGTGATGGTTATCTTCGCCTCATAGTCTATCACCTCTAATTTCTCGTTGTTGAAGCGAGTGATATAATCTCTGGTACTTTCACCAGCTTTCTTCCTAACACTCAACAAATGTGCCACCCTTTTAACTGGCTTCACACCAAAACAGAAATTTTTGATAAAGATCTCTGCCAGTTGGTGGAAGGATGCAATCTGTCCCCGAGGAAGGCTGTTGTACCATATCTGAGAAAATCCGGTAATGGTCCCTGAGAATGCCCTGCACCTCATTTCACCTGGGACTACGTAAATATCTACTGCAGCTTGGTACTGCTTTATGTGAAGAACAAGATCGGTTTTTCCATCGTACTTCGGTGTGACCACAAGTGCTATAAACTTTGCTGGTGTGGGAAAATCCACAATCGTTGGTACAAATGGAGATCCCTTAATAAAAGTTCGTTGGAGACGGTTCTTGGCCTTGTACATCTCTCCTAACCTATCTTCCAACCTCTGAATAGATCCTTTCATACGTCATTCCTAGTACCTAATTTATTTATTTTTTCCCGAGCCACAGATCGCACAGAATTCTCCTCTTGGTATCTTTCTTTATATGTTGCAGGTCTTGGGGGTTTGGCTGTGATTGGGATGAGCCTTCCCTTAAATCGTTTGGTCGTTGAGAATTTCTCGATGCAAATCGAGGAGGATTTTTATTCCCCCTAGGGCCCAAACAGTCAAAGGGAGAGGTTATTCGGCATAAATTCTTCCCACTTATCCCTTAATTTATAGGCTCTTATCACTCCGCAAAGTGTAATTCGAGTGGATTTATAAGATATCATTGCTATTAAAAAGTTTCTAATAAGTACGCCGAGTTTCGTGTATTTTCCATCTATTTCGCAGATATTCAGTGTTTAGGAAGGACCAGCATCCCAATTGGAGTTCTGTACCAAAAGCTTCAAGGAAATACAAGGAGGAAAAGTTTCTGAAAAGATGGAACCGAACCTAAGGGAAGGAAAAAGAACCGATCCCATCCTGGGAAAAGCTCTTGTAAAGCACTGTCAAGATGGAACCGAACCGAAGGAGAGGAAAACGAACCAATCCTGTGCTCGAAGAACTTTTTGTAAAGGCTATCAAGATGGAACCGAACTGAACCACTTAATAGGATCGGTTCTGTTTTCGAAAATTCGAACTTATCCACTTGTAAAAATTAGAATCCTGCTTGGTTCAAACTCTTAGAATTCATAGATTATAAATCATAAACACCTCCTAGACATAGAGGAGGCTTCTGATTCGTTAGGGAAGCTTTTTAATCAATTCGGAGAAGAAGAACAATAAACCCTAGTTTACTTCTAGTTTACAATTCAAGTAATACCATTCTAATTACTGTTTTAATTATTGCAGTAGTTACTTTTCTAATTTCAATTTCATCACTCTTCATCTTCATTCAGTAGTAAAAATGTTTTCTTTCATTCCAAACCCGTTTTCTTCTAGTTTTCATATGTCTAGCTAAGTTTTCAAGGGTTGGGGTGCATGAATCCCACCCGATGTAATTCACGATAGTGGAAATAGATGTCGGAATTAAAACCTTAGATGAATTGTATCGTAGTTCATATGATACTACTTTATTTCAGCCTTTGCTTACATACTGGGCGGGTTACGATCCCTCTTATGTGTAATACTTAGGAGAAATAAGGACTGAATTTTAATTCAACCTTTGCTTATATACTGTGCGGGCTACGATCCCTCATATATGTAATACTTAGGAGTATTAACGAGTCAGATTCATTTAAAGCTTTAATTTTGAATCCAGTATCTTACGAAGTGAATTACTAGGGTGTGGGGGATTGTAACCCGACCTATCTTTCTCCATTCATAGTTTAAAATTTTAGTAAAATCGTTCTTAATTTTGCATTAGAGTAATTGCATCGCATTATTTTTCATAATTTCATTAGTTAATCATTTTCAAAAGTGCATCTAGTAATAGTTATTTCGCAAATCAAATCACCTTTTCCTTTTTTTAGTGTCAAAGATAGGTTTCCTTCGTCTGTCCAATATCGTTACGACTCCGTTGTTCCGATTTCCCCGAGGATCGATACCCGACTTATCAAATTATTACTTGAGCGACAGGCTTGCACTTGAGCCTAGAGAGTACGCATTCCTGAGAAAACATTCTTAGTTGCGTCAAGTTTTTGGCGCCGTTGCCGGGGACTTAGGTAGACTTAGGATTAGATCGAGTCAATCTAAAACTCTGACCAAAAATTTCTAAAAATCCAAAAACATAAAAAAAAAAAAATTAAAAGCACAAAAATAATTCTTCATTATCTCTCATAAACCTATTCATGCAAAATCCTGAACTCACTCTAACTCCCCATAATACTCCCACTAGCATTCACGAAAACCCGATAGTTGAATACGACCCCGATAGCCCTCACACTCCAAACGTTCCACAATTCTGGGTTCCACCTCCCACACCTCAACACTCAATTGCAAGTAACACTCTGACATAACTCTTAGGACACACCACAGAGCACGCTCCGAGTATACCAAGTAAGGATACAGAGTCTTCAAGTAAGAGAGCCATGTCACAACACGGTAGTGTAACCGCCGGTGAGGAAGAGGTCTCGTACCTCCCTTTGAGAGAAATCTTATATCCAGAGAGAACTGTCACTTCGGGATGCATTTTACTTCCGTATAATGCAAGGCAATTTCAATTTAGGAGTGGAATGATCCAGATACATCCCAACTACCATGGAATGGAGTCAGAAAAGCCATACCTCCACTTCAGGGAATTTGAGGAGGTGTGCGAGACCCTCAGCGATCAAACTTGCACAAAAGATGTGATCCGCCTCAAACTCTTTCCATTCTCGCTAAAAGACAAGGCCATGACCTGGCTATGATCTTTACCACCAAACTCGATTGCATCATGGAACGATTTGCAATCAAAATTTCTCAAGAAATTATTTCCTACACATCGAACGAACTCCATCAAGGCTGAAATTCAAACCTTCGGATAATTAGAAAATGAGTCGTTCGATCGATGTTACGAGCATTTTAATGAGTTAATCACTTCGTGCCCTCATCATGGACTTGATAAACTGCAAATCATTTCCTTCTTCCATAATGGGATGAATATAAATTCCAAACAACTCGTTGAAACTGTGTGTAATATTCCCTTTGTCGACCTAGACGCCAACGATGATGAGCTTCACCTGAGGAATGTCACCGAGACTACCCAAGAATGGGATACGTCTGACCCTAGCGCTCATAATCGAACTCGCCAAATGACCATCACTCCGTCGGAGTCCGACCTATTTCATGTAGAAAAGAATACTATGATGGACAGTCGACTCGATATACTTGAGAAAGGAATGCGAGGAATACTTAAGATATGTGTAAGAGGACCAACTGGCTCCATCCCGAACCCCATTGAGAAGGTGTCTGCTATATGTGATGCGGAACATTCAACAGAGGAATTCTCGACGATAACCGCCTACAAAGTTATGCTTCCAGAGAAAGTGAGTGGTATAGGAGGATTTAAGGGAAATTTCGGTGCACCGCATGGGAATTCTTACAACCCTTCATGGAAAAACCACCCTGGTTTTATCTATGGGCAACAAAATGCTGCGATGAATCCTAATTCATATGTTTACCCTCCTCCTCCATCTCACTTTCAACAAGCACCACACATGCAAGGACATGTGCAGGCACCACCACCTTCGGGGCCATATATCACTCCACTGCGAAGAAATCTCGAGGATACGATAAACCAATTCATCACTACCTAGAATGCAACCACTTCTAGACATGAGCGCATGATCAACGATATAAATGTGACTATTTCAAAGATGCAATCATCGTTGAGTATCAAGGAGAAGGGCAAGTTTCCTGCCCAGGGCCAAAGACCTCTCCAAGGTCAAACTAGTGTTATCTCCACACCCCATGACCATCCTGAGCAATGTAGCGCAATTACCACTCTACGTAGTGGGAGAGTAGTTGACCTGTCACCTCCCCCATAATACGTACCTAAAATAAGGAGGTTTCTCCCGACACGAAAGAGGTCGAAGATGCCCCTTTAATTGAGAGTGATAAAAAAGATAACACCGGTGGACCCAAGGTCATGGTGAAACCCCCCACCGCTGTCCCATACCCTTAACGGTTGGTCCCGCACTCCAAAGAGACTTATCGGTATGATGTTTTGGACGTCTTCAAGCAAGTAAAGATTAATTTACCTTTTCTCGAGACTATACAGAAAATTCCCGAATACGCTAAGTTCATTAAGGACTTACTCACGGTGAAACGCAAGCTAAAGGTAAATAAGAACGTCTTTTTAGCCCAGAATGTCAGTTCGGTTTTATCGAGTGACCTTCCATTAAAGTATAAATATCCGAGTGCACCCACCATCTTGTGCATCATGGAAGAGAACCAAATCGAAAGGGAGCTAATAGATTTAGGGGCGAGTGTTAACATTCAACCCTATTCCATTTATAAGAAACAAGATTTGGGAGCCCTTAAGCCCACAAATATGACTCTCCAACTCGCGGATTATTCTGTAAAGAAGCCTCAGGGAATCGTTGAGGATGTGATTATCCAAATAGACACTTTCTACTTCCTGGTGGATTTTGTCATTTGGGACGAGGAGCCCTCCATTCTCCCGAGTAATCATATTCCCGTTATCCTTGGTTACCCATTCTTAGCTATGGCTAATGCACTCCTCAATACTCGGAGTGGGAGAATGAAGTTAACATTTGGGAACATGACCCTCGTGATAAATATTTTTAATAATATCAAGAACGAGGGTGATGAAGGAGAACCGCAAGAGACGGATCGTTTAGAGGCAGCACACGAGCATGGGAGTAGCCACACGCGAGAGCTGATAGGGGTATGCCTTGTTACATCAAGTGAGAGCGACGATTTCAACATGGAACGGAGGGTAGGGGAGGTATGTGTAGTAACTGAAATAAAGAGTGTGAGTGAGCTCTTGAATGTGAGAGAGAGCGACAATTTAAAGGGCATCGAGAGAGGTTTGTATGAGTGCTTAGAGGAGAGCGAATGGGGAGACACGATAGATACTTTTCTCCTCAATTGCTACCCACCCACACCACCTAATAATTTTGAGATAGAGAAAGGAAGGAAGGATGTGGAAACAAATCAAGAAAGAGATCTAGAGGAGTTGAGCCTAGCGGAATTTGAGAGAGAATTCGGGTAGGTGGATGAGAGCCTTAATGATGAAGTCCAATCTCCATTGGACTTATGGAGTCATTTAAGAGAGAGCGAGTGGAAGGATAAAATTGATGAGTTTCTTCGCAATGACCATCCACCCATGCAAATTTATTCCTCGGAGGTAATTGATGATAAGACTCAAGTCTCGTCTGACTTAGAGCCCGACCCACGTAGTACGCATCATGAGGATCCTTTTCCGATTAATCACAATGAGTCTTCCAGTCTTTCCTTCATTTATGGGTCAGGGCCCAACTTATTCTGATTATTGGTGTATGACAGGCAGAGGGTGGGGACTATGAGAGAAACGGATTCCGTGCAAGGGGTTAGGTGATTTGTGGAAATAAAATGAGAGGTCGTCCTACCCCAGACGCGTATGGGGTGATTTTTGTTGTATTTTTTAGTCATGTATGAGTGTCATATAGTGTCTTGGTGCATTTTGATAATTTACTTGTTTTATTTGTCACACTTATTCTTTTTCTTCTTTAGATTTTAGTCCTTTTTACTTGAGGACAATGCAAAAGTCTAAGTTAGGGGGTTCACAAGTGCGTCTTTCTAAAACTTCATAAAATTTTCGAAAATGCCCAGAAATTTCAAAAAAATCATAAAATCTTGAAAAAACCAAAAATATTTCTCTTCAAAATAAATAAAAATTGGAATTCAAAATTTTCAAAAATATCATTAAAAGTCGGATTAAAGTCTCAAATTGTAAAAACACAATACACAAATCCAGAATTGACCAACGATGGAAATTGAGCGAACATAGGCGACTTAACGAATAAATGTGGAGATTAACAAACCCGGTGAGATTCGAGCCTTTCATTATTGAGAATTTATAAGTCAATCCGAGTTAATTATTACCTCAAAAGTTCTTTCAGCGTCTAATAAGTCGTCGAGGATCTCAATCCTTTAACTTTGATCGGTTATGGAAAATGTGTGTGATATTGTCTTGAAAAACGTGGCAACATAGATCTCAAAACATAATTCATCTCGAAACGTATATGGTAACTCAATTAGTATTTTGGACAATGAAGTAGGCCCTCGTTTGTCACCCAAAAATATTGGCCAGAAAAAGTAGCGAATTTTTTTTATCCCTTTTGTAACCCAAATTGAGCCGAATAAATTTTTCCCTTTTCGTTTGACGACCCAAAAAATCCCAACTGGCCCGGAATTGTGAAAAAGGGATAATCCCAGAAATTAAGTCCGAAAAGTGCAGAAAAAAGGGCAAGAATAAAAAATTAGCTATGCTCAACAAAAACAGTAAGAAAAGAAAAGCGTGAAAACAGAAAAAAATTGAAAAATCAAAAGAACAAATGAGCAAAAGCTCGAAAAAGCGCTAATGGACATTATACAAAAGTTCTCCAATTCTAGATTTCCCGCACCATTCTCATTTTACCCAATACACCTTTAACCCGAAAAAATCGAGTCCTTTATGCAAAATTGGTTACCGCGTAGAAAGCAAATACACAAAAAGATAATAAAAGAGATCAAAAATATTAATTAGAGGCAATGTTCCCACTTTCTTATAACCATAATCCGATGATGAGATCCGATTACCATAAAATTTCCGTTTTTTTACTTGTATGCGTGAACTTGGTTCCAATATATGTACTCTTATAAATCACGCATACTGAGAGAATAGCCACATTCCAAGTGATTCATTTGTGAGAGCATTTCGTGAGATTTTGAAATCAAAACAAATTTTTGGATAAGTAACGTAATGGTCAATCGGTGGAAATTCGCGGTTAAAATTACGGCTTTGCACACACGCACTATGATTTGAGACTCTTGAACATGAAATGATGATGACTATTTTCTGGCAAAGTTTGTGGGTATATTCTCTGCAAACCCTCACGAGACACATCTCGTCCTACTAGGATAACCTAGGGGTTTAAAGGCTTATTGCATACGCTAAATGCAATCGCTTGCCCGCGAAAGAGGTATTCTATCCCATTTTTGAGTTAGACCACATTTTGACTCTTTTACATTGCTTGAGATGATCAAAGTTCTAATTTAGGAGGGTTTGATTAAGCATAAATTCTTCCCATTTATCCCCTTAATTTAGAGGCTTTTATCGCCTCGTAAAGTGTAATTCGAGTGGATTTATATCATATCATTTCTATTGACAAGTTTTTAATGAGTACTCCGAGTTTCGTGTATTTTCCATCTATTTCATAGATATTCAGTGTTTAGGAAGGACCAGCATACCAATCCGAGTTCCGTACCAAAAGCTTCAAGGAAATACAAGGAGGAAAAGTTCATGAAAAGATGGAATCGAACCTAAGGGAAGGAAAAAGAACCGATCCCATCCTAGAAAAATCTCCTGTAAAGCACTGTCAAGGTGGAACTGAACCGAAGGAGAGGAAAACGAACCGATCCTATGCTCGAAGAACTTTCTGTAGAGGCTGTCAAGATGGAACCGAACCAAACCCCTTAATAGGATCGGTTCTGTTTTCGGAAATTTAAACTTATCCACTTGTAAAAAGTAGAATCCTACTTGGTTCAAACTCTTAGAATTCGTAGATTATAAATTGTAAACACCTCCTAGACATAGAGGAGGCTTCTGATTCGTTAGTGAAGATTTGTAATCAATTTAGAGAAGAAGAACAATAAACACTAGTTTGCTTCTAGTTTGCAATTCAAGTAATACCATTCTAATTCCAGTTTTAATTATTGCAGTAGTTACTTTTATAATAGCAATTTCATCACTCTTCATCTTCATTCAGTAGTAAAAATATTTTCTTTCATTCCAAACGCATTTTCTTCCAGTTTTCATATGTCTGAAAAAGTTTTCAAGGATTGGGGTGCATGAACCCCACCCGATGTAATTCACGATAGTGGAAATAGATGTCAGAATTAAAACCTTAGATGAATTGTATCGTAGTTCATTAGATACTACTTTATTTCAGCCTTTTCTTACATACTGTGCGGACTATGATCCCTCATACGTGTAATACTTAAGAGAAATAAGGACTGAATTTTAATTCAACCTATGCTTACGTACTGTGCGGGATACGATCCCTCATATATGTAATACTTAGGAGTATTAAAGAGTCGGATTCATTTAAAGCTTTAATTCTGAAGCTAGTATCTTACGAAGTGAGTTACTAGGGTGTGGGGGATTGTAACATGACCTATCTTTCTTCATTCATAGTTTAAATTTTTAGTCAAATCGTTCTTAATTCTGCATTAGAGTAATTGCATCACATTCTTTTTCATAATTTCATTAGTTAATCATTTTCAAAAGTGCATCTAGTTGTAGTTATTTCGCAAATCAAATCACCTTTTCCTTTTCTTTAGAGTCAAAGTTAGGTTTCCTTTGGCTGTCCAACGTCGTTACGACTCCGTTCGTCCTATTTCCCTGAGGATCGATACCCGACTTATCAGATTATTACTTGAGCGATAGGCTTGCACTTGATCCTAGAGAGTACGCATTCCTCAGAACACTTTCTTAGTCACGTCAAGAGGCTCTGCTCAACCTTTCCAGAGAAGTTGGTCTCTCTGGAGTTAGAGTGGTGTTTTCCTGCTAATCCAAAATTCTTAGAGGAGAAGTCAAACCATGATAATAGGATGGATCACTTGAATTCCCAGAATAATGGAATTCAGTATATCTGTATCATGAGATAGATCGTGGTTGTCGTGAAGATGTTGGGTGCATGCTTCTTTGGACGCTTCGTTGGCCTGTCTGAGCAGATGTTCCATATTGAACAGTCTGAATGAACTATTGCATAGTTTCCTGCATAGTCGTTTGCCCCTGGCTAAGATTGCCAAGATTCCCGTGATATCGTTTGCATTTGGAGGGGAAGAAGGGTTAGGAGGATTCCCTTCATTATTTCTATTGCTAGATTCTGGGATATAAGCCATTTATAATGAGTTTTTTGCTGAAAACGCTATGTATAATCGTTTACCACAGACAGCGCCAATCTGTTGATGTAAAAAACTAGATTTGATCTAATTAATTAATCACAAATAAATATGAGTAAATAAATGAGACAATAGATTTTTAAAGTGGTTCAGCCTTAAAGAAATGGCCTGCGTCAACTTTTTTTATTACTAGGTGTCTTGCCTTGGTTTCGAAAATGATTACTTGGTTTGCTTGGCCTGCCATGAGGGTATTACAAAGTATTTATAGTCTTTGGGCTGTCAAAGTGAATAGATAGTGATCCTTTTATCGAATAGGCATATACATCTGTACATGGTGAGGAATGAATGTAATACAATAAACATTGAATCTATTTGGTTGTTTGGTCTTCCCAATAAGTTGCTCGGTACGCTGAGTAGCTCGGTACATTGAGTTGCTCGGTACTTGAACTTGTGCCATGTTGGATGACATGTGTCTGCATATAATTGGTCCACGTCAGCTGACTAATTTTTGTATCAACAACTATAATAATGAATCATGGTATATAAGTTGTTATAAAGAGAAAATTGTTGCGTTAATTAATTTACTAATGCTAAAATTCCAAAGACGAATGAGTTCGTATAATTGTAAAAAATATTTTTTTCACTAATCTAAAGTACAATCAAATCATATTCCATCAAATAGATTAAACAAAAATCGTTATACACTTCACGAATTTTTTTTTTATTAACGGAACAATTTGAAATTGTATTAAACTAGTGTTTGTTACACAATTAATTGTCATTAATTTTTCAAGAATGGCGGCAATAACTTCCCAAGTATTACTTTAAAAAAGACATTAGATTTCCCAAAATATTTAATTCTAACGAGTAAAAAAGTATTTTTAATTTGAAAGATAAAATTTTATTACGATTTTTTTGTTTAATTGAGTTTATATATAATTAGACACTATGATAAATAATAGATCTTTCAACCCAAAACTCATTGACTATGAGTGGAGGGGTGTTGTGATCTTAAATACTATGGTACAATAATTTAACTTTTTCTTGTGGGAGTTTATATTCTCGACACATCCTTCATGTGTGGGGTGACTTAACTCTAACGTGTGAACATATTTAAATTGAATGACGTTAAACAATTGTGCCATTGGATCATATATAGCTTTCTCTGATATCATGATAAATGTTGGAGCATATAATCCAAAATCGATTGACAATAAGTGGAGGACTCCCCCACGATCTTATAAATTTTGGTGCAAAAATTGTATTACCTGGTGTGAAACTTCGTATCTTAACACGTCATTTCACGTGTAATGTGACTTGCTTGAACTCTGATACTATAAATATTAGAACATTAAATTAAAAACCAAGTGATTATGATTGAAGAGGCCAACGTTGGATTGTAACTTTCCCATCCCTTCTCGGTAACTACCATTTCCCCCAAAATACCCAACCTTACTTTCTTTACAAAAGTAAATCAAACTTTCTTCCAAAAAACTTTTAAAAAAAAATACCCAAACTTCTTTTTTCCAAATAAAAAAAATGCTTTGGAAAAAAACACACACAAAAAAAATAGTTTGAAAACAAATGTTGAAGATGAATAGTTTTGGACAGGGAAAAAAACTGTTGACCTAAAAAGAATATTCGGGGACAGGGGCGGATGGAGCATAGGACGAACTGGGGCGGTCTCCCCAGTTGGGATTTAAAAATAAAATTATAGGATTTTTTGGTAAAATTCCAAACTTCAAGGTATACCTCTAATTATTTACAAAACTGAGGGTGTAAGATTGTAATTACCTAAAATATTAATCCTACAAACATAACACAACAGTTGTTGTCTCTCATCTCATTTATCTCATCCCTTTCCTTCTTCCCTAAACCTATTTCCCCTCCCCCCCTCCCTCTGCCTGCGCCTCCCTCCCTCTCCCAGCACAGCAGCGGCTCCACTCCCTCCCTCCCGGCGCCACTGTCCAGTCCAACTATTTATTTCAGGTATTTTTTTTTGTATGTGATGATGTGTAGTTTAATTTTTTGTATGGGATAATGTGTAGTTTAATTTTTTATGTAGCCTAATTTTATGTATGTGTAGAAATTTTATGTATGTGTATTTAATTTTTTATGTAGCGTAATTTTTTTTGTAGCCTAATTTTTTGTAATAGTAATTTTTTATGTAGTCTGAAATATGTGGTATTTTTTAAATAGGAAGTCATGGATAAATTTTTTAAATCGAAAAGAGGAGGCAACACACAACCCTTTAGGGCAATATTATAAAAAAAATCCACGAACAAAGTATGAATCCAAATTTAGTTAATTACTACCTCAAATATTTTTAAGGGTAAAAATTACAAAAAAATTAAAGTAAAAAAAAAATCCAAAAAGATCGGGTCGGGGCTCTCGCCCCCAAACCCCTGGCGTTCGTCATAAATTTTCCCACCACTTGAATCAAATTCTTGGAGCCGCCTCTGTTCGGGGACATATATGTTGGAAAAAGTATTAAGTTAGTGGTCAACCAGATATTAAAATTGTGGCCGAAAATATTGACCCAATTGCATATAAACAATTCATTGTTTTATAGAACACACTTTGTCCTCACAGGTTATTATATTAGTATATTTGGATACAGGTAATAATATATTATTATGTATGTACATCCTCCATATATGCACATGAAGTCAAACTCTAAATATTCTGTTATATATGGGTAAAAGTATTTTGGGCTTAACGATTATTAGCTACTGAAATTAAAGGTTTTAGTTCAGTTTCAAAAAATACAGACGAGTTCAAACAACTTTTTATTTTTTAATTGTTATGTTTAGGTGTTCTTGTAACCCCAAACACTTTATAAACTAATTTTTAGCGATTATTTTTGGGTAAACGTGGCCTTTATATTTAAAAAAAATTCTAAGATGACCTAATTTTAAAACTTAATAATGTGACATTTAATAGTGTCATATCATTCGGTGTTACCTTTTCCATCAATAACTTAAGTTACGACAAACATGCTCAACGTATGTCTTGTTAATTTTTTTTTTCTTTCAAATTTCTCTCTCAAACGCATTAAAATCTTGAGATTTTGTACATTTATGATCTATTGTAATAGGTATTATAGAAATATGACAACAAGCATTCATTTATAATTTTAGCTTCTATTTTTTAATAAAGTCGCTGACACAAACCCACAATCATAAATGGTCAACTACTCACAGTAAACTACATCAATCGATAATTTGAAATATGAACTAAAAATGGAAGTCAAATGTTTGTTGTCCTATATTCATAATTGATATTATTTTAGGCTCTAAAAATATATAAACTATAAAATATTATACCCAAATATAGGTACATTAAATCACTACTTAAATTTATATAATATGATTCGAGTGTGATGATCAGTTACTAAACTAACATTCCGTGGGGACGAAGTAAAGGTGCAAGGAGCAGGAAATTGTTTTCCAATTCCCTTACCTAACATTGACATTGACTTTGTCTAAAAAAAAACAATGACAACTTTGTTTAATCCTTATTATTTAATTATTACACATTAAAATAAGACAATGTTAACTTTAAATTGAGGTTGGATAAGTAGTTGAGATGTGATTGTGGAAGGCAAAAAATTGGCTTAGTTTAAGTTGTAGCCGAACCTCAACGAGTTTTAAGAAAATCTTTTGATTTTTCTAACTCCAGGAGAGGTTTGAGAATTTGAATAATTAGAATGGGTAGTAGGCAGTCATCAACAACTATGACTTGGAGGTAAACTCACCCTCTCTCCCTATCTCTCTCTCTCTCCCCCCCTTAATATTATAGATCTTATTTTATATATGAGAGTTGTGAAATTATATTAAATATTTGATGATATATTTTGTACCTAATGTAAAAATGGATTCTTGTTCACCAACCACACATTATTTAACCAAATCAAGTTATTGCTCATTATGTTTCTAAAAAACTCTAATTCGAATGGAATTTTTCCACAACTAATGAAGAGATCTTGATGGAATTGCCACATATGAAATCGAACACACACACGCACACACAAATTTCTGGAGTTTTATCTTTTCTTCCCAAAATGAAAATAGGGCAAATTAGACCGAACTCCCTTGAACTATAACGGTCTTGCAGATATCCCCCTAATCTAAAACTTCCAACGAAGAACCTTAAACTATGAATTTTGGTACCTAACACATTTTCGTTGAAAATGAGTTGATAAAAACATCATTTTATCCATATGAATGCGAATACTTTAGAGGGTTAGTTATTGATTTTTTTAGATTAAGGAGCTATCTGCAAAATCGCTATAGTTCAGGAGGGTTTGATATTATTTAACCATAAAAAATGGACTTTTGTGTTGTTTGGCATACTTTTCATAAATAAATAAAAAAGCTAATGTTGTGTTATTTTTGTATTTTACAATCCATGTATTTTTAAAAATATTTTTTTGGCATGTTTTTTCTAATTCGTTTTTGTTTTTTATTCAACATTTTGATTTTTTGTAGTATTTTTATTCTATATTTGGTTTCCTAGTATTTTTTTTTGTTGATTTACAAGAGCTTTGAAGCTTCCATCAATGACTACTTGCGTGTGTGAGAGAAGAAAAGAAAGAAGAGAGATAACTAACCCTCAAAATAACCCATTAATAGAATCTGATAAAAAATGAGTGTCAATGTTGATTTATTTTTGGGGGAATCAATTTCCAAACAACAACAACTAGGGGGTGTTTGGTCGAAATAGGGTTGTTAATTATTTCTGAACTTTCATTTTCTGATTTTCGATCCGATTTTTCCGACTTTGGCATCATTTTTACTTTGCCGATTTTTGAATCTTTCGATTTCTAAATTTTTTGAAAAAATGGAATGAAATTCGAAATCACATATAAATTTCCGAATTTCCAAACTACTAATATTTTTATTTATTTTAATATTTTTTTACATGTCAGTTACTAGCCTTATTTATATAAAGTGTATTGTTTGTAAGTTACTAATTTATTGCGTTTGGCTCGTAAAATAACTTTTCGTGATGAAAAAGTGTCAAATAATTTTAAGTTCTAGGGGGCCAACACCGTAGCGCTTAAAATTACGGGAGTTAAAATGAATTACTAAAGTCAAATGGAGTCATACCCCAAATTATCCCAAAAATATAAAAACCACTTAAAACTATTTAACATATAAAATACAATTAACAACTTTAAACTCTAAAGCAATCCAAATTGAAAATTAGTAGTTAAAAACAAGGATAAATTGCACCAAGGCCCCCTTGAACTATTGATTTTTTTCACCGAACCCCTTTTCATAAAAAAGAGGTTGACAAAACATGATTTTATGCATAAAAAAAAATATTAAAATTTCATGCAAAAAGGTTGGGTGAAAAAATCAATAGTTCAATGGGTCTTGAGTAATTTACCCTGAAAACAATTGACACTTAAATCTAAAATAATGATTTTTAGATATTTATTTGATTTATCCAAATGAAATATTTGAACATATATTTTTGGAATTCAAATTTCGAGACAATGTTACATCTGAATGCTTTAAAGGTAAAGCAATCATTACCCTCTAAAAAGTTCTAAAACACATCAACATTTTTTGTTATGCTTGTATCAAATTATTACATGTCAAACACATATTGACATGTGTTTTTTGAACCCCATGTGTACTTAAAACACAAACTGATATAATATAATGTTTTTCATATTTAGGCTTAAAGAGAAAAAACAAACACTAGTGCCCTAATGATGTCTTTCTCATGCTATATATGTATGTATGATGCAAAAATTCATAGAAAAAAAAATCAACACTTTTTCTTTGTAAATTGCAGGTCACGAGTAGCTTGGGAACAAATGCAACACTAAAAAAATGCATTCGATAAATTGGAACTTCGGGTTAAGGACTTGGAACTCGACTCAATAATGAAGCTCGTAAGTGGACTTTGTTTTATGTTAATGACATTTGTATATTTCATATCCACTCGCTAAATTTGATATCTTCTCTCAATCATTGTTAAGAAGACATTAAATATGGAGAAGTTTGCGATGAAGTCCAGTGAATTGGAAAACAAAATATTGAATCTCACCACCAGTATTAATCAACTCGAGGTTGAATTGCTTAACTTGATGGTAAATTTAATAGTACTTTTAACACCAATTTAATATTAGAGTCATTTTTATAATATGATTGAATTAAGTATTCATTTCCTCTTTTGATCATTGTTTCAAAAGGAACAAGAAATGGACAAGCTTATGAAGAAGAATGGTGCATTGGATAACACAATTATGGAGTTGGCTACCATTGAAACAATGGTTGGAATACATGTTTTTCCATGACTTTATTTTTGGAAAAATCCAAATCCAACATCTATTTTCTTATTTAGAAAATAAGATAGAGTACACAATACATGGCTTTGAAATGTATTGGACACACCACGTTCCCAGTGGCATGTCAAGCATGCTTTTAATTAAAAAAATTGACAAACATAACTAGACATTACTAGGATACAAAGTAATACAATTGAGACATCTATTATATATTTTCAAATATTTTGATTTCAGTTAATCTCAAACGATGATTCACACCCGACTCTTCAAGCTCCACTAGACATCGAAAACCTTTACAATTTTTTTAACGCAAAAGCCATTTATTTTCATCTGGTGGTCTTAAAAATGAATCTCGTATTTTGAATCTATATTAAATCATTTTTTGTGCTCTTGTAATCCGTAGATAAATTTATAAAAATTTAGGTATTTTGCGACATGATCTTCTCGCACCGTTCCCTATTATATTTTTTCAACTTCATTGTGTGTGCTATAAAGAATTTTTTAATATCAACATTCAAATTTCTAATTGGCATATTTTTTTTCTCATTTTGGTGTTTAGCCAGTAATTGATTCAACCATGCTGGTACCTGAACATCAAAACCAAGTCCTTAAAATGAACGACCTCCTCAGTTGTCTCGTCGTTATTATCTTTTTGTTAGCTATTTTGATTGGTGTCAATATATGAAATTTAAGGAGTTCCATGGAGGTAGTTACTAAATAAACCTTACTACTGACAATAAGAGAAGAAAATGTGTATATACATTGGGGGGGTCCTTTGAAGTAATACTTGTAATGTCAATTTAATGGTTACAGTTTTCCTTTTGGGAAGGTGGGGGTGAATGTGACATTAGTTGTTAATAAATGTACATGATATATAAATACAATGTAATAGCATTACAGAATCAGGTTAAAGATGAATTAATCCAATTGTTTCACTAGTTATTGTTGGTGGAAAAAAGTTATACACAACCTAGGAAGCTTATTTACTGCTTCTATTTGAATGTTATTGTTAACACAAAAATTCTCCATCTACGAGGACCAATCAGAAAAGGACACGTGTCATCCTACGTGTCAATATTCGACACCCGAAGAATGTTAGTCGGCACCTGAGGAGAGTTGGTCGGCACCCGAGGAGTGTTGGTCGGCATACCAACCAGGAATATCAAAGGACAACCACGCATTTAATGATAATTAATGTACATTTATATTGTAAATGACAACACATAGCATACCAAGCAATTAGATTCGTTGAATGTAGACATAATGTATAAATGTCTACATACAATGAATCTCTTTATCTCCCATCACTATAAATACATTTATTCCCTTAGCCAAAGAGAGATCCAAGAGATCTAAGAGATCCAAGAACCGAGAGACACCATACACAAGATCCATACCTTTTTCTCTCTCTACACCACATTGTGCTATTGTAAACCCCTTGGAATAAAATAACAGTGGACGTAGGCTTTTCCTTATAGCCGAACCACTTTAAAAATCTTTGTCTCTCATGTGCTTGATTGGATTGCTTTTATCTATTTATCTGTGATCATAAAAATGGGATTTGGTCCAGTTTTTTGCATCAACAGATTGGCACCGTCTGTGGGAACGTGTTACAAGCGTTGTTCTCCATCAAAAGCTAAGTTTTTATTTTCTCTACGTATAATCAATTATACATACATCTTTTGATTCAATCATGATTTTTATGTTTATATACATAAATTAATTGTCCAATTTTTATCTGCAAAATGTTGCATATCATGATTTTTAAATCATAACATTAGATTAATTCTTATTTAGAAATCTGAAAAATAGTAGATTTCATAAATCATAATTGTTTGCTTGATTCTCAAGTTTCAATATTATATCATCAAATAAATATTTTAAATGATTACATATACGAATATATGGGACGGTGGTAAGATTTGATAATTTTCGTTATAAATTTTGTAAGATCTTTGATGTCTATTCAAATTCCCATTATATTTTTAATCAGAGAATGGGAAAAGGTTAAAGACAATGAAAATTTTCCTCATGGAAATCATGACCCAGATCTACTTTCTCTCTCTTCAAGTTTGAGTCTCTTTGCATTCATTTTTATGAATTATATTTGGCTCATATTCCATCTATGTCAATAAAGACAAATTGATTGATTTTTGATATAAATTTGGTAATAACTTTAATCATTCACCATATTTTTATCTCTCCTAATTGGGAATAGGAAGGGATCAATATAAAAAATAATTTTCTCTCACCTGAAAAATCATTACCCACCTCTTGTAAAAGAGGATCAGTAAAATAATCATAACCATATCAAGACTCTGGGCACAAATTTGATATGTTGGCCCCTCGTTCATGACATCACAAGGTTTCTTTGTCGAAATCACACGATCTAGTGGGTTATATATTTATTCATTTAATTAACATTCTTAAGGCTTAAATTTTACATTGAATGTTATTTTTTTATCTAAAGATTCGATATATTCTGGTCATCCAACCATATATTCTATAATTTGAGATATCCTTAAATGTTGGTCGGCAACATCCATGTTGTTTGTCGGCAGCAGTAGAATCTTGGGGTATTAAAAAATGCTAAGCACCCCTGATATTTGTTTAAACACGAGTTCGGCTTGGGGACAAGCAGGGGGCTTAAGTCTTTTTTAACTTATGATCACCCCAAAAATATTTTTAAAACCAAGTGATAAATAATTTTCAAACAGCAACTTATACCTGATTAGTTGTTGGAGATTAAATAAATTTACAAAAAACTTTACGCTTTATTTATGATGCATATTTGATAATAATTTGTCCATCTCACACACATTTGGCATAAAACATATTATTTTATATTTTGAAATTAATATTTTTATTTCTCAAGCATATACATATCATATATTGATTGGATGAGTAAATTATTCTCATGACTAATCAATTCAGCCTACACAAATGGTAGAGCGAGATATTAATTTTTACAGGTACAAGATTCAACTCCGACGAATGCTCGGAAATAATCTTACTCTTCTGAAAAATATTATCATAGCTCGGCAGTATGAAATTTCACCTCAGCAAGGAACTATTGATTTTATTATTGATATGATATCTGCTCCAGCACAAATGGTTCTATATATCCATTGGGATTCATATTCTATATTCATCTCAACATGGAGCACGGCGAGATACTTATTATCATATTCAGCTCTGAGGAGAACTATAACATTTATTATATTTCTCCCCCAACAGATAGTTGGTCGGGGTAATTCTTATTTATATGCAGGCCCAGCAAAGTTCTCGGCCATATTCTTATGTTCTGGAAAATATTATTCTTATTCGGCATTCTGCAATTATGCCTCGACAAGATACTTATTCAGCTTTAAGGAGAATTACAACATTCGTTCGGATAATTCTTATTTATATTCAGGCCTTACAACGTTCTCGGCCATATTCTTATGTTCTGAAAGATCTTATTCTTGTTCGGCATTATATGATTCTACCTCGACTGATCGGTGAGGCACTTTATTATTTTTAATTATTCTTTATATCTATTTGGATGCATATTCTATTCTCATTTCAGCATGGAGCTCGACAAATATTAATAATCATATATTCAGCTCCAAGGATATCTCCAACATTTATATTATCTTATTCCCAAAAATCTGTTGAGGAGGTCTCCAGCATTTATTATATCTTATTCAGCTCCAAGGATGTCTCCAGCATTTATTATATCTTATTCCCAACAATCTGTTGGTCATCGCCGAGGAGGTATCCTGCATTTATATTATCTTATTCCCAACAAATCTGTTGGTCAGCGCCGAGGAGGTTTCTAGCATTTATATTATCTTATTTCCAACAAATCTGTTGGTCAGCGCAGAGGAGGTCTCCAGCATTTATATTATCTTATTCCCAACAATCTGTTGGTCAGCTCCGAGGAAGTCTTCATCATTTATTACCAAGTACCACCAACTCCGATTGGTAGATAAAATCCAACTCCGGTTGGTAGACAAAATTCAACTCCAGTTGGTAGATAAAATCCAACTCCGGTTGGTATTGGTCGATAGATCTCATTCAAAGTTCACATTCCACAGTTGGGGGCTTCTATTACAGATATATTTGTTCATTTGGTGGCACATTCTTATAACATCATGCAGTCGAGCATCAAATTCAACTCCACAAACCCACACGGTCGGGGCCCGGACTAATCATCATTCAAGAGTTATTTTTCTTGCTCAGGAATTACTTTTGATATTGAAGTTCAGGAGGTATATTAAAGTTCAGGAGGAATATTGAAGTTCAGGAGGTATATTGAATTTCAAGAGATGTGTTCAGAAGTATCAGGACATGATGAAAGAAAGCGACAAGTATTCCACCGAGGAACTCTGTAATACCAGAAATTAGAAGACAAGTTGCCTATATGGAGACTATATGCAGATGGCTCATCTTGCACTACAGGCTGTGGGGCAGGGATCGTTTTGAACAGCCCAGATGAGGTCGACATGGAATACTCCCTACGTTTCTAATTCAAAGCTTCTAATAATGAGGTTGAGTATGAGGCCATGATTGCAGGTCTTAATTTGTCAAATACTATTGAGGCACAGCAGTTTATTGTCTTCAGTGATTCTCAATTGATCGTAAACCTAATGTTGGGAATATATGCAGCCAAAGGAGAATTGATGATCAAGTGTCAAGCAAAGGTGATGGAGTTAGTATCAGAGTTTGTTGCTGTTCAACTGGTAAGAATATCAAGAATGAAGAATGTGAAAGCATACGCCTTGGCCCGATTAGCATCAGCTACTCGTACCGAGCTGCGAAGAACGATACCAATTGATGTATTAGAAAGTCGGAGCATAGATGAAGACCTGACAATGAATATTATTACCCTTGATTTAGGAATATCTTGGATGGATCCCATCAGAGCATATATTGAGGAGGAACAATTACCGGAGGATAAGCTCGCTGCCAAGAAATGGAAGTTTAAAGTTGCTCGGTATGTACTAATTAATGGTATTCGGAGGATAAGCTCGCTGCCAAGAAATGGAAGTTTAAAGCTCCTCGGTATGTACTAATTAATGGTATTTTGTATAAACGAGGAATTATGGCAGGTTTGCAAAGATGTGTACATCCCTCCGAGGTGAAAGAATTGATTAAAGAGATCCATGAAGGGTCCTGTGGAGCCCATATAGCAGGTCGAACACTTTTGCAAAAGGTGATGACGCAGAGATACTACTGGCCGACGATGAGAGCTGATTGTATAGCTTATGCCAAGAAATGTGACAAGTCCCAACGCTTTTCCTCCATCCGAATAACTCCACAAACATTGTTGACACCCATCACTTCTCCTTGGCCATTTTCCATGTGGGAATTGATTTGGTTGGACCACTGCCGACGACCCGAGGAAGATTCAAATACCTCGTCATTGCCATCATCACAGACTACGGAACACAATTCGATAACAAGGAGTTTGCCGCTTATTGTCATTAGTTAAACATTTTGAAGGTTCATTCAGCACCAGGTCATCCTCAGAATAATGGACAAACTGAAGTGACGAGCAGAACATTACTAAATGGTTTGAAAAAGAGGCTATGTAAGGCTAATTGGATTAATGATCTACATTCAGTATTGTGTGAAACACTACGCTGCCTAGCAATAAAAGCAAACACCGATAGTTCAAACCCACGATCAACTTCGGTTGGTAAGATAGTTCGAAAGAACCAGATAGTTCGAAAGAACCAAAAAATATACTCCTTTGGTTAGGAGGCGTACACTAGCGTGACCAACTACGGTTGGTAAGATAACTAGAGGATAAGATAGTTCGAAAGAACCAAAAAATATACTCCTTTGGTTAGGAGGCGTACACTAGCGTGACCAACTACGGTTGGTAAGATAACTAGTGGACAGATAGTTCGAAAGAACCAAATAGTTCGAAAGAACCAAAAAATATACTCCTTTGGTTAGGAGGCGTACACTAGCGTGACCAACTACGGTTGGTAAGATAACTAGTGGACAGATTGTTCGAAAGAACCAGATAGTTCGAAAGAACCCGATAGTTCGAAAGAACCTGATAGTTCCAACCCATGACCAACTCCGGTTGGTAAAAGGGCAAGAACAACATTCTTAAAAATGCCAATCTCGGTTGGTTTGAAAACAAAATATGCTCTCACATGCCAACTTATGTTGGTCGAAAAGTAAGATTATTACAGAAAATATAAAAATTCCTCGAAGAACAAAATATTACAAACTGAACCAAGTATGGTTGGTCGGGGATAAAAACCCACTAATTGTAGTTGGTCGACGAGGAGAATTTATCGACCTTGGTTGGTCGGACACATTTTATGAAAAAGAAAAAAATTTACCAAGTATGGTTAGTCGAGGATAAACTCTCACTAACCATAATTGGTCGATGAGCACAATTTAACAACCTTGGTTGGTTGGAAAAAAATTAAACATTTTTATACTCATTACTTTATTATTAAGTGATCGAGCAACGTTACTAATACTTGTAACTTTTTTATTATTAAGCTGGTCGATGAACAGCACAATATTGTTATCTTTTTAACAGATACATATGCATAAATGTAAAGTGTTTGATATTTACAAGACAATTGCAATTAAGATTGCGAACAAAAATGAAAGTCTTTCATTAAAATCAAAACAAAATACATTGAGAATGAAAATGTATACTAACAATTACATTGAGATTCCTACTCTATTAGTCTCTTTCCCTCTGCTTTTGAAACAGGTTCCTTGCCTGCAGGAGGATCATCCAAAGCATAAGGGGAGTTCATGAAGTTAAGATCTTTCAGCATTCTGATGTTCATCACAGATGGTCTGTCCGAGCAGCTCTTGCTCATCCCCGAGAACCTTTTGCTTGTCCCCGAGCAGAGGTAGAAGTCAAAATCAGCATCTACAGCACTGAGATTTTTGCTACTACTGTCTTGACCAATAATGAAGAAGAAGTTGTATGAAAATGTTTCGAAGTCCACCACTAGCTTGGTACTAATCAGATTGAAGAGTTGGGTTCAAAAGATAATATGTTACTCGACAAAGTATTTAGAGGAGCATAAATCAGAAGAATCAAGCACGTGAAGTTATCATTCAGTTGCTCGGCACAATCAGCAGTTGCTCGGCTAGCCAAACCAATCAACATACTTGAAGATTATGACAAGTTACAAGCTGCATACTATGGCATGGCTGCATCCAAATTCCCAGGGGTGATACATAGCACACGGAGTTCCTCAAAAGAAAGATTAGCAACCATCGATCAGCCTGCATCATATGTCGTCCAGGAGATAATGCACTTTATGTTGAACAAATCAAGAAGGTAGATCAAGAATTTCACGAGCACCGAGCAACACTGCAGAATAAATACTCCATCCTTTCAAGTAAACCATCAAGCATGGAGCATTGGGGGCTTCTGTTAACACAAAAATTCTCCATCTACGAGGACCAATCGGAAAAGGACACGTGTCATCCTACGTGTCAATATTCGAGACCCGAAGAATGTTAGTCGGCACCCGAGGAGAGTTGGTCGAAACCCGAGGAGTATTAGTCGGCACCCGAGGAGAGTTGGTCGGCACCCGAGGAGTGTTGGTCGGCATTCCAACCAGGAATATCAAAGGATAACCACGCATTTAATGATCATTAATGTACATTTATATTGTAAATGACAACACATAGCATACCAAGCAATTAGATTCGTTGAATGTAGACATAATGTATAAATGTCTACATACAATGAATCTCTTTATCTCCCATCACTATAAATACATGTATTCCCTTAGCCAAAGAGAGATCCAAGAGATCCAAGAACCGAGAGACACCATACACAAGATCCACACCTTTTCTCTCTCTACACCACATTGTGCTATTGTAAACCCCTGGGAATAAAATAACAGTGGACGTAGGCTTTTCCTTATAGCCGAACCACTTTAAAAATCTTTGTCTCTCATGTGCTTGATTGGATTGCTTTTATCTATTTATCTGTGATCATAAAAATGGGATTCGGTCCAGTTTTTTGCATCAACAGTCATGTAAACTACATGAATATTTGTAGATGAATGTAAGACCCCCAATTTTTCACAACTTATTGATTAGTCCTGACACAAAACAGGAAGCGCTGAAATAATTTATATAATTATCAGATTCATGATAAACTAGAAACTACAATAAATAGAAACCATACACAATAAAAATCTCAATACAGGATGACAATATAATAATTGAACTAAGAATAATCTAAAACACCAATAAATGAATCCATTATATAAAATATCTTATTATAAATGTTCTATTGAATAAAATAGAGTTCAATCTAAACCTCCCATGAATACAAATGAACAACTACAATGAACCAACTACTCTAACTCTACAAATAAAAAAGTTGGATCTCCGCAACTTCAAGACTGACTACTCAACCCTGTTAAACCTGTATATACAATAATAGTCTGAGGGGGGGGGGGGGGCATTTTATAATTTTGGGTCAGTTTTCTAGAGTTGCAAGGATATTTGCAATAAAACAAAATAACTTATACGTCCAATTTACAATAAATATGCCACCCATTGGCTCTCACATTCAATGTGTATGTCTCCCCTAATCAAAGTGCAATACTATTCGCGTGTGCCAACCCAAGGCATAATTATACTATAAGACTCTATCTAAACTACGAATTGATATTACCAAATTTATAATTGTCATAGAACGTAATAGACTCCCTAAAAAAGATAAAGTAAGATTTGGAAAGATATGAAAATAAATTCGTCCATTACATAGACTAGTTTCAATTTCTCCCATTAGGGACTGTCAAAAGTTAGTAGATCTGCCATATGTAAGGGTGGCTTGAAGGCAAGCATTCATGCCTGAAAGGGTTAGTGATTTACGTGATATTTAAATCAAATCTATATGGATAAAATTATAATTTTTATCTTTTTTATGATATTTAACATCTTCTAGTTCGAGCAACTCAATAAATTTATCTAGCCGATCCAGACTAATTGTTTGTTCCTTAGTCTTAATAATTAATTTCCTATGAAAATTATACCGATTACTATGGTAAACAATTTTTAGTTGGACTTTAGGAATTGTCCAATCGGTTCATATTAGCTTTAACATCAAACTCTACTAAAGTCGTGTCTTGGCAGTAGCGGTAGATACATTTTCTTGTACCTCCATTTAAGAGTTGTTAATATATTAAGATAAATAACTGAGTGTAAATGATTAATTAGGAATAAAATGTGCACATAAATATTTATGCATTAAATATGAATAATACATTGGGCAAAATATTGTGTAATGAGATAAAATTAATTAAATATTTGAAAAGCATTAATCATATCATATAATTTGATTCAGAATGGTGGTAGACATCTGTCAACGATTTACAGGTACCACCTATAAATAATCATAGTTATATAGTATAATTAATAATTTCAGATGATTTCATCATTAAACCTATTTCACAAAACATTATTACTATTTTTATTTGTAAAGATAGTTATTATTTAGCTTTGAACCATATGTATTGCTGTGAATAGTAAATTACTACACATGCCATGAATAGTAACTTACTATTCAATTGGTATGAAATTAAACCATTACTAATGTTAGTGAAAGAAATAATGCAATAGAAATATCGCGAAAACTATTATGAAGTGCAAAAAGTAAAGATCACACACAATAACAAATATATGTGGTTCAACAACATTTCTACTTCCATGGAAAGGCTACTATTTTATTATTGTCTCTCAAATCCTCAAATTACATCCCTTTCACCCTGGGGTCAAGGTTTACATTTATAGATGTCAAAATAGGTGATTGAATTGTACAAGTGACTCAACTAGCTTATTAGATAGCTCATAAGCGTCCTTAAATATCTCCCAAATATTGTTGGTAACTGATTCCAGCCTACCTCCATGTATTTAAGTACATGTTAAATACACGGGTAAAAAATAATTATCTTCAGTTGGGTTGGGCAGTTCGTTATGTGTTCTGGGCTGGTCAGTTAGAGTATTTGTCTTGAATAAACAAGCCCTCATAATTTCCCCTAAAATTTTTGGGTTAAAAAGTTGGGAAATTAGATTTTAAGTAAGTTTTAGGCCCAAGGCCTATAAATGTTTTAAAACCATCATGACACTCTTGTAATAGATGTGAGTTATCGAAGGTATGCTCGTCTGATGTCAAACATCATGGTGAACTTGTAACTTCCCTGGAGTAGTAAGGGTACACTGGTCCGAGATGGAGTATGATGCACCAAATCCTCCTTGGAAGTCGTCTTTCATCATTTGGCCGGAGTTCAAACTTTGTCTTGTCAGCTTCAACCGTCACCTTAAAATTGTTAGTTGAGCTTCAAACCTTCGTAATCAGGTCTTTTTCTTCATCTTTTCCACTCATAAGTTATCTTTAACTACTCTCTTGCTCATCACTTTCCTTTTAGAACTTTCTTTTTGCTGTTGAGAACTCCTTTGGTGGCTTTCTCTAATGGTAAAACCCTTGATAAGTTCAGGGAAGATTATAGAATCCCAAAGTGGGTTGAAATTGATTGTTCCCATGTCCCTCCAAGTGTTAAAGACATGGATGAGGATATCTAAATTCAGACACTGCTAGCGTTCCAAGGAGGTCCAGCATTTCCCCCTAATCATATCTTTTTGAAAATATTCAATTACATTGAGGTGATGCCTACTCAGTGTGTCCCCAACACTTGGAAGATAGTAATGGGATACACAGAATCAACAAGATGTATGGTAATAACTTAGGGCTTATGGATATTTGTGTTTACTACACCTAGTCATGCACCACTGATGGTGTTCTATACCTAAAGGAAAGGAAGGCCGATTGGGTTTTAGTCGTCAATTTTCCTGATTCTTACGAGAATTACTAGGATCAGGGCTTTATAGACAAAAATTGGCAATATCCTCCCTTACCTGAGGATAAGAGGAATAAGGACCCTTATGCTCAACCTGGGGGCGGGGGGGGGGGGGGGGGTCACATAGGTTGCCTTCTTCTTTATATTAAATGCTTGCTGAATTCTTTCTTTCTTTTTTTTTACTTTGATCTTCCTCTGTTTGTGTGCAGTTCATGCTAAGAACATGGAGCCTAGTTAGGGACTGGTTTCCTAGAGGTGAGCATCCCCAATTGACAGTTTTTTTAGTGGAATACATAAACACAACTATTAGCTTTATTACTTAGCTGGTGGATAATAACCCAACATTAGATCTTATAAAAAAAAGGATAGGCCTGGCCCATCTGATCCCATTATGCTAAAGGAGGAAGAAGAAGAAGAAGAAGAAGAAGAAGAAGAAGAAGAAGAAGAAGAAGAAGAAGAAGAAGAAGAAGAATAAGAACAAGAACAAGAAGAAGTGATGGTTACTTTAAAGGGTAGATTGTTAATCATAGATGATGAGGATCGGGAGTCGTTGTCCAATAGGGTTAAGTCCGTAAAGGAGTCAGAGGGGGACTCCTCAAGGTCTGTTGGTTGCAGTATTGGAACCAAAGATAAAAAGAATGGGAAAGAGAAGAAGAAGAGAGAGGAAGATAATGGAAAATGTGGTGAAAAAAATCTCAACACAAATAATTAATGAAGGAAAACACGCACAAAGCTAATAAGAACAACAATAATCACAATCACACAACACAATAATATACGTGGTTCCACAAATTGCATACGTCCACGGAGAGGTCTACTATTGTATATAAGTAACTCTCGAGAATGTTTTTTATATGCCCCGGGCAAGGGGTACAATATATACTTTGCTAAGAGAGAGAGAAAACGAGTGATGATAACCAACACATTAATCGAGTATCCCTTGAATATCTCATCCGAGATTTTTAAGGATGGACTTGGTCATATTATTTTATCCTAACCATCATTCCATACACACAAGTTGGATGGGGTGCCTTTTATTTTCCATTTGGGCTTGACCGGCTACCTTTATGGGATTGTTTGACAAAAGAGGTACCCACAATTGCCCCTAAAACATTTTGAGGCCACAAGTGGGCTCATGAATTTTTAAATAACATCTCAAGTCTTGCTCTGATGACATTGTTGTTATTTTCATAATAGATAGGGGCGTGAATCGCCATTTTGTAGTAAGTTTAGGCGGCAGATCCTCTTCGATTCCTGTGCACTATCATTGAGGGGTTTAAACTAAGGTGCTGGACGATTCACTTCATCATTCAACTTCTTACTTTCTCTCACTTCCAAATCGTCATTTGATCTCAAGATCCCTCTTGCTACCGTAGTTAGGGTTTGTTAATGGCTATGATAGATAACAAATCTCTGGTAGAATTTAGGAAATGTTATAATATTCCTGACTAGGTGGATATTGAGTGTGCCCCTTTCCCTCATAATATTCGCGATATTGATGATGTCCACTGCATTCATGTTCTTTTGTTGTCTCAAGGGGGTTTAACTTTTCCCCTAAATCATCTTTTCTTACACTTCTTTCGGTATTTTGACATAGTCCCAACCAAGTGTTCTCCAATGTAAGGACTTATTTTCATAGGTCCATTATCAATTTATTACGTCATATACCACTACACCGTCGAAGAGAATTCAAGAGACATCTACATCAAAGACGGATTTGAATTACTCAAGTTCTTCATCATTCAAGACTCCGCGAAGTTTACTTTGGTAAGGTTATGTTTTAAATACCTTTACTTTTCATTTAGAGCTTTTGGAAGATTTTTACAAAATATTTTCTAAGTGTTGGAGCGGACTTTTTCGTCAAATATTGAGAATGAGTATTTTTTCTAAGTTTTGAAGCAGACCTCGATTTTGACTCCCAGGTCGTTCGCGAGAGATAAGCATCTCGTTCGAATGAGATTGGAAGTCGCGCTATGTCGTTTGAACGACACGCGTCCTTCGATATGCATCTCGTTCGAACGAGCTCGTATTTCGTGGCGGTGCATTTTTGTATAAATACTCATTAAATAGTAATGTTTTCATTACGAAGTACATACATTTTCCAGAATAGAAACACTACGAAAGCAGAATTCTTTAGGCTTCTTCCTTTAGGATTTTAATCCCTTTTTGGTTTTCAATTCACAAAACTCCCATAAGCTTTAGTGAATTGTTTGGTGTTTAAGAGAAACATAGCTTTTGTTCAACCTCTATGGAGAAGGCATCTCCATCTTTGATCGGTGAATACCGAACATAGTCATTCTACGTGTGGACAAGCCAAAGACGACGAACCGACGACTGGAGGGTATTTCGCTGTCTCTCGTATCTTTAAAGATTTGCTTAAGGCACCGTGCATTACACACTTGTGGGCGATTATCAGGTTGTATGTAAGTCAAAGGTTTTGTGAATTCTTCAAAGTGTTATAAAAGGTTTTACCCTAAAGGGGTTTTTTCCTATATCAGTCGTCTTTATTTTTCATGCATGGTTTGAATGATTTATCTCTTTTAGATGCATGTTTAGGGGCTGAATTAATAGACTCTAATTAAATAAGTGAACCAAATTAGAAATTTGCGAATTTAATCAATTATCACACAGTCACGTTTCTTTTCAAATTGGTATCAGAGCTGGTTGCGCTAATTTATCTCGTATTCCTATTTTTCGTAAACTCGTGTGATATTGATTTTTTTTTAAATCAGTTTTGTGAAAATTCCATTTTTTTTCTATGGAGCACTTTTATAATCAGGTGCCTATTTTTTACGGGTCTAATTATGCCTATTGAAAAGCTCGCATGAAATCTAGTTTAAAAGCCATTAACGAGCGTGTTTGGTACCTTTGCAAAAATGGGTGGACTCCTCCCACGGTCACCGTTAATAATATCACCTCTTTAAAACCCGTGTCAGCCTGGACTGAAGATGATCATAAAATGTCTAAATTTAATTCATGTGGTTTGAGTGCTATTTCTGGAGCTATCACTCCTGATGAGTTTTGCCGAATTATGACGTGCACCACGTCAAAAGAGGCATGGGATGTTTTGAAACTGACACATGAGGGTACGAACGCGGTTAAAGAATCTAAGTTACAAAATTTGGCCACCCAATTTGAGACTATCACCATGTCTGAGTTTGAATGATTGGATGATTTTTATGCACGTTTGTGGGATATTGTTAACACCAGTTTTAATTTGGGTGACGTGATTGATAACACGCGTGTCGTTAAAAAGATTTTGAGATCTCTTCCAAAACGTTTTATTCCTAAAGTCACTATTTTGAACTCTTTGGGAAATTTAAAATCACTTAAGTTAGAAGAACTTGTAAGAGATCTTCAAACCTATGAGATTCAAATGTTTCCCAAAACCATTAAGGCTAAGGATAATGGTGTTGCTTTAAAGACTCATTTTAAGAAAAAGAAAGAAAATGTTTATGAGTCTGAATCTGAGGAAGATTTTGATATGGCCTTGTTTGCGAAATTTTTTAAAAAGTTTCTCAAAATGAATAAAGAAAATTCTTCCAACAAAAAGAGATCTTTTGAGACAAATAAAAAGAAAGTGAAGGCCAAAGATAGTGACAAGGATGATGAGATCAGGTCCTTTGAGTGTAAGGGCACATAGCTAAAGAGTGTCCTACTAGGATAAGGAGAAAAGGCAAAGAGACTGCTATGCCCGCCACTCTTAGTGATAGTGAGGGTGATGAGGGAGATGAGTCCGATAATGGTTTAGCACATGGGATGGTTGTCGCTTTTTCTTGTCGTGTGATCACACCCACTTTGTCTCACGAGAGGGAACACGAGAGCGATAATAGTGATTTCTGTTCTTCGAGTGAGGAAGAAAGCGAGGAGGAGAGTGGAGATGAAAAAGAGCTCCAAAAAGATTTTAGAGATTTGTACACCGAGACCTTAAAAACAAAGAAGTATAATAGAGATTTAGGTCGTCGGATTTTATATTTGGAGAGAGAGAAGGAAGTTTTGAGAAAGGAGAAGTGTGATTTGACCGATACGTTGTCTAGTCTGATGACACGTGTATCCTAACTAGAGAGTGATCTCAAACGTACCAGGGAGGTCAAAGTCAATTTTGAGAACGCACCTTAGAAGGTTGAAAAGGTGGTTCTTAAAGGTAAAGGTGAGAATTTAGGAATAAGTCATGACGGTGCTTCTACTTCCCAATTAGCACCCGAGTCGGTTCCCACTTTAGTGTTTGATTCACGTGAGTCTCTTCCTAACCCACCTAGGCGTCCCATTCCTATTAGGAAAGTGCGTCCTAGAGTTTTTGAGAGAGGTGTTCTGAGGCCTATTTATGTTTGCTCACATTGCAAAAGGAGAGGACACCTTAGGGAATTTATCTTTAAGTTGGGGTATGTGTCCGTTTTGCTTCTACGTGTATTTCTGGCACACATGCACCCACACGGGATACTTTACATGCTCCCGGAGACTACACGAGAGAGTTTGCACATTTAGGTGAGCAAGTTAAGTTTTTGGTCAAAACTTCACAAGAATTGATGGAGGTTTTTCATAAGTTGTCACCACCTTTGGGAAACCCCTCTGCACCTAATGATTGAGGTTTGACTTGTTTACTAGCATAGGGTGATTTTCTTGATAACGTTGTTTTCCTATTGCTAGTATGTATCATTTTTGTATGTTTTATTTTTTTTAGGAAAAATTTTGAAAAATACGAAAAGATTTTATTTTGATAAAATTTTGAGAAAATCCAAAAATATTTTGTATTTTGTTTGCACCGTGTATGGATGGACACTTAGGATGACCAAGTTAAAACATCATTCCATTATTTTCATGTGACTATTTGATAGTGTTTTGAGACAATATGTCAATTCATCCTTGTGCTTTATAATGTTTGGAGTCATTAAGATGTAATTAAGTGTTACTTCCTACATGTTTGACTCATGTTTCCTTTATTGCACACATACACGGATTTGTTTGATTATAGTGCTTGTCTTATCACATATTGGTTGGGTGTTTTTACTTCAATCATGTCCTTAAAACGAACCAAGCGCGATAAATTTTGATAAGGAAATTGTGCATATAAAAACCGTTTTGTGAGTTTGTGTGTTTTGTTTACGGGGAAGGGCTGTGAAAGGTTCATTTTGCCTTTATGAATACTAAGCCACCGTTAAATTGGACCTAAAAAATGGAGGAATTTTATTATCCGGGGTCCAAAGAGGTTTAAAAGAGCTCGAAAAAAATTTAAAGGCAATAAAAAGAAATTCATGCCAAATTATGGGTCATTTAGGTTCTTGCACCAATTCTCCAAAGTTTGAGAATTTAGATTACCTCTAAAAAGAAAATATATATGAGGGTGTTTGTTTGGAGATTTTAAACGGGTTTGCACGTCCTTGAAATTCTTGAAAAAGCGCTAAATAGTTTTGGACGTTATTGGTGTGGAAATCATTTAGACTTTGATTTGTTGATTTCCATAAGACGATGTCATTTAAATTCAACAATTTTTTACACCTAAGGATACTTTTGATGTTCATTCGTTAGGGGTACACATATGCATCGTGCACATATGATTGATTGAGTTTATTTACCTATCGAATGTGTTCACACCCATTCATTCCATTTCCATGACTTGGTTGTTTTAGTTTAAATCCATGGTGTGTTTTTTACTATCTTATTTTTGTATGAAAAATTGAAAAATCCAAAAATAGTTTGTGAAATTTTTGAGATACTCCTTTGCATGCGCGTAGTTTGATCCTTGTTTGCTATGCATTTTTATCGTGACACTCCATGTTTTGATTGTTTCTTCTTATCTGTCTATTTGGGGACATCATAAAAAGGGGGAGAAAGAATTATCATGTTATGGGGGAGTTTTTGCATTATGGGGGAGATTTGATTATTAATGCTTTATTCTTATATCATTTCAAACTCAATGTGTCACGAAGGTTTTTTGCTTTATCTCATGTGTATAGGTACAAAGATTGAAGATCATGATGTTGCACACGCTGATGAGAAAATCTTTGAGATTTGACAAAGATGATTGAAGAACAGTTTTGAGGTCTTGCAAATTTATTCATGGGAGGGTAGATTTGAATAGGCATTTTGGTTTTTGATAATTCGTACTTTTTATGTTTGTACCGGCATAGACATAGGGGGGATTTGTAAGGACATATTTTCATAGGTCCATTATCAATTTATTATGTCATATAACGCTACACCGTCGAAGAGCATTCAAGAGACATCTACATCAAAGACGGATCCGAATTACTCAAGTTCTTCATCATTCAAGACTCTGCGAAGTTTACTTTATACGGTTAAGTTTTAAATACCTTTACTTTTCACTTAGAGCTTTTGGGAGATTTTTACAAAATATTTTCTAAGTGTTGGAGAAGACTTTTACGTCAAATATTGAGAATGAGTATTTTTTCTATGTTTTGAAGCGGACCTCGATTTTGATGCCCAGGTCGTTCGCCAAAGATAAGCATCTCGTTCGAACGAGAATGGAAGTCACGCGATGTCATTTGAACGACACGCGTCCTTCGTTCGAGCGACATATACATCTCGTTCGAACGAGCTCGGATTTCGAGGCGGTGCATTTTTGTATAAATACTCATTAAATAGTAACGTTTTCATTAAGAAGTATATACATTTTCCAGAACAGAGACACTGCGAAAGCAGAATTCTTTAGGCTTCTTCCTTTAAGGTTTTAATCCCTTTTTGGTTTTCAATTCACAAAACTCCCATAAGCTTTAGTGAATTGTTTTGTGTTTAAGAAAAACTTTGCTTTTGTTCAACCTCTGTGGAGAAGGCATCTCCAACTTTGATCGGTGGATACCGTGCGTAGTCATTCTACGTGTGGACGAGCCAAAGACGACGAACCGACGCCTGGAGGGTATTTGGCTGTCTCTCGTATCTTTGAAGATTTACTGAAGGCACCGTGCATTACACACTTGTGGGGGATTATCAGGTAGTATGTAAGTCAAAGGTCTTGTGAATTCTTCAAAGTGTTATAAAAGGTTTTACCCGAAAGGGTTTTTTTCCTATATCGGTCGTCTTTATTTTTCATGCATGGTTTGAATGATTTATCCCTTTTAGATGCATGTTTAGGGGCTGAATTAATAGACTCTAATTAAATAAGTGAGCCAAATTAGAAATTTTCGAATTTAATCAATTATCACATAGTCACGTTTTCTCATCCAAACATTTAGAAATTTAGGTTTAGTTGGAATCTTCTTTTATTGTACCTTTTCTCGTACGAGCTATAATCTTCTCTATTTGAAAGCGAGGAGTCCGAACAGGGTGTTGGTGATAAATCTACTTGATTCCCATAAAGACTACTAGTCTAAGGGATTTATTACTAGGAACAGACAATTCCCTCCCCAAGTAAGGGGTGCAAGTTACAGGGGACCTCGAATACCTACTTATGGGGAGGAATACATAGGTGTTGTTCAATATTACTGCCTTTTGGTTGTTTCTCTAATGTGTTCTTACTCTAATATTTTCTTTTCTTTTTCAGTAAAGTCTAAAAATCAAGAGCCTGCTCCCCACGAGATCCACAATGCTGAGTTAATCAAAGCCTGGCAGATAAGGGACTCAATTATAGAAGGTGAACACCCCAGGTTGGATGACTTTTTATTGGAGTACAAGAATACTACCTCCAGCTTTTTTTCTCGTCCAGGAGAGTCCATCCCTCGTCTTAACATCCCAGTTGAAGAAGAAGAGGGAGAAGGTGCTCTCTAACCCATCGAGCTAGACGATGAAGATGAGAGCAGCTCAGAGTCTAGTGTTGCTACAGGTTGTAGTATTGCGGCAGGATCCAGTGAGGAGGGATCTAGCAAGTAAGAGTCTAGTGGATAGAGGTCCAGCGAGGAGGGCTCTAGCTCAGGCGGTTCTAGGCCGAAGAGCTCAAACAAGGAGGACATGGCTCCCACTAGAAGAAAAAAACTGATCCGAGATAATGATGATTATGATGTCCTGTTGTCCAACAGGTTAAAGATTCAGACGACAAGGACTGGGGACACTACTAGTGGTTCCCAGACCACAGCTCATGAGAAAGAGCTAGAGAGGAAGAAGATAAGAGAGATAGATAGATAGATAGATAGATAGATATATATATATATATATATATATAGAGAGAGAGAGAGAGAGAGAGAGAGAGAGAGAGAGAGGGTGGGGAAGAAGAGAGGAAGAGAGAAGAGGAAAGAAGGAGAGGAGAATAAATAACAAAGAAGGCACAAGCTTTCCTTATGCTTGTCGTTGTCCCAACTGAGGGAGCCTCAGTGGCTCTAGCCCCTTAGCTTGCTCCGATAAAGCTCGAGAGAGTAGTACTGATGGCAGATCAGGAACGGTCTTCGACGATGGGTCTAGACCATTTAGCCCTGAAGGTAGATAAGGGGCTTCCTTTGGTAAGGCCATTTCCTTTTTTCTTTATTTTTTTCTTTTATTTCTTTATATTATTTGTCTCACATCTGGTACTTCTTGCAGTTTCTATCTGACTACACTGTCCTCTGCCATTGTAGAGATGGAATGGCAAGGAGGAACGCTGAGCTCGAAGGGAGCTTGAAGACTGCATAGGAGTCCCAGAAGTCCTCTGAGAAATCTCTCACTGAGGTTGAGGCCTCTTTCGATGAGGAGAAGTCTGGGGCAGCCAAGGAGCTGAGGGAACTCTATGAGGCCTATGAGCTGGTTGTGGCGAGCAAATTTACCGTCACAAATGAGAATATAGGGATCGTTGAGAAGGTGAAGAGCCTTGAGGAAGAGACGACCATGGTTAGAGAAAATGGATACAATGAGGGCTAGGAAGCAGCCTATGAATATGCCGAGAAGAAGATTTACTACATAAGCCGGGCAAACTTCAAGAAAGGTCGGGATCGAGCCTTATTTGCTGCTGATTCACTTCTGTTTGGCGAGCACAATCCTGGCCCTAAGCCCATCTTTGAAGATGATGTCCTGGATACTTGGACTGGGGAGGATTCCACTGTTCGGACTGTAAACTTCAAGAAAGGTCGGGATCGAGCCTTAGTCTTTATTTTTTGTTTTCTTCTTCCCATTCAATGTACGTGTATCTGGCCAATGCCAATTTTAATGGAATGAGGAATTTCTTTTCCTTGCATTTACTAATGTATATATTTTGTGTTCTCTTATGTTTGGTAGTTTATCGATCTTGATGATTATATCCCTGCTACTTCTCGCCTATTCCAAATTCTTAGATCCAATGTGAGTGACCAAGTTTGTCGAGCTTTTGTCAAAATCGGTAAATCTTTAAGGGAAAGGAATAAAGACTACAATGATCAGTCTGAACTGGTTTCAAAGATTAAGGATCGTCTTACAGAGATGGAGGAGGTTGGTGTCTCTGTTCATGAAGAGGTGGATGCTTTTAAGGCGAATCTCTTAGATGCGTCTAAAATTAACGAGGTTGGGGAGGTGCTCCAGCAGGAAAATGATGCTTTAAGGAGGGAAATTGCACACCTCGGGGAGAACATGTTGAACATTGCTCCGACAGTTATTCAAGGTTCTTCATCATCATCCAGGCGGTGAGCTAGGACTGACGATGTTGGTTCCCAAAGGGAGATTGCCGAGCTGAAAGGAGATGTTCGCAGAGCATATGTGATATCTGCTGGGCTTTAGAGGGACGTCACCAAACTGAGGAACCTATTCAAAAAAGGTCTTCGATAGGTATGGTCAGACGCTCAAGGCTGGACAACTCCCACAAATATAAGGGAGGTCGAGGAGCTAGCCTTTATTAGAGGATGGCTGAGTGCCCTCACAGAGTTAAAGGTGCCCAAGAGTTCCTCCCTCTGGTACATGCATGAGATCACTCCCTCATCCTTAGAACCAAATTCGTTTAGAAGGGATGATCGTTGGATCCCAATAAATGATATCCTTAGGTAGCTGCTGGAGCTAAGCTCGAAGGAGGTCGAGGAGGATTTTGTCCCCCATCTTGATGATGGTCGAAGAGCGCGAGTAGCTGACTACCTTGCTCAGCGACCTGGACCTTTTTAGGATTTTGATTTATTTTATCTCTATTGCAAATGTAATTTTATCGTTGTTTCACATGTAACTATGTAACTTTTAGCAACAAAATAACTATGCTTTGGCCCAAGGTCGATTAAACATATATTGTCTTTTTATTTATTTATTAATAATCTCTAGATATTTTCGGCATCTCGATCGACTAAATAGGACTTAGATTTTATTTTCAAATGAGTATTCTCCTAGTTTAGTATGCCTTAGCCATACCACTCCGCCTCACTTTAACTTTTTGGTTGCGTCGCCACGCTGCCTTAGGCCTAAGTGAGGTGATGGCGAGGGTACACCTGATTAATGAACAATCCGCCTGAGCTGGATTTTAGAGTCAAACTATGTTGATGACCAACCTGGGTTAGTTGTGCTGCCTAAGGATCTCTTGTAGGTCTTTATTTATTATCGAGGCAAGCTAGGAGGCCCATTGTGTTATGAACAATGGCCCGAGGAGGGTTATTATACGTCAACCCTGCTAACTATGCTTTAGGGAAGTCGAGCTAATATAGACCTAACCACTGTGGTGCAATCAGAAGACCAAGAGCAAGTTAACCCACTTACTGTAATGCATGATCTTATGTTATAAGAGTGAAGCTTATAACTTGAAAATGGTTCATATAATAAGATATATTTGGGACAATCAATATATATAAGATGACAAGGCCAATCAAGTTTTATTAATCAAAGTCAGAAACAGAGAGCAACATTAATTTGTAAATGAAAATTTGACTAAACTAATGGTGCATAGATAGAGAAATATTGAAGTAGAATTTCTTCAGGTTGGTTGAATTCCAAGCTCTTGGTATCTCCCTTCCCTCCAGAGTTTCTAAGTGATAGGCTCCTTGTAGGTCATCTCTTACCACCTTGAATGGTCCTTCCCAGTTCGATCCCATCTTGCCATCTTATGGCTTCACAGCACTGCCAAGGACTTTCCTTGGGACATAGTCGCCAACTTGAAATTTCCTTGGGTTGAATTTCTTATTATACAACTTGGATAGTTGTTGCTGGTAGGATGACAGTTTAACTAGATCCAACTCTCACCGTTCATTAGTTAAGTCATGTTTAGTGAGCAACACTTCATCACTGTGGCCTTGGTCGACCAACGTAGAGTTCATGGTAGGCAAACCATCTTCTAGCGGGATAACTACGTATAATCCATATATTACTGCAAAGGTGTTTCTCCAGTTGCCTGTCTTGGGGTGGTGTGATAAGCCCAGAGGATGTGGGGAAATTCGTTCGTCCAAGATTCTTTGGCCCGTTCCAGTCATTTCTTTAGTCCATCGATCACTATCTTGTTGGAAGCCTCAGCTTGACCATTGCACTAGGGATATGCTACAGAGCTAAAATAGTGCCTCATTCCATGATCGTTACAAAATCTTTGGAAGGGGCCACTCTCGAACTGGATCCCGATGTCATTAATGATCGTTCTTAGTATGTCGAAGCGAGTAATAATATTTCTCCATATAAACCTCATCATGTCTTCATCCCCAATATTCGTCGGTGGTTCTGCCTCTACCCACTTAGTGATATAGTCTGTAGTGACCAATAGATACTTCTTATTACCTACCGTCATAGGTAGAGCACCTACGATGTCCAAACCCCACTATGCGAAGAGCCACGGGATGGTTAGTGACTTTAGGTCTCTTATGGGATGATGGACCATGGGTGAGTGATTTTGGCATTTCTCACACTTTCGAACGTAGACTCCAGCGTCCTTCGACATGTATGGCCACCAATACCCTTCCTTCATTGTTCGAAATGCTAGCAACCTCCTTCCTGTGTGACTTCCACAAATTTCTTCATAGATTTTGTGTAGAATTTTCTTGACGTCTTCTGGATGAACGCATTGGAGGTAGATCTTCGGTGAAGGATCTCTTATATAATTTGCCATTAGGAGATAAGTGAAAGCGAGAAGATTTGACTCTTATCTGATAAGCCGACCTATTGTCATCTGGCAATATATCATTTCATAAGTAGTTTGTGATGAAGTCCATCCAGCTCGGAGCCTTCTTGATGTGGATAACCTGTTCGGGATTCAGTGGCTCAATGGTTTGATTAAAATTGGTCTTCACGAGGAAATCTATTTGGATTATTCTTCTCAAGTCAGAGTCTGCTGCTAAGCTCAAAGTTGCTAGGGCATCCGCATGGGTGTTCGGTACTCTAAGGTAATGTTGAATGTTCACTTGATCAAAATTAGCTATTTATCCCTTTATAGTGGCTAGATTAGCTGCCATCCTTTCATCCTTTGCATTAAAATCACTGTTTATCTGATTGGATACCAGTTGTGAATCACTAAAGACTTGAAGATTCTTTGCCACCAATAATTGCGCTTTGCGTGTTCCGACGATCAGACCTCGTATTCTATTTCGTTGTTGGGACTCAAAGTAATGCTTTAGCTTTCTTGAGGCTATCACAAGTGCATATGTAAGCATCTCCAATGGCAAGTACCGTTGCTCAGCTTCCAGAAGGGTCTTACTTGCGTAGTATACCGGGTGCTGGCTCCCCTAGCTCACAGCATGGTCTGATACCACAAGATATAGATATAAAGGATCATTTTCTTTGGGAATCATGAGCATAAGTGGTCGGCTGAGATAGGCCTTAAGTTCTTCTAAGGCCCTAGATTATTCCTCGTTCCATGTCACACCCTTGTTTCTTTTTAATAACTGAAAGAACGGATGACATCGCTCTGAAGACTTAGAAATCAACCAGTTGAGCACGACGAGCATTCTTTTGAGTTTCTATACATCTCTCACTATTTATGGCGGCTGAACTTTGTTGACGACGTCAATCTGGTCAAGAATTTCCTCTATTCCTCTCTTGTTGACCAAGTATCCAAGGAATTTTCCTTACTGGACACCGAAAGAACACTTACTTGCATTAAGTTTCATTCGGTATCTCTTGAGGATTTCAAAATTTCTTTCTAGGTCAGAGAGGTGATCGTCCTTGATTTTTCTCTTGACGAGCATGTCATCGATGTAAACCTCCATAGTATCCCCCATTTGATCTTTAAACATCTTCGTAACTAGCTGCTGATAGGTCGCTTCTGAATTCTTAAGATCAAAAAGAATAACTTTATAGCAATATAAACCAATTGTGGTTATGAAGGAGGTCTTATCTTAATCCGGTATGTGAAGGGGGATTTAGTGGTATCCAGAGTACGCATCTAAAAAGCTCATCGTCTCATACGATGTTGTAGCATCAACCAGTTGATCAATCTTTGGAAGGGAGAAACTATCTTTAGGACAGGCCGTATTGAGGTCGATGAAGTCAATAAAAACTCACCACGTTTCATTTCTCTTTGGAACTACTAATGGGTTGCATAACCATTTAGGGAACTGAACCTCCCGTATGGAACCTGCATTCAGTAGCTTCCTGAGCTCTTTCTCTACTGCTTTATCTTTCTTGGGGGTCGTTCGGTGGGCTTTCTGCGTGATTGTCTTAAAAGTTGGGTCCACATACAATCGATGACAAGCAATGCTGGGATCAATCCCAGGCATCTCGTAGGGTTCCCATGAAAAAACATCTAAGTTGCTTCAGAGATAGGTGATTATTTCTTTCTTGTCGCGATCGGTCAAGGAGGTACCAATCAAAAACTTCTTTTCAGTCGAGCTACTCCTAGCTGCAACTTCTTCCAGGTCTTCAATGACCCTCTGAGAAGGAAAGAGCCTGGTCTCCTCCACTCCTAGTCGATCGTACCTTAGCTACTATTTGGAGGGCGCCCACCCCTCTTGGGCTTCCTCTTTGTTTTTTTTTCTACATTCTTTTCCTGTTTGGGGTGTATGACCATGATAAAACACTTCCTTGCCACAGCTTGGTCCCCATGAATCTCAACCACTCCTCGATTAGTAATACACTTCAGTTTCTGATGATAGGTCCATGGAACGGCCTTCATTGCGTGGAGCCATCCCCTGCATAGGATGGCTTGGTACGAAGATTAAATATCAATAATAAGGAACTCAATCATTTTTGAGATACTTCCTTCCCTGACTGGCAACACGATATTTCCCAAAGGTACTATGATCTTTCCCGCGATGCCGACCAATGGAATAGTGGTTTTTTTGAGGTCGTCTACACTCAGCTTTAGCTTTCTGAAAAATTCAAGGTACATTATCTCGGACGAACTGCCTTGGTCAATAATCATCCTTTTGATGTCCCAGTTGGCAATCCTGAGTATAATGACCAGTGCGTCATGATGAGGAGTACTCACCCCCACCAAGTCTTCATCCGTGAACACAATATGCTTATGTTAATTGACGTCTTCCGATGGTCGGCACTTCCCTGCCTGAATTTTGGCTGGGAGCTACTTATTATGAAGAGGTCTGTAAATTGCTCAGCCAAGGATTTAAAATTTTGGATGGACCTATGAGGTAGCTTTTCAAGCCACTTTTGGGCCACATCATGCAAGCTCAAAGGGAAGATTTGATACATGAGCGCATCATTGTGACTCTATAGAGTCATAGCTTGTCGGTATTGCCTGACATGGTCAATGGGATCAGTCTTCCCATCGTAAATATTGAACCTAAGAATTGTGACATTCTTTGGAGCCTCTTATTCTTATATTGCCCTTGAAAAAGGGGACTTCATCTGGGTTTTGAGAGCTTTCCTAGCTAGCTCTCTAGTTGATTTGGCACCGCCATGAGCTGGGTGCTGGTCCATCTCCCTCTGGACCAAACTTCGTAATGCATCGTTCGGATGACCAGTACTCTCATGGGCTAGTGTTATTATCTTCCCTTATATTCCCATAAAGTGTGTGTGCGTGTTTATATAATGGATATTAGAATCATTCAACTCAAACCATTGACAAGGTAGAGTGAGGTCATCCATAGGAATATTCCCAAAATAACATATGTAGAAAGTATTATTTGTGCGTTCATCACAATATTGATCGTTATTAGGAAACGATAATAAATGTTGGAAGAAACGAAAATAACCATGATATATATATACAAATATGAAAATGGGAGATTTTAGAAAATTAGGGAATTTGGGGAATTGAGAAAATTTGGAAAATTAGACTCGAGTCTTGGATTTTAATTCGTGATGCCTACATAGCCTATAAAGGCATAAAAGTCCATGCAGTTCAGATGTAGTATAGTAGTGGGGCTTATCCCATAGATCCAAACGGAATTTTATTATATGTGTATGTGTAGAAAGTGTGTTGTTTTGATTTTGGAAAAACTGTGACTGATAATTCCGTTCGGAATTTATGGGTGCAACCCTCTTTTATTTGTTTTTGGGATTTTTGTAGAAAATAATGTATGTGCAATATACTAATAAAAGTGTAGATAATAATGTGTATGAACTAAAGTAAGACCTAGATAATGAATATAATGTTTATTATGCAAAATAAGGAATTTAAAGAGAGAGGGAAGGAATTGGACCTTCTTTGAAGCTTGATCTTTGATTTTGGATGAACTCCCTTAAGTGTTGATGAATGTTGATGAAAGAGAAGGATATTTTGCCAAATTGGGTATGAAAAGGATGGGAACGTAAGCTTGAATGGAAGTTCACATGAGGAACTTCGCTGATTTTGAGGAAATGTTGCTGAGATCAGTAATGTCGATGGATCTGTTGTATTTTGCCTTGGAGTGAGGTCATGGCCCCTATTTATAAGGTCAGGGGGTTCCGATCGGCCTACCCTTAGGGGTGCCTATCGACATCTGACCCTAGACACAGTGCTGATAGGCAGGGATCAGGGCCTGCCAATTGGCAATCCCATGCACATTTTCTATGAAAATGATCATAAGACACGAACCATCGATCCGAAATGCGCATGGGGCATATTGTTACAAAGGCATTTTAGATACCTTCAAGAGTCCTTTGGATTTCTCCCAGGTCTGGGAGTTGAATTTGGGTCAATGCGGCTCGAAAGCGCACATCGATCATTTGGATGAGAGATCGTCGGAGGACGCAAACGGAGCGTTCACTAGCATTGTAAGTCCGAATCTCACACGAGATGGACGGTTGGGAAGGTTAGGAGAAGTACTTAGATATTGGAAAGAGTTTCGTTCGGTTTGGAAAGTTGACCTTGGTCAACCAAAGCTTGGAAGTGCTTGGGGACCTCTCGGAGTAAAATGGATCATTCGACCTTGCCGTAGGTCAGAATCGCACACGGGGTGGAACGTCAGAAAGGGTATTTAGCACCCTTCGGAGATTCAATCAGTCTCATTCGATTTGAAGAGTTGACTTTGGTCAATTGAATCTCGGGAGCGCTCGATGGCCTTCGAATCGATTTTTAGGGGAAAACTGATCGTTCGTCCGAACGATTGTGCTGTTTTGCACACTGGGTGAACCATTAGAAATGGGTTCCAGTTCCCTTCGAAGATTTAAAGAGCTTTTGCTCTACCAGTGAAGTTGATTGGGGTTAATTAGGGGCCCAGGAGTGCTTGATGGCCTCCTAATCGATCTTCGATAGAAAAATGGCCCATTCGTCTGAAACATTATATCGATTTATGCATGATCCAGACTGTTGGAAAGGGCATCAAGATCCCTTCAAAGATTCAAAGAGCTTTCTATCTGATAATAGAGTTGACCAGAGTCAAACGAGGCCTTGGTGCGCTCGATGGACTCTAGATTGATACTCGGAGTGCGACCTAGGGTTTACGGTGAGATAAGTAGGTGTTAGGGACCTAAGGGGAGACCTAGAGGGTCCTAGAATGTGGTGTCTACACCAAGTGTCTCTTAAGGCGAGCATTTCCATCTTGTTGTTGGCGAGTAGCCTCCTCCTACTCATGGAGTCTGGCCTCATAGGCGTCTATCAACCCCATAGATCTGCGTGGATCTGGATGGACCTTGGCTTTCTTTAGAGGCCTACCTCTCCTTGTGAAGTCTTGGGTTTGAATGGCGCATTTTATACCTTACTCTTGGAAGGTTCGGCTACTGCTGAATATCTCCTGCTTGAGGAACGTTACTGCTGTGATGGAACATTGCTGATTCTTATTGGTAATGGTTTTCACGGGAAAAACAATCGTTTCCCACAGACAACGCCAATTGCGGTGACAAAAATCTCAACATAAATAATTAATGAACAAAAACACGCACCAAGCTAATAAGAAAATCAATCACAAGCATACAACGCACTAATATACGTGGTTCGACAAATTTCCTACGTCCATGGAGAGGTCTACTGTTGTATTTAAGTAACTCTCGAGAATGTTTTCATATGCCCCTATGCCTCAGGCCAGGGGTATAATATATACACTACTAAGAGAGAGAGAGAGAGAGAGAGAGAGAGAGAGAGAGAGAGAGAGAGAGAGAGAAATAGTGCTAATAACCAATACGTTAATCGAGTATCCCTTGAATATCTCATACGAGATTTTTAGGGATGGACTTGGTTATATTATTTTATCCTAACCTCATTCTAGACACACAAGTTGGACTGGGCGCCTTTTATTTTCCATTTGGGTTTGGACGGCTACCTTTATGGTCCTGTTCGACAAAACAGGTACCCACAAAAAAGAAGAAAATATAAGGAAAGAAGAGGATAAGAGGAAGAAGTAGGCCCTCAAGGTCCCTATGGGATCCACCTTCCCTCTATCAGTGACTGCATAAGGGGCGACTAGGCCTAAGACTCCTTCGCTAGCCCCGGGTTTGTTTAGTTGGGCGGTGCTCGAATCGTGAGCGTTTAGCGAAATTGGGGTCAGACCATCTTGACTTGAAGTATTCTCAGATGCTTGCCTTAGTAAGTGTCCTCCCTTTTCCATTTTACCCATTGTTCGGCTTCTATATACTAACTCTTCTTCTTTTTGTCTTATAATTTTTATTTGATTTTACCACTCTTTTGGTGGTTTCACGGACCATTTCAATGAGATCCAGGAGATAAAAAGGACCTAAATAAGCCCAAACAGAACTTGTCTGAAGCTCGAGCAGGCTTCAAGCGAGAGAGAGAGAGAAAGAGGCTAAGGACCTGGTCGATCGGAAGACGACCAATGACCATATGGTCGGGGAAAATGAAAAGATGGTGCTGGAGAATCTCGACCATTTTAGGAAGGTTCAGAGACTGGAGGGAGAGGTACCAGGCCGAAAGGAGAGCATCTACGTCGATGAATGGAATGCGTCCTATGAAGATACTGAGATCCCGATAGCTTATGCCAAGAATCTTTGTTTTAAAAAGGGTTGGGACCAAGCTCTGGTAGCCGCTAAAGTTCCATCAGGGTCCGATCTGTTCAAGATTCACCCCTAAGGTCCTTCTCCTATCATAGAATAGGAGAAACATTCTGGTCAACCTACCAACCTGGCCAAAATAGAGCCAACTGAGGTTAAAGTGACTGTCGATCAAGAAGAGATAGTGGCCAAAAGGGGAAAAGATCCAGAAGGTTCTGAACACGTGGAGTGAAGTCCTCTAATTTTAGGGCCTTTCCTAGATTTTCTCTTATATTGTAACCTTTACCATTTTATTCTTTATATGTATTGACTTCCTCCTTCCATATGACTAATCAATAAAAAATATTTTTTCTTCTAGTGCTGACTATTTTTTCCTCTTTATTGATATGTTTCTCTTTTTTGCCTGCTGATGTTTTTACATTTGTCATTCGTTGTACTATTTATAGCTTATCATTGTGGAGGATTATACATCTCCCTCATCAAATCTTGAAAACGTTCTAGGCCCGGGCATGAACGGGAAGGCTCACCAAGCCTTATTGAAGGTCTACAAATAACTGAAGGCGAAGCAACCTATAAGGACCAATCCCAGTTAGTCGCCAAACTGAAGGATGATAAGGTAGTTGTTAAGATAAGTTTAATTAGGGTTTGTTATGAGAGAGTAAGGGAATGATTTAAACGTTTACATGTGCAATCAACTAGACTTCTCCAATAACACTATCCAATATCCAAAGTGATAACAAAAAATTATCATGTACTTCTTCTATTGTCAACACGAGAAAATAAATATCAAGAATAACAATATCTCAAGTAAGGGCTCATATTGTGTTCTTTCATAAAAGAAATATGTAATTAACTTACAAGGGTGTATTTCACCATAAGGGGGATCATTTTATATATTAAATGTCTTAAGTGATCTAAAATTTCTTCACATAAGTTCTTATATCATCATTAAGGTCCTCATAACGAATTTCACCAATTTTGGACATAACTATCAAAAGTACTACCCATAAAAGCATAAGGTACGACCCTACTAAGTATGTCTAAGTTTCAGAATTTATTACTTTAAATTTATGTCCATATATATCACCCATTCCCAAATCTAAAATTATAAATTTCTAAAATGGGTTCCAAAGCCTACAATGCCATTTTTATACCCTAGGGGCCAATATTCATTTTCCACAATTTATTAGGGCTCAACATTTATGTTCAACATATGAGAATATTTTAATTCACCTAATTGCAATCATAAATTTAGAATACACAAATTCTTAAGGGTTCCTAATTAATTTTAACATTATAATTTAATTGAAAATACACATATGAAAGGAACTGAGTAGAAAGTCACTTGCCTCAAATTTCATCCCGAACTTTAATTTAGTGTTGGTGAAGAAAACCTTGAATAGACTTTGAAAATATCCTTGAACCCCACTTTTTGAAATATTGGTTTGAAGAATAAAATGTAGTGTTTTATTTTGTAGTTTTTTTTAAGTTAAGTTGAAGGCTGAAATTTTAAGGTCTAATAATTTGGGTGATTTTCGGGAAAAGAAAGGAAGGGAAATGATGCGATGACTGCCAAATGATTATTTTGTCTCCTCTAAATATGGTCTTACCTCCCCTTCCTAATTTAATGCCCAACCGCAAAAAATTTCTCCCAGTGTTGCATCCCCAAAAGCCAAACCTCTATTTAAAAAATCAATCTTCACCACCGCAATTAAAAAATAAATGAAAACCTCCAATTATTAAAACCCTACTCCTAGTTGAATTAGTATTTGACCTTTCCCTTAATAACTCATCTGCTAATTTAGATCTTTCATAATTCATCAAGTCTAATCGTTAGATCTAAGCAGTTAGAACCCTTATACTAAAAAAAAAGGCTACAACTATTTCATTATTGCCAAAATTTCATCTAATGGAGTAACCTTATAGTTAGTAGTGGAAAAATGGGCCCCAAATAATAAATCAACCTATATTAGCCCATATGTTTACATATGGGGCCCATATTTAAAAGCTACGAGTCAAATGTGAGGCCTATATTTAAGAGCTATTAATCAAATATGAAGCCCATTAACAAAAAAAATGAGTTAAATATAACGTCCATCTTTAAAAGTTATGTGTAAAATATGTTTTTTACATTTACATGGAAATCTAATACTTACTTGGGTAAAAAAATGGGTTGGCCCAGCCCATATGTGATCCGTCCATATTTGGCCCAATCCATAGTTTCACCAATACTTCTTACAATCGCAATCTTTTATTTGTTTTAAAACCTACAGCTATATGCCTCTTTAGAGACGCAATTGTTTGAACCAATTATACCTATTTAGCCCATATTAATTCCCAGTCACTGCCCAAATTTCATAAAGAACCAAACCCTCATAATTAAATGGAAATTACCATTTCGCACAAAACTTTTATATAATTAACCCCTTTAACCCCAAAACATGTATTAATTAATACAAGGAGAACTAAAATTTCAAATAGGTTTCGTTTAACTTTATAATTAATCACATTAACGTATTTTACATATAAAAAACATAAATAACTTTAATTTCTCAACTTAAAATTCGGGTGACTTCTTAATTAATTAAATTAATAAATTTTATTTCTTAAAATAATAGGGTTATTACATTCTTCCCCTCTAACAAAAAAAATATGTCCTCAGAATTCATAGAAAAAAATAATATATACCTACCTAAAAACAAATGTAAATATTGTTGTCTCACCATATCCTCTCTCCCCCAAGTGGACTCATCCTCACCCTGGTGACCCCACTGAACGTGCACTAATGGTATATCCTTTGTCTGGCAAATTTAATCTGTACGGTCTAAGATACGAGTTGGATCCTCGGTATATGAAACATCATCATCTGACATTACCCCATAAGAATCTACAAACCATCGATATATGAAATGCATTTTGTAACCGAGATAAATTGTATGGCAGTGCTAAATGATAAGTGAGCAACCTTACACTATCAATGATCATAAATAATGCAGTATACCTCCATACCAACTTACCCTTCTTCTCAAAACGCATAATCCCCATCATGGGTAACACTTTGAGAAGTACCAGATATCTTATTTAGAACTCAACATTATTTATGTCTAAATTAGCATAACTTTTTTTTACCTATTTTTGGTTGTCTTGATTCTCTCGTGAATAGTCTTGATATTTTCTATCATCTCCTGAATGAACTCGGCCCCTAATAAGATATTATCCCTTGTGTCTAACCAACTCACTAGTGACCTATACGGTCACCCATACAATGCGTCATACGGTCCATATTGATTGTTTTTTAATAAATATTATTGTAGGCAAACTCAACCAAAGGTAAGTTCATATCCTAACTACCCTTGAAGTCCAACATGTATGCTCGAGCCATATGTTCCAAAATTTGGTTCACCCGCTATGTTTGTCCATTTATCTGAGGATGGTAGGACATACTCAAGTGAAACTTAGTCTCCATAACCTCTTGGAAACTTCTCCAAAAGAGAGATACAAAAGAAGTATCTCTATCTGAGATAATTGACAAAGGTACCCCATTTAATAAAAAAAATCTCAAGCACATACAAACGTGCATATTGCTCTATCATGAACTTCATGGGAAAGGGAAATAAATATGCAACCTTCATCAAAAGGTCCACTATAACCCAAATAGAATCATTTTCCAATGTCATCAAAGGCAACCAGACTATAAAATCCATCGAAATGATATCCTATTTCTACTCAATAATGGCTTAGGGTAAAATCTTCCCTAACGGTCATTGATGGACCGCTTTCACCATATGACAAGTGATATATTGTGACAAAAGTGTAGCAAAGTAACCTTCATCCCAGACCACTAATAATGTCTCCTCATATCTTAGTACATGTTATCCCCACCTAGATGCACCAAAAATTACAATCCATAGATCTCCTGTAAGATGGCCTTGTGCATCTCCTCATCCGAAGGCACATCTAAACTCCCCTTATATAGCAATCCACCATCCCATCTAGCGGTGTAAAGAGGCACACCGGTGGATAAAACCTCAGCCATCATATCCTTCCAACACACATCATCAGTCTGTGCTCCAACCACCTGCATAAGAATATCAAGAGTTATGGTGAGCATCCCTATTAATGCATCGTCCAACTCCCCAATAGCATTAGCATACCACACATCGGTTAACTAAAGAGACGATAAACTACCACTAGGTCATTGACTCTGTAAGAGAAAATTTTATAATTTCACATTCTTTTTTTTTATTTGGATAGTCCCGTTATGCCCCTCCGCACTTTCTTAGAAGATCTCAAGTCTTCAAAGAGAAGAATACGTAGTGATCATTTCCTAGAATCAAAGATTAAGCATCACTACAGTACCTGAGAAGTTTTATGAGGTGGTTTTGGTAAACTTAAATTATTCAAGGGTCTTTTTAAAAGAGTTTGTTTTTACAAATATTTTAAAAATGATTTTTAAAGAATCTTGAAATTTTCGCTAGTTGGTTAGAAAGACTTGACATGTCGTTCGAACGAGATGTTTATGGTCGTTAGAACGAGTTTCCTTCACTCGAACGAGTTCTAATGCTTCGCCTTTCGATAAGCACAGGAATATCATTTGAAGTTTCATTAGAAGGCTCTTCGAATGAAATCAGGTACTTCGTTCGAACGAGATGGAAATTCGTTCGAAAGAGTATGCGATATTTTATTTTTTTATCTCAAACCAAATGCAATCTTTATCCTTTCCTCCTCTAACCTCTTTCTCTATAAATAGAGATGCGTGGATGCATTTGTTTAAAACACCTTTTAAGATATATTATTTTGATCAAACTCTTCAAATTTTTCATCCAAATACCTTGAATATTTTAGGATCACTTTGTCAAACTAAGAAGAACACAATTTGAGTTCTAAACCGTTGTAAAGATTTTTCTCTACCGCTGATTTATGGAGTCGAGGCTCTATGGATGAAAAGTAAGGAATTGCAAATTTCTTAGGCTAATCAGTGGATACCGGGGTAAGATTTTCTTATTGTGGGCGGTGATGGACTATATTGTTTTCTGTTGAAGATTTGAAGACATCACTGTACTATACTTAGTGGATCTCTAAGTAGTTTGTAAGTCGTTACGTGTCTATTTTATCTTAAACAATGTTTAAATATAGGTTTTTATCGAAAGTTATTTTTCATATATCTTCTTCCCATTATGTTTTGGTTTGTACATTGGCTTCATAATTTATCTCTCATGTTCACTTAAGTCTACTTAGGATAAAATTTTGTAGAAAGTGGATCCTTTGTGCGTGTTACCTAATATATATAAGTGAATCCATATAACCCCACACGTTCAAATAAGTTTCAGAGTTGGTTGCACTAAATTATTGTGTGATATTTATTTTGGGATTATAATGATAACATATATAATAGGGTTCCTCTTTTTCATGGGTCAAATTATGCATACTTTTTCCTTTTACAATATTAATTATTCCTACACTTTGTCACCAATGTTGTGGGAAAGAAATTTCAAGACCTTTGTGGGACATTTCTCAAATTTAATTTGGGATAAAAAAAATCAACTTTCTTGTAATGCTTATGCGGTTAAATACGTTATCTCAGATTTATAGTAAACCGAGAAACCATTGGATATCCAATAAAAACCATCCGGAGCAAATGCTCTCTCTGAAGTTGCAAGGTTATATGTACTAAGTTTATTTCGTGGAATATACACACACAACCCAATTAAAATTAGCTAAGAAGAGATATTTCCCAATTTTAATTTCTGTAGCAGATTGATAAGATAGCAAGAACAATTTCCAATTAATGTGATGAGATTGATAACTTCATTAATTGAAATAAAATTATCCAATTTTATCCATTTTATCCTAAGCATACATCTATTTGATTTAATAAAGTAAATTACGAAAATCACAAACACAATGTGCCTATGTATGAGAAAAACCCAAATGGGAAAAACCTCGGATGGCTGGGCCTAGGCAAAATCCACTACAAAATAGGTTTTACAAGAGACTCAAGAGACTTACAGACACTGACTCACTCAAGACATGCTTATGCCGTCCTCGACCTCCGAATTTGTAATACGTGAAGCTCCAACGCGTTTCTCGAAACTACTCGTGTCACAGTATCCATCGAAGCCCAAAACCACCGTCTCCACTAAGCTTGGATGCAGAGATCCACCGCAAACTTGCTTGTTGAATGTCAAGTTGATTGTAAGGGGTTTTGTTTCAAAAGTTGAAAATGGTGATGGAGATTGATTTTTCCAAAAAGAGGTAAGTTGTGAATTTTTCTCTCAAGAGAATATGAAACTTACTTATGAAAAATAACTAATTTTCGTCCATATATTGAAACTGTAAAAGTAGTGGACAAAAGCAGTTTGGAGATATAACTGATGAAAAATAAGTTAAAAAATTTCAGATCTGGCAGATCTCGTTCGAACGAGGTATCCAACGATATTCCAGTGTATAATTAGATAGGTCGTTAAAAATCTCGTTCAAACGAGATAGTTCGAACGAGATTTCTAACAAGCTTCTAACGAGTTTCCAGTGAAGCCTGGGGGATGTCGTTAGATCCAGGTCGTTCAAACGACCTGGAGAAAACTTCGAACGAGATTTTTGTTTTTCATTAAAAATGTTAAAATTAATTTCAAAAAAGGTTCTTTATGAAAATTAAATATTTGCGAACATTACTCTATATGAAAATTTCTCGTTATGAAAAAGACTCCAACACTTAAATTTTTTTTGGTCATATACCTTTTAGAAGAGCGAACATGATGTGCATATTGATGTCGCGTGAACTTTGGATGCAATGTTCGAATATTTACTGTTGTATGATGCTTAATTAGGAATGACCGAAAAATGTTTTGTCTAACGAAATGTAGCCAATGTTACAAATGACTCGATTCGAAATTTTTCCTTACAAATCACCCCCTTTGGCTATTCCGGGACAAAACAAAATAATAAAAAGAAACAAAAAGACTGAATTTGCTAAGCCAGCCGTCAAGCCAATTCCAAAGCCCGTCCTAAAAACCCAAATAAAAAGGCAGATTCAGTAACACGACTGATGGTGCTGTAGAAGAGTAGGTGATGTATCCTACACACATGAAACAACAAATTCATAAACGAATGGGGAAGTATAGAATATAAAATAGTGTTAAGAGAAAACAAAGCATATGTTTAGAATAACTTATTAACTCCCCCTAAATTATGCATGTCTTGACTATTAATTAATTAACTCCCCCTAAATTATGAACTCCCCCTATCAATGTTTCTCCCCCTTTTTGTCCGGAAAAGACAAAGGGATAAAGATAGCCTTCACGGTTAGAAGGAAATCAATAGAACAATAGGGAATAAATCGAAGAAACATATGTGAACAAAATGAACGAACATGATATAATTCATTAAACATGAAGGGAAAGACCAAATATCCAAAGATGCATACATTGCGTAAGAAAATGTATCCAAACCAAATAAAACTGCACAAGAGATAAAATGTAAAATAGATGTTACGCTCATCCTCATAATTACAAAGAAGAAGAAGACTAAAACAAATGTAAATCAAGGAGCAGGGGCATCATGAGGGGAATCATCGGGAAGGGAACCGGAACCGAATGAGCATGCACCACGTCGCATCTCCAAGCGATGAATGGCCTCAAGGTGCTACAAAAGAAGAGAATTCTGACGTGCCTGTGCTTCATCTCTGTGCGCTTAAGCTTCCTCATGGCGAGCCTGTGCCTCCCTATCCTACTGCATCGAAATTAAAAGCTCATGCAACATCACCCTGTCATGACGCCTATCTTCTTGAATCTTCTCAACCTGTGATTGAACAAAAAAATATCCTCCGACTCAATGGGTGCGGGAGTATACGAAAAAGATGGTTGATGGGTGGTAGTACGAGAGGGTGCGGGACGACAAGGTGAAGGGATGGAGGAGGTGGTGGATTAAGAAGAGGCAGAGGGAGAGGGAGTGAGGTGAGGGGTATCGGGTGTAAATAACCACGAGACCTACTTACCGATGACATGTCAATTGTTTGGTAGCGTGTCACGGGGACATCGGTGGATAGGTGGGGGCACCCGACGGCAAGACAATACCTGGTAATAATAGCGGAAAAAGGTAATGCTTGGAGGGCGGGACTGGAAGGGAGGATCCTAACCGTTCGAATGACTAGAAAAAGGAAGTCGGGGAGATCTATGGCAGCCCAAATGCTAATGGCAAACATGAGATCGACGTGCATTTTGGTGACTTGTGTTGAGTTTGCACGGGGAATAAGGCACACACACACGATCCAATTAAGGACCATAAAATCTGGATGTAAGTATTTGTGAAAGATAGTGATAGTGTCGAGAGGGTTAAGCCGACACACGGTGTGCATAACGAGTCAAGGGTCAGGGTGAGCATCAGGAGCCCATGGGTAGGAGGGATTATTATTTCAAGGTAAGGAGAGGAGATGATCAATTGATTCAGGAGAGATAATAATCTCCCTACCGCGCACTCTAGAGGTAATATGATTCTCCCTCTCATGCATCCCAAAATAAAATTCCCGAATGAGATCGGGAAAAATAGTGTCCGTGAGAGAGAATAAGGGGTCCCACCCTAAATCAAAAATCTAAGAATGGACAGTGGTGCCGTTGAGGGATTGGAGATTGACAATTTTCTCACGTACAATAGAGCGAGTGGAGAAACCTTGTGTATGATATTGGGTGTGTGCGGTGAGTGATCCCCAACGAAGCCTAAGGTCGGGGATAGATGCATTTGCATTGGACTCCTCATCGGAGTAAGAGGAGCGAACCTCGGGGAGTTACTAATATGACGTAGGAGATAATTACGAGACATGCTAAACTAGGGCAAAAACTAGAACCTACCCGAACATAATGCCAACCAAACTGCCAAACACACCAATAAGCCAACAATCCAAACAACGAATCAGCAAGAATACCATCCTCCAGAAAAAATTAAAAGAAAATTATTTAAGAGAAATTACATGAAATGAAAATAAATTTTAATGAAAGAAAAACTGAATATAATCATGGAATTTAACTTAAACAGGGGCAACACAAATAATAATAGGAGTAAATAAAGTGGACACTAAGTACATTGTAGAGATATACACATATTTATAGATGAAATTTGGGTAACAAAAGAAGAAATCATTTTGGTTGAAAAATTTGACCCAATAGCATATATGTGTGTGTGTGTGTGTGTGTGTGTGTGTGTGTGTGTGTGTGTATATATATATATATATATATATATATATAGAGAGAGAGAGAGAGAGAGAACCAAAAAAAATATGGAGATAGAAAGAATGGAGGAGGGAAATAACTCGAGAGAAGAGGAGATAAACTGCAAATGCTGAGTTCTACAAAAGAATGAGGTCATGAAATGGGATTTAATGGAGGAGTAGAAATGGGGTTTAATCGTGGGGAAATAGAGTAAGGGAGAGAGAGGGATAATGGGTAATGGGGTAAAGAGTAAGGGTTAGTGGAATAGGGAGTGGAAGAGTGTATTGGGAATGAGGGAAATGAGGAAATGGGGAAATGTGGGCAGGTGGAGTGAGAGAAACAACTGAGGCGACAGTTTCTTTGAAAGAGAAATCGCAAAAATTAAACCCAGATTGTTCGAACGAGTGATGTCGTTCGAACGATGTCTTGCGAATGAAGTTCCAGAAACATATTGGGTATTTCGTTAGATAACTCGTTAGAAGTTCGTTTGAAAGAACTATTCGTTCGAATGAAAATACGAACAAAGTTCCAGAGAGTATGGCAAAAAGGTCGTTAGAAAACTCATTTGAACGAGATTTTCTGACGAAATTCAACCTTTTTGAAAATGAATAAAATTGAAAATAAGTTTAAAAATTTCAGATCTGGCAGATCTCGTTCGAACGAGGTATCTAACGATATTCCAGTGTAGAATTAGATAGGTCGATAGAAATCTCGTTCTAACGAGATATTTCGAACGACATTTCTAATGACATCCCACAGGCTTCACTGGAAACTCGTTAAAATCTCGTTAGAAATGTCGTTCGAACTATCTCGTTCGAACGAGACTTCTAACGACCAATCTAATTCTACACTGAATATCGTTGGATAACTCGTTCGAACGAGATTTTCTGACGAAATTCCACCTTTTTAAAAATGAATAAAACTAAAATAGGTTTAAAAATATCATAAGGTACGGAATTGCGAAGGCCAGAAAGATACCAGAATGAGGATTTTAATAGTCCTAGCTTGTGAAAACATATCCAAAAAGTGGGATCGGGAATGTAGGGGTGTGAACAGTGAGAGTGAGAGTTTTTACCTAAGACAACGTACAAGTACGGAATGCCAAACAATATATAAACGTAATATTCACTCACATTAGCCTTGTGTCAATAAAGAAATACTACTGGACACTCAAACACAAATTCACCACGCATACAAGATAGATGATTCTCTCACCAATGATGTCACAATAAGAAAGCAATGAATCGATTAAATGTGCATGCCCATTGGTCTTCAACTTATATATTCCATTAGCAACAATAGATTGAGACTATTCTTTTTGAAGAATCAATCAAGATAAATACTTTTGGCCTTGGCATTATATATCATTTTCAATGCTTCTATTTTAGGCAGATATTCTAAAATGCAAGTGGAGGCTATTTACGTTAAAACTTTATGTTTTTCGAAGCCTGAGTCCATTGCTTGAAACGAAAACCAACCGGATGAATATAATTGCTTTTTGTTTCAATCCGGGCAATGGATGATCATGCACAATTTTGATTGCTTATAAGAGATGTGACAAGATTTAGAAGACAACACCAAATCTCACTTTACAAGTACAATGTGAACAAGATATCCGCAATATTTCGTGAAAGGTGTGTGCAAAAAGGCAAATATGTGAGGTAATCACAGAAATACATATCATAAAAGAGAACTTTTGTGCACAAGATAAACGAGGTCCGACTTGACTACTCATCGAAAGCCACGTGGACATGAAATAGGATAGTGATTCGAACACATCAAACACAAAGCCATATGGACAAAAGTTTGTGAAAGCTTTTCTAACCATTCCAGTGTTCCTTGAAAATAAGAAAGACGAAAATATTTTTGAGATTTTGAATAAAATATATACAAAAGTAATCTAGTTCATAGGTATAAAAAAAATATACAAGGGAAACAACCTAAACTAGATAATCGGCTTCGATTTCAATCAATTGAGCAAACCCCAATTCATTTCCTAAGGTTTTTAAACCTAAGGGAATCTAGAGGTTTAGTAAAGATATCGGCCAATTGTTGATTGGTAGAAACAAAGATTAGAGAAACGATTTTCTCTTCAACCAAGTCACGAATAAAATGTTCACGGATCCTAATATGCTTGGTTCTAGAATGTTTCACATGATTACGGGAAATGTGAATTGCACTAGTATGGTCGTAATAGATAGTCATAGTGCCTTGAGAAATATCGTAATCATCCAACATTTGTTTCATCCAAATGAGTTGAGTGCAACAACACCCGGCGGCTATGTATTCGGCCTCTGCAGTGGAAAAAGAAATAGAATTTTATTTCTTACTCATCCATGAGACAGGTTCACTTCCAAAATAGAAACAACCGCCAGATGTACTTTTGCATCCATCAACATCTCCTGCCCAATCGGCGTTCGAATATGCCGATCGACAATCATTTGTGTCGAAGGAATACCAAATTCCAAAAGATAGGGTCCCACTAACATATTTAATAATACATTTAGTGGCAAGTAAATGAGACTCTTTTGGGGCGGCTTGATAGCGTGCACAAACTCCTCACCACACCAAAATGACAAAATTATCACCTTTCAGCCGGCCACCTTTGTCAAGGTCGTTGACCGTGACACATATCTCGCGTTTTGTGCCATGTTCATTGACATTGACACGACCGTGACAAAGAATTATCACGGTCATTGATCGTGACAAGGCCGTGACAAATGTAGTTGTCACGGTCGTGTCACGGTCAATGACTTTGACACGACCGTGACAACTTCTTCAGCAAAAACCCTTACCCCTTCTTTTTTCCCTCGCGCCGTTCCCTCCCTCTCTCTCTCTCTCTCTCTACGCTGCTCTCTCTCTCTCTCTCTCTCTCTCTCTCTCTCTCTCTCTCTCTCTCTCTCTACTTTCAGATTTATTTCTCTCTCTCTCTCTTCCATTTATATATATGTTTGTGTGTATATATATATGTGTGTGTGTGTGTATATATATATATGTGCGTGTGTGTGTGTGTGCGTGTGTGGGGGGTGGGGCAGGGTGGGGGTAGGGGTGGGGAAGGGGGGCTATTGTGTGTGTGTGTGTATATGTGTGGTGGGTGGGGGGTGTGGAGGGAGGTGTGTGTGTGTGTGTGTTTGTGTGTGTATTTGAATTAACCCATGAATTTATATTTTGTATTTGAATTAACCCATGAATTTGTATTTTTGTTATTGAATTAACCCATGAATTTATTTTTGTATTTGAATTAACCCATGAATTTGTCAATTTGTTTGCGGGGGGTGGGGGTGGGGGTGGGGAGGCGGGGTAAGTCAAGGTACCATTGTAATTATCTTAATATCGTGTAAGTACCATATGAAAGTAGGATTGCCCCTCAGTGTAAATTAGTAAATTAATAATTCTATACGTTAATTGTTAGTTTATTTGATTAAATGAATTAATTGAGTAGATGAATTAGAAGGAGTACGGGATACACATTTGTTGTTGACATTGCTGTTGGATTATTTTGTTTAGTAAATGTTTGGTTGGTTAGTTTTAAAAGTGGCATGACCATTGGATTATTATACATATGGGGGTGGGAATTTTTAACTTTTTTTGAAAATTACTCTGTATATCGAACAATATATATATAGTATGATAATTAAATGAAACATACTTGAAATTAAATATAGTGCGCATAGTTACTATCCTTCTAGTTCTTATGCGTACGCATTCAGTAGCCCTTAGACCCGTTCGAGAGTCATTACCCCTGTAATGAGATCTCTTGAATTGTCCCGTTTGGACAGTTTGAGACTGTATAATTTTTGTATAATATTCTTATTGGCTTACAGTTGTTACTTTTGGAGGAAGTTCTGCAGTCGTATATTAATGTTCTCTGGGTACATACTAGATTGACAAGTGTGACTGTTATTTCAATTGATCAATTGAAATAACACTCACACTTGTCAATCTACGTCGTGTACTTGGAGAACTACGTGGATATGCTGTCGAATTTTTTTCAAATCGTAACAATGTGCATGAGTTGTTAAGTATATTACAGAAAAATACAGTCTTGAATGGGATAGGACCACTCAACCTTTAATAGGATAATTAAATGATGGGATAATTAAATAAAACATACTATATATCTAAGTTTTGTTTACATTTAATAGGTGTTTAGTTGTGGTAGCTATGATGGGATATCCGAAATACAAAGAGTGGATTGGTGAGACTAATACAATGGGGGATGTGTTTCGCAGCGGTGCTAACGAATTTGTGAAATATACAAAGAGATGTCATAATGATGAAGAGTTTCCATTTCCGTGTGCTAGCTGTAAGAATGGTAAGGTGTTTGGGTGGAAAATAGTTGAACTACATTTGTTAAGATCGGGTATGCAAGATAGTTATCGATTTTGGAGTTTTCACGGTGAATTGAAAGTTCCTTTTGTCCCTGAACAACCTTCACAACAACCTTCAACAAGTAGAATAGATGTTGAAGGGGACGACGTAGATCATAATATGTTAGAGGATTTAGTTGATGATGCGTACGATGTTTATGAAGCAGAGGAGAATGAGGTTACTGATGATGTAGAAGATTCAGGTGTTCGTGAAGATAACACGATAAAACTTGACGATGACTACCAAAGTTTAAAATTTAAGGCGACCCAACCGTTATACTCTGGCTGTGAGAAAGATCAAACAACTTTACATGCCATGGTTGGTTTGCACAGTTTTAAGATGCGGTACGATTTGTCTGGCAATAGCGTGACGAGAATTCTGAAATGGGTGAAGGGCTTATTACCCAAGGTGAATACACTTCCAAATAGCTATCCTGTTATGAAAAGCAGTTTGAAAGGTTTGGAAATGAAGTATAAATCGATTAATGCTTGTGTGTATGACTGCATACTATACCGAAAGGAGTATGAAAATCTCGATCATCGTCCGGTATGCGATGAACCTACATATGTCCAATCTACTAGTACGGAAGGCACAAGCTCAAAAGTGCCTCAAAAAGTATTGAAATATTTTCCCGTTGGGCCTAGATTAAAGCGATTTTTCACAGTACCATGGATTGCATAGGCGATGACTTGCCATGCTAGGGTAGAAGTAGGGCATAATATCATGCGTCATCCTATTGATTCTACTGCCTGGTGGAGGATGAATTTTGAGTATCCCGATTTTACTTGAGAACAACGCAACATTCATTTGGCAATATCAACAGACGGTTTCAATCCATTTGGAAATCTAAGCACCAATCAGAGTGTATGGACAGTGATCCTAGCCCCACTCAACCTCCCTCCTTCATAGTGTATGAGACTTGAATTTTCGATGATGGCTTTGTTGATACCTGGGCCAAAGGAACCAAGTGATGACATTGACGTCTACCTGGCTCCTTTGGTAGAAGAATTAAATGAGTTGTGGGGAGAGGGTGTGTAATCATTTGACCCTTTCAGAAAAGAAGAGTTTACGCTGAAAGATATGTTGATGTGGGCAATTCATGATTTTCCAGCTTATGGGACATTATCCGGTTGTGTAGTACATGGGTATTTGGAGTGACCTATTTGTGGAGAGGAGACTGAATCTCTTCATCTATCCTCTAGCTTAAACAATGTATACCATTTCCACAGGAGGTTTTTACCCCCAGCTCATAGTTTCAGATCTGAGAAAGGTTCCAATTTTTTATTGGGCGGAGTCGAACATAGGCTACCGCCGAGACAACTTTCGGGTTCAGAAATTGAAAGTAAATCTTCCGAATGTGGCCCTAATATGCCAGGTAAGAATCCCAAATTTAAGAATGTCAAGCATAAAAAGACCCAACTGGGAATGAAACTGAGATAAGAAAGGCATGGTCTCGGAGGTCAATTTTATTTGACTTGCCTTATTAGAAGAATAACCCGGTGCGCCATGTATTGGATGTGATGCATGCAGAGAAGAACTTCGCTGAACATATTGTGGGTACTTGCCTTGGGAGGAGTCATTCGAAGGATGGAGAAAATGCACGAAAAGACCTTAAAACGTTAAAACTTAAGCCACAACTATGGTTGAAAAAAGATAGTAGGGGATGGATAATAATTCCTCCTGGTTCGCTTACTTTGACGAGTGGGGAAAGGAAGGTGCTTCTAGACACAATATATAATTTGAAGGGCCCATATACTTTTTCGTCCAACTTGCAAAGGATTATGAATTATGTTACTCATGATTTACATAAGTGTAAGTCCCACGATTGGCATGTGATCATGCAATTGGTTCCTCTATTGTTTAAGCACTGTTTCTCCAAGCACAAGGATTTGCGTAGGGCTATTATACAAATTAGTATTACCTTCTCCCTCTTGTGTGAGAAGGTAGTGAATCAAGAACACATAGTGGCCGCAAAATTGGCTGTGATCAAAGAGATTTGTGTATTGGAGAAGTACATTCCCCCAGCATTCTTCGACATAAGTGTTTACTTGTTGGTACACCTATGTGACGAGGCACTTCTTTATGGTCCAGTTAGATATCGGTGGATGTATCCGTTCGAAATATTGATGAAAGTTTTTAAAGATTACGTCAAGAATACGAGATACATTGCAGGATCAATTGCAGAGGAATACATCATCGTGGAGTCATCAATATATACTCGGTAATATATGCCTGACTCGACCATCGTTGATGACACTGATGAATTTTTCGATGATGGTGGTCATGTGATGGCAAAACGAGTGAAATTAATGAGTTTGCAACATGAACAAGTAGCTCGTTATCTATTTGACACACATGAAGATGTCTAAGAATGGAAAAAGTAAGTTTCAATTATTATAATGTTTAACATTATTTTAGATTATTTTATACATGATTAATTTTGTAATATGCAGAAAATATGAAGCCTGTGAGAACAATAAAAGACGAAAAATAATGGTACAATCATACAGCGAATTTAGGCTGTGGTTGACACAAGAGGTAATTATAATGAAAATAGTGGTTATATAACGTTACATTACAGTGAAATTTTACCACTAATATAATTAATTTATCTATATTCTCAGCTTCCTAAGACGGGTGATGCGATATCAAGGCTTTCTCGTCTAGCCACTGGACTCTTGTTTGTGGTACAAGAGTACAAAAAGTATCGATTCAACGGTTACATTTTCGGCGCTAAAGTGTACGAGGAAAGTACAAATGTACAGAACTCGGGAATTTCATACAAAGCTCTTACTATCTTTCGAGCGAGCGCAAAAGATAAAAACCTCGTTGAAGCTGAAATGACTTACAGTGGTGTAATCCAAAATATATTTGAATTGAATTATATAAGCTTCAAAGAGGTTGTATTTTACTGTGACTGGGTAAGAGTTGAGGATAAAAATGCTTGTAAAGTTGATCCTGCCACCAATTTGATCATGGTTGACTTGTCCAAGTTGAAGAGCAACGACCACGTGTGCGATGAGCCGTTTGTTTGTGCATTTTAAAAGGTTAAGCAAGTGTTTTATTTGGAGTATATCAACAATGAGACGTGGTCAATTGTCCAACACGCTCCAAGGCGTCTAAATAGTAGTGTGGATGACTTGGATGCTCCTACCGAATATCAATCCATTTTTTATGATAACCCGAATGTGAAACAATTTTTCAATTTGTAATAAATATTTCAGTTTGTACTGAAACATCCATTTTTAATGCTTTTAATTGATTTGCACTTTATCATTTTCACTCTTGTGTGGTGTGCGTGTGTGGAGAGGAGATTAATACATAAATATTCCAACTAAATCTAAGTTTTCTTTATACTAATCCATGGATATACGCTTCTTACCTTTAATAGGTGATTAGTACATAGCTATTTGGGGTGTCCTATTTGTGGAGAGGAGACTGAATCTCTTCAACTATCCGAACACTAAGAAATGCCATAATCCTATGGAGTATGTTCTGCAAATTCCTCCCAACCGTTATGTATCCAAACATCACCGGTTGAAGTTGTCAATTCCACTTTCCATAGCCCACCACTTGGAACCTCTAGCAAAACATGGGAGACCATTGAAAGGTGGAATTGACAACTTCAACTGCTGATTTTTGGCTACACAACGGTTGGAAGGAATTTGCAACGCATAACTCCATATGATTATGGCATTTCTTAGTGTTTAGATATGAAGAGAATTATATTTGACACGATTGCCCGGGGTACATTAGTTGGCATGAGGTGCCATATGAGCTCAAGTTAGCTATTTGGGTGACACTACATGTAATGTATTTATATTTATATGTAAATTTTGATTTCAATTTCGATTTATATTTATCTATATTTGTGGAACGGATACTAATTTTACTTTATTTCAATTCAGATGACAGGGAGTGGCCCTGAGGGTAGGCCACGTATGCTCGATAGTTATATGACTATTCGGACGAGAAGGGAAAGATAAGGACGTGTCCCTGAGCATCGCGGTACAAAAACTCTTTTCCAGCTAAATAGTTTGTAGATTTGAGATAATTGATGGTGATGTTGTTTCTTCTTAAATAGTTTCTATTTTGAATATATACTTGCATTATCTTTAGTATGTTTGGATACATGATGTTTGAAAAGGTACCACGTTGCTATAACAGGTACAAAATACTGCTGGGCGGTGACAGTGGCCTTACTGCCCAGTAGATTTTTTTAAATTCTGCCCAGAATTGTCACGGTCATTGACCGTGACAAGTCCGTGACAACTGTTGTCACGGACTTGTCAAGGTCAATGATCGTGATAATTTTTTTAAAAAGGGTCAAGGCTTTGTCACGGTTTTAAACCATGACTAAACTTGTCACGGTCATAGCCTGTGACACGATCGTGACAATTCTAATGAACTTGTCACGGTCAATGACCGTGACATGTCCATGATAAAAAAGTTATCTCCCCCCGAATTGTCACGGTCATTGACCTTGACAAGTCCAACTTGTCATGGTCAATGACCGTGACAATAGTGCATATTTAGTGTAGTGCCTACTCTAAAATAAATATTCGGATGACTAGCGGTTAGGTAAAGTAAACTACCTATCATACTTTTAAAAAGCGTGTGCTCTACATCCTTTCCTTCGGTATCCTTACTAAGTTTAATCGATGAACTCATAGGAGTACGTGCATGTTTAGCGGATTCGAGTTTAAATTTCTTAACAAGGTCTTTAGCATACTTAGATTGGGATAAAAATATCCGACTTTCGAGTTGACGAACTTGAAGACTTAGAAAGAAAGTAAGTTCACCTACCATACTCATCTCAAATTCATCGTGCATTTCTTTTGAAAAAATTTCAGTATGTTTATAACACGTAGACCCAAACACTATGTCGTCGACATACACTTGACCAAATAGGATATCTTTTTCATCACGATGAACAAAATTTGTCATATCTACTCCCCCTCTCAAAAAGCCACGAGAAAGGAGATAAGAAGTGAGTCTTTCATACCAAGCACGGGGTGCTTGTTTTAAACCATATAGCGCTTTCTTTAGGAAGAAGACATGGTTAGGATGCTTTGGGTCCTCAAACCCTTTAGGTTGTTCAACATAGACTTCTTCTTGAAGAATACCATTTAAAAAGGCACTTTTTACATCCATTTGATATAATTTAAATTTAAGATGACATGTTATGGCGAGTAAAAGGCGAACCGATTCTAACCCAGCAACAGGAGCAAAAGTTTCTTCAAAGTCAACACCTTCTATTTGGGTGTAGCCTTGTGCAACCAATCTAGCTTTATTATGAACAATGACACCATTTACATCCATTTTATTTTTGAAAATCCATTTGGTTCCAATGACATTTGTATTAGAAGGCCTAGGAACTAATTCCCAAACATCATTTTTTCTTAAATTGAAACAGTTCTTCTTGCATAGCATTAATCCAATGTTCATCTTTTAATGCTTCTTTAAAGTTTTTAGGTTCAATTTTAGAAGTATAGCATAAATAGGTTGCTTCATTTTTCTAATTGCTCCCTAGTCTTGACACCTACCTCGGGATCTCCTATAATTTTTGAAGTGACATGACTTTAACGCACCCAAGGAGTAGGATCCTTTTTCTCAGTAGTGGGAATAACTAAGTCATTTTGAGACTCAATATTTTCAACATTAGACACAACATCATACTCACATGACAAATCTTTCTCATTTTCAATTGATGTGGCCGGAGCATCGTCTTTTATGACAACATTAATTGAGTCCATGACTTTAGAGCTACTTAAGTTAAACACTCTAAAAACTCTACTATTTTGAGAATATCCTAGGAAAATACCTTCATCACTCCTTGAGTCAAATCTACCTAGAAGTTCTCTATCTCGAAGTATATAACAAGGACTATCAAAAACTCTAAAATACTCCAAATTGGGCTTCTTGCCCCTCCATAATTCATATGGCGTTTTGTTAGTATTAGGACGCAAATAAACCCTATTTAAGGTGTGACATGCGGTGTTAACCGCTTCGGCCCAAAACTTACGGGGCACATTTCTTCCTAGGAGCATAGATCTTGCCATTTCTTGGATCGTTCGATTTTTTCTTTCAACTATACCATTTTGTTGTGGATTTTGAACGACCAAGAATTCATGTTTAATTCCTATTTCATGACAAAAGGCATTTACACCGGATTCCTTGAATTTGGTTCCATTATCACTCCTAAAGCGGTTTATGCTAACACCGTATTGATTTTGAAGAATCCTACACTTAACAGTGAGAAAATCAAGTGTCTCAGATTTTTCTATTAGAAAACCTACAATAGAGTACCTATAAAAATCATCCACAATTACTAAGATATATCTTTTTCCTCCTATGCTCTCGGTACGAGTGGGACCCATAAGGTCCATGTGTATCAATTCTAAGATACGAGAGGTAGTTCTTGAGTTTAACTTTTTATAAGGATTCTTAATTTTCTTTCTTAATTGACACGGACCGCAAATAGTGGAGGTTGGCTTTCCTAGAGATGGTAAAGCTCGAATTAGCTCTTTTTTCACTAATCGATCAAGATCTCTAAAATTAACATGGCATAACTTTTGATGCCAAAGATCGGCAGACTAAGCTTTTGCACTATTGCAAACTAAAGATGATTTAGGAACTATTCCATAACAATTGTCACTAGTTCTAACACCTTGTGAAATAGATTCACCCGATTGATCATATACGGTGCACTCCGATTGACTAAACTTAACATCAAGATTTTCATCACATTATTGGCTAATACTTATCAAATTAGCCTTGAGACCATCAACATAAAGTACATTTTAAAGTTTTGGAAACCCAGAGATTTCAATAGATCCTCTACCCATGATTCGAGACTTGCCTCCATCCCTAAAAGTGACTTTACCATCTTTATAGTTTTCAAGAGTGGTAAATAGAGATTTATCACCAGTCATATGTCTCGAACAACCACTATAAAAGTACCATTGTGAGGTATTTTGAGCCTTCAGTGCAACATGAGCAACAAAAGCTTTATTGGTATGATTTTTCTTAATCCAAGATCGAGTTGTTTTCTTTCCTTTGTTGTCTCTAGTGTTATAATTTGAATTATTTCCTTGGACTTTAGAAAACCTAATAAACTCTTCCATTAGAACTTTATAAGTATTGACTAGATACTCAACTTGACTCTTAAGACTAGCTAAGGAGTTATAGTTGGAGATATAGTTTTGTTTAGAATTTGTGGAATGAGAGTTCTTTCCAAGATTGTAGCAAAAATCTTTAAGATGACCCCGTTTGTGACAATAAGTACACACATAGGGTTGTTTTGGATTAGCTTTTGAAGGTTTCTTAGGAGGACTTCTTTTAGGTAGATGAGGTTTAGGAGAATTAGATTTGGTAACAAACTCAGCTACGGGTTCGGGTTTGACTTTGGATGAATCTCCTTCTTTATATCCTATACCCTTTCTCTCTTGATAACATTTATCCTTATATCCTAAAACAGGACCTAGAAATAATTTTCCCATTCTTCCTGAATTATCCTCGAGTGTGACTTTAACTTCATGAGAGGACTTTAGATATTTTTCAAGTTGGGCAATTTTAGCTTCGAGAGATTTTCTAATCTCTAAAGACTCATTAAGATCTTTGTTGACACCTTCCAAGGAGATAATTAAGTCGCATTTTTGTTTACCTATCAAGATAAGCTTCTCAGAAAGAGATATCTTAATTGCCTCGAGTTGGCTAACTAAAGCCTCCTTCTCCTTCAGGCCTTTCAACTTTTTTTCTAAGGTTAAGACTTTAAAGGCTAATCTTTTGTTAACTTGTAGAATAAGGAGAGACTCAGCATATAGTTCAGTATAGGCGGATTTTAGTTCACTCTCATCTATTTCACTTTCACTTCCTTTTTCATCACTACTAGTAGAGTGAGTGGCAGCAACCTCAAGATTTTGCTCAGAATTGTCAACATTAGGGAGTGACTCACTTGAATTACTAGCATGGCTTGCTATAAAAGCAGTGAAATTAGTTTTGGATGAGATAGAGTAATCAGAGTCTTCAGACTCATTATCAGTGTCGCTTAGAGTGGCATTGTAAACTGCCTTTTCTTTACCTTGTCCCTTAAGTTTAGTAGGGCATTCAAATGCTCTATGACCACGTCCCTCACACTCAAAGCATCTCTCCAAATCATCCTTTTTAAAGTTGTCATTGTTGAACTTCTTAGGATCCTGAGAATTAAATTTTCTATTTCCTTTGTTTTTGTTGTTCTCAAATTTTGGTTTTTTAAACTTAGAGTTTTGCCTTTTGAACTTGAGAATTTTTTAGAAAATAGCGCTATATCATCAGGATCTATATCAGACTCATCAGAATCAGACACTTCTGCTTTCTTGACTTTCAAGGCAACACCTTTATCTTTGATTTTGTTATCTTTAGGAAACATATCTAATTCATAAGTTTGAAGATCACCAACAAGCTCTTCAAGTTTCAAAGTATTTAGATTTCCTAATGAATTAAGAACATTGACTTTAGGAATGAACCGCTTAGAAAGACATCTTAGTATTTTCTTAACAACACGATCTTCAGGAATTTTTTTCACCTAAGTTAAAGCAAGAGTTAACAATATTAGATATACGAGCATAAAACTCATCAAATGTTTCAGTTTCTTTCATGATGATTGTTTTAAATTGAGCTGTTAAGTTTTGAAGTTTTGAAGCTTTAACTACACTAGTTTATCATGAGTAACTTAGAGAATATTCCAAGCTTCCTTTGACATCTCACACGTCATTATACGACGAAATTCATCGGGGTTCACTGCACCAAACAAGGCATTTAAACCTTTAGAGTTAAATTTACACCATTTTAGGTCTTCCTCACACCATTGTTCTACAGGTGTTAAAATAATTTCATCATTAACAACCATAGTAGGAGGAGACCATCCTCTTTCAACAGTAACCCAAACAGGTTCATCAATAGATTTAAGGGCAAATTTCACACGTGCTTTCCAATAGTTGTAATTAGTTCCATCAAACAAAGGTAGTCTATTCGACGAAAAACTTTCCATATAACCTCCAGGATTCATCTAAAGAACTTTTAGAGACTAGCTCTGATACCAATTTCAAGTTGCAAGGTTATATATACTAAGTTTATTTCATGGAATATACGCACACAACCCAATTAAAATTAGCTAAGAAGAGATATTTCCCAATTTTAATTTCTGTAGCAGATTGATAAGATAGCAAGAACAATTTACAATTAATGTGATGAGGTTGATAACTTGATTAATTGAAATAAAATTATCCAATTTTATCCATTTTATCCTAAGCATACATCTATGTGATTTAATAAAGTAAATTTCGAAAAACACAACCACAACGCGCCAATGCACAAGGAAAACCCAAATGGGAAATGCCTCGAACGGCTAGGCCTATACAAAATCCACTACAAAATAGGTTTTACAAGAGACTCAAAAGACTTACAGATATTGACTCACTCAAGACATGCTTATGACGTCCTCGACCTTCGAATTTGTAGTACGCGAAGCTCCAACGCGTTGCTCGACACTACTCGTGTCGCGGTATCCACCGAAGACCAAAACCACCATCTCCACTAAGCTTGAATGCAGAGATCCACCGCAAACTTGCTTGTTGAATGTCAAGTTGATTGTAAGGGGTTTTGTTTCAAAAGTTGAAAATGGTGTTGGAGATTGATTTTTCAACAAAGAGGGAAGTTGTGGATTTTTATCTCAAGAGAATATTGAAATTGTAAAAGTAGTGGACAAAAGCAGTTTTGAGAAATAACTGCTGGAAAATAAGTTAAAAAATTTCAGATCTGGCAGATCTCGTTCGAACGACTTGTCGTTCGAACGAGGTATCCAACGATATTCCAATGTAGAATTAGATAGGTCGTTAGAAATCTCGTTCGAACGACATTTCTAACGAGGTTCTAATGAGTTTCCAGTGAAGCCCGTGGGATGTCGTTAGATCCAGGTCATTCGAACGACCTGGTGAAAACTTCGAACGAGATTTTTGTTTTTCATTAAAAATGTTAAAATTAATTTCAAAAAAGGTTCTTTATGAAAATTAAATATTTACGAACATTACTCTATATGAAAATTTCTCGTTATGAAAAATACTCCAACACTTAAAAAAGATTTTGGTGATATACTTTTTAGAAGAGCGAACATGACGTGCATATTGATGTCGCGTGAAATTTGGATGCAATGATAGAATCTTTACTGTTGTATGATGCTTGGTGAGGAATGACCCAAAAATGTTTTGTCCAACGGAATGTAGCCAATAATACAAATGACTCGATTGAAAATTTGTCTTTACACTCTCCTACCTATGTTTTCTCCATTTTAGATGCAAAATATTTCATAATTATTACATATTTTATTATTTGTAGAAAATACGTGTCAGTTTAATTTTATGTATCCATATTGATATAGGTGTATTAGTAATTATTTGTATAACATTAATATAATTTTTATTTTTAAGTATCGTTTCATTATCATACGTGTGTTATATAAATATGTTTGACTAAAGAAGTTCAAGGATGAGAAGAGAAAAAAGGTTTACGAATTTATTTTTCATAGTAAATTACTCGTTTGGCCCCCAAAGTATCATGATAGTTTCAGAATGACACTTAACTATTAAATGTTTCAAATTAGTCATTGAAGAAACCAAACTGTTTTAACAATAACCTTCAAATCGATTGAACTATTAAATTGGATGAAAATAAGTTATGTGCATTACAAGGAAAAAATTCAATATATTCCTAAAATTACAAAGAAAAACATAACCCATTTATGATGAGTCACCATCTATTTTCCATTCCAAATAACCCCCTCAATTTTTTTTCTACCCATTTACCTCCGCTGAATCTCCTCTCCCTCTCGTTTTTCGGTGAACAACCATCAATAACTACCCATTTTCAATCCCCAATAAATGTTTTCTCTCTCTTCTAAAATTCAAGATAAAAGGAGAAAGGACTTGGCCCCGTCCCTCCCTAATTTGTTGTGCCGACGAAGAAAAAAAAGGCATTGTCCCTCCTCAACTTACTTTCTCCCTTCACTTTGTTCTTATATCCATTTGGCGATTGAAAAATGTTTGTGCATATGTCAAAATTCGTATCAATCTATTTACTTATGAAGATCATATGCAAAGATATGTTACTATAAAAATTACCAGAAAAATTAAAGCTTGTAAGGCATTCTTCAATTGAAATCCAAAAGTTTTCAAATAAAAAAAAACACAGATGCCTTCTTCATAAAAACCCTCACCTATAAAACATTTAATCCTAAATCTTCTTTTGTTTTGGTTACATGAATATGAAATTCACATTCCGAATCACAATTTTTCAAAAAGGGGGCAAGGTTGAGTCTTTTGGATCATTTAAGGTGTAATGTTTTTGTATAGTAATAGGGGGTGATAATGGTTTTTAGGGTTTCTGACAAATTTTTTTGGCACCCCAATCTGAATGGAAGGTTTGGTTTATCTTTTGTGGAATTTTCAAAAACATATACACTCTTATTGATTTTTGTGTATTAATTTTGTTATTTTTTTATTTGTTAGTTAGTTGAGATGTAGTTGAAAAATGGGGGTTTGTTGATGGATGTACATAAAAAAATAAGAGTAAAGGGAGTTTCACCGGATGTCAGTGGGTTGATAAGAAATCGAGGGGTTCTTTGGAGTGGGAAAGAGACGGCGACTTAACACAAATGAGTTTTGTTATGTTAGTTTTTTCCTTCTCATTTTTAGTAATATATTGACTATCTTACGCTTGTAATGGGTGATCTGCATGACACTTGATTAATTTCCATCCAATTTAAAGTCCAAACAGATGGAAGGGTCTTTTTAAACCAGTTTGGATAGTTTAAGGGCTAATTTAACAGTTTTGAATGTTTATGGCCCATTTTAAAATTATCATGATAGTTGAAGGGCAAGATGAAATTACTCTATTTTTTAAATCTCAGTTAGTCATCCATGGTAACAAGAATAAGAATATTTATTGCTAACATACTTAGTTGAAGATAATGACTTGAGTTTATCAAGTGGTAGTCTTTCACGATTCTTGAAATAGAATTCACTGATTCTATTGTTAATGTCCCACCCACTTCCACTAATATACTAATATATAGTACAATAACCTCGCGAGTGTGCTTCAATCACAATTAATCTCACAATGCACAAACTAATTTGTTAATATTAATGACCCCCAAACATTTTTCTGTTACAACATTGGTTATTGTTGCACTTTGTCGCGCATAATGCGGGGACAAGTTTTCACGGCCTTTGCTGTGGTTTTCTCGCATTTAATTTGAGGCCAAAAATCAGCTTTCTTGTAATGTTTATTCGGTCAAATACGAGAGGTCCTATTTATAGTGAACTAAACACCTTTGGAAACCTAATAAAAATATAAATAAAATTAATAAACCATCTCGAACCAAGTCCCTCTTCTACCTATATTTTCTCCATTTTAGAGGCCTGTTATTACATCATTATTATATATATTTCTCACTCTAAAGAACCCCCTCGATTTTTTATCTGCCATTGAACCTCCCTTCCGTCTCGTTTTTCGACAAACTTCCATCAATAATCACCCAATTGCTACCCCAAAAAAAGGTTTTCTCTTTGATAAAATTGAAGATAAAAATAGGGGACTTGGTCCCGTCCCTCTTTGATGTGCTATATGGACATAGAAAAATATGGCATTTTTTCTCACGAACTTACTCTCTCCCTTCACTCTGTTCTTAAATCCATATGGGGGTTGAAAAATATCTGTGCATATATCAAAATTTGTATTAATATATTTACTTACAAAGAATATATACAACGATGTTCAACTGTAAAATTTACCAAAAAAGTTAAAGTTTGTCAGCTCTTCTACAGTTCAAATCCAAAAGTTTTCAAAGCCAAAACGAACCCACATCCACTTCCTTTATAAAAACCCTTACCCACAAAAACATTTAATCCTTAATATTCCATTGTTTTGGTCACATGAATATGAACTTCCTATTTTGAATCTGGGTTTCTTCAAAAAGGGTCAAGGTTTAATTTTTTGTAACATTTTAGTTGTAACTTTTTGTATAGTAACGGGGGTTGAGAATGGTTTTCAAGGTTTCTCAAAAAACTTATTTGATACTAAGATCTGAATGGAAGGTTTGGTTTATCTTTTGTGGTATATTCAAAAAACAATTATGCTTCTTTTTATTTTTTTTCTATTAATTTTGTTGGGTTTTTTAATTTGTTAATTAATGTTGATGGGGTTGAAAAATGGGTGGTTGTTAATGTAAGTTCACTGAAAAACGAGAGGGGGGACGTACCACCAAAATTGAAACAAATTTAGTCCCGGAGTTCCTTAGTTGTGTTGAGTCCATGATATTATTCTATGAGATCGTCATGTATGTAACTTAGTATAATGAAGCGGCATGACTGGTGTTTCTTCACCCAAGTCTGGTAAGCCTCATGCTCACGCCGACTGGCAATAGTAATACCTTCAGAAGGTCCAGTCATCGTGTTTGTGAGGTGATCAATTCACTCATTGTGATTCAAGACAAATTGTATCTTGTTTTTCCATAATTTATATTTGGGTAATGTTAGATTTTCCTCTTTATTGATTGCAGGGACTTAAATGTTGTTGTTAGAAGGCATTTTATATATTTAAAAAGTTTGCACAAAAAATTGACATTAATATTATTGTACACATCCTTTATTGGTTATAAAATCTCTTTAGAAAATATCATTTTTTTCTTTTGTATCGAGATCGAAAGTTCGCTAAGCTCGCAATAATCTCCCAATAATGCAAAATTTTGATTCTTTTTCTAATTTATTTATAAACAAATTTTCATCTTTTTTTTATTAAGGAATAGTTCCAAAACTAAATTTTGTACCACAGTTTATCATAAATGTAAACTAATTACATTTTCTTTACGATAATGAAATAACAATTGCATCATACAGTATTAAGTGCGCAAGGGCTCCTCTTAGATCCCTATTAACAATTTATTAGCTTTGCACTAAGATAATTCTTATGTATTCTTTCGCAATCAAGAAAATACATCCCCTAATAGAAATCTCTCCTCACTATTATTAAATCAAGAATACTAATAAATCCTATACATCTCATCTACAAAAAAGCCAAATGGGGATGTCTTCATTATACGTTTAAAAATGAGACAACCTTCAACAAAAATAAACAAGCAAACACAAGCTCTTAATAAATTATTGCCTCTTTTACCATATTTTCTAGTCATTAAAAAAAAACGATGCGAAAAATACAAAAAAAAAATCTCATTAAATGGAGATCGATGATTAAAAAAATTATCCCATATTATGAATTGTTTCAAAAAACATATTAGGCCGTCAGTTTTTCATAAAAATAACCCAAAGTTTTATTTGCTAAAAAATGAGGGGAAAATATTGTTCAACGCCTTTTCCAAGAAAAATTCCATATTTGCAATTTTAAGTGATCTTATTGGGGAGACCATATCTCTGTCAATATTTATTGAGAAATTGTACATTATACATTGTTTTATAAACCCTTACGACATAAACGAACCCTAAATTTTCAAAATTTTCAATTTTAAGGAGCAAATTTTGAGAGCTTATATCTCACTCATTATTTACAAAAAAATATGCTTGTCATAAATCATTGGAAACATATCGCGAAATAAACCAATATTATGAAAAAAATATTTTGATTAATTATGTTTCAAACTAGTCAAAACAAAACCAGAAATTGACAAAAGAATATGATTTCCACAAGGGTGTCAATTATGAACTAAAACTTTAAAAAAAATATATCTCATTCACTGTAACTCCAATTTTAATTGTCCCGTGGTAATTCACACCAAAGGTAAACAATGGACTACTTACTCTACTAGGCCTTTTAGATTTCTTGCCACCTATTTTGAGAAACCGGATTCTAAACTCATGGTCGTCGGATTATCACAGTAACACTAAATCATTTCTGAACAAAACAAAATTTGGAATTAAAATTTTGGCAGAAGTTGTTAAGATATCAACACCAAGTAGTGATAAATTACGTAACCACTAATTAAGCCCACTACCATTAGTGGAAAAATTAGGCCACCACTAATTAAGCCCACTATCATTAATGGAGAAGTGAGGTCACCATAAATTGAACAAGTGGTAGAAGGGAAAATAATAAATTTGTGGCTATAATTTGCTTACTTAGCCTATAAATAGGCAAGCTTCTCATTTGGTTAAAATCATCCAAGTAGTAGCAAAAATAACATAAGGCAATAAGTCTCCTTTATATTTGTAGTTTGAGAGTAGTATTTTAAGAGTTTGTCTTCTTTAAGTGTTTTGAAAGAGTAAATTGGTGAGTACTTCCTTATAATCATTTCTTGCGAATATTAGAGTTGTGTACTCGTTATTCTCAACAATTGGTATCAGAGCGGGACAGTCGTGTACCAGTATTTTTGGAGTGAGTTTTCTTGAGTCGTGAGTTTTCTTGAGTCCTGAAAAATTCGTATTCTGCAAGTTTGTATCTTGAAATCAGGCTTGTTTGGTATTATCAAAAATTTATCGACATGATGGGTGATCTTCAAGTAGTTGGAGGAATCAAGAAGATCAACCACCAAAATTACAATACGTGGGCGACATGTATGACGTCTTATATGCAAGGACAAGACCTTTGGGAGGTCGTTGGTGGTAACAAAGTTATTCAACCAGAGGTTGATGACGCTAATGGAACTTTGGAAAAATGGAAGATTAAAGCGGGCAAAGCAATGTTTGCCTTAAAGACCACAATTGAAAAAGAAGTGTTGGACCACATCCGGGATACCAAAACACCGAAAGAAGCAAGGGACACTTTCACTACACTTTTTTCAAAGAAGAACGACACAAGACTGCAACTTCTCGAGAACGAGATGCTATCAATGGCACAACGCGACATGACTATCACCAAGTACTTTCACAAGGTGAAGAAAATATGCTACGAAATTTCAAATTTAGATCCAACAGTTGCTATTGGTGAAAGCAGGATAAAAAAAATAATTATCAATGGTTTGAGGTCCGAATACCGAAGTTTTATTGTTGCCGTACAAGGACGACCGACTCAACCATCACTTGTTGAGTTTGAAAATTTTCTTTCTAGTCAAGAATCTATGTCTAAGTAAATAGGAGGAGTCTCGCTGAAGGGTGAGGAGGAAGCGCTCTACACCAAAACAAGCAAAGGCTACTTCAAGCAGCAAGTCAGAGGTGGATATAAAAAGGATGATGACAAGGCAAAAAGTCATCAAGGAGAGGGAGGTTATCATCGAGGGGGAGCTTCAAAGAATCATGGCTACGATAAAAGATTTGAGGGAAAATGTTATAACTGCGGCAAGAAGGGACATATGGCAAAAGATTATTGGTCCAATAAAAGGTCCGCTGAGAGCAATGTTGCTACTTCCAATTCAAAGGACAGAAGCGAAGATGATTGGGATGCTGAAGCATATTTTACTGTGGAAGAGGAGGAGTTAGCTCTCATAGTCTCGATAACGGAGCGGATCGACTACGAGAATGATTGGATCGTCGACTCAGGTTGCTCAAATCACATGACAGGTGATAAACAGAAGTTACAGAGCCTGTAAAAATACAAGGGAAATAGAGTTGTGGTAACAGCCAACAACTCAAGGCTACCAATATCTCATATCGGTAAGACGGTAGTAGCACCTCAATATAGTTCTAACCAGGTGCCACTTCAAAATGTCAACCATGTTCCTGGTATGAGGAAAAATCTGCTTTTAGTGGCACAGTTAACCTCATCAAGCCACTGTGTCTTGTTTGGTCCATAAGATGTGACGGTATATCAAGACCTCTAGATCTCAGGAAGGCCAACAACAGAGGGACAGTGATTGGAGTCAGTCTACGTGATGACACCAGAGTATGCATATGTAGACAAGACAAAAAAAATGAGACATCATATTTATGGAACATGCGATTGGGCCATGTTAGCTATTTTAAGCTAAGCGTGATGATGAAGAAGTCGATGCTCGAGGGACTTCCACAATTTGATGTGAGGGTAGACACGATCTGTGCGGGATGACAGTATGGTAAAACACATAAATTACCGTATGAGGAATAAAAGTTTAGAGCAAAGGAACCATTAGAGTTAGTTCACTCTGATGTGTTCGGACCAGTAAGGCAACCATTAGTTGGTGGGATGCGGTATATGGTAACATTTATTGATGACTTCTCTAGGTATGTGTGGGGTTTCTTTATGAAAGAAAAATATAACACGTTCTTAAAGTTTAAAAAGTTAAGATAGACGATTGAAGGAGAAGTGGGAAAGAAGATTATTTGTCTACGCACAGATAATGGAGGAGAATATACCTCAAATTAGTTTTTCCAGTATCTACAAGACTGTAGAATACATCATCAATTTACTTGTGCCAACACCCCCCAACAGAATGGAGTAGCAGAGAGAAAGAATCGACATCTTGCAGAAGTTTGTCGGAGTATGCTACATACTAAGAATGTACCGAGAAGATTTTGGGCTGAAGCTATGAGAACTGCAGCTCATGTGATTAACAAACTTCCTCAACCAAAGTTAGAGTTTATTTCACCCTTTGAGAAATCATGGGACATGAAACCTACGATTAGTTTCTTTCGAATATTCGGCTGTGTATACTATGTATTTGTTCCAAACCATCTACGTAGCAAGTTTGATAAGAAAGCAGTCAGATGTATCTTTGTGAGATACGATAGCCAGAGGAAAGGGTGGAAATATTACAATCCTACGATTGGAAGGTGTTATACGTCACGAGATGTGGTGTTTGATGAAGCATCTTCTTGGTGGTCCTCTGAAAGGAGGTGTTATCAAACTCAAAGGAATTTAAAGAGAAGCTGCAATAGAAAATGGGAGAGCAGACTCCTCCAATCCTATCAAGCTCACACGAAGCTGAAGATTCATATGATGATGATAATATCGAGCAAGAAGTAACTCAGAACCCTTGGCAAACTGGTGTATATTACCAACCAGATGAAGAAGGTGGACCTAGTAAAATGGAAGTATCAACTCCACAATCACAACTCAGGAGGTCAACAAGAATCAAAAAGCCAAATCCCAAATACGCCAACGCAGCCATAGAAGAAGAAGCAAGTGTAAAAGTTCCTCATACGTTTGAAGAAGAATCCCAGAATTCTAAATGGATTCAAGCTATGGAATAAGAAATCACTGCACTGGAGCAAAATCAGACTTGGGATCTCGTGCCAAAACCAAGAGATGTGAAAGCCATATCATGTAAATGGGTTTACAAGATAAAGCGTCATCCAGATGGATCAATTGAGAGATACAAAGCTCAATTGGTGGCTCGGGGGTTCTCTCAAAAATATGGACTAGATTATGATGAAACTTTTAGTCCAGTAGCAAAGCTTACAACTGTACGAGTCCTACTTTCACTTGCAGCCAACAAAGACTGGAATTTATGGCAAATGGATGTGAAGAATGCATTTCTTCATGGGGAGTTCGATCGGGAGATCTACATGATTCAACCAATGGGTTTTCATAATCAAGATCATCCTGAGCATGTGTGTAAGTTACGAAAGGCACTCTATGGATTGAAACTGGCACCAAGGGCGTGGTATGGTAAGATTATTGAATTTCTAACTCAGAGTGGTTATTCAGTAACACCTGCAGATTCTAGCTTATTTGTCAAAGCGAATGGGGGAAAGTTAGCTATCATACTGGTATACGTGGATGACTTGATCATAACCGGTGATGATGAGGCAAAAATTCTTCGAACAAAGCCGAATTTCTCAATTCGTTCCCTGATGAAGGAACTTGGACAACTCAAGCACTTTCTTGGTCTAGAGGTTGACTGTAGATAAGAAGGAATATTTCTCTGTCAGCAAAATTATTCCAAATATTTATTGAAGAAGTTCGGGATGCTCGAATGCAAGCCAATCTCGACACCGATGGAACCAAATGGCAAGTTGTGTGCATATGAAGGAAAAGATTTGGAAGATGCCATGATGTATCGATAATTAGTAGGTAGTCTTATATACCTAACCTTGACTCGACCTGACATTTCTTATGCAGTTGGTGTGATGAGTCGGTACATGCATAATCCAAAGAAGTCTCATTTGGAAGCAGTTCGGCGAATATTGAGATATGTGAAGAGTGCAATTAACTATCGTATTTTGCACAAGAAAGGTGAAGATTGAAAGTTAGTTGGATATTATGATGCTGACTATGCAGGAGATCACGACACTCGCCAATCAACTACCGAGTACGTGTCTAAACTTGGATCTGCAGTAATTTCTTGGTGTAGTAAGAGACAACCGACGTTATCTTTATCGACTACAAAAGCAGAGTATCGAGCATCAGCAATGGTAGCTCAAGAGAGTATGTGCTTAATACAATTAATGAATGATCTACATCAACCAGTCGATTATGCAGTTCCGTTGTACTGTGACAACCAGTCGGTAGTTCGTTTGGAGGAAATTCTAGTCTTTCATGCAAGAACTAAACATGTGGAAGTACACTATCATTTTATCAGAGATAATGTTCTGCAAGAAGAGATTGAGATGAGACGAATCAAGACAGGTGATCAAATTGCGGACTTGTTCACGAAAGGGTTGAGTGCAAGCAAGTTCGAAAACTTCCGTCGTCAGTTCGGCATGGTGAAAGGAATGGGAGTTGGTGTTGAGAGGGAGTGTTAAGATATCAACACCAAGTAGTGGAGAAATTAGGCAACCACTAATTAATCCCACTACCATTAGTGGAGAAATTAGGCCACCACTAATTAAGCCCACTACCATGAATGGAGAAGTTAGGTCACCACAAATTGAATAAGTGGTGGAAGGGAAAATAATAAATTTGTGGCTATAATATGCTTACTTAGCCTATAAATAGGTAAGCTTCTCATTTAGTTAAAATCATCCAAGCAGTAGTAAAAATAACATAAGGCAATAAGTCTCCTTTATATTTGTAGTTTGAGTGTAGCATTTTAAGAGTTTGTCTTCTTTAAGTGTTTTGAAAGAGTGGTTTGGTGAGTACTTCCTTATAATCATTTCTTGCGAATATTAGAGTTGTGTACTCATTATTCTCAACAGAAGTGCTAGTCAATAGAATAACACCTATTCTTTCTAATAAGATTATTTGCACAAGAGAGGAGGTTTGAATTTTATCCATTCCATTTTTTTTATGTATTTTTCCTTTTTAATTTTTTTTTTCACAATTGTTCATAATATCAAATTTTTCATTTTTATAAATTGTCAAAAGTATATTTCGAAAAAAAATAAGAAAAAATCAATAACATTTTTTGAAGTTTGTTTTCATATTGGATAGACACATTCATAATTTCCATTGATCAATAACATGACATACATAGCAAATGAACACTAGATTGACCTTATTTCATACAAACTTTCAAACACATACACATAACTAAATAAGTATATGTGAATGTCCCTGCAACACTAATTGCTCCATCCAAACGACGGACCCACACAAGCACCAAAACCTTCATATCCGACGCAAGTACAAACGGGTTGGCATGGGATCCAAGGAGCACAACCCTTGCCAATGCATTCACCAAGGTCTCACATATCAGGAGGTCGAATAATATGTGGGCTGATGGCTTAGCTCGAATTGGGAGGCGACAGGTACACGACTATGCAGAGTATGATGAGATTCCGGAAGCTCTTTTCTGCCTCCTGGAGCATGTTGACCGGGGAAAGACTAAGGTTGCCCTCCAGGCTTGTACTAACCCTACCTACCGCATTGCTACTTTAGGGGTTATGTCCTTGATGACCGGGGGCATTGGAAGAGCGGCTACTACGGACGACTCAGGGATACTCCTTTTCTCCTTCGTGCCCTGATGGAAGGCCTTTTCCACGGTCTTAATATGGCCAATATGCGGGGTTGGAAGGATATTATTGTTGAAACTACCTCCCACGATCTTATTGATATCTTCAAAGGGGTCCAGTACCGTGAAGCTGACTTTGAAAATATTAGGGTCGACTGTTACGAGCTCATGCGAAAGGTGGGCGCAGACTTCATCTATGCCAATCCTGGTATGGTTCGGGGTGCGGATTGGCTGGCACGTGAGGCTAAAGTTCAGGAGGAGACCTTTGTGGAAATTGAGGAGATCCCGGACGCTTTGCGCCGGATCCTTGATAATCCTACTATGTAGTTTGTCTCGCCGTATGCTTTGCTCCCCGTTTGTAGGGCTCTTTTCTATTGTTTTTCTCTATTGCCTTGATGTCCTATGGTGTCAATGTGTAAACTTTGAGTAACCTATTTCTATTTCAATGTTTACCAAAAAAAAAAACATGTACGTCGACAACCCACACCTTATTTGTTTGAAAACAAAAAGTGAAAAAGTGATAAATGGTCTCCCCTTATTTGTTTGTAGACATTTTTGGTTAATTGAAAATGAAACTCATGCCTGATGGATTGTACATTTGAGATTAGTGGGGAGTGACAACACACAAACAAAAACCCAACTATTGTTTGGCAGATCACGCCTTATTTGTTTGTACATTTGAGATTAATATATTACATTTTACCAAAAAAAATGGAGAGTGACAACTCACACCTGATTGATTCCAGCCCTTTTAGACTTTTTGTCACTTGTTTGAGAGACTTGATTTCATGATTAAAATAAAAATTAGAGACACGATTAGTTCGTTTGTATTTGTTGGCTTAAATTTATTGCGTTAACAGTATTAATTAAGGAAATAATTATTTTCATATTCTCTATGTATCTTTTTCCACACTTTTTGAATAGTAAATAATAATTGTACCCGTAGATTTATAAAAATTAAATGTTCAATTTTTTCACCTTTAACTACAACAAATACATTTGATAAAAAACAAAAATTTATATTTTCAATAAAAAAACTATTTTTTATAAAATAAAATAAAAAACTCTTTATAAAACGTAAAATTTTATCCATTTTTTATTAAAAATCTTTTTATAAAACATTAAATTTGTTTTCTTCAGAAACAGTTTTATTAAAAAATGTTTTTTAAACTCTTTTTTGTATTCTTTAAAAAATAATATTTTTACTATTTGAAAAAAATATGGTTCGCGTCAGCGGTATGTATAGGTGGTCCGACCACCAATGCATACTGCTGGTGCGGAGCATTTTTCTAATATGTTGGTCCGCGCCAACGGTATGTATAGGGGGTCTGGCTGCCTATACATACCGCTAGCGTGGACCCTTTTTTTAAATAGTAAAAAGATTATTTTTAAAGTAGTAAAAGAAACAGTTTTTAACTAAAAAAAATAAATAACGAAAAAAAAATTTTAAATAAATAAAAGAAATCATTTTTTAAAATAAATAAAAGAAAGAGTTTTTAACTAAAAATAGAAAAGATTTTACGTCTGATAAACACCTTCTTTTTTATATATAAAAAATATTTTTTTATTGAAAATATAAATTTTTGTTTCTTATCAAATGTATTTGTTTTAGTTGGAGTTGAAAAAATTGGGCAATTTAGATTTTATAAATCTAATGTCACAATTGTCATTTACTATCCAAAGGATGTGGTAGAAGACATAAAGGCAATGGGAATAACATTTCCCTTAATTAATTGTGAATTCGAGAATTAATGCCAAAAGGATTTATTTTTGGACTCTTTTTACAAAATCGGTGATGTGTCGGGCATATACTAGGTGATTTTATAATTCACCTGAAGTCCTTTACAAATAATACATAATCTATGATTGACATATCACTCGATCCAGAAAACGAGTCTTTCAAATATTATTGCAAATCCAAAATACTAAAATTTAGATATCTTAAAAATGTCAAAAAAGTTCCCTAAATTTAACAAGTTTTTCCTAAACTCGTGGAATGATAAGAGTAACATGAAGTGCTTTATGAACAAAGCTAAAATTTGGAACTAAAACGTTTATTGAAATATTTTGAGACGAGTCTTGTTACAACGATTCGATTTTGAGATATAATTCGGGAACCTGGACACGTGGCCGCGTCTCATTGATAAATTTTGAATGGGGGCACCTTGAATTCATGAGTCTCACTCAAAATACACATCTGAAACACGAACACGTATTCGTCAAATTATATCGTAGAATCATGCCTCCCAAATATTTTCCTCTTCATATATAAGACAACATTGATAAATTTATAATTTTACACTCATGTTTGGCGCTTACAATTGTGACACACTGACCTGGCTAACTTGATTACTTGAAAATAAAAGGAGAATGGTTAGTGGTAACATATCCAGCTTTGTCTCTACCCTAGCTGTAAAGCTTAGTACTCCAACATGAGATTGATATTCATTTACAATGGTGTACTCATAAAATTTAATAATGTTACTTATATAAAAAAAATTAAATTAAAAATAGATCTAAGTAAATGTTTAAATTAAAACTTATCTTTGATACCGAAATGCACAATTTACTATACGATACAAAACAAATTCATAACTTTTTAACAAACATGAACACGACTTAATATTTTCTAACATGATTTGCTATGAATCTTTTTTCCACAACGCGAAATATTATTTTTTTTACTCAACCTAAACACGATCTAAATAAAAGAGACATGATACGAATTCTATTTTTTTTTTACAAAACCATATTATAATCCAGTTAAAACGTTACGCTACATGGCATAACACGATAGGAAATCTAATTTTTTTCGTCAAACGAAACGACTCAAATAAAAGTTATACGACACGTCATAATACATAATCTTAGTATTTTAACCTAACATGAACATGATTATAATAAAAACGATACGCCCTTTTTTTTACTAACCTAACACAACCCAATTAGATCGTGATGTTGACGACACGAGACAATACCAATTTTCTTTTATTTTTAGTTAACACCAACACAACCCAAATAAAAGCGATGCAAAACAAAATTTTATGATTTTTTAGCTAACATGAACATAGTCCAAATATAGGAGAAACGACAAAAAATCTTAATTTTTGTTACAAAATACGATCACATCCCAATTGATATGTGACAGAATATTATATGAATTTTTTTTAAACGTAACATGAACACAATTTGCGTAAAACATGCCACATTACGACATAAGTCATTGTGCAAATTGAGATAATTTGATCACTAAGTGGTGGCCAAAGTCAAAATGAGATAATTTGATATCCGTGACAAAAGTTATCATTACTGGAAATTAGAAAAAAATCATGAGAAATAATATTAATTGAAATTTTTTGGAGTTGTAAAAAAATTATCACTGATAAAATAATTAAAAGTCAATGGACAAAATTTGTCATCGGTAAAACCAATAACAAAATTGTGAAGTTTTAGAACATATTTTGTTATGGTTTTAGGCTATAACAATTATGTCACGGACTTAGGCCGCTATAAAATATCAAATATAAAACTTCAGACCCATATACTAACCCTCGGTATAACATAATTGTTTTTAAGAAAATTCATGCAATAGAACACCAATTATACAAAACATAATTCTTTGTTTTAAGCTGATCCGGGGATTACCCTTCATTACAAATGTGCTCACAATGCGGTCATACTCACAGGTTAACTATAATTAATCATCAACTTAATCAATCTAAGGTTAAAAGGTCAAATGTACTTGGTACAAGCTATAATAGTATCTAAATATAGAAAAAACTATTAAGAAATAATGATTTGCTTTTGTCTTTATGGTAATAACAAAATAAATAAATTATTTTTATATGTTCTCATTTAATGTCAGGCTTTTTGTTAAAAAATAAGACGCCATTTTTTTCTTTTTTCTTTTTTTTATAACTTTCTTATTAACGAAAAATCCAACATGTTTTTATCCAACCTTTATTTTTTTATCTTTTTTATATTATATATGTGGGGACTAATTTTATTCTTAGCCCACAAGAATGACCGAACTGCCCCAATAAATTTAAAGAGCTACCCGACCTCATATCATGGAAAGAAGCTACGAGTATGTGTAGTCCACACCACCCCAAAACCAAGTCAATCCCCTATAATCTCGTGGAGATGCTCAAGGGATTCATGGATCATCATGGGCATCGTGGAGTTACTTGAAAAACTGAAATTCTACATCTATAATTTGGATCCCTTTGCTCGGGGCATAAAGGCATGTAACCCAGCATATCGAGAGCTACTTAATAAAATAGTAAACCTCTTCGCGGACGTAGACAAGTTGTCGAACCACGTACGCAGTTATGTTGTGTGTGTGATTATCTGCTTTCTTGCTTGATAGTGATTGTTCTTCATAAAACATCTATTGTGATATTTTTTATACCCCAATTGGCGCCGTCTGTGGCAACGACTGATATTCCTATGAAAACACTCACTAATTGAAAGCCCTCAATGTCTCACCACAACAGTAACATACCTCAAGTCGATGATGTTCAGGAAGAACCTGCCCCTCCCAGGGTGAGGTCTGAAATTCGTCAACCAAATCCAAGGCTTCGCTAGCAAAGGTAGCCTTCGGAAGAGAGTAATGGACCACCAAGGTCCACACAAATTTTTAGGTTGGTCGACGCTTATGAGGACAGACTTTAAGAGTAAGAAGAAGCCACTCGTCGTCAAGAAGCGGAGAATGCTCGCCTAAAAAGGAGACTGGAAAGAATGGGAAGGGATCTCCACAGAGGTACAAGACGACACTATGATCAGACTCTTATTCCTCAGGCGAGCGAGTCCCACAACCGAGGAAGGAGCCCCAGGCGCGACCAAGGGAGAATTGAGAGGAATAGGAAATGGTCGATCAGAACGACTTTAGCCAGCTCGACGCCGTGGGAGTTCTGGTTGATATAATGATGAAATCAAGAGTTTGGTGCATTGGGAGATGGATCAACAACTAACCCACCGAGGGGATAGATCCACACGAGAGCTAGCTAAAAGAGATCTTAACACCCAGACGAAATCCACTTTGTCAAGGGCAATAGAAGAAGAAGATCCCACCAAGAAGTTCGCAATCCCTAGATTCAAAATCTATGATGGGTAAATAGACCCTATCTATCATGTCCGGCAGTACGGGTACGCCATGACCTTGTGGACCACAACGACGGTTTGATGTGTCGCATCCTTCCTTTCGGACTGCATGACGTGTCCCAAAAATGATTCAATAGGCTGCCACATAGATCTATCAAGAGATTTAAGTCTCTGACATAATTATTCACTGATCGCTTCATAACTAGCAGCTCCCACCCCAAGCGCATGGATGCACTACTCACAATGAAGAAAAAGCCATAGGAGAACCTCAGTGAGTATGCTAAGAGGTACTCAGAGATTTTCAATGAGGTTGAGGACTTATCGGTGCAGGTTGTAGCAGCGTCCTTCAAGATCGGTCTGTCAAGCACTTCCTTACTGCCCCAATCCCTAACTAAGAAGGAGGTTAATTCCATTGATGACCTAATAGCCAGTATTAAAAGATGATCGAGTTTTTGGTGGTAGATATCGAATCCCCCTATCACGCCATTCTGTGCAGGGGTTGGCTCCACGCCATGAAGACTGTTCCATCCTCATATCATCAAAAACTCAAGTCCATAACAGATCGGGGGGTGGTCGAGATCCATAGTGACCAAGATTTGGCTAAAAAATGATTCATCGTAGCTATCCACACCAAATACGGGAAGAAAAAATCGAGAGGAAAGTCCAGGAGGAAGCCCAAAAAGGCATATTTCCTTCAAAATTAAAATTACGATACGGCCGACCAGGGGTGGAGGAAACCAGGGTCCACCCCGCAAATAGGGTTATCGAAGACCTAGAAGAAATTGCAGATGGATTCAACTTACCTGACAGGAGGTTTCTGCTCAGAGCCTCCCTTACCGACCAAGAAAAGAAGGAGCTCACCACGTTCCTCCGGAGCAATCTGGATGTTTTCGCTTGGGAACCATATGAGGTGCCTGGAATAGATCCCTTAATTGCATGCCATCGATTGCACGTCGACCCAACTTTCAAAGCAGTCACTCGAAAGGCTCACTGAACAGCCCCAAGAAAGGCAAAGATAATAGAGAAAGAGGTAGGAAAATTACTGGATACAGGTTCCATTCGGGAAGTTCAATTCCCCAAATGGCTATCCAACCCAGTCGTAGTACCCAAAAGCAACAAAAGATGGAGAGTATGTATTGACTTTACCGACCTCAACAGGGCCTCTCCGAAGGAAAGTTTTCCTCTCCTAAAGATAGATCAGCTGGTCGATGCCACTAGAACATATGAAAGAATGAGCTTTTGGTATGCTTACTCCGAATACCAGCAGATCCCACTTTATGAGCCAAACCAAGATAAAACCTTCTTTATAATGCCTATTGTGTTATATTGTTACAAAGTCATGTCGTTAGGCCTCAAGAATGCAGGAGCGACTGGTCACCAGGATGTTCAATAAACAAATGGGAGAAACAATGGAGGTATACATCGATGACATGCTCATCAAAAGTAAACTCAGCGGAGGCCATCTCTCAAACCTAGTAGAAACCTTTAAGATCCTCAGGAAATACCGAATGAAGCTTAATGCTATGAAGTGTTCATTTGGTGTCCAGTCAGGAACGTTTCTAGGATACCTGGTCAACAAAAGAGGGATTGAAGCAAACCCTGATCAGATCACCGCCATTAGAAAAGTCCAGGACCCTCAGACGATTAGAGATGTCCCGAAGCTTACCGGCATAACTTCTCTAGTAGATCCAAAACATATTACATGAGTTCTAATTTGGTTTGCACATTATTGGCACTGGTATTACCCCAGTTAATAAAACATAAAACAAACATCAACAACATACAAAATAGCCAACACATAGGGCAAAACTTGTCTCTTCCCCTATTTCTACCTACATAAGCCTCAAGAGCACGAATCCGTCGAAGAAGAGCAGAAATAATGTTCTTAGATCATGAACACATTGGAGGATCTTTCCACACAAAGTAGCCACGAGATGAACAAGAGTAAAACCTCATTCCAGGGTTAAAATCCATTCAAGATGTTTGAATCATAGTTGTATTTTCGCAGTAGTATATTCCTACCACGGTGAAATTCTTCCTTCTTCCTCTTTCTTCATTCTTCTCTGCTTCATCTCTTTCTCTCCTTCAAGTTGTGTTTTTTCTCCACCTGCAGCTTTGGTTTTGAGAAACAAGAGGTAAAAATATTTCATTTACTTTTGAAAAGACCAACATACCTGCACTTACAACACACGTGCAACTCGCGTGAGGCATCTCCCGCCAAAAACTAGACGAATGTCACATTTTTGGGTCATTTAAACTGTCAGGGAAACTACAGGGTGTAAATTGAAAAATAGAAAGAATGGGGTGAAAACTATAGGGGCAAAGTGTAATTAACCCATATATATATATATATATATATATATATATATATATATATATATATATATATATATATATATATATATATATATATATATATATATATGTGTGTGTGTGTGTGTGTGTGTGTGTGTGTGTGTGTGTGTGTGCGATTTTTATGTTTTTACAAATAATTCATTGATAATTTGTATTTTTAGAAAATTATAACTTGTATTTGTAGATAATTATAACTCAAATTTTTAGATTATTTGTTATTCTTTTAAGATTAATGGGTCTTTGTTTTAAAGGGGTGGGTCAACCACAATATTATGAGATTATAATTATAGTTCTAATTACAATCAACTCAACATTCAATATTATGAGATTAAAAATTAGGCATATTGTAAAAATTAAACAAATTGTAAAACACTAAACAACAATTAATTTTAACACCTCCTGAATAATAAAAAAATCCATGATATTATGAGACTGAAAGAATACCTGAAGTTGAGGAACTAGACATATGAACACCCCCATTTGAGTCTATGTCCGAGAAAGAAGAAGCTCAAGAGACCAAAAAAAGTTGTGTTCCTCACTGTTTGAACAAAAATCTATTACCAATAATCCATGTTCACAATCAAAGACAAAGAAAATTGAAAATTTGTGAAATGCAAAAGAAATCTTTGGTACCTAGAAATCTGTAGCTTACCAATTGATCCGCTAGAAATCTACAGCTTACAACCTCAATTTTACAAATGTAAAAGTAACATTTGGGGCTTTTGGGGAGGTTAAGAGAAAATTTTAGAGAATGAGGAAGAAGTGAGGCAGCCGCCTGAAATTTTAGGTTTAGATTTTTTTTTTAAATCCTGAGTGAGGCACGTTCCCCTCCCAGTATAACACTGGCTCTGCCAATGGGTATAATATAAAACCTCCAAATTCTACCTATTTCTTCACCTCCTGAAATTATCGGCCCTCTCTCTCTATCTCTCTCTTTTCTCGAGGCTCACAGCTAGTTGACACATGTCCAGTCCGAACTGTTAATGTTCGGGTCAGTCCGCACATGAGTAGTATATATATATATATATATATATATATATATATATATATATATATATATATATATATATATATATATATATATATACGCAAAATTTCTCTTGTGCGGACTTCCCGCACAAGAGCAAATGTGGGTCTACATTTGAATGGCTTGGATTTGTTTAATATGCCATGATTTAAGAAATAAAGGGAGAGAAACTCCTAAATTCATGCACGGTAACCAATAAAATTGATTCACCTCTTTTTTGCATGTGATCCCTGAAAACCAGCCACCTTCCCTTAAAAATACCGGAACATTAATGCTGAAATATAAAGAAAAAATAGGTAGGTTTGTTTGGTTCGTGTTTTACTCCTATGCAGGCTTCTCGTATAGGAGCATTATATATATATATATATATATAGGGAGAGGTTCAAAAGTGAACCAAAAGAATGAACTTTTTAATGAACGTACTAAGATATAAAAAATTGATCCTTAATTTCTTGTTGTAATTGGTCCGCGCCAGCAGGGGGATTGAAAAATTATTCATTGCCGCTGGCGCGGACCAATTATAACAAGAAATTAAGGATCAATTTTTTAATGTCTTAGTAGGTTCATTAAAAAGTTCATTCTTTTGGTTCACTTTTGAACCTCTCCCTATATATATATATATATAATAAAGGAGGAGTGGTTTTTTGTCTTGGCCAACTAACGGGTGAGATCAAGTTGATAAATTTGGTTTTTATCAACTGACGGTTAAGATGAAATATTTTTAATGAAATCTTAAGAATTTGTATCCAATGGCTTAGATTCCTCCAAACACCTTAAGAATGATGAGAGTGTTTTACATAAATTTTGGACCCTTTGAATTCTTTGGACCTTTGAATATGGGGCTTTAAAAACCTTTGGATATGAAGGTTTTTTAGAAATAGTGCGGCTGAAGTAGACAACCTAAGTACACAACTTAATCCATCCCCATACCCTGCCAACTAAAAGCCTCAAGCCTCTCAATTTACAACCTCAAGCCTCTAAATTTACAACCATGGTTTTTTCTTTAATACATGAGACCGACCCACTCTTCTCTCCTCTTGGTGACTCTGTCTCTCAATAGTGTGCCCCTCATCAATCTCTCTTCTCACCGTGCCCTCTCACTCCTGCTGCCTCCCTCTATCGCACACTCTTACAGGTATCACCTCAAGCCTAAATTTTCGAGTTTTGGGGTTTACCTTTTGGTTTGCACACGGTACAAGGGTTTTGACACGGTAGAGGAGTTTGCCATTTGTTTGTTCATATTTGTGCTGAATTTTTAAACACATTTTGTATGTATCTGTACAGGGGTTTTCCAAAGGCAAATGGTTTGTTTATCTTTCCTATCTAACGACTCACATGGCCTCTGAAATTTGAGTCTTGGCTCTCACATATCAAACCTCAAGCCTTTCAAAATCTGTGCATATCAGACCTCGATCCTCTCAATATCTCACCCACCCCACTACGGATACAGGAGGCAGAGGCGCAACCATGAGTTTTTATTTTGTTACCTCTCTCTCAAACATCACGTCTCTCTCATTAATTCGTTTCTGCTATCAAATATACAACCGTGTCGTGAATTTTTTAGGATAGAGAGAGGGTGTTTTCCAAGTTGGAAAGGTTTTCTTTCACCCAGATATTTTTTCCTTTTCTTCTCATAGATAAGTGTTATTGATTTGATTTGGTTTTAACATGTTTTGATTTGGTTTCTCATAGATAAATGTGGGTGGAGCTGTCTTGCCTCATTTTAAATTTGTCATAAGATGGGAGGGATGTTATGACATGAAACGCGTATAAGATGGGATGACAAAATTAACATCCCATCTTATACAAAGAAGTTTTTCTTGATTTGGTTTTAAAATGAGATTGTGGGTTCAAAGCTGTAAAAGCTGGTATGGGGTATCATGTGTTTTTATTTTGATTTTAATTTTGGATCGAGTTTCTTGGCAACTAGGACACATATGTGGAGATGAAATGGGTTTGGGTACGATGAGAGAGAGAAGGAGGTTCTGGGTTCGGGTATGATTTTGTCGTCCGACCAGTTCCACTCATGTGTCGATAAAGCTTCGGTGAGTTCGCTAGATAGAGATGATTGGTACCACCTCTGTATTGAACAAAAAAATATTACAGGGGAAAGAACCTTTATTTTAGTGCTTGTGGAAATGCCAAAATAAAGAAATTTGTAGGAAAGACCACACCACCGAACATTATAAGGTAACACCTCTCTCTCTCTCTCTCTCTCTCTCTCTCTCTCTTAACACTCATTTTCCACCCCTCCCGTCTTGCTTCATTTTAAATTTGTTTCAGGTTTCTGAAGTTAATTTTAATTCCAACCAACTTTTTAATTTCAATTTTTAGTTTTTGTTTAAAAAAAATTAGCTCATAAATGAATTTGTGTTGCAGAAGATAGATATAACATCTCTGTTTTTATGGCTTCTCTTAACCACCGGTAGTGCACCCCTTCCTCATAGATCTAGGTATCTCGGTTTTTCTCTGTGTTTTTTGGCCTTGATGTTTTATTGAGAGAGAGGGTCCCGTGTAGGATCCCAAATAATGGACTCCCGTGCTGGATGTTTTTTAAAAATAAAAAAAAAAGTTCATTTTTTTTGTGTGTGTTATAAACATTTTTGGGTACCCTATAAAAAAATCAATTGAAAATACTATCAAATATTGATCCATTTTTTTAAAATACCAAAAAATGTTATTTTAAGTTGCTTTTTTTATAGGAGTACCTTGAAATGTTTATAAAATACTATCAAATATGGACTCATTTTTTTTAAAGTACTAAAGAATATTATTTTCAGTTGATTTTTTTATACGGGTACCCTGAAATGTTTATAACCCCCACAAAAAAATAAAAAAATAAAATTTTCTTTATTTTTATTTTTAAAAATTATCCCGCACGGGAGTCCCGCAGTTGGGCTCTCGCACATGATCCTGCCTCTTTATTGAAAATAATTTGCAGGGATGACACGGTTTGAGGTGGAGCAAGAAGTTAGTGCTGAGTTTTATATCGGAGTTTGGAAGGAAGAAAGTGGGTTTGGGGGTTTGTTTGGTGTTAATTTAATATATTCTTAGTTCTGTGTAGGAGTTTAGTTTAATAATTGGGTATGTACAGTTTTGAAAGGTTTAATGATTAATACATGTCATTAAATAACAACACTTGGCACTGTATTTTTTACGAGATTACAACCTCCTAAAATCCAAGTAGTGACTATTTTTTTCTAAGGTTTGCTCCTCTCATTTCTATAATGATTCATATTTTTTTTAATTTTATTGAGAAGTCATTGTGGTTATTTTATTTAATTTATTTGGGTGTTGTTATTTAAATGTCTTCTTTAATGGTTAGTTTAATACCGTTGGAACTCATGCTTTGAACTCATGTTTTATGAACCTAGTTCAGTCAATGTTAAAGTGCTTTTAGCCTGTTTTTTACGGAAATTGGATGGACTGAAACGGGTGGAGGATTTTATTGGTTGGTTTTTGGGGTCCACACACGTGGACCAAAAAACAACCAATAACAAACCTCCACCTGTTTCGATCCATCCAATTTCAGTAAAAAAATGCGCTGAGATGAATAATGGCGTTCATATGTAATATTACAATGGTGTGAGATATATAGTATACGTGGCATTGCAATGTTTTTAAAAAAAATAAAATATCAGGGGAGCAAAATTACATCCCTGTTTGCGCGTGGGCTAGAGTTAAAAAAATATTTACAAATAAAATTTATATTATTATAACCCTCATGCGTGCATGAGTTCGAGTTAAAAAATTATTTGCACTATTTGAGAGATGGTTAAAATACCAAATATCACGGGAACAAATTTACAATGGGAACAAATTTATTGCCGTGTAATCGGCACAGGTACAAAATATCACGGAAACAAATTTATCGTCGTGATTGGTTAATGCCACTCGCCCCACGTCATCATTGCGACTGATTAGTGCAGCTGGCGCGGCGCCGCGTCATTATCGCGATTGGTTAGTGTCGTTGGCGCGCACCCACATCATCATTGCGACAGATGACGTGGGTGCGCGCCAGCGACACTAACCAATCGCGATGATGAGGTGAGTCTGCGCCAGCGGCACTAACCAGTTTACGATGATGACGTGGGTTCGCGCCAGTAGCACTAACCAATTGAAAAACATATTTTTTTAAATAAAAACTAAAATTTTGTGTTTTTAATAAAAAACAGTTTTTAATAAAAGTACGAAAAAATATTTTTTAAACGCTGACACGACTCCACATTATTGCGATTGGTTAGATCCTTTAAACTATTTTTTTAAATGATTTTTATTAAAAATACAAATTTCCAATAAAAAACATTTTCAAAAAAATAGAGAAATTTTTTTCTTGTTTTTTAAAACAATTATACAAAGTTAAAAACATTTTTAAAAAAAGGGTTTTTATTGAAAAAAAATAAAAAATATATATAATTGAGCCAATGGATATGTGCCAACTCAATGTGACTCACATTGTGAGTCGCAAATTGAGAGCGGTGTAGAATTTCCCTACCAAATACTGGCAAACTAAACTTTTTCAAACAAACCTTTTCGAGCTTCCATTTTTTAAATTTAACAAAACCTTTACTAACCATTTGAAGACTACCCATGATAAACAGGTTGAAGATTAGAGGTTGAAACCTTTACAAGCCACCATTTGTAGGAATGTTTCGTTTTTTTTAACTTTCAATATTATTTACATGTTATAATTTTTTAGGATAATATAAAAAGAAATAGCTGTTAAGGATTGTCTATTTTTTTATTTCAATATTATGTACCTGTTTTTCTTAAATCGTTTTTTTGGTTTTCAAATTAAAAAATATTAGATGTTATCATTTTTTTGCTGTCAAAAAATTATTAGCTGTTATCATAAAAAAATATTAGCAGTTGTCATTTTTTTGCTGTAAAAAATTAAAGAGCTGTTATCATCTAAAAAAATATTAGCCGTTATCAAATAAAATAATATTAACTGTTATCATTTTTTTTGTGTAAAAAAATTATTAGTTGTTATCATCTAGAAAATACAATAATACTAGGCCGACACAGAGTGGCACGACACAGTGACATGTCGCATCGGGGTTGGTTATTGTCTTATGGATGTGGGTCCGCGTCAACAGCAATAGCCAATATCAGTCGCACTAAATGTGTCGCAAATTTGTGTCACCGTAATACCCAAAAAAATATTAGCTGTTATCATTTTTTTGCTATCAAAAAATTATTACTTGTTATCATCTAGATAAATATTAGCTGTTATCAAATGAAAAAATACTAGTTGTTATCATTTTTTTTTGCTGAATTCAACTGTCATCATTAAAAAAAATGACCCATCAACATATTTTTGCTGAAATTAGTTAATTTTTTAAGTGATTGGCAGAAGGTTTTGTTAAAAAAATTATACTACATTAATAAAAAAAAATTAAACTATTTTCAAAAAATAATAATTGAGGAAAACTGTTAGCCAGTTTTTTAAAATAGTTAAGAAATAATTGAATTTTTTTTCAATAAAACAGTTTTTTCATTGCTTAAAAACAACTTTTTTATAAAAAAAACAAACAAACTAAAAAGCTGTATTTTTTAAAAACTTACACGGACCCACATCCTTGCGATTGCGTGGTGCCGCTGGCGCGGATCCATGTCATTTAATGAATGTGAGTACACGCCACCAAAATACTTTTATACAAAAAAATGTCTATATTATTAGACTATTTTTTTTAATTCTAACATCTGTGCTACTTAAATAAAACTAATTTAAAAAATCTTTCCTACTAATTTTTTAACAAACTATTTTTCACTTACTTTTAATAAAAAAAACTGTTTTTAAAAGAAATTACTTTAAAAAATTAAAAACTGTTTTTCTTGAAAAAAAGGTTTCAACAATTTTTTTAACTATTTTAAAAATATTTAACATTTTTTTTAACAAGTTTTAACATTTTTTTCTTATCCTTGAATGTGTCTAACATAGTGTTCAATTTGTGTATACACCTATAGGTTTCCTTCTATATTTGATTTTGCAATTCTTTGGCAGTTGATATACCACAATGGTTAACTTGTAGAGACTAGAACGGTTGCCACAATTGTTAACCTGCAGCCCTGCTTGTAGACAGAGGAGAGAGTGTCCTATTTTTGTTGTTGACATAGGAGAGATGAGAGAGTGTATGGGTAAATGGGTTGTTTTGGATTGTGCCGGGAACGTAGGGAAGGATGTATAGCAGGCGTCCGCGTGCACACACACACACACACACACACACACACACACACACATATATATATATATATATATATATATATATATATATATATATATATATATCAGTCCTGCTCTTATACGGACTAGTCCGCATTTTAAGAATGCGGACCGGACATGTGTCACCTGGCGGTGAGCGCAGAAAAAAGAGAGAGTGTGCCTATAATTTAGGCAATAATTTCTCGGCGCACCGTTAGGTGACACATGTCCGGTCCGCATTCTTAAAATGCGGACTAGTCCGCATAGGAGCATTATATATATATATATATATATATATATATATGTGTGTGTGTGTGTGTGTGTGTGTGTGTGTGTGTGTGTTAGTGTGTCTGAAGGCACGCGGATAATTTTAATAAATATAAAGTACTGCATAAAGTAAATAACAATATCGATTTAACTATAGTTGTTAAAGAAAAAAAATACTTCAACAACACTAGTTGTCCAACCTGAACCTCGTATAACGATATCGATTGAACTATAGTCATGATATACCGATCACATTAAGCCACATATTTACGCTAACAAAAATAGTTATAATCTAAAACAACCACTAAAGCACATTCAGTTGGCACTATAATTAATAACCAAAATTCATCACAACAATTCTCATTTATGTTAAAATTTCGATAAAATTGTAGTGAAAATTTAAAAATTGTGCTAGTAGTATCATGTCGTGTTGGCACAAAACCAGACCCAAAAACACGAATTTACACCCTTACCTAACATACTTTTTATAGCGTTGTGTTTCTTATTCTTCCCGTGAATTTGGTTACAATTTCTCTACCAAGACGAAAAATTGACTTTTTAAAATTTTACCAAGCATTTATTTGATATTTACATATTTGTATTCACTTAGTTCCTCCAAGAGAGTTTTTCTCGAGTTTGTGGCTATTTTTTCCTATAAATGGATACTTGGATTATCTGCAAAAGGCAGTAAAGTATAAAATAGTTAAAAAGCTCGGGTTTCAATTTGATTTGGAAATAAGGCCATTTTTAGCCAAAACGTCATTTTTAATAAACATAAATAATCAACAATATGCACATTAAAAATGGAGAGACGTGGATTAGTGATCGAGTAGGCTGTTCAATAATCAGCAATACATAAACATAAATAATCAGCAATACATAAACATAAATAATCAACAATACTCTTCTTGAGACTTTATAAAAATTCAGATCCTAAATCTAGGCAAAAATAAGAAATTAACAACACAACACCATATTAACCTCACAACACTGCATTAAATCTAGGCACACGCACATATATGCATTATAAAAAATCAAAGAGTGAACTCTCTTAACAGTTAAGGTGTGTTAGAAACCCAATCAAGACATGTGTAGATTATTTAATGAAATAAAAGTGAAATATTATAGTGTCATCCGAATGGTCATTTTGACTGTGCCAAAGTGTCCGGAAAGGTTCAAATAGTTGAAAAAGTCTACTCGGACGTTTGTATAGGGTCTCGGGGCACTTTGGAGCCGCATAGTCACCCCGGAGGGGTAATATGGTCATTTGACTTGGAAGGTGAATATTATGCACGAATTTGGGAGAATATTTATAAGTCTAAAGGGTTAAGATTATTGATTCATTCTACAAAACTTAGAGAAAAAGAAATTGAGAGTTTCTCTGGGGAAAAGGAAGAGTCATTGTGGGAGAAGAAGAGACTTCTCTAGGAAACCAAAGGACAACCACCTTGCACCACCAAGAACCAGCACCACCACTGCCAGAAGTTGGCCAGAAAAAGAGAGGACCACCAGTAGAGTATCATCCCCAATGGATCAGACCTACGAATTAGAGGTAAGTGAATAATTATTGCAAATTTAGCATGTATATTGTCCATGTTAGGTTGTTTAGAAAATTTTAAAAAATGCATAATCAAAGATGAATTATGGTGATGTTAATTGAATCTTTGAAAGGATAATGATGTAGGATTAATTTTCTTTTGAGTATAGAATTAACCCGTGAAATTTGGGAATTATTGGTGAAGAAAATCTTAGTTTATATGATGTTCTTGGAGAAATAATAAAATATGATTTTCTGGAAATTATGAGAAATTTCATGTTTTGGAGATAAAAAAGTTTGATGTTAATTCATTAATGAAAATAGAAATATGTAGGATTAATCTCATGTTGTTGGAAGATATTAATCCACGAAATAAACATCACATGTTGAAGAAATTATGAGAATTATTGGAGTGTTCTTGAAATATCATATGTTTGATTTTCTAGAAAAATACGTGATAGATATATGCTTTTAATCCAAACTCTTGATGATTCTAGGTTGCTTAGATCAGTAGGAATCATTTATATATTTTGATATATCATGTGGTATGGATTATAAGATATTTGGGACGTTAAAATAGAGGTTTGATTGGTTAAAAGTTCTGTAACCCGTAGAAGAAAAATAATGCAGAAAACTGGGCACTATCTGATCAATCGATTGACAAGAATCATCGATCAATCGACTCCCCCTGGAATTGTGAAATATCTTCCTTTTTAATTATTGATTAAATCCCAAACTTTGAGCAAACTTTGAAGATGATTAAATGAACTTAATGGGACTTAGAGAAGGACAATAGGATATACCTAAGACTCGAAAAATATTATTTTGGGATTGTGAACGAGGGGAAATTAACGCATGATTAATTAAACGAGTTATTTTGGAGAATTATATTACTTGGGATTAAATCGGATAAACGATGATTTAAGGTTAGGACCAGTAGTAATAGAGTTATTAATTACCGATATAACCTTAGGTATAATTGGGATTAACCTTAAGAGAAGGAATAAAGGGGTAAGAGTGAATTAGGGATTATCAGGGAATAAACCTAATTAAAGTAAATTTAATTCGTAAAAATTCGGGAGTCGTGATGACATGGATTTGTATAACGTGATGTTTACCTACTAAATTTATTTGAGGATTAAACGCTCACCATCGTGCGGATTCGAAAATATATACTCTGAGGATTAAAGTCATAATCAAAAAATACGTAGGATATTCGGGATATAATTATACTGCGTATGGGATTTATTATATGGGTTGTGCGTATGCCCTATGGTTATATATAGGTATGATGAATACCCATTGTTATTATATATATATATATATATATATATATAGGTTAGGTGAGTGCATGTTGTTATCATATGGTTGTGTGAATACCTTATTGATGTTATATTTATATAGGTGCGATGAATACCTATATTATTATTTGTATGTATGACATACCTACGTTGCTTGCTATCGGGGTGGAGGTTTCCCATTGTGGACGATCTTATCCTTGTGTGCCCAATTGGAGGGATTTTAATTTCGTACCCTAAGCATAGGACCTTGGAAATGTGCTATCCGAGATATGATAGTTCGGCAGTTGAATGGGAGCGTAGGTATGTGCGTTACCCATTTGGTTGGGGAGTATGCTTGCCTCCAATATATTTGTGTTATGATATGATTCGTGAGAGATGTCAAATCAATAGTCCTCTATACAGTGACATTATGTATCATGACATGATTGCCGAGTATGCATACACCGCAACTATGACTGGGGAGGTGTCGTATTAGTATATATATAATTAGTGTGATATTATATATATAAACTGTGATGTAATCTACTGTGTGACATTGTAGATATAGAGATGTAATCTTCCTTGTGAAATTATTGATTAAAAATATAAACTGTGATATAATCTATTGTGTGATATTGTAGATATAAGTAAATAATGAAATCTGAATTGAATTAAGAATGTGAACACTTAATTCCAAGGCTGTAATAAAACTAGTTCATATTAAAGAGAAATGAATATGAATAATTATATTTCGTATGGTATGGGACATACAGGTTTATGATATGGGTTAGAATTATGTTACTAGTTAGGATGGAACCTTAACTAGGAAGATAATAAGAAACGATAGGTGTGCCCTCTAGATGAGAGGTTAGAATTCTCAAGAGAGAGCCCGAGAAACTAACTTGTACAAAATAAATGCTTAATTGTAATTTTAAGCACTTGTTGTTTTTAAAATCGTTTACAATCGGGCTCTGACCCATTTCCTTGCTTATTCTCTCCTCTACTATATCTTGTACATCAGGAATCCAGCAGTAGGGATGCCCATCATAGATTATGGATGTTCTGATTGATTATAACTACCAGTAGAGATGCGGATTTTGTTTAGATGTTTCCTTTCTGTTGATTCACTCATCTGTAGCGTCTACTTCATTTAGGGCTTGTCGCCCAAGAGTCTAGAGGTTGTAATTATTTATGTAAGCATTGTGGACATCAGTTTTATTTAGTGTAAAAGTTATAATTCAACCGGAGAGTTATTCCAGTCACATTTATTCTTGTTGTAGTTAATTTAGTTGTGATGTGTTGTTGCATATTATTATTCTATGTCGTGGAATGGTTTCAATTAAATTAAAAAAAATGGAAAAAGTTTTTAACACCAGCTTAATTGAGTATTAGGTGATAGGAAAATATTTTTTGACAAGTGATGATAAGATTAAACCAACTCTATATTCTGATTTAATTGGGTATAGGTCTGGTCACCCGGTATTTAATTAGGCAGGGTGTTACAAAAAGCTTCAACATCCCAAGGCGTGTCCTGTTGAGAAGAATTGTACCGATTTAGACCTAGTTGATTGTCACTTTCCACCATAACATTTCTCAAAGCCATTTGTAAGCATGGGTTTCATCTTGCAACTGGAATTATTAAAAGAATTAATAAAAGGTATATCAAAAGTTACTACAAAATAAGAGAATAATTATAATCCAAATAAATACAGTAATAACTACATTTACCCGCAAGTCAAAATATGCAACCAAGCAGTATACAAATACAACACGTCCAGACTAAATAATCTTTAAACAAATATACTAACATTAAAATTGTGAAAAAATAGATAAATTATAAAAAGACACATGCGCAAGTAGAGTAAAATTGCATCATAATGAACAATAGTTTATCTTTTAAAAACTATATATTGTCTAACCAAATCAAATTCTCGCTCGATACGTTCCTCAAAAAATCCAATTCAAAAAGATTGTTCCTCCAACTAACGAAGAGAACTTGGTTGAATTTTCACATATGAAATTGAACACACACACACACACACACATATATATATATATATATATATATATATATATATATAGACACACACACACACACACACACACTCACATAAAAAATGTGAAGTTCTATAATTTCTTCCTAAAAGGGAAAAAATGGAATTTATGTATTGTTTGGCATACTTTTCGAAAATAAAGAAAACGCCCGAATGTTGTGTGATTTTCCTATTTTCATATTCAACACATTTTTATTTTATAATTTTTGGTATTTTTCTCTATTCCATTTTTTGTTTTTTTGTTCACCATTTTGATTTTTTGTAGTATTTTTTATTCTATATTTGTTTTCCTAGTATATTTATTTTATTTTTGTTGATTTACAAGAACTTTGAAGCTTCCACCAGTGAGTGATAATGGGTTAGAGGTGAGTGTAAGGGTATTTTGGGATCCTAATAAAAAGAATATAAACTAACACTTAAAATAACCCAGAATATATTCTGTTAAAAACTGAGTCTCAATATTGATTTCTTTTTCGGTGTATTAATTCCCAAACGACAATAACTTGTGTGTGTATGTTAGAGAGAGGGGGGGAGGCGCAAATAAGGGTGTTAATTATTTTTTAACTTCCAAATTTTTCGATTTCCAAGCCAATTTTCTCTAACTTTGACAGCAGTTTAAAAATTTTGATTTTCGAGTGTTTCGATTTTCAAATTTTTAGAAAAAAATTGGAATGGAATTGGAAATCATAAATAAAATTTTTGAATTTTCCCAACATTAATATATTTATTTGTTTTAATATTTTTTTTCATGTCATTTGCAAACAATATATATATATATATATATATATAGTGTATTGTTTGTAAGTTATTAACCAGTACCCTCCATTTCAAGAAATCTCAAGCATTGATATCTCCATATAAATACTAACTAATTACTCTAGCTCTAAGTTTAATTTCACAATACAAACTAATGACAAGCAACTTCTACATCCACACCCACACCCACACCCACAACCCCAATATTAGACAATGCATTAATACTAACTTTATTTATTTTAATTTTTTACATTTACTAACTTTATTTATATAAAGTGAATTGTTTGTAAGTTACTAATTAGGATGGTTGGAACACATGGCCCCAAAATTTAAATTCTTTAATTAAAAGAGATGGTTTAAATAAATTCCCAACTAAAATTTCAATTCAAATTTAAAGCAAAAAAAATCTTTAAATTTTAATCCCTTCTAAATTAAAATTAAACTAAACTAAAAGTGAAATAAAAACTACTCAAACATTAATTTTCACTTATACCCATTTAATTCAACCCAAGTCCTAATATTTTCCTAACAATAATTATTTCATTTTTCAATGTAGGTTAAACTAAATTAACATAAATTTTATCTAATTAAACTGTGCTGACTTGAATTAAATTAACTTAAATTCACCCAAACATATTTTAGAACCAAATTAAAGTAAAATTATAAATTAAACCCAATTTTATCTTTTTGACCTAACCATGCGTTCTAAGTGACTTAAACAAGATAAAATAAACAATCTCGATACACGGCGATGTACGATGAAAACCCTCAACGGGAAAAACCTCGGACGACCTTAGACTAATAATTTAACTAGATATGGTTTTACAATTACAAGACAAAAAGACTTGAAATACTCGACTTGACTCCCTTCAAGCCCGATGCTTCTTCTTGAAAATACCTCCATCTAGCAAAAAACCCACGACGTTCATCGCAGTCTTGGAGTCCACTAATCGAAGCATAGCAACCGTCAACCACACACGGTGCTTTTCACCATGTGAGAAATCTGTAGCAAAACAAATCTTCTCCTTTATGGGTAGAGAATGAACCCAAACTTCTCTTCTTGTTCGTGTAGAGAAAACCCGGTGCCAAAACTCCCCACGAAAATATATATATATATATATATATATGAACTTGGAATTAAACTAGCATATGAGTGTATGTGTTTTGGTAGAATTTAATCCTTGAAATTAAAAACACAAAACTTGAACTTTTGTTGAAAAACCTTTTTGCTCTCAAGCTATAGAAGATAGTATGCCAAAAGTTTCTTAGAAAAGTGTGTTTCCCGCACATATTAAGTCTGCCCAAAAGATAGTGGGAAAAGTGGGTAAAAACTGTCAAATAACTGTTCCCGCTGAAATGTCATTCGAACGACATTTTGAGGTCATTTGAACGACCATGTTCGAATGAGAAAATAGAAGCAAAAGAAGGCTAAAACTTCGTTGGAAAAACTTGTTCGAACTAGTTCGTTTGAACGAAACATTGAACGAAAAAATAGAGTCTTTGAGCACAATGCCGTTTGAACCTCATTAGCAATGTCATTCGAACGAGCTCGTTTGAGCGAGACAATGTCATTCGAATGACATTTCAGAAAATCCAAAATTGTTTAAGAATTCATCTTAAGCCCCAAACTTTTTATACAAAGTTCTAAAAAGATTTTCTGAGAAATAAAAAGTCATTTAGACAAAAATAACACCCATAAAAATATTTTAAGTCTCCCTATATATAATAAATGCATTCATAACTTTTGGAGACATTGCAATCCTCATGTTGATGACGTGAAACGTCGCATGAAAACCAAGCAAGGATGAACTTTAATATATAAGTCGTTACGTCTTCAACATACACTCGTCATAAGCTTGGAAGGATATACAAGAACATCTATCCTATTACTCAAATGGTTTTGTTCGGAATTAAGCCAATACTACATATGGACTCAATTGAAAATCTGTGTCCTTACAAGTCTCCCCCTTTGACTATTCTAGGACAAAGACCAACCAAAAATCGTAAAGAATCATCAAGCTCGTCTAGACACAACTTCCTCCCCAAACAAAAAAATACGGGCACGATGACTCGACCCAAGGATGAACCGCTTTGCGGCTTTAAAGATGCCACTAAAATGAATTTTCTACACACTTAAGTAAACCATTAAACACATAGGGAATATAAAAATATTAAATGCAATGAAAATAGATACCCCCCCTTAATAAATTCGATCCCTTTATCTAACATGATCTACCTAAGAAGATAGCGCTCTCCCCCTAAGAGAGATCTCATAAAGTAAAGGTTTAGATACCATTTCTCCCCCTTTTTGTTCAGGAATAAATAAAGGATAAAGAATTTATAACTAACTTATTTCTCCCTTAATTTAAAGAAAATACCATTTCTCCTCCCCAAGTCTACATCAACTCAAGGTATACGAATTAAGGGAAAAAATTAAAGATGCAACGGTACATAAAGTAACAAGATCAATAAAGCATATGGGCAACAAGAACAAGCAACTAGTCCACAACAAGGATAAATAGATACCAATCATGATGCGATAAAAAATGATACCAACTAAAATGTATTACACATAATCATGGGATACCAACCAAAGTTCGCAACAAGGTAGAAACCAATTATGAATTTAAAGTAAATATGGACTAGCAAGCAAGGCAAAGACTCAAAAAAAAATATACCATATATATATATATACAATGAATTTCATTAACGGACACGACATATACATAGGTATACACACCACACACGACACAAAATACATTAAGTTTTTCACACGCGTATGGAAAAAATGTGTCCAAAGACATGTGGTAAACGGAAGTTAAGGGGTGTGAACTAATAATAATTAAATTTTGACCCAATCACTTAAAACATATTCATGGAGCTATCATTTGATTGGAAAATTTTATCACATTTAGATATAGCCTCATGTGACAATATAAATTGAACTCAATGAACAAACATGCACAATGCACACAAGCCTAGAATTTTGATGATTCTCCAAACCAATAGAGTCATGACAATAAAATCACAACTAGGATACAAAGTCATTGTGCAACCCATTGATACATCCAACCAAACTCCTCATAATTTTCTTTTTCTTTTTCTTTTGAACATATCAACTAAACTAAATAGGCCTTGGCTAATTATTCTTTTATAATGCCATATTTATGTAACAACCCTCGCTTTTGAGAACTTATTTTATATTAATTTACTGCGTGAAGTAATTATATAAATTGTTGGAAAATGGGGTAAATATTAATAGAATGAGTTAAAAGTTAATATTTACTATATTGTTGCATAATTACTGTATGTGTAAGTAATCATCATCATGTTACGTTTTATAGTGTCATATGATTTAAAATGACATTTATGGTTTAAATGAAATCGAAACTTGAAATGATTTATAAAAATTGTCGGATGCCAAATTAGAGGGCGTAGTTAGTCCCGAAATATACGAGATAGTCGAAATAAGTGCCATATTGTATTTTATGTTTCGGGCACTTTTGACTGGTTATAGCTTAAATGTGTGGTTGTAAGTCATTTTAATGTGGTATTAACCATTTAAGTAGGGAATTAAGGTGAGATCCACGATTTAAGTCTTGCATTTCATTTATTTCCCTTAAGTGTATTTACTAACCTAGAGAGAAAGAGAGAAGAAGAGAGTTGTGGAGAAAAGAGGAGAAAAGAGAGAAATTGGAGATTGTTGCTACTACAAAAAAAAAAATCTGAGATTTCTACCTTAAGCCAAGTTTTCTACTTGCTAATATATGGTTTAGGATGAATAATTTGTATTGATTATTGTGTATTTTTATGGTTTAAAATTTTTAGCGCTTTAAATGGATTTTTAGGTTTTGAACCCTTGAAAGTTGATTTGGATATTTATTGGTGTAAATCATAGTTGTTAGATGCATTTATGATTAGTTGGTTGCCATAAATGATCTTAGTTTGGGTAGAAATGAGTTGGGGGAATTTCGAGTTATAAAACTCCATAGCCAAAAGTGGAATTCCTAGGCTAGGCGAATCGATTCGCCCCTAGCGAATCGATTCGCCATAGGGGCAGCTTACAGGTCTGAGTGAACCGAACCGATTCGTCCTGTCCGAATCAATTCAGCAATTATGCAAAAATTCAGGTTCTCATGTCCGAATTGATTCTCTTTCAGACCGAATCGATTCGGCCAGGGCGAATCGATTCGGAAATTCTGCAGTTTTAAGTTATTTTTCTAACTCAATTCCAACCCTTTTTCTTTAGGCTTAGGACTTAGGAACCTTCATGTATGAAGTAAACTTAGAGTCCTAGAGTCCTATATTAGTTAGTTAATTACCCTACATTTGAAAGGAATTAAATGGGGCTTATTACGGGGGTGTACAAAGTGATGTTAGGACATTCTTTTCCCTTAGCTAATTAGTATGAGTCTAGGAGTTGTAAGGTCATATTGGGAGACTTTGAAAGCTTAATTGAGGTATGCAAGACTTGGTGGTCTATAATGACACCGAAGATTCTTGGAGTATGAACAAGAGGTTTATTAATCATTGAAGTTGTAATGATGATATGTATTACATATGGCTCCGGATAAAATGTGAGATATTTATCAAAATGGAAATGAAAATAAAATGTGGTAAATAATAATTTGCTTAAACACACCTCTCTAAATGCTATCATAAGGGAAGTTCGTGTATGAGGTGATGTCCCCTGGCTAGTGAATGCAGGGAGACTATTTTCCTCGTCCATATGATCGGTTGTTATATGTTTTTCTGTGCTAGTGAGGTAATTTCGGGTGTGGTTATGACTCACTCGCAGGTATATGGTCACTTTTCGACATTGCGTTAGGTGCCCAGGTTGTCTTGGTTGATAGGCCCTGGAAGATGATAGTCATTTAGGGGCGCGCATAGTGGGGAAACCCGGACGGGCGGTCTTAGAATCGTTATATGTATATGAATATAACTATTCCTATTCAATTTGGACTTGATTTATGATAAATGCCATAAAGAGCATATAATCGTGTTTATGTTTCAGAATGAGAAATGGAACAATGAAATAGAACAAAGTAAATGATGGAGGCTTTTAATTAACGTTATTCATTCATATCCTTGAACTTATTCCATAAAATTATTCCATAAAGTGTGTTTTGGTAGAATTTATTCCATAAAATTAAAAACACAAAACTTGAACTTTTGATGAAAAACCTTTTTGCTCTCAAGGTGTAGAAGATAGTATGTCCAAAGTTGCTTACAAAACTGTGTTCCCCGCACATATTAAGTCTGTCCAAAAGATAGTGGGAAAAGTGGGAAAGTGGGTAAAAACTGTCAAATAAGTGTTCCCGCTGAAATGTCGTTCGAATGACATTTTGAGGTCCTTTGAACGACCATGTTCGAACGAGAAAACAGAAGCAAAAAAGGCTAAAATTTCGTTGGAAAAACTCGTTGGAACAAAACTTCGAACAAAAAAACAGTGTCTTTGAGCATAATGTCATTTGAATCTCGTTAGCAATGTCATTCGAACGACCTCGTTTGAATGAGGCAATGTCGTTCGAACGACATTTCAGAAAATCTAAACTTGTTTAAAAATTCATTTTAAACCCAAACTTTTTTATACCAAGTTCTAAAAAGATTTTCTGAAAAATAAAAAGTCGTCTAGACAAAAATAACACCCATAAAAATATTTAATTATTTTGGGAGTTATAAAAATATTTAAATTGGAGAAACTTAAATTCATGAGTTGGAGAATTTATTTGAGTGAACCGAATTATTTATAATTGGCGACTTTTAAGTTTAATGGTTCGAAATCTCGTGCGTCGCATTTTGAGGTCGAAATTTGGAAAGGTCAAAAATTATTTCGGATGGCAATTCTGAGTGCGCGGTTTATTCCGGATGGGTCGAGATAGTCAGAAAAGAGTACCCGGGGGTAGCAATTGGGTCTCAGGGCATTTTTGGACATAGCCGGGCCCACACGGGGTGATTTGGGTTGTTTTAATTAGGCACAAATGGCCAAAAACGGGATTAAGGGTTTTGAACCTAATTGTAGAAGTGTTGAATAGCAGTTAACACAACTCTAAACGTAGGGTTTGAGAGGAAATTTTGGGGAAAGTAAATCAAGAGCCAATTTGGGGATTTTGGAGCCAAATTAAGGGACTACACCAACGGATCAGACCCTACGAACAATTTCAGGCAAGTGGTTAACTGTTGTAGTTCTTAAACTGATGATAATCAATTCATACAATGGGAGGCGTAGGCCAAAATTTGTTTTGGGTGAGTTTTCATGTAAAAATTGGGTTTTTGGAAATTGATATACCTTATTGGGATTAAGGGTGAGATTTATTATGTTTATGATTCTAAAATGTAGAGGAATGAATCGTATGTTAAAACCAATACGAATTAATGGTTAATTGTTGTTAATATGAATGAAATTCGTATTGAAGATTTGGAACCCGAATAATACCGAAATCATGAAAACGCGAGAATTAATGGAATTTGATGATGAATTAAGGTCTTTAGGATGTTTAGACCCTTTTCTTATATGGAGGATATGTTAATTGTATTTGGGTAAGGGTTTAGAATGAGAATCAAAACTTTAGGGTTCGTCCATGGCCGATAGAGGGCTGGAGAACACGATTTCTGGAACGATCGATCGATCGACCCAGGGGGTTCGATCGATCGATGCTACAGAAATTTTGGCAGTGACGCCAGTTTTAATTACATGGAAAATAATTATTGAGAAAAGGATTTTGGGCTGATTTTACATGTTGAAAATGGACCAAGTGGGAGAGTCCGGGTATGTTGGTAATTATAGGTAAATATAATTGGGAAATTTAATGGAGATGAATGTGTGACACATTGTGGGCGAATATGTGGAAGTGAAATTCTGAGATTTAAAAATGGACCAAGTGAGCGAGTCCGGGTATTTTGGTTAAGTGACACCAAAGTATTAAATTAATTATTGAGAGAGTAAATTAATTTAGAGTCGGAACATAGACTCGAGAAATAGTAAGTTACGGGCTAGGTGAGCGAGTCCGGGTATAATGGTTGGGCGACACCAGTTATTAAATTAATTAATGTGTAATTAATTAAATTAGAGTTGGACTGTAGACTCGGGAACGTATTAAATTAATTAATGTGTAATTAATTAAATTAGAGTCGGACTGTAGACTCGGAAAAGTATTAAATTAATTAATGTGTAATTAATTAAATTAGAGTCGGATTGTAGACTCGGAAAAGTATTAAATTAATTAATGTGTAATTAATTAGATTAGAGTCGGGTTGTAGGCCCGGGAAGGTAATAAATTAATTAATGTGTAAATAAATTAACTGAGAGTCAGACCACAGACTCGGATTGGTATAAATTAATTGATGTGTAAATTAATTAACAGAGAGTCGGACCACAGACTCGGATTGGTATAAATTAATTAATGTGTAAATTAATTAACTGAGAGTCGAACCAATGACTCAGATTGGTATTAATTAATTAATGTGTAAATTAATTAAATGAGAGTCGGATCATTGACTCGGGGAAAATATTATATTAATTAATGTGTGAATTAATTAAATTAGAGTCAGACCATAGACTCGGGATAATGATAATTTAATAAGGGAGAAATTTATTTAGTTGAGTCAGGCCAGAGACTCAGGAAATTACAGGCTAGTGTTACGGGTTGTCAGTACACGGTGAAGCCGGGGTTTATATATATATATATACGGTATAGTGATAGTATATATATATATATATGTGTGTGTATATATTGTGCGTGCTATTAAATATTAGTGATTCGATATTTATTTAATTATATACTCTAGTGCTATCAAGGGAGGTTGCGCGATGTGGGTGAATCCCCTAGCTTGAGGAGTAGGGTGAGTATATCCCCAGGTCATAGCGTCCGGTATATGGGTGAGAGACTTATCTCACTTTCAGGGAAGAATTATGACCGCCTCCACTTCGTTTATGTTTTGGGCCAGGTTGGTGAGCGATCCCAGCCTGGGTAACTAGGTTATGTGAGCACACCTAGTGAGATGGCACTTTAGAGGGAATCATCTGGTGTGGGTATACTCGGAAGGATCGATATACGCATGATATATGTGTGGATGTTTTAGTAAAGATACGTATAATATGGTAGTAAATATTATGTGTGGGTAATATTATAGTGTGTGATGTATTTACTTTATATAACCTGTGTCACGGTTATATGCTATTAATTAAGAAGGAATTAATTAAGTTAAATGGTGAGATACCTTATAATTCATGAATAATTATACTCGGGTTAGAGTAGTATGGCAAGGGGAGGTTATACCAGGACTAGTTGGACGGAGCAGTACAACTAGGTGGGGTTAAGATAACTGTTAGGTGTGCACATTACTGGAGGGGTGAGAATGTCCACAAGAGAGTGCGACACTAACTTAAATATGAAAATCATTCATGCATTTTAAGTTACCGCAGTTAATTCACTTGATAAATATTTTCAAAATGTTTTGGGTTCTAACCCTTGCTATAAAACTATTTTCAAAACCTTTTAGGTGTCCACCCACAGGGACGCTAGCATTGATATTCTATTCAAGGGACACGGAGCTGCGGCATACGTGGATGCTAGCATGAGTTTGGATTAGACGCATCGTTCATTTATTCCTAGAGTAGGGATCATTTAACAGTTTTAGTTTTATTTAGGGCTTGTCGCCCAGACTTCTCCGTACAGTTTTCAGATTTATTTTATGCAGGTGTTGGATGTTTGTATTGGACTATTTACTTTGGGGGCTGATAATTTATTCGGCATGTCATTTTATTTTTGTTCAGTTGATTTAATTCAGTTGTGTGAATGGTTTATATTTAATTTCGCATGTACTGGTTTGTTTAATTAAAAGAATAAAATTTGACACCATCTTTTTTGGAATACTAGGTGGTTAGTATGTTTTAAAAAGGGTTTTGATAGTGATGCTAAGGATGAACCAACTGGGATTCATGTTTTAATTTGGTATAGGACTGATCAACCGATATTTTATTAGGAGGGGTGTCACAGATGGTATCAGAGCATCAGGTTCTAGTTTCCTTAGGATCTGTGCAGCTTTTCACGTTTCGGCTTAGCAATCTTTTATATAGAGCCCTATAATCGGATTGTTGTATTCTCATACGTATGCGCATATACGTTCTTCTGCGAAATTTATATTTGAAAGTGAACTCATACCAATTCGGTTCTCATTCCAGACGACGCCCAGGAGAGAGGGAGCAGCTAGGGCAACAGGGGGAGTTGAGACTAGGGAAGCTCATCAGGAGCAAGAATTACCGCAGTAACTGTCAGAGATGATTTCGGCAACGCAGGTAACTGAATTGGTGGCGTAGGCAGTTGAAGCGACGATGATCGCAATGGCAAGGTACTTGCCACGACATCAGCCACAAGTGTTAGTGGCTCCAGATGTTCAGGTCCACCCGGGGCCGTCGGGGTGGCAGCAAGTACGAGAGGTTTTTCAAAAAGGGCATCCACCAGAGTTTCGAGGGGGTTCAGATATAGTGCTAGCATGTTAGTGGAAGAGAGATATCCAACGTCACCTATATAGGGTAGATTGCAATGAGGTGAAGAAGCAAGTGCTAGACACTTTTAGGTTAGTGGGAGCAGCGCTACAGTGGTGGGAGTCGATCATCACAGTTGAGGAAATAGATACGCTAGTTATTACAGAGTTTTGGGTGCGGTTCGACCGGAAGTATTTTCCTCCAGCGTTTGAGACCGAAATGAGGAGAAAATTTAGTGAGGTAACTCAGGGAGACCGGTCAGTGGACGATTACGAGGGAGAATTTACTCAATTGGAAAATTTGGTACCGGATGGGGTAAGCGATGAAGAGAGAAAGAAAGTAAGGTTTGTGGATGGGTTAGTCTGGAGAATCAGACAACACTTAATTGGTAATCCCGCATTAGTAGCTTATACTTATGTCATTAATGCAGCACTCCTGTACTGCTAGGAATATCGCTTCCACGTGAAAGGAAGCAGGAAGGGAGTGGAAGCCAGCCAGTCGGATAAAGCAGGAGGGAACTGTACCAGTGGGGTATCCCAGCAGCAGACAGGGGGAGATCAAGGGTAGGATTTTCGGCAAGGAAATTATGCCAAACGATTTAGAGCTGGAGGCTATCGATAGGATGGCCAGCAAGGAAGGGATCAGTGGCAGGGTGAATTTCATCGGAGGTGTTTTGTTTGTGGGGAAGTGGAACACATGAAGAGAGATTGTCTTAAGAGAGGAAGGGGTCAACTACAGGACGAGGTCCTGGATGTATAGCCACTACAGCAAGTCATGGGTGCATTCGGGCAGGGAGAAGATACTCCGAAACCCGAGGATCAGCCATTACAGCTAGACTATGGAGGTAATTATTTTTACCCTATGGGCATGTGGTATATTTTTTTGTGACAAGGAGGATGTCACAATATAAGACTTTTTTTTCATTAGAGTTCGCTGGTGAGTCGAATTTAGTGGGTGCGTTGGCTGTAGCAGCTATAGTATGTGGATAAACTTTTCGTGGGGTAGTGGAGTTCTTTGGTGTTCTTCATGGGAGAGTGGAGATGTACACTCAGTGAAGTTTTGAATTATCCGAGGGGTTACTACTTTCGAGAATTATGGGAGTAGGGTTGATAATATTTCCCAAATATCGATTGGATAGCGATGGAATTGAACTATTGTGGACAGTGGGGTTAAGCTTTGGTGTTCACGACACCAGGGTATGTTTGGTACTAGGTATCACCTGAGAGGGCGTCTAGCCTATATATATGTGCGTATATATGTTATATTGCATGGTGCGATAGGCACATAGTGAGGTCCTCTATTCTCACATTTTATCCCGGGGAGTAGGGGTGGTTACTGAAGTGAATCAAGGTGGTTAGATTTATTTACGAGCAGGGAGAGATAGCTCAGGGTTGATTTAGCGCAAGAACTAGTGATAGTAAGGGCGCGGTATTTTATGTTGTCTTTGGTAGCCTAAGGGTAGGCGCATATACTTTTGTGTTAAGAGACAAGTATTTGGGGGGTTCCTTGTTTTGATTTCGCCTTGCGAAACGTCCCACACATGAAACTTTGCACAACGTTGGAAGTGGGGAGATGTTTGGTCGTTAGTACATGGGTTGGGTACCCCGACCAGTATATATATATATATATATATATATATATATGTGTGTGTGTGTGGGGGGGGGGGGGATATGACTACGGGTTGGAAGTCATATTACGGGTTACGACTAGCATAGTCGGGTAAATTTTTCGTGCGGTAAAGCACGGGGATAGGGTGTATGGGCACCCGGGTTAACTAAGGCAATTTTTGTGTGGATAAGCAAGGCTACGGGGTGTATGGGGGCCCTGGTTAATTAAAATGCATAATTGTGTAACTTATATTTAGAAACGGGAGAGATAGATATCGCGAGCTTAGAGATGCATGATTAGGAAGTGATATGTGAAGCTTGGAACACTAGGCTTATCTTAAATTCGAGGACGAAATTCCTTTGCAAGGGGGGAAGTATGTAACCCCCGTAATTTTGAGAATTAAATATTTAATTATTTTAGGAGTTATAAAAATATTTAAATTGGACAAACTTAAATTCATGAGTTGGAGAATTTATTTGAGTGAGCCGAATTATTTATAATTGGTGACTTTTAAGTTTAATGGTTCGAAATCTCGTGTGTCGCATTTTGAGGTTGAAATTTGGAAAGGTCAAAAATTATTTCGGATGGAAATTCTGAGTGCGCGGTTGAGTTCGGATGGGTCGAGATAGTCAGAAAAGAGTACCCGGGGGTAGCAATTGGGTCTCGGGGTATTTTTGGGCATAGACGAGCCCACACGAGGTGATTTGGGTTATTTTAATTAGGCCCATATGGCCAAAAACGGGATTAAGGGTTTTTAACCTAATTGGAGAAGTGTTGAACTCTTAACACAACTCTAAACCTAGGGTTTGAGAGGGAATTTGGGGGAAAGCAAATCAAGAGCCAATTTCCAAATTAAGGGACTACACTAACGGATCAGACCCTATGAACAATTTCAGGCAAGTGGCTAACTGTTGTAGTTCTTAAACTGATGATAATCAATTCATACAATGGGAGGTGTAAGCCAAAATTTGTTTTGGGTGAGTTTTCATGTAAAAATTGGGTTTTTGGAAATTGATATACCTTAATGGGATTAAGGGTGAGATTTATTATATTTATGATTTTAAAATGTAGAGGAATGAATACTATGTTAAAACCAGTACGAATTAATGGTTAATTGTTGTTAATATGAATGAAATTCGTATTGAAGATTTTGAACCCGAATAATACCCAAATCGGGAAAACGTGAGAATTAATGGAATTTGATGATGAATTAAGGTCTTTAGGATGTTTAGACCCTTTTCTTATACGGAGGATATGTTAATTGTATTTGGCTAAGAGTTTAGATTGAGAATCAAAACGTTAGGGTTCATCCATGGCCGATAGTGGGCTGGAGAAGACGATTTTTGGAACGATTGATAGATTGACCCAGGGGGTTCGATCGATCGATGCTACAGGTATTTTGGTAGTGACGCCAGTTTTAATTACATGGAAAATAATTATTGAGAAAAGGATTTTGGGTTGATTTTACATGTTTAAAATGAACCAAGTGGGCGAGTCCGGGTATGTTGGTATAGGTAAATATAATTGAGAAATTTGATGGAGATGAATGTGTGACACATTGTGGGCGAATATGTGGGAATGCAATTCTGAGATTTAAAAATGGACCAAGTGAGCGAGTACGGGTATGTTGGTTAAGTGACACCAAAGTATTAAATTAATTATTGAGAGAGTAAATTAATTTAGAGTCGGAACATAGACTCCGAAAATAGTAAGTTACGGGCCAAGTGAGCGAGTTCGGGTATAATGGTTGGGCGACACCAAGTATTAAATTAATTAATGTGTAATTAATTAAATTAGAGTCGAATTGTAGACTCGGGAACTTATTAAATTAATTAATGTGTAATTAATTAAATTAGAGTCGGACTATAGACTAAGGAAAGTATTAAATTAATTAATGTGTAATTAATTAAATTAGAGTCGGACTGTAGACTCGGGAAAGTATTAAATTAATTAATATTTAATTAATTAGATTAGAGTCGGGTTGTAGGCTCGGGAAGGTAATAAATTAATTAATGTGTAAATGAATTAACCGAGAGTCAGATCACATACTCAGATTGGTATAAATTAATTGATGTGTAAATTAATTAACTGAGAGTCGGACCATAGACTCGGATTGGTATAAATTAATTAATGTGTAAATTAATTATCTGAGAGTCGCACCACAGACTCGTATTGGTATTAATTAATTACTGTTTAAATTAATTAAATGAGAGTCGGACCAGACTCGGGATAATGATAATTTAATAAGTGAGAAATTTATTTAGTTGAGTTAGGCCAGAGACTCAGGAAATTACAAGCTAGTGTTACGGGTTGTGAGTACACGGTGAAGCCGGGGTTTATGCTATATATATATATATATATGCGTATATAGTGTATGTGCTATTAAATATCAGTTATTAGATATTTATTTAATTATATACTCTAGTGCTATCAAGGGAGGTTGCGCGATATGGGTGAATCCCCTAGCTTGAGGAGTAGGGTGAGTATATCCCCAGGTCTATTATATGGGTGAGAGGCTTATCTCACTTTCAGTGAAGGAATATGACCGCCTCCACTTCGTTTATATTTTGGGCCAGGTTGGTGAGCGATCCTAGCCTGGTAACTAGGTTATGTGAGCACACCTAGTGAGATGGCACCTTAGAGGGAATCATCCAGTGAGGGTATACTCGGAAGGATGGATATACGCATGATAAATGTGTGGATGTTTTAGTAAAGATACGTATAATATGGTAATAACTATTATGTGTGGGTAATATTATGCAATTAATTAAGTTAAATGGTGAGATAACTTATAATTCATGAATAATTATACTCGGGTTAGAGTAGTATGCCAAGGGGAGGTTATGCCAGGACTAGTTGGACGGAGTAGTACAACTAGGTGGGGTTAAGGTGACCGTTAGGTGTGCACATTAGTAGAGGGGTGAGAATGTCCACAAGAGAGTGCGACACTATCTTAAATATGAAGCGCATTCATGCATTCTAAATTACAGCAGTTAATTCACTTGCTAAATATTTTCAAAATGTTTTGGGTTCGAACCCTTTCTATAAAACTATTTTCAAAACCTTTTAGGTGTCGAGCCACAGGAATGGTAGGATTGATATTCTATTCCAGGGGCAAGGAGCTGCGGCATATGTGGATGCTAGCAGGAGTTTGGATTAGACACATCATTCATTTATTCCTAAAGTAGGGATCATTTATCAGTTTATGTTTTATTTAGGGCTTGTCGCCCAGACTTCTCAGTACAGTTTTCAAATTTATTTTATGCAGGTGTTGGATGTTTGTATTGGACTATTTATTTTGGTGGCCGATGGTTTATTCGGCATGTCATTTTATTTTTGTTCAGTTGATTTAATTCAGTTGTGTGAATGGTTTATATTTAATTCCGCATGTACTGGTTTGTTTAATTAAAAAGATAAAATTTGGCACCATCTTTTTTGGAATACTAGGTGGTTAGTAAGTTTTAAAAAGGTTTTCGACAGTGATGCTAAGGATGAACCAACTGGGATTCCTGTTTTAATTTGGTATAGGACTGATCGCCCGGTATTTTATTAGGCGGGGTGTCACACAACTATCCTATGAATCAAATGATTTTGTCCGGAATTAAGCCAATACTACATATGGACTCAATTGGAAATTTGTGTCCTTATAAGGACCCTCTTTTTCAAACAACCTCAACCATTGATATCTATAAATAAATACTAACTAATTACTCTGACCCTAACTTTACTTTTACGACACAAAATAATTACAAACAATTGTTATCTCCATACACACAACCACAATGTTAAACAATGTTTAAGATACTATGAAATTGGTGGGTTGTAATTTGTTATTTGTGTTCTCATGTGATGTCTATTCAAAGTTAATGTATATTTTCAACCCATTTTTAACTGTGATCGGAAGGAGATATTTTGAAAAAAATGATATTTTTGACATTTTTTGAAAAAGACAAAATTAATAATTGCTAGTTTTCCAATATTTTTTCAAATAAATTTTTTTCCGAAATTTCTGAATATTCCGAACAAGCCGAATTGGAAAAAAAATTTGATTTTGATTTTTTTCGATTGGCAAAGGATTTTAAAATTTTGAATTTTTTTCTGAACACTCCTATTCCGATTGGTCCAAATAACTAAAATATAAATTATATTACTTTGACCTATTTGATTTGGTTAAACATATAAGTTAAAACACTTGTGAATATATAGTTGTAAGACTTTGAGTTTAGTTTTTATTTACTAAAAGTTTCTTAATTGTCTCTTGTGTATCTTTGTAGGATATTGAACAAATGAAATTTGAGATTTAAAAGAAATTTGAAGCCCTGGTTAAAAAGAACATGGAACTTGAAAGGGAAATTAGTGATCTAAGGTGTACCATGTCCAGATTGGAATCCAAACATCTTCTAACACCACCTGTGGGAGAAAGTTAGCTTAATTTGTTTTAATTTTAAACCTGAAAGTTGACATATTTAAAATTTTATTTTGAGCATAACTAAATTAAGAAACTTTCTACATTTTTTTTAAATTCAAATTTAATATCTAAAGTTTAAATTTGACTTCTACTTTATTCTAATATCGAAATGAAACCAATTCATATATGTTTTTATAATCACTATCACCTCTTCATGATTATTTGATATTGACTTTAACCCCCACAAAATTATTTTTTTGCATTTAACCCTTAAAATAACATTTAGTGATGAAAAAGTTATCACAAAGATTCTTTGTGGACTTCCATGACACTAAAAGTGATCTCTCCTAGCACTTAAAATTACGAGGGTTAAAATGAATTTCTAAAGTCAAATGGAGCCATACCCCGAATTATCCTAAAAATATAAAATCATTCTTAAAATTGTTTAACATATAAAATACAATTAACAACTTTAAACTCTAAAGCAATTCAAACTAAAATTTAAGAGTTAAAAACAAGGATAAATTGCACCAAGACCCCCTGAACTATTTATTTTTTTCACCCAACCCCTTTTTATAAAAAAAAAAGGTTGATAAAAACATGATTTTATGCATAAAAAAATGTTAGAAAATTGTTACAAAAAGGTTGGGTGAAAAAATCAATAGTTCAAAAGGGCTTGGTGCAATTTACCCTAAAAACAATAAGCACTTAAATATAAAGTAATGATTTTTAGATATTTTTTTATTTATCCAAATGAAATATTTGAACATATATTTTTGGAGTTTTAAAATACAAATTCGTCAACATTTTTTATTATGTTTATATGAAATTCTTATGTGTCAAACACGTATAAACATGTGTTTTTTAGACCCCATGTGTACTTAAAACACCAACTTACATACTGTAAATTTTTTTCATACTCAGGCTTAAAAGAGAAAACACAAACACATGTGTCCTTCTTATAATCTCTTTCTTATGCCCAAAATTCATATCAAATAAATCAACGCTTTTTCTTTGTAAATTGTAGGCCACTAGTAGCTTGGGAATAGATGCAACCCTAAAAAACGCATTCGATAAATTGGTACTTCGGGTTAAGGACTTGGAACCTGGCTCGATAATGAAGCTCGTAAGTGGACCTTGTTTTATATGTAATTCCATTTATATCTTTCATATCCACTCGCTAAATTTGAGATCTTATCTCAATCATTATTCAGAAGACATTAACCATGGAGATGTTTGCGATAAAAGCCAGTGAATTAGAAAACAAAATAATGAATCTCACCACCATATTAATCAACTCAAGGATGAATTAATTAACTTGATGGTAAATTTATTAGTGCTTTTAACATCAATTAAATATTAGAGTCATTTTTATAATATGATTGAATTAAGTATTCATTTTCTCTTTTAATCATTATTTCTAAAGGAGCAAGAAATGGACACGCTTTTGAAGACGAATGTTGCATTAGAGAACACAATTATGGAGTTCACTACCATTGAAACCATGCTAGGAATACATGTTTTTCCACGAATTTATTTTTTGTGAAAATCCAAATCTAACATCTATTTTCTTATTTAGAAAATAAGATAGAGTACACAACACATGGCTTTGATATGTATTGGACACACCACGTGCCTAGTGGCATGCCAAACATGATTTTAATAAAAAAAATCGACAAAACAACTAGACATTACTAGGATACAAAGTAATACAATTGAGACAACTATTATATATTTTCAAATATATTGATTTTTGTTCATCTCAAACGATGATTCACCCCCGGTTCTTCAAGCTCCCCTAGACCTCGAAAACCTTTTATATTTTTTTTTATCGAAAAAGCCATTTATTTTCATATGGGGGTCTAAAATATGAATCTCGTATTTTGAATCTATATTAAAACATTTTTTGTGCTTTTTTAATCTGTAGATAAGTTTATAAAAATATATGTATTTTATGACATGATTTTATCGTACTGTACCCTATTTTCTTTTTTCAAAATTCATTGTATGAGATATGAAGAATTTTTCTATATCAACATTCAAATTTCTAATTGTCTTATTTTTTCTCATTTTGGTGTTTAGCCAGTAATAGATTCAACCAGGCTGGTACCTGAACATCAAAATCAAGTACCTGAAATGAACGACCTCCTCAACTGTCTCGCCGCTATTATCTTTTTGTTAGCTATTTTGATTGCTATCAATATATGAAATTTAAGGAGTTCCATGGAGGTAGTTACCAAATAGACCTTACTACTGACAACAAGAGAAGAAAAAATGTAAATACCTTTGGGGGGGTCCTTTGAAGTAATACTTGTAATGTCATTTTAATGGTTATAGTTATCCTTTTGGGAAGGTGGGGGTGAATATGACATTAGTAGTTAATAATTGTACATGATATATAAAGACAACGTAATAGCATTACAGAATCAGGTTAAAGATTAATTAATCCAATTGTTTCACTTGTTATTGTTGGTGGAAAAAAGTTATACACAAGCTAAGAAGCTTATTTGCTACTTCTGTTTGAATGTCGTGGGTAAAATATATGAATATTTGTATATGACTGTAAGAACCCTGATTTTCTACATCTGATTTATCAGTTCCGACACAAAATATAGGAAGCTCTAAAATAATTTATATCATTATTAGCCGCATGATAAACCAGAAACTATAATAAATAGAAACCATCCACAATAAATATATCGATACATGATGACAATATAATAATTGAACTAAGAATAATCTGGAACTCCAATAAATGAATCCACTATATAGAATATCTTATTATAAATGTTCGACTAAATACAATAGAGTACAATCAAAAACTCCTGTGAATACAACTCTTGAATAAAAATGAACAACTGAAATGAACCAGCTGCTCTAACGCTACGAATAAAAAAGTGGGATCTCCACAACTTCAAGCCTGACTACTCAACCCTATTAAACCTGTATATACAATAATAATTTTGGGGGGGGGGGCATTTTATAATTTCAGGTCACCTTCTGAGACTTGAAAGGATATCAGCAATAACACAAAGAAATGACATGTCCAATTTATAATAAATATTCCACCCGTCGGCTCTCACATGTAATATGTACGTTGCCTCACATCAAAGTGCAATACTATTCGCATGTGCCGACCCAAGGCATAATTATGCTATACGTCTCGATCTAAACTGCGCGGTGATATCACCAAATTTATAATTTTCATAGAATGTAATTGACTCCCAAAGTAAGATAAAGTAATATTTGGAAAGGTATGAAAATAGACTCGTCCATTACATAGACTAGTTTCAATTACTCCCATTAGGGACTGTCGAAAGTTAGTACATCTTCCATATCTAAGGCAAGCATTCTTGTCTGAAAGGGTTAATGGTTTAAGAGATATTTAAATCAAACCTATATGGATAAAATTATCATTTTTATCTTTTATATGATCTTTAACATCTTCTAGTTTGAACAACTCAATAAATTTATCTTGCTGATCCAAACTAATTGTTTGTTCCATAGTCTTAATAGTTCATTTCCTATGAAAATTATACCAATTACTATGGCAAACAATTTTTAGTTGGACTTTAGGAATTGTTCAATCGGTTTAAATTAGCTTTAACATCAAACTTTACTAAAGTCAAGTCTTGACTGTAGTGGTAGATACGTTTTATTGTATCTTCATTTGAGAGATATTAATACATGAACAAAAATAACTAAGTGTAAATAATTAGTTAAGAATAAAATATACACACAAATATTTATGCATTAAATATGAATAATGTATTGGGAAAAATATTTTGTAATGAGATAAAATTAATTAAATATTTGAAAAGCATTAATCATATCATAGAATTTTATTCAGAATAGAAGTACACATCTGTCAACGATTTATAAGTAACAAAAAGGACTTTAAAGCCAATCCCTGACAACATAGTCATAATACCAATGTCACTTGGGTGACATTCCATACCACAATAAAGAATCATAGTTATATAGTATAATTAATATTTTCAAAACATTTAATCATTAAACCTATTTCACAAAACATTATTACTATTTTTATTTCTAAAGCTACTTATTATTTAGCTTTGAACCATATGTATTGCTGTGAATAGTAAATTACTATTCATGCCTTGAATATTAACTTTCTATTCAATTGGTATGAAATTAAACCATTACTAATTGTTGATACAAAAAACTAGACTAAGCCTAATTGATTGATCACAGATAAATAAGTAAAACAAATAAGACAAATGAGAATTAAAGTGGTTCGGCTCAATAGAAAAGCCTACCTCCACTGTTTTGAATTGATTGACTGCCTTGATATGTTTTTTTATCCTCTGCAATGAGGGTGTTACAATGTATTTATAGCCCAAGAGGGATATCAAGAGTCATCATGTGAAAGGATGGAATGCCTTCATTTGTTAGGAATTTACATCAATACATAATGAGAATTAAATATAAGACTGTTGGCGCTTCATTATCCATACTGATTGGATTCCCTACTATTGGTTGGTCACCCCAGTTGTCGGACTTCCATGTTGGTCGGGCTTCCTTGTTGGTCTGACTTCTCTATTGGTCGGGGTTTCGTATCATGTTGACTTAGACTTGAGCCACATTGGATGACACATGCTGATTTGTAATTGGTTCACGTAAGGTGGTGAATTTTGGTATCAACAGAAGCCCCCAATATTTCATACTTCGAGTTGATCCAAAAGTTTGGAACATTATGCTTTAACAGTAGTTCGGGCTACTTGATCGGCTGCAGACCTTCCAGACTTCGGAAATTTATCCATCTAATTTATAATTTTGAGCGCGAATGGCAGTTTTGTAAATACTTCAAATTTTAGCGAACATTTCTGGGGTATCTTCGTCTTTTCTCTTGTTAGCCTTCGTAAACCCAATTGTCGTTCTCTTTAATCAAAACTTTTCCCAGTTTCTGATGCGTCCTATAAAAAGGCGATAAAACTTTGATCTTCTTCTCTCTTCCATTTTTTATTCTACTGCTGTACTCTTTGAACTTTCGTGCGATCATTTTTCTTTATGTTCTCTATTCTTGCTGAATCCTTAAACTCTTGTAAGAACTTTTATCTCTTCTTCTTTGCTTCTTCATCATGATTTATTATATTAAATCACTTGATAAGTTCAGGAATGATTTAACATTTCATCTTGGGTTGTACTGGAACATCCCACTCTTCCTTCCAATTTTTTCTCTCTTGCTAAGCGCCATTGGATCCCTTCTATCTTTATTACAGAGTGTGGGTTCACATTTCCCCCCAATCCCCTGTGTCTGGATTTTTGTCAATATTTTGACGTTGTACCTGCTAGAGTATCTCCCAACACATGTAGGGTGGTGAATGGAGTATATAGGTTAAATCAAATTCATGGAACCCATCTAGGGATTCCAAAAAGAATGTTTTGTTATAAATGGGTCACTAGTGACACCACTTTTTATTTGAAAACTAGGGCAGTCCAATAGGGATTATTTTGATCATGGGGTATGTTGATGTAAAAAACTAGATCGCTCTAATTATTTAATCACAGATAAATAAATAAGAAAGATTTTTAAAGTGGTTCGGCTAGGAATAAAGCCTACGTCCACTGTTATGTTATTGCTGAGTGTTTATGGAATTCTTGATTACAAGTTCTCTCAAGAAATTCCGGTCCCCCTGGATGAGGATGATACATGGTATTTATAGCTTTGATGTTGTATATGAAAGGTTCGATACATTAAATGATATACATGTGAAAGGGTAATACATTTAATGCAGAGTGCGTGCCAAGAATATAAGCATTCAATGAATATCTGAGCTGTTGATTATCTGGCAATTAATGATACGACCGAGATGCAGCTCGGACCGCCATATCTGTTCGCTGATCAGGAGTTCCTCGGAACATTAGAGTACCTCGGTGAGTTAGAGTTCCTCGGTGTGCTAGAGTTCCTCGGTGTGCTAGAGTTCCTCGGTGTGTTTTCATTGCTCGGAAAGGAGCATGGTTGGTCGGGAAATGATCTTCCTCGTTGCTATTGTGCCACGTAGATTGACACGTGTCTTCGTATTATCAGCATATTAATTTTGGTATCAACAGAAGCCCCCAATGTTTCATATTTTGAACTTTGAGGAGTATGGAACATTCTTTCTCGGTATATGGCAATATTAAATGTCCTTCCTGGGTTAAAGGAACATTGTATTCAAATTTCCTTCTTATTTCGCAGTTTCCGCCTTTTTTATAAGCGCTTCGATCTTCGTGCAATTTTTGTCCTTTTAGCCGCCGGAAGTTCAGTAGTTTCGTTTTGGTAATCATTTCTTTCGCCGCTTCCCAATGCAAAGTATTTAAACTTCTTTGGTAACCATACCGTCGTCTACGTTTTCCATTTTCTGCATTCAAGTTTTCTATTCTCTTCTTCTCTTGTGCGTTAATCCTTGTTTCCGTTCGTTGTCAACACACCTCCTTTCTTTCTGTAAGATCTTCTTCCTTTCTTTTGTATCTCTTTTATTCAATATGGTTTATATTGTGGAGTCTGTTGAGAAATTCCGTTCTGATTTTTCCATTCCTTCGTGGGTAACTCTAGAGGTTCTTTCTGAGCCTTTAGATTACTTTCGATTGGCTGAGGGACATTGGTTCCCCAGTCTTTTTGTTGCTGAATGCGGTTTTTCCTTTCCACCAAACCCATTATGTCTTGAGTTTTGTCAATATTTTGATCTTGTTCCTGCAAAAATAGCCCCCAATTCATGGAGAATAATTAACGGGGTGCACAAATTAAATCTAACTCATGGGACTCGTATTGGGATCCCTGAAATTATGTTTTGTTATAAATGGTCCACTCTGGATAATATTTATTATTTAAAAACTAGGTATTTGAATAGGGCTCTTGTAGTTAATCTCCCTGACTCAAATAGGGATTATTTTGAGCATGGGTTGGTCATAAAAAATTGGCAACATGCGCCTTTGTCTGGGAATGAAGTATACAACGGTCCCAGATGCCCCCCATACGGCACTGGGATAGGTTTATTTTTCATTTTATTTTACTTATGAAATTATGCTTTCATCATGTTTGACAAAATGTATGACTGATATCTCGACATGTATTTATTTGCAGTTGATAGCAAAAGAAAAACTCCAAAAGAATCAGAAGTGAATATTAAACATCTGAAACTTATCTGGGGTTTGCATAAGAGCATTGCTGACGAGCATATTAGATCTGCTTCATATTTACTACAGTATAAGAGTTACACAACCTCTTATACTGCTCGCCCTGTTGAACCAGCTTCAACACCAGAAAGTTCATCTTCAGATTCTCATATCCCCTTATCTCAGAGAATGGGCAAGAAGAGAACTCCTCCTGCTCTATTTGGTGAAATTTCTTCTGCTGTTGGAGCCCAGAAAGGCAAAATTGATGTCCCAGAGGGGACTAAAAAAGTAGATGCTGGTTCCTCCAAAGTTGTCGAGAAGCCCCCAGTGGCCCCGAGCAAGAAAAATGCTCCTGCTGATGTAATTACAATCTCTCCGACCAAGACTTCTTCCTTGTTTGATGCTGCTGACCCTCCTTTGAAGAGATTGAGGAAATCATCCTCAGTTAATCTTGCTGGAACTGCATCTTCTCTACCATCTGGTGGTAGTAGTGTTTCAAACATCATCCTTCCGAGTTCTTCAATGAGCTCAGTTATACCCGAGGTTCTCGGGGTTGATGAAAAAATTCCTAGGGATACACTGACATCCCTAGCTGCTCGTCATCTTTCTTCAGTAAATTTCTCATACCTTTGGTCTTTCTTTCTTTTTTTTTGAATTCTTGTATTTGTATTGACTTTATTGTTTTTCTTATCTTTCAGCTGGTGAACTGCTTCAATACCATCGTGAAGAAAGATCAAGTTATTAAAGCTTCTAGTTCCTCGTCCGATGTTGACGATGCTTTACTGGGTTTAGCCCAATCTGTGAAGGAATCTCGCCAACAGTACATCGAGGAGAAAACTGTTTGGGAGAAAAAGTTGGCTGTGGCTGAGGCTGATAAGATGAGGATGGCTGAAACTTCCAAGAATTTGGAGGAGAAAGTTAAAGTTTTGGAGGTTAAACATCAGGATTCTGATGATAAGTTGAAAAAGGCAGAGGAAGAATTATTTACTCTGCGAGATATCAAAGTCAAGAAAGAGGAATTGGAGGTGAAGCTCTCCTCGGAGAAGTCGAGGAGAAAAGTTGCAATCAAGAAACATTTCAGCGTTGGTTGGGAGAAAGGATGGGAGAGAGGGATAGCTGCAATGACATCCCAAGTTCAATATGGGGAGTTGAAATACTTCCATGATGGCTGGGTAGCTGCTCTGCAAGAGCTAAAGGTCCAAGACGATTCTGAGCTATTCCAACAGCATCTCCCTGGTCCTCCTCCACCAATTGTGGAAGAAGAAGAAGATGAGCCTGCCTCAGATGAGTCTTCTATGGCTATGGGCGATCAAGTTTCTGCCTCTCAACCCTCTGCCACCGAGGACGTTTCTTCCATGCCTCCTCCTCCCGAGAAGAATCCTACCGATCAAGCTGTTGTTACCACCGAGCAACCGAGCTCCTCGTCCCAGCCTCCCGAGAAAGTCTTGGGAGACAAGGAAAAGGTGTGAAGTTGTTCGGTATCATTTCTATATTTCCTTGTAATCGAACAATGTAACTTTTTGATGATCTAATAAAATATATCTTTGCTCATCTCTGTTGTTGATAACTTGTTTTTGTTGATTGTTGTCTTTTTCTCGTCTTTAGTTTGTTGCTAGAATGGAATTGATCTCTTCACATGATACCGAGCTGATGCAGCAATGTCATCAATACTATAAGGCTGGTCATACAGACCTTAGTACATCAGAAATTGCTGATATCCTTGGTCATGGTGCTTCAGAACAGGCTATTGAGGCTTATCGGTACTTGAAAGATTTACTCGACCGAGCTGTGGCCAACAATGTCGCTTATTACGAACTGATCGAGGAACTTTATGGTTCCATAGAGGATCTCCAAGGTCAGCACAATGAATCAATGGCTTTGTTACACAAAGATTATGAAAATAGATACCAACAACTTTCTTCTGAAATAGGCCATAAGAAGATCATTGCTGCATATGATATTAGGGAAAGGACCCTAAAAGGTGAAGTTGAAGCCTGCAAACAAATTGCCGAGATCCTGGAACAAGAAAATAATAATTTGCAGAAAAAATTGGCTCAATATGAATCTGCTGCTTCATCTTCTACTGCATTAATACCAGTTACTGATGAAGGCTTCTCGTTCTTAGAGGTCGAAAACGCCAAACTAAGGCAAGAGCTGGAGGACTTAAGAAGATCTGCCATTTCTGGAACTGCTCGGGGACGAGGAAGAGGTTCTCGGAGCCGATCAAGAGTTCTCAGTCGCAATGTTGAAGAAGTTCGTACCCAATCCACTTTAGAAACTCAAGCATTCCAGTTAAACATCAAAGATCGGGCCCTATCAGAAATGTCGAAGAAGAATTTATCCTTGGAAGATCAACTTACAGCGATGAAATCTGCTCTGCATAATAAGGATCTTTTTGCCAAAAACCTTCATGAACAATTGGATAGATTAATCTTCCAATTCCATAAACAGCCAAGGGAATTCTGGATGGCAGGATACAATGAAGCCCTTGTTCACCTGGATGCTCGTATTGAACATGCCAACAATGAAGGTTATAAGCAAGGATGGTTAAACGCACTGGGTGTGTTAAAATTGGAGCAAGGGCATTTTTTATGGGACTATCATGCTCCATCATTATTAGACCTGCCTGTACCACCTTTCAAATTGGATATGGCATGGATCCCAGCTCGTTCCATTCCTCGCAGCCTAATTTCAAAATACCTGGGTGATTATAGCCTTCATTCCCAAGTTGAATTATCTCGTCCTGAGCATCTTTTGGATACACCTTCTGTTATGAACGTCAGAATGCTCAGAGATGTTAATTTCATCAATTCTCCTCTTTGCCTAGAAGACCCTCCTGCCGGCGAGGAACCTGTTTCTAAAGCACAGGGCAAGAAACCAATAGAATAGTAATATCAATGTAACAATTTAGTACATTCTTGTAACTTGTAATTTATTCTAGATTAATGAAAAGATTTTCATTTTCTGTTTGCCAATTTTGTTAGTCTTGTGTTTATCAAACACCTTTATATTTGTACATATGTATCTATGTATCTGTTAAAAAGATAACAATATTATTGTTCAATAAGCAACTTAATAAAAAGTTACAAGTATTAGTAATGTTTCTCGATCACTTAATAATAAAGTAATGAGTAAAAATGTCCAAACTGTTTCCAACCAACCAAGGTGGGTGAATAATGTTTGTCGACCAATTACAGTTGATGGGTTTTTATCCCCGACCAGCTATACTTGGTTCAATTATAAAATTGATGGGTCCGACCAACTAAGATCGATAATTTGTCCTCGCCGACCAACTACAGTTATTGGGTTTTTATCCCCGACCAACTATACTTGGTGTATTTTTTTGAATATTTTGTTCTTCAAAGAACTCTTTGTAATAATATTACCTCCCGACCAACATAAGTTGTAATATGAGAGTATATTTTTATCTTACCAACCGTAGTTGATCATGCTGGTGTACACTTTTTGGCTCCTTAGAGCTTTTGGCTCCTTAGAGCATTTTTTGGCTCCTTAGAGCATGTCCTCCTAACCAAAGGAGGTTTGCTACTTATAGCACTTTTGCTCCGTAGAGCTGTCCTCCTAAGCAAAGGAGGTTGGCTACTTATAGCACTTTTGCTCCGTAGAGCTGTCCTCCTAACCAAAGGAGGTTGGCTACTTATAGCACTTTTGCTCCGTAGAGCTGTCCTCCTAACCAAAGGAGATTGGCTCCTTAGAGCACTTTTGTTGTGTAGTGTATTACACTAGTATTCCCCGAAAACTTTTCAACCAGAAAGAAAATGGCGAAACATCCTCGTTTTATTCATAATGAAAGAAATGCTTTACATTTGACATCACTGATAATACTTGCGCAGGTGTTCAGCATTCCATGCGTTCTTAAATTCCTCTTCTTCTAGAGTTGCTATTCTGTAAGTTACTGGTCGAACAACCTCTGTAACTCGGTAAGGTCCATGCCAGTTTGCTTCCAGTTTATTCTGCTTCTGAATGACCTTGTTTAGCACATAATCCCCCTCTTTTAGATCACATTTCTTTACTCTTTTGTTGTAAAACAGAGCTGTTCGTTGTTGATAAGCAGCATTCCTAATGGCTGCCTCTTCTCTGACTTCCTCGAGCATATCCAAATCCAGCCTTCTCATCAAATCACTGATCGGAGAATTGAAATTTAACACCCTGTGTGTTGGTAGGCCCAACTCGGCAGGTATCACAGCCTCACTTCCAAATGCTAGCATATATGGTGATTCTCCTGTTGCTGCTCGGGGAGTTGTTCGGTAAGCCCACAAAACTGACTGTAGCTCATTAATCCAATTTGCTTTAGCCTCACTTAACCTCTTCTTCAACCCATTTAGTAATGTTCTGTTCGTCACTTCAGTCTGTCCATTGCTTTGGGGATGGCCTGGTGCTGAATGAAACTTCAAGACGTTCGACTGATGACAATAGGCAGCAAATTCTTCATTATCAAATTGCGTTCCATGGTCTGTGATGAAAGCGTGGGGGAGACCATATCGACAAATGATATTCTTCCATATGAACTGATACACCTTCTCGTACGTCATATCAATTAGTGGTTCAGCTTCCACCCACTTAGTAAAATAGTCTACTGCCACGACGAGATACTTGAACCTTCCTCGGGTCGTCGGCAGTGGTCCAACCAGATCAATCCCCCACATGGAAAATGGCCAAGGTGATGTTATGGGTGTCAACAATGCCTGTGGAGTTCTTCGGATGGAGGAAAAACGTTGGCACTTGTCACACTTCTTAGCATAGGCTATACAATCAGCCCTCATTGTCGGCCAGTAGTATCCCTGTGTCATCACCCTTTGCAGAAGAGTCCGACCTGCTACATGAGCTCCACAAGATCCTTCATGGATTTCTTCAATCAATTCTTTGACTTCTGATGGATGTACACATCTCTGCAAACCTGCCATAATTCCTCGTCTATACATAACGCCATTAGTTAACACATACCGAGCAACTTTATACTTCAATTTCTTGGCAGCTAGTTTGTCCTCCGGTAGCACTCCTTCTTCAATGTATGCTCTGATAGGATCCATCCAAGATGGTCCTAAATCAAGGGTAATAATCTTCACCGTCAGATCTTCTTCTATGCTCCGACTTTCTAATACTTCAATTGGTATTGTTCTTCGCAGCTCGGTGCGCGTAGCTGACGCTGGTCGGGCCAATGCGTCTGCTCTAGCATTCTCCAATCTCGGTATCCTCACCAATTGAATAGCATCAAATTCTTTCAATAACTCCATCACTTTTGCATGGTACTTCACCATTAACTCTCCCTTCACTGCATATATTCCCATCATTTGATTCACAATTAATTGAGAATCACTGAAAACAATTACTTGACGTGCCTCCATAACTTTCGCCAAATGAAAACCTGCTATCATAGCCTCATATTCAGCCTCATTATTGGAAGCTTTGAATTGGAATCTCAAGGCATACTCCATATCAATATCATCTGGAGAGTTTAAAACAATCCCTGCTCCACAACCAGCCGTGCAAGATGATCCATCTACATATAATCTCCATGTATGTAAATCGTCTTCAAATTTCTTATCTGTTAGAGTTCCTCGGTGAAATATCATCTGTTTTTTTTCATCATCCCCGGGTATCCTTCGTTCCTCGTCAGTCATTTGTTCGCGCCCTTCTACCAACCGGAGTTGGTCGGGGTTTGAATATGATGATTTTTCTACATCCACAAGTCCTTTTACCAACCTTGGTTGGTTTGGATCTGTGTCTGTTGATCCTGTATCGTCCACAGGCAGGTCAGCAAGCACCTTTTGCTCCTCGGGGGTATCAGGGTATGTGAACTCTGCTATAAAATCTGCCACGGCTTGCCCCTTCAACGATGATCTGGGTTCATACACAATATCATATTCACCGAGCTCTATTGCCCAGTACATCAATCTTCCTGATTTTTCTGGCTTGTGAAGGGCTTGTCTTAACGGCATGTCGGTATACACAATGATGGTATGGGCCTGGAAGTATGGCCTCATTCTTCTACTTGCTTCAATTAATGCCAGTGCCAATTTTTCCAGCTTTGGGTATCTGATTTCCGCACCTCGGAAGGCCTTGCTTGTGTAATAAATTGGCTTCTGGACTCCATTCTCCAATCTGATCAACGCCGAGCTAACTGCATTTTCTGATACTGCCAAATACAAGTACAGCTTCTCTCCAGTTATTGGCCTAGACAACAATGGTGGGGCTCCCAAATACTTCTTCAAATCTTGAAAGGCTTTCTCACATTCATCAGTCCACTCAAAACTTTTTCGTAGTGTTTTGAAGAATGGGAGGCATTTATTAGTTGCTCGGGATACAAATCTGTTGAGTGCTGCAACTCGTCCAGTAAGACTCTGCACTTCTTTCTTCGTCGTCGGGGATCGCAGCCCTAAAAGAGCCTTGATCTTTTCTGGATTTGCCTCAATACCTCGTTGGTTGACGATGTATCCGAGGAACATTCCTTCTCGTACTCCAAAGGTACATTTCGTCGGGTTAAGCTTCATCTGGTATTTATCCAGTTGATCAAAAGTTTGACTCAAGTCAACCAAATGATCTGCAGCTCTCTTGCTTTTGGTGAGCATGTCGTCGACATAGACCTCCATATTGCGGCTGATTTGTTCGGTGAAAACCTTGTTCATCAACCGCTGATATGTTGCACCTGCATTTTTTAAACCAAAAGGCATAACATTATAACAATAAGTTCCCCTTGGGGTAATAAAAGAAGTACTTTCCCTGTCTTCAGGTTTCATTTTGATCTGGTTGTAGCCAGAATAAGCATCCATGAAGCTGAGTAGCTCGTGTCCCGAGGTAGCATCCACTAGTTGATCAATTCTGGGCAATGGAAAATGATCTTTTGGACATGCCTTGTTGAGATCAGTAAAATCAACATACATTCTCCATTTGTTGTTCTTCTTCTTTACCATCACCACATTCGCCAACCAATCTGGATATTTCACATCTTCAATGAATTGGGCTTTCTGGAGTTTCTCGACCTCCTCTTGTATGGCCTGGTTCTTCTCGGGACTAAACAATCTTCTTCTTTGCTTCACAGGCTTGATCTCCTTATTCACATTGAGTTCATGACATAAGAAGTTTGGATCTATTCCTGGCATGTCTTCATGACTCCAAGCAAAAGTATTCTTCCTGTTTCTCAAGAAAGTTATCAACTCCTGTTTTATTGAAACATCAAACGACGATCCTATCTGAGTTATTCGTTCAGGATGCTCGTCATCCAGGATAACAATTTCTGTAGATTCCACAACCTGCCCTTTTACGAGTTGAGATTCATCCCTAGGGTCAAGAGTTTCAATTTCTGTGCCTTACTCCACTTGGTAAGTAGTAGTCTTTTTCTTTGATTCTTCAAGTTCCTCTTGCTCGGCAGACGAATAATAGCATTCCCGAGCTACTTTTTGATCACCTTTCATAATTCCTACTCCAAAATTCGTTGGGAATTTCAAACACTGATGTACTGTAGATGGAACTGCTTCGAACTTCTTCAATCCAACTCTTCCCATGATGATGTTGTAGGCGGACTGCACATTCTTATCCATCACAAAAAAGCGTATTCTTTCTGTTCGACAAGCAGGCCAAGTTCCAATGAGTATATCTAACTTGATCGTCCCAAGTGGAAAAACTTTCTCGCCAGCAAAACCCAGAAGGGGTATGTGATAAGGTTCTAATTGAGATAATTTTAAATTCAAGCTATCAAAGCATGAATAGTACATGATGTCTGCCGAACTACCATTGTCTACTAACACCCTTGAAATGACCACATCCTTCATCCTCATTTTGATCACCAAAGGATCATCATGAGGGTAAAGAACACCTGCCAGGTCATTTTTTGAAAAACCAATCACTAGCTTCTCTTTGTTTACCTTCCTCGGACGATCATCCTCGGCCAGGTTTATTCGCTGAATGTAGGAACAAGCTTGAGCCTCTCCGAGGTAAGCTTTTCTTTCTGCACTAAGGTCTCCTCCTCCTGCATCTCCTCCTGTAATAACATTACAATCAAATGACCCAAAACGTATAGAAAATACCTCTCGTTTAGGTTTCCTTGGCTTCTTGGGAAGATCGGGGTCATCATCTGGATCCTCTTCATGGTCCCTCCTCTTTTTCTCCTCTGCACGACGAGGAGATCTAGATCTCTCTCTAGTTCTATCATCATTCTTCCTCTCACTCCTGCGATCTACATACTTTGATAATTTTCCTCTTCGGATGAGTGTTTCAATCTCGTTCTGAAGGGCTATACAATTTTTGGTCATATGGCCATGATCTTTGTGAAACTCGTAATATTTGGCCTTATTCCTCAGGTCGGGATCTGTCTTCAGTTTCTCTGGCCACTTGATTTCCTCGTTATTCCTGATTTCTTCCAAAACATGATTAATACCCATTTTCAATGGAGTATAATTATCATACTTCTTTAGGGCTTCCAACTTCATCCTGTTATTCTTGGAATGTTTGTCACCACCATTACTTTTCTGATCTTTCTTCTTAGAATTGTCGACCTCCACTTTAACTTCTTTATCCATATTCTTCTTCGCAGCCATAGCCTCCTCGGCATTCATGATTTTGGCCGCCTTTGCCATCAACTCCGACATATTTTTAGGTGGATCTTTGGCCAAAGTGTAGTACAGCTTGTTAGGCAGCAAACCACTCATCAGAGCAGTGATTGCTGTCTTTTCTTCATAATCTATGACTTCTAACTTCTCGTTATTGAAACGAGTTATGTAATCTCTAGTACTTTCACCTGATTTTTGTCTAACACTTAGCAAGTGTGCTACTCGCTTTACCGGCTTTGCTCCAAAACAAAAATTGCCAATAAACAATTCGGCTAACTGAACAAAAGTTGAAATCTTACCCCGAGGAAGATTATTGTACCATATCTGTGCAGATCCGATAAGAGTTCCCGAGAATGCTCTACACCTCATTTCGTCGGGGACAGCGTAGATATCTGCAGCAGCTTGGTATTGTTCTATATGAAGTACGGGATATGTCTTTCCATCGTACTTGGGGGTCACTACGGGTGCTTTGAATTTTGACGGTGTAGGGAAATCCACAATGGCTTGCACAAAAGGTGTTCCTTGAAAAAAAGTTCTCTGTAAGGGGTTCCTCGCCTTAGCCATTTCTCCCAATCTATCTTCCAACCGTTGAATTGAACCTTTCCATGCTTCATTCCCTTCCTCGGGCCGCTTAGTCCGAGCAACTGATTGCTCTGACGTAGCTTCCTGAGATTTATCTCGACGAGTAGTTGGTCGCGATTGTGCAGATCCTTCTCTCAAATCTGGTGGTGGTCGAAAACTTTTTGATGGAGCCCTAGGTGGACTCATGTTCCTCCTTGGTCCTAACCGACTGAAAGGAGACGCCCTGCTTAATCTTTCCAAAGCGCTGGTTCTTTCCGGAGAGAGTGTGACACGTTGATCTGTATCTGTAGCCCGTATCGATGAAGTTCGCCCAGGTTGATAAGAAGAATCATTAGACTCCTCATTGCGATATGACCCAGTACGTCTAGATTGCAATTGCCTATGATCACTCCTTTGTCCTGAATAGGTAGGTGCACCGCCCTGAAGAGTTTGAATGAGTTGCCTCATAGATTCTTGCATGGCGGTTTGTCCTTGAGCCAGATTCGTCATAATTCCAGCCAGATCTGGGGATGCAGATGGATTTGGAAGATTTCCAGTATTTCCAGCATTTCGATTACTGGATTCTGGATTATCGGCCATTGATGGTGAATGATTTTTTGCGAAAAATGATAGTAACAGTCGTTCCCACAGACGGCGCCAATCTGTTGATGTAAAAAACTAAATCGCTCTAATTATTTAATCACAGATAAATAAATAAGACAAAGATTTTTAAAGTGGTTCGGCTAGGAATAAAGCCTATGTCCACTGTTATGTTATTGCTGAGTGTTTATGGAATTCTTGATTACAAGTTCTCTCAAGAAATTCCGGTCCCCCTGAATGAGGATGATACATGGCATTTATAGCTTTGATGTTGTACATGAAAGGTTCGATACATTAAATGATATACATGTGAAAGGGTAATACATTTAATGCAGAGTGCGTGCCAAGAATATAAGCATTCAATGAATATCTGAGCTGTTGATTATCTGGCAATTAATGATATGACCGAGATGCAGCTCGGACCGCCATATCTGTTCGCTGATCAGGAGTTCCTCGGAACATTAGAGTACCTCGGTGAGTTAGAGTTCCTCGGTGTGCTAGAGTTCCTCGGTGTGCTAGAGTTCCTCGGTGTGTTTTCGTTGCTCGGAAAGGAGCATGGTTGGTCGGGAAATGATCTTCCTCGTTGCTATTGTGCCACGTAGATTGACACGTGTCTTCGTATTATCAGCATATTAATTTTGGTATCAACAGGGTAGTTGTAAAAAAATTGGCAACATGCTCCTTTAAATAGAGGTGCTAAATATCAAGGACCTAAATGTCCTCTCGTTGGCAATGAGATAGGTTGTTCTGCGTTTAATAATTTTTCTCTGGTTATATTTGATATAATGGCATACTGATTATTGCTTTGTAAATTTAATTGCAGTTGACCGGAAGAGAAAACCCCCCAAATGGAGCGAAGTAAACTTAAAAAAATTGAAGTTTATCTGGGGACTTCATCAAAAGGTTGTTGAGGAGCACGTTTGGTCTTCTTCTTATTTGCTTCAATTCAAAAATACCATTTCTTCCTTCATTTCCAGACCTGCAGCTCCTCCTACTCTGGTGATTGATCTTGATCAGGAAACTGCTGTTAATTCAGATACTATTCTTTCTGATATCATGAAGAAAAGAAAGTTTCTAATCTTCTTAGTGGTAGGACTTCTGGCTCCCAGAAACCTGCTGAATGGGGCAAAAAGAATATAGCTGAGGCCATACAAGATCACCCATCCCTCAAAGATCCAGCCCCCAGAGATGATGAACTTCCTTTGAGAAGACTTAGGAAAGGGCCTATAAAGAAGCTGATCCAATAGATGACTGATCTCGACCAACAAACCTTGGTTGAATTACCTTCTTCTGATGTTGGTGCTCCAGTAGTTATTACTCCTAGTTTGGGCAGGAAGTTGATCAATTTTGGAACTCATCCAGACTACAAGGGAGTGAATGCCATGCTTCCCCATGTAAAGGTTTCTGAATTAGATTCTTAGAGCCTTGCATCAGTAAGGTATTTCCATCTTCTTGATTATGTTGTCTTTATATTTTTCGCATACTAACTTGATCTTCATCTTTTGTAGTTCTTGGTGCATTTCAATAATATGCTAGTGAAGGATGATAAAATTTGGGCTTCTTTTTCAAATGATGTGGAGGAAACTTTAGCTGGCTTGAAGAAGTATTTGGTCGATTATCACCAAGCTTGGGAGACTAAGAGTAACACTTGGGCAAAAAAATAGAAGACTCCGAAAACTTCTCGGCAGACATCTGAGGGAAATGCCCTTGAGGCAGAGCGTGGGGCAAAGGAAGCTGAGCGCAGGGCAAAGACTGCTCAGGAGCTTGTGACCTCTTAAAGGTCAAAGATAAAGCCTATTGTAAAAGAATCCTTCAGTGCTGGTTAGTACAAGGGCTAGAATAAAGTAATTTCTGCTACCTCTACTCAGATTGATTATGCAAAACTAAAATATTTCAGAGATGGTTGGGTTGCTGCTCTCCAGGAGTTAAACAGTGTGGAAGGCTCTAAAATTTTCCAGAGATATACTCATGGTCCTCCTCCTTGAAGATGAATTTTCCAGAGATATACTCATTTTCCAGAGATATACTCATGGTCCTCCTCCAGGAGTTAAACACGGAGGATGAGATTGAAGATGAAGTTATTTCTGTAGAGTCTTATTTGGTGGTTGAATCTGCTGCCGATCAACCTAAAATCACTGAGTCTTCTCTTCCTTCAATCGAGAAACTCCTGTCTGTAGCCCCTTCTTCCGAGAAGGATAAGAAGGTTGAGAGTGATAGGGAGAAGGTGTAAAGTTGTTCGACATTTTTCCTTTTGCCTTTTTATTTATTTTTCCTTACTTTTATTGTACTCGAACTCTTCATTATCAATAAATGAAACCTTTTGCTCCTCCTTGTCTTTTGTTGGTTATGCATGTTTTTTATTCTTGTTGTTGATCGGTGGTCATTTCTTCTTTCTAGTTTATAGAGAAGATGAAACAACTATCTTCTAATGATACCGAGCTACTAAGGAAGTGCAATATTTTTTCAAATCTAGTCATACAGACTTATTGGAAGAAGAAATCATTAAGTTGCTCGGTGATGATGCATCAATGCAGGCTAAAAAATCCTATAAATATTTGAAGTACTTACTTGATAAGGCAATAGCAAATAATGTTTCCTACTATGAGATGATAAAATAACTTCAAGAACAACATAAAGAAACCACTGCCTCATTGCACTAAAGGTACGAGAAAAAATATCGAAGCTTAAGTGTAGGTAGGGGTTTTGATAACTTTATTTCTTCTTATAACAAAAAGGGAGCTTTCCTTATGCTTGAAGTTGAAGAAACTAGAATTATTGCCAAGCTCCTGGAGGAGGAGAATAATAATTGGAGGGATGAATTGAAGCTTTTGAAATCTGCTCCTGAAACATTTGTTGCTACTACCAATGATGGGAATTCCTTTTTAGAAGTTAAAAATGCAACATAAAGGGAGGAGTTGGAAGAATTAAAAAAAATTAAGCTTGCATCCTCTTCCCGAGTAAGAAATAAGCTTGGACGAGGTACCACAAAGGAAGTTAGGACCTGACAATCCCTTACCAATCAAGCTACGTAGTCAAAAGCTAAAGATCGAGCTATTACTGAGATGTCCTAGAAGATGAAAACTTTGTCTGAACAACTATCCACTCAATCTTCTCAGTTACAAGCTAAGGATGGAGTGCTAAAGAAGCAGCAATCTCACGTTGACAAATTAACCTTTTAATTCCATAAGCAACCAAAGGAGGTCTAGATGGATGGGTATAGTGAAGCTTTGGGGCTTCTTGATGATAGGCTTCAATAAGCTAAAAATGAGGCTTACAAATGGGTTTTGACAAACTCTTTGATAGTGATGAAGGTAGATCAGAACAGTTCATTATGGGATTGGTATGACCCAAGTTTACTTGAGCTTGACAATCCACCTTTCAAGTTAGATGTCAATTGGATTCCTGTTCACCGTATTCCTCAATGCTTGATTTCAAAGTACTTGGGAGATTACGAGCTACGTGATGAACTGGAGATCGTCCGCCCTCCTCATCTGCTTGATCGTCCTAGTAGCAGTAATAACAGAATGCTTCACGGTTTTAACTTCATCAACTCTCCTTACACTTTGGATGATCCTCCAGCTGGCATGGATCCTGTCTCTAAGGCTAAAGGGAAATGCCCTGTAGAATAAGGCTTTGTATTTTTTTTGCCTATTTAGTGTCAAGAAACAATATATAATCATGTAATTGACTTAATGAATAGTTTTGATCAGATTATTTTATCAATCATTGATGGTGAATGGATCAAATTTTAATCAATCTCTATATATGAATGTCTTCTTAGTCTTTGACTATGAATGGATCAACTTTTAGTCAATCTCTATATATAACTGGATCGACGATTTGTTAATCGGTAGTTTTTCACCGGTTCTATTGATACCCTTAGGATTATCCTAAGTATCTTACCAATTACCAATTCATCACCATGGTTCTACTAATGTACCTAAATTTTTAGGTAATTGCATTAGTTACCTTGGGTCCCAGGAATGAGTGGAACATTTGTCCATCTTTTAGCCTAGTTTAGATGAAATTATTCATCCAGGTCTTCATTAATCAAGCATTTGGGACTTACGATTTTTCCTTGCATGGTTTTTATATGTTGACAACCAACATTGTTGGTGCCTTTGTTGATGACGACCAACATTGTCGGTGTTTTTATTGATGCCGACCAACATTGTTGGTGTTTTTTTGACACATATGAAGTGTAGTGCATATCACTAGTACTCTGAAAAGAAAAAGAAATTTTTTGAGGAAATCATATTTTCATTAATATTAAAATAAACTGAGTACAACATGATTACATCACTGATAATATTTCCTCAGGTGTTCTGGATTTCAGGGATTTTTGAATTCTTCACCCTCCAAAGTCTCAATTCGATATGTGTCTGGTCGGATAACTAATCTAACGCGATAAGGCCCATGCAAATTGTCTTCAAGTTTGTTATTCTTCTGAATCACCTTATTCAAAACATAGTCACCTTATTTTAAGTTGCTCGGCTTAACCCTTTTGTTGTAGAAACGTGCAGTCCTTTGTTGATAAGCTGAATTCCTTAGAGCTACATCTTCACGTACCTCTTCCAGTATGGATTTCCTCAATAAAATATTTTACTTCAGTTGGATGCACACAGCGTTACAGACTAGCGAACAATCCTCTTCTATACAATAGACTATTGTCTAGAACATAGCTCATAGCTTTGTATTTCAACTTATTAGTTGTAAGCAGGTCGGCTGGTAGAATTCCATCTTCAATATAAGCTCTAATGGGATCCATCCAAGATGGCCCCATGTCAACTGCAACAAAATGAACCATTAGATCTTCTTTAATGATCCTATTGGCAAGTAATGCAATAGGAATAGTTCTTCACAGCTCAGTTCTGGTTACTAAAGGTAGCCGAGCAAGAGCATCTGCTCTGTCATTTTCTAGTTTTAAAATTCTAATCATCAGAACAGCTGAAAAAGTAGCGATTACCTTCAGATTTTTATCTAAATATCTGGACATCAATTCTCCTTTAGCTACGTATAAGTTCAACACCTGATTTACCACCAAATATGAATCACTGTATACCACAACTTGCTCGACATTCAGTGATTTGGCTAGATTTAAACCAACAATCATAGCTTCATACTCTGCCTCATTATTGGAGGCTTGAAATTGGAATCGTAGAGCTTACTCTATATCTATTTCATCTGGAGTATTGAGGACGATTCCTTCTCCACACCTAGTTGTACAAGATGATCCATCAACATACAGACTCCATATGGGAAAAGTGTTGTCAAATATTGGTTTGTCAGAATCCCTTTATGGAAGATTTTATCCTTTACCTATTCATATTTCTTCTTCATCTCTTGTACTCCGTTAGAGGGTTTTGATTGGTTGGTGGTAACTTCTTCTGCTATTTCTTTTGCTTGGAGTTTGTCGGGGATATCTCCTGTAGTTTGTTGACTCCTGAATATTGCTCGGCAGGAGTCCCCTGTTGCTTGGGAACCTCTGAGTAAGTGAAATATGAAATAAAATCTACCACCGCTTGGTTTTTTAGAGAATACCTTGCTTCATATACAATATCATATTCCCTAACTCCATATCCCAATACATAAATCTTCTGAATTTCTCTCGCTTATGGAAAGCTTGCCTCAGTGGAATGTCAGTGCATACCACTATGGTGTGAGCTTGAAAATATGGCTCCATCTGTCTACTAGCCTCAATTAAGGCCAGTTCTAACTTCTCCAGCTTAGGATATCTGATTTATGATCCTCTAAAAGTTTTTCTAGTGTAATAAATCATCTTTTTAACTCCATTCTCCTCCCTGATCAAGGAAGAGCTAACAGATGATTCAGAAAGAGCCAGATATAATTATAACTTTTCTCCCAATACTAGTCGAACGAGTAGTGGGGGTGCTCCCAGGTACTTCTTCAATTCCAGGAAGGCTTTTCACATTCATAATTCCATTCAAAGGTTTTTCTAAGAACCTTAAAGAATGGTAAACATTTATCTGTTGCTCGAGACACAAATCTGTTGAGTGTCGCTACACGCCTGTTAGTCTTTGAACATCCTTTTTACTGGTCGGGGATGGCATTTCGATTAAATCCTTGATCTTATCTGGATTAGATTCAATGCCCCTTTGATTTACTATATACCCGAAGAACATTCCCTCTTGAACTCCGAAGACGCATTTGGTCGGGTTTAACTTCATCTAGTGCTTCTCTAATTGATCAAACGTATGGCTAAGGTCGGAAATATGATCAGCGGCTTTTTTAGTCTTTTTTTAGCATATCATCGACGTATACTTCCATGTTCTTTCCTTTGTTCACCAATCTTTGATAAGTGGCACCTGCATTTTTTAGACCAAACAGCATAACATTATAGCAATAAGTTCCTCGGGGAGTAATAAAGGAAGTATTTTCTCTATCTTCTGGCTTCATTTTGATATGGTTATAACCAGAATATGCATCCATAAAACTCAGCAGCTCGTGCCCCGAAGTAGCATCCATCAGTTGATTAATTCGTGGCAAAGGAAAATAATCCTTTTGGCACGCTTTGTTCAAGTCAATAAAATCCACACACATCCTCCACTTATTATTTTTCTTCTTGACCATAACTACGTTGGACAACCAGTCTGAATACTACACATAATTAATAAAGGAAGCTTTTCTAAGCTTCTCCCCTTCTTCTTGTATAGCCTGGTTCTTCTTTGGGCTAAAAACTCTTCTTCGCTACTTTACAGGTTTTACCTCCTTATTAACGTTAAGCTCGTGGGACAGGAAATTTGGGTCTATGCCAGGTATGTCTTCATGGCTCCAAGCGAAGACCTGTTTTCTTTGTCTTAAGAAGGCCACCAACTCCTATTTAAGAACCAGATACAATGACGCTCCTATTTGAGTAGTTCATTATGGTTTATCATCATCCAGAACAATGTTTTCAATTGCCTCCATCACTTGGCCTTTTACGAGCTCTGATTCATCTCTTGGAACTAAGGTTTCATCTTCAGATTTGTTGTTTGGCTTAGACATATTTTCTTGATAAGTGGTTATTTTTCTCTTTACTTCTACCATATCTTCCTCCTCGGAAGATGAATAGTAGCATTCTCGAGCTACTTTCTGATCTCCTTTTACTAATCCAACTCGAAAGTTGGTCGGGAACTTTAGGCATTGATTAACAGTAGAAAGTACATCTTCAAATTTCTTTAGACTTATTCTTCCCATGATCATGTTATAAGCAGAATGAACATTTTTGTCCATTACAAAGAATCTCACTTTCTCTGTCCTGCTCACCGACCATGTCCTGATCAACACATCTTGCTTGATTGTCTACAATGGAAATACCTTCTCATTAGGGAATCCAATGATTGGCCTGTGGTAAGGATCCAGTTGGCTGAGTTTTAAATCCAAACTATCAAAACAGGGATAGAACATAATGTTTGATGAACTGCTATTATCCACTAGTGTTCTTGATACCCGTATGTCTTTTATTCTGACTTTGATCAGAAAAGAATCGTCGTGAGGATACAATACTCCAGATAGACCGTTCTTAGAAAAGACAATTATGAGCTTATCCTTGTTGACTTTCCTTCGTCGGTCTTCCTTGGCAAGGTTTATTCGCTGGATATAGGAACAAGCTTGAGCCTCATTGAGGTAAGCCTTCCTTTTAGCTGTACGATCTCCTCCTCCCGTATTTCCACTTATAATCATATGGTAAATAAAGGATCCAAAGCTGAGTGTGAATACATCACGTTTAGTTTATCTAGGATTCTTGGGGATATTAGGATCGTCTTCTGTATCATCGTCATGGTTCGTCTTCTTATGTTCTATAGGCTTAACAGGTAATTTAGATCTCTGTCGACATCTACCACCATCTCTTCCACCAGCTTGTCGATCAACAAGTCTGCCCCATTTTCCTCTTCGAATGAGTGCCTCTATCTCATTCTAGAGATCAATGCACCGGTTGGACCTATGACCATGGTCTTTGTGAAATTCGTAATATATGGACTTATCCCTCTTATCAGCAGGTGACCTAAACTTTTCAGGCCAACTCAAATCATTATTGTGCTTGATTTCTTCTAAAACATGACGTATATCCACCGTTAAGGGAGTGTAATTGGTATATTTTCTAAGCTGGCGTAGGCTTTCTTTTTCTTTCGAATTCTTGCACTCACTGTGATTCTTGTGCTCCTTCTTATCCAATTTCCCTTCAGACTTCGCTTTCGCCTTTTCATCTGAATTCTTTTTAGCAGCCATAGCTTCCTCGGCATTTATAATCTTCGTTTCTTTGGCCTTGAATTTCGTCATCGTCTTTGGGGGATCTTTTGCCAAAGTATAATATAGTTTTTCAGGGAGCAAACCATTCATGAGGGCAGTGATTACAGTCTTCTCCTCGTAATCGATAACCTCTAATTTCTTGTTATTGAAACGAGTGATGTAATCACTTGTACTTTCTCCTACCTTTCGTCTCACACTAAGAAAATGAGCTAGTCGCTTAAATGGTTTGGCTCTAAAGTAGAAATTACAAATGAATAGCTCGACGAGTTGTTGGAAGCTAGAAATCTGCCCCCGAGGAAGACTATTGTACCAGATTTAAGCATATCCAGTGATTGTTCCTGATAATACCCTGCACCTCATCTCGTTAGGGACTACATAGATATCAACCACTGCTTGGTATTGTTCGATATAAGGAACTGGATCGGTCATTCCATCATACTTGGGAGTAACCACTAGAGCTTTAAACTTGGTGGGTGTAGAAAAATCTACAATAGTTTGCACAAAGGGAGATCCCTTAACAAAACTTCTCTGGAGAGAATTCTTGGCCTTGGCCATTTCTCCCAGTCTATATTCCAAATGCTGAATGGACCCCTTCCATGCATCATTGCTAGCACTAGATCTATTGGTGGCAACTCTTTATTTCGACCAACTGATTGTGCTGAGCTTTCCTCTTACGAACCTTCTTTTTTACTGGACTGAGCTGTTCATCGTGCATTCAATCTGTATTGAGCTAAACCTTCCCTCAAGTGGCTTGGTCGTTAAGTATGTCCCGGCATAACCCGAAAGGCATTTTCCCTATGTCCTAAATAATCGAAAGGAGAGGACTTACTTAGCCTTTCTAAGGCACTCAGTCTTTCTGTAATGAGGGGTTTTCCATCAGAGGAATTAGGAATCCTGATAAAATAAGTTTCTACAAGACGGTATGAAGGATCCCTTGCATTTCTGGAATGGCTATGCCCATCACTCCATATTAGCGGCGGTGGCATATTCCTTTGATTGGACTGTGCAGGAACTCCAGCTTGAAGGGTTTGGGCCAATTGTCTTATCGTAACCTGCATAGCCTCTTGACCTTTGGCCAGGCTAGCCAAAATTCTAGTTAAATCGTTGTTATTTGGAGGGGGAGAGGGAATAGGAGAATTCCCTCATTTCTGGTACTTATTTCAGTGATAGCAACCATGTATGATGAATTAGTAAAAAAATTTAGCAATACGTTCCCACAGACGACGACAATTTATTGATGTTAAAAACTAGACTAAACCTAATTGATTAATCACATATAAATAAGTAAAACAAATAAGACAAATGAGATTTTTAAAGTGGTTCGGCTAAATGGAAAAGCCTACATCCACTATTATGTATTGATTGACTGCCTTGATTTAATTTTTGGTCCTTTACAATGAGGGTGTTACAATGTATTTATAGTCCAATGGGGATGTCAAGAGTCATCATGTGGAAGGATGGAATGCCTTCATTTGATAGATATTTACATTAATACATAATGAGAATTAAACATAATACTGCTGGCGCTTTATTGGCCACACTGGTTGGATTCCCTGCTGTTGGTTGGTCTCCCTAGTTGGTCGGCCTTCCTTGTTGGTATGTCTTCTCTGTTGGTCGGGGTCCCTTGTTGGTAGGGGGTTTGTATCATGCTGACTTGGACTTATGCCACATTGGATGACACGTACTAGATTGTAATTGGTCCACGTAAGGTGGTGAATTTTAGTATCAAGACTGATGTTATTGCAAGAAATAATACAACAAAAATATCACGAAAAATAATTATAAAGTGCAGAAAGTAAAGATCACACACACAACAACAAATATACATGGTTCGACAACTTACCTACTTCCACGAAGAGGTTACTGTTTTATTATAGTGTCTCTCAAATCCTAGGATTACATCCCTTTCACCCCGGGGTCTAGGTTTACATTTATATATGTCAAAATAAGTGATTGAATTGTAAAAGTAACTCAACCAGCTTGTTAGATAACTCTTAAGTGTCCCTTATGTCTCCCTGAGATTTTTGGCAATTAATTCGAGTGTATCTCCGTGTATTTAAGTACATGTTAAATACACAAGTAAAAAATAATTATCTTTAGTTGGGTCGGGTAGTCTGTTCTATGTTCTTGGTTGGTTGGTTGGAGTATTAGGATTGAATAAACAATCCCTCAAAATTGGCCCCAAAATATTTGGGTTAAAAAGTTGGTCCAATGGATTTTAAGTGAGTTTTATGTCCAAGACCTAGAAATGTTTTAAAATCGGCATGGCACTCATGTAATATATGTGAGTTATCGAGGGTACGCTCGTCTAAAGTTAAACATCATGGAGAACTTGTAATTTCCCTGAAGTAATAATGGTACACTGGTCCGAGCTGGCATATGATGCGCCAGAGTCCTCCTTGGAAGTCGTGTTTCATTATTTTTGCGAAGTTCAAACTTTGTCTTGTTAGCTTCAACCATCACTTTGCAACTTTTCCTCTTTGCAACTGTTAGTTGAGCTCCATATTTTCATAATCAGATCTTTTTCTTTATCTTTTACACTCATAAGTTATCTTTAACTACTCCCTTGCTCAAGTCCCCCATCGGATCCACCCTCCCTCTATATGTGACTGCCCAAGGGGTGACTTTGGCCAATACTCCTTCCCTTGACCCGAGTCAACTTAGTTGGGTGGTGGTCCCAGCCAATCATGAGCGTTAGACAAGACTGGGGTCCGACCAGCTTGCCTTGAAGTCTTCTCGGGCGCTTGCCTTAGTAAGTCTCCTCCCTTTTTCAATTTTACCCAATTATTCAGCTTCTATATACTAACTCTTCGTCTTTTTTCCTTAAATTATTTATCATATTTTACCACACTTTTGGATGGTTTCACCGACCATTCCAAGGAGATTCAGGAGTTGAAAAGGAACTAAAGATGTCCAAATAGGACTTGTCTGATACTCAGGCAGGCTTCGAGTGGGTGAGAGAGAAAGGGTCTAAGGACCTAGCCGATCTGAAGATGACTAATGACCGCATGGTCGAGGAAAAGGAAAAGCTAGTGATAAAGAATCTGGACCTATTTGGTAAGGTTCACATGTTGGAGGGTGAGGTCCTAAGCATAAATGAGAGCATCAACGGCGATGAGTGGAATACGGCCTACGAAGATGCTGAGATCCTGATAGCTTATGCCAAGAAGATTTCTTTTAAAAAGGTCTAGGACCAAGCTCTGGTAGCCGCTGGAGTTTTTTCGAGTCCGATCTGTTCAAGATTCACCCCTCGGGTCCTTCTCCTATCACAGAAGAGGATAAACATGGTGGTCAGCCTGCCAACCAAGCCAAAATGGAGCCAACTGAGGTTAGAGTGACTTTCGATCAAGTGAAGATATTGGCTGACATGGGAAAAGAGCTAGAAGGTTCTGAGTAGGTGGAGTGAAGTCTTGTAGTATTAGGGCCTTTCCTAGATTTGATCTTATGTTGTAACCTTTACCATTTTTTTCTTTGTATGTATTGCCTTCCTCCTTCCATATGACTAATCAATAAGAAAAAAAAATTCTTCTAGTGTTGTATGCTTTTTCCTCTTTATTGATATGTTTCTTTTTTTTTTTGCCTGCTGATGTTCTTATATTTTTCATTCGTTGTTCTATTTGTAGCTTATAATTATGGAGGAATATATGTCTCCCTCATCAAACCTTGAAAAAGTTCTGGGCCCGGGCGTGAGCGGGCAGGCTCATCGGGCCTTCTTGAAGGTCTACAAACAGCTGAAAGCGAGAAGTAACCTACAAGGACCAATCCCAGTTATTCACCAAACTGAAGGACGATAATATAGTTGTTAAGATAAGTTTAATTAGGGTTTGTTATGAGAGAGTAAGAGAATGATTTAAATGTTTACATGTGAAATCAACTATACTTCTCCAACCACACTATTCAATATCCAAAGCAATAACAAAAAATTATCATGTACTTCTTCAATTGTCTACAAGATAAAATAACTATCAACAATAACAATATCTCAAGTAAGGGATCATATTGTGTTCTTGCATGAAAGAAACACGTAATTAACTACAAGGGTGTGTTTCATCATAAGGGGGCTCATTTTATATATCAAATATCTTAAGTCATCTAAAACTTCTTCACATAAGTTCTCATATCATTATTAAGCTCCTCATAACGAATTTCACCAATTTTGGACATAACTATCAAAAGTACTACCCTTAAAAGGTACAAGCCTACTAAGTATGCGTAAGTTTCAGAATTTATTACTTTAAAAGTTAAGTCTATATATATATATATATATATATATATATATATATATATATATATATATATCACCCATTCCCAAATCTTAAATTATAAATTTCTAAAAATGGGTTTCAAACCCTAAAATGCCTTTTTTATACCTTGGGGCCAACATTCATTTTCCACAATTTATTAGTGCTCAACATTTATTTTCAACACATGAGAATATTTGCATTTACCTAATTACAATCATAAATTAAGAATGCACATTTTTTTAAGGGTTCCTCATTAATTTTAACACTATAATTTAATTGAGGTGAATTTGGAAAATACACATATAAAAGGAAAAGAGTAAAAAGTCACTTGCCTTAAAGCTCATCCCAAACTTTAATTTAGTGTTGGTGAACAAAACCATAAATAGCCTTGAACCCCTCTTTTTGAAATGTTGGTTTGAAGAATAAAATGTAGGGCTTTATTTTTTAGTTTTGTTTAAGTTAAGTTGAAGGCTGAAATTTCAGGGTCTAATAATTTAGGTTGTTTTGGGGAAAAGAAAGGAAAGGAAAGGATGTGATGACTGCTAAATGATTATTTTGTCTCTTCTAAATATGGTCTTACCTCGCATTCTTAATTTAAAGCCCAACAGCCAAAATTTTCTCCCAGCGTTGCATCCCTAAATGCCAAACCTCTCTTTAAGAAAACAATCTTCACCACTGCAGTTAAAAAAAAGGAAACCTCCAATTATTAAAACCCTACTCTTGGCCGAATTAGTAGTTGACCTTTCTCTTAATAACTCATCTGCCAATTTAGATCTTTCATAATTCCTTAAGTCCTGTCATTAGATCCAAGCACTTAGAACCCTTATACTAAAAAAAGGCTACAACTATGTCATTATTGCCCAAATTTCCTCTAATGGGGTAAACTTGTAATTAGTAGTGGCAAAATGGGTGCCAAATAATAAATCAACATATATTAGCCCATAAGATTAAATATGGGGCGCATATTTAAAATCTACGAGTCAAATGCGGGGCCTATATTTAAATGTTATTAATCAAATACGGAGCCCATTAACAAAAAAATGAGTTAAATATAGCGTCTATCTTTAAAAGTTATGAGTAAAATATGTTTTTTACATTTACATGGAAATCTAATACTTACTTAGATAAAAAAATATGGGTTGGCCCAGCCCATATTTGGCCCGCCCATATTTGGTCCAACTGATAGTTTCACCAATACTACTAACAATCGCAATCTTTTATTTATTTTCAAACCTACATTTATATGCCTCTTTAGAGATGCAATTGTTTGGGATAATTAAACCCAATTACCCCATATTAATTCCCATTCAGTGCCCAGATTTCATAAAGAACCAAACCTTCATAATTAAATCAGAATTACCATTCAGCCCTAAACTTTTATATAATTAACCCCTTTAACCCTAAAACATATAATAATTAATACAAGGAGTAGTAAAATATCAAATAGGTTTCGTTTAACTTTATAATTTATCAAATTTATTTATTTTACATATAAACATATAAATAACTTTAATTTCTCAACTTGAAATACGGGTGACTTCTTAATTAAATTAATGAATTTTATTTCTTAAAATAACGGGATTATTACATTCTTCCCCTCTAACAAAAAAAAAATCCATCTTTAGAATTCATAGAAAAATAACATATACCTACCAGAAAACAAATGTGGATATTGTTGCCCCACCATATCCTCTCTCCCCCAAATGGACTCATCCTCACCCTGATGACCACACTAAACGCGAACTAATGGTATATCCTTTGTCCTGAAAATTTTGTCTGTACGGTCTAAGATACGGGTTGGATCCTCGGTATATAAAACATCGTCATCTAACTTAAAATCATTTAAAAATATATGTTGGTATGCGACATTACTCCATAAGAATCTACAAACCATTGTCACATCAAAACGCATTTTGTAACAGAGATAAATGGTCTCGCAGTGCTAAATGATAAATGCCCAACCCTACACTATCCTTGATCATAAACAACCAAGCACACCTCTGTACCAACTTTCCCTTCTTCTCAAAACGCATCATCCCCTTTATAGGTGACACCTTGAGAAGTACCAGATATCCCATTTGGAACTCAACATCTTTTATGTTTAAATTAGCATAACTTTTTTTACTTATTTTTGGTCGTCTTGATTCTCTCCTGAATTATCTTGATATTTTCTATCGTCTCCTGAATGAACTCGACCCCTAATAAGATACTATCCCTTGTGTCTAACCAACTCACTGGTGACCTACACTTTCACCCATACAATGCCTCATACGGTTCCATATTTATTGATTTCTAATAACTATTGTTGTAGGCAAACACAACCAAAGTTAAGTTCGTATCCCAACTACCCCTGAAGTCCGACGCGCATGCTCGAAGCATATGTTCCAAAATTTGGTTCATCCTCCTTGTCTGTCCATCTGTCTGAGGATGACAGGACATACTCAAGTGTAAACTAGTCCCCATTACCTCTTGGAAACTTCCCCAAAAGTGATATACAAAAGAGGTATTTGTATCTGAGATAATTGACAAAGGTACTCATTCAATCGAAAAATCTCAAGCACATACAAACATGCATATTTCTCTTCGTGAAGTTCGTATGAAGGAGAAATAGATATGTAACCTTCATCAAACGGTAAACTATAACCGAAATAGAATCATATTTCGATATCATCAAAGTCAACCCGACTATAAAATCCATCAAAATGATATCCCATTTCTACTTAATAAAGGCTAAGGGTAAAATCTTCCCTGACAGTCGTTGATGGTCCTCTTTCACCATATGGCTAGTGATATATTAGGACACAAGCATTGCAATTTCCCTTTTCATCCCAGACCATGAATAATTTTTACTCATATATTAGTACATCTTATCCCCACCTAGATGCACTTAAAATTATAATCCATGGATCTCCTGGGCCTTGCGCATCTCCTCATCCGAAGGCACATCTAAACTCCCCTTATACCGCAATGCATCATCCGAACCAACGAGATAAAGAGTCACACCGGTGGACAAAACCTCAGCCACCATATCCTTGTAACACACATCATCAGTCTCTTCTCTAGTCACCTGCATAAGAATATCAGGACTCATGTTGAGCATCCCCATAAATGCATTGGTACACTCCCCAATGACATTAGTGAACCAGACATCGGTTAAATAAAGAGACGATAAACTGCCACTAGGTCATTGACACTGTTGCTACCAAAATTAATATGCTGATGTGGACGAATCATACGAAGACACTTGTCAATCTACGTGGTACAATAACAACGAGGAAGTTCATTTTCCCGACCAACTCATGCTCCCTCTGAGCAACGAGTATATACCGAGGAACTTCAGCACTCCGAGGTACACTAGAGCCCCGAGGAACTCCTGATCAACGAGCAACTCAGGCGGCCCGAACTGCATCTCGGCCGCAGTATTAATTGCCAGAATATCAACAGTTCAACTATTCATTGAATGTTTATCATCTTGACGCACACGCTGCATTAAATGTATCACCCTTTCATATGTATATCATTTAATGTATCAACCCTTTCATGTACAGCCTAAAGGCTATAAATGCCTTGTAACACCCTCATTCAAAGGGACCGGGATTTCTTGATAGAATATTGTAATCGAGAATTCCCAAACATTCAGTAAAAACATAACAGTGGACGTAGGCCATTCTTATAAGGCTGAACCACTTTAAAAATCTTTGTCTCATTTTGTTTATCTGTGATTGATTAATTAAAGCGATCTAATTTTTTACATCAACAGATTGGCGCCGTCTGTGGGAACGATTGTTATTATCGTTTTTCACCAAAAATCATTTATCATCAATGGCGGATAATCCAGAATCTAGCAATCGAAATGTTGGAAATGCTGGAAATCCTCCAAATCCTCTGCACCTCCAGATCTGGCCGAAATTATGACGAATCTGGCTCAAGGACAAACCGTCATGCAAGACACAATGAGGCAACTCATACAAACCCTTCATGGTGGTGCACCTGCACGTTCAGGACAGCAAAGTGGTCAGAGGCAAACTTATTTACTTTCTTCACGATCCAGGCGTACTGATTCACGTCGCAATGAGGAGTCTGATGATTTCTCTTATCAACCTGGGCGAACTTCGTCAATAAGGGCGACAGATACTGATCAACATATCACCCTCTCTCCATAAAGACCTAGTGCTTTAGAAAGACTGAGTAGGGCGTCTCCTTTCAGTCGATTAGGCCCTAGGAGGAATAGGAGTCCACCTAAGACCATGTCAAGGAGTTTTTGACAACCATCAGATCTAAGAGAAGGATCAGCACAATCACGACCAGTTGCTCATCAGGATAAATCTCAGGAGGCTACTTCAGAACGATCTATTGCTCGAACTAACAAGCTCGATGAAGGAAATGATGCGTGGAAAGGTTCCATTCAGCAGTTGGAAGATAGATTGGGAGAAATGGCTAAAGCAAAGAACCCCCTACAACGAACTTTTGTTCGAGGAACACCTTTTGTACAGGCCATTGTCGATTTTCCTACACCATCGAAATTTAAAGCACCCGTGGTAACTCCCAAATATGATGGAAAGACAGATCATGTTCTTCATATAGAACAGTATCAAGCTGCTGCTGACATCTATGTTGTTCCCGACGAGATGAGATGTAGGGCCTTCTCAGGAACTCTTACTGGATCTGCCCAGATATGGTACAACAATCTTCCTCGGGGTAAGATTTCAACTTTCTTTCAGTTAGCCGAGTTGTTTATTGGCAATTTCTTTTTTGGGGCAAAGCCAGTAAAACGAGTAGCACACTTGTTAAGTGTTAGACAAAAATCTGGTGAGAGTACTAGAGATTACATAACTCGTTTCAATAACGAGAAGCTAGAAGTCATAGATTATGAAGAGAAGACAGCAATCAGTGTCTTGATGAGTGGATTGTTGCCTAATAAATTGTATTACACCCTGGCGAAAGATCCACCTAGAACTATGTCAGAATTGATGGCAAAGGCGGCCAAAATCATGAATGCCGGGGAGGCTATGGCTGCAAAGAAGAATATGGATAAAGAAACCAAGGTGGAAGACGACAAATCTAAGAAGAAAGAGCATAAAAACAATGGTGGAGATAAACATTCCAAGAATAAATGGGAAGTCATGAAGAAGTATGATAATTATACTCCTTTGAAAATGGGTATTAATCATGTCTTGGAGGAAATCAAGAACAACGAGGAGGTAAAGTAGCCAAAGAAACTGAAGTCAGACCCTTATTCGAGGAGTAGGGATAAGTATTGCGAATTTCATAAAGATCATGGTCACATGACCAAAAATTGCATAGCTCTTCAGAACGAGATTGAAACACTCATCCGAAGAGGAAAGCTAGCAAAATATGTTGATCGGGGAGGTGAAAGAAAGGATAACCACCGAGCTAGAGAAAGGTCTAGATCTCCTCGTCGGGCAGAGGAGAAGAAGAAGAGAGACCATGAAGATGATCTAGAAGATGACCTCGACCTTCCAAGAAACCAAGACAGCCACAACGAGAGGTATTTTCTATACGTTTTGGGTCATTTGATTGTAATGTCATTACAGGAGGAGATGCAGGAGGAGGAGACCTTACTGCAGAAAGAAAGGCTTACCTTGGAGAGGCTCAAGCTTGTTCATATATTCAGCGAATAAATCTGGCCGAGGACGATCGTCCGAGGAAGATAAACAAAGAGAAGCTGGTCATTGGCTTTTCAAAAAACGATTTGGCAGGTGTTCTTTATCCTCACGATGATCCTCTGGTGATCAAAATGAGGATGAAAGAAGTAGTGATTTCAAGGGTGTTGGTAGACAATGGAAGTTCAGCAGACATCATGTACTATTCATGCTTTGACAGCTTGAATCTGAAATTATCTCAATTGGAACCGTATCACAGACCCCTCCTGGGTTTTGCTGGCGAGAAAGTTTTTTCCACTTGGGACGATCAAGTTGGATATACTCATTGGAACTTGGCCTGCTTGTCGAACAGAAAGAATACGCTTCTTTATGATGGATAAGAATGTGCAATCAGCCTACAACATCATCATGGGAAGAGTTGGTTTGAAGAAGCTCGAAGCAGTTCCATCTACAGTGCATCAGTGCTTAAAGTTCCCAACAAACTTTGGAGTAGGAGTTGTGAAAGGTGATCAAAAAGTAGCTCGGGAATGCTATTATTCGTCTGTCGAGCAAGAAGAACTTGAAGAGTCAAGGAAAAAGACCACTACTTACCAAGTGGAGGAAGCTACAGAAATTGAAACCCTTGACCCCAGGGATGAATTCCAACTTGTAAAAGGACAAGTGGTGGAATCTACAGAAAATGTTATTCTAGATGACGAGCACCCTGAACGAGTAACCCATATAGGTTCAACGATTGGATGCTTCAATAAAACAGGAGTTGATAATTTTCTTGAGAAACAGGAAGAAAACTTTTGCTTGGAGTCATGAAGACATGCCAGGAATAGATCCAAACTTCTTATGTCACGAACTCAATGTGAATAAGGAAATCAAGCCTGTAAAGCAGAGAAGAAGGGTATTTAGCCCCGAGAAGAATCAAGCTATTCAAGAGGAGGTCGACAAGCTCCAAAAAGCCCAATTCATTGAAGATGTGAAATATCCAAACTGGTTGGCAAATGTGGTGATGGTAAAGAAGAAGAACAATAAATGGAGAATGTGTGTTGATTTCACTGATCTGAACAGGGCATGCCCAAAAGATCATTTTCCATTGCCCAGAATTGACCAACTAGTGGATGCTACCTCGAGACATGAGCTGCTCAGCTTCATGGATGCTTACTCTGGTTACAACCAGATCAAAATGAAACCTGAAGACAGGGAAAGTACTTCTTTTATTACCCCTAGGGGAACTTATTGCTATAATGTTATGCCTTTTGGTTTGAAAAATGCAGGAGCGACATACCAGCGGCTGATGAACAAGGTTTTCACCGAACAAATCAGTTGCAACATGGAAGTCTATGTCGATGATATGCTGACAAAAAGAAAAAAAGCTGCAGATCATCTAGTTGACTTAGCTCAGACATTTGATCAACTGGATAAATACCAGATGAAGCTCAACCCGACGAAGTGCACATTTGGAGTACGAGAAGGAATGTTTCTCGGATACATTGTCAACCAGCGAGGCATTTAAGCAAATCCAGATAAGATCAAAGCTCTTTTAGGGTTGCGATCTCCAACAACAAAGAAAGAAGTGCAGAGTCTTATAGGACGAGTTGCAGCGCTCAACAGATTTGTGTCCCGAGCAATTGACAAATGCCTCCCATTCTTCAAAACACTTCGAAAAACTTTTGAGTGGACTGATGAATGTGAGAAGGCCTTTCAAGACTTGAAGAAGTATTTGGGAGCACCTCCATTGTTGTCCAGGCCAATAACAGGAGAGAAGTTGTATTTGTATCTGGAAGTATCAGAGAATGCAGTCAGTTCAGCATCGATCAGATTGGAGAATGGAGTTCAGAAACCAATCTATTACACAAGTAAGGCTTTCCGAGGCGCAGAAATCAGGTATCCAAAGCTGGAAAAATTGGCATTGGCATTAACTGAAGCAAGTAGAAGAATGAGGCCATATTTCCAGGCCCATACCATTGTCGTTTATACCGATATGCCACTGAGGCAAGCCCTTCATAAGCCAGAAAAGTCAGGGAGATTGATGTACTGGGCAATAGAGCTCGGTGAATATGATATTGTGTATGAGCCCAGATCATCATTGAAAGGGCAAGCTGTGGCAGATTTTATAGCAGAGTTTACATATCCTGATACCCCCGAGGAATAAAAACTGCTCGCTGACCAACCTGTGGATGTTACAGGATCAACAGACATAAGTCCAGACCAACTCCGGTTGGTAAAAGGGCTTGTGGATGTAGAAGGATCATCAACTTCAAACTCAGACCAGCTCCGGTTGGTAAAAGAACGAGAAGAGATGGTCAACGAGGAGCGAAAAGTGTCAGGGGATGATGAAGAAAAGCAACAAATATTCCACCGAGGAACTCTATCAGATAAGAAATTTGAAGACGGGTTGCCCATATGGAGATTATATATAGATGGCTCATCTTGCACAGCAGGTTGTGGGGCAGGAATTGTTTTGAACACCCCGGACGAGATTGGCATGGAATATGCTTTGCGATTCCAATTCAAAGCCTCCAATAATAAGGCAGAGTATGAGGCCATGATAGCAGGTCTTAATTTATCGAAGATTATGGAAGCGCAACAAGTAATGGTATTCAGTGATTCTCAATTGATTGTGAATCAGATGATGGGAACGTATGCAGTTAAAGGAGAATTAATGGTCAAATATCATGCCAAGGTAATGGAGTTATTGGCAGAATTTGATGCGATTTAGTTGATCAGAATACCCAGGATAGAAAATACACAAGCAGACACACTAGCCCGACTAGCATCAGCTACCCGTACCGAGCTGCTAAGAACAATACCAATTGAAGTACTGGAAAGCCGTAGCATAGATGAAGACTTGACGATGAATGTTATTGCCCTTGATTTAGGACCATCTTGGATGGATCCCATCAGGGTATATATTGAAGAGGGAGAATTGCCAGAGGATAAGCTTGCTGCCAAGAAATTGAAGTATAAAGCTGCTCGGTATGTATTAACTAATGGTATTTTATATAGACGAGGAATTATGGCAGGTTTGCAGAGATGTGTACATCCCTCCGAAGTGAAAGAATTGATGGAAGAGATTCATGAAGGGTCTTGTGGAGCACATGTAGCAGGTCGAACACTTTTGCAAAGAGTAATGACTCAAGGATACTACTGGCTGACGATGAGAGCTGATTGTATAGCATATGCTAAGAAATGCGACAAGTGCCAACGTTTTTCCTCCATCCGACGAACTCCACAATCATTGCTGACACCAATAACTTCCCCTTGGCCATGTGGGGAATTGATTTGGTTGGACCACTGCCGACCACCCGAGGAAGATTCAAGTACCTCGTCGTTGCAGTAGACTATTTTACTAAGTGGGTGGAAGCTGAGCCGCTTATCGATATGACATATGAGAAGGTATACCAGTTTGTTTGGAAGAATATCATCTGTCGATATGGTCTCCCTCATGCCTTCATCACAGATCATGGAACACAATTTGACAACGAGGAGTTTGCTGCCTATTGTCAACAATCAAACATCCTGAAGACCCATTCAGCACCAGGTCATCCTCAAAGCAATGGGAAGACTGAGGTGACGAACAGAACGCTGCTAAATGGTTTGAAGAAAAGGCTAAGTGATGCTAAAGCTAACTGGATTAATGAGCTACAATCAGTATTGTGGGCTTACCGAACAACTCCCCGAGCAGCGACTGGAGAATCACCATATATGCTGGCATTTGGAAGTGAAGCTGTAATACCTGCTGAGTTGGGCCTACCAACACACAGAGTGCTGAATTTCAATTCTCCGATCAGTGACTTGATGAGAAGATTGGATTTGGATATGCTCGAAGAAGTCAGAGAAGAAGCAGCCATTAGGAATTCTGCTTATCAACAACAAACAATTATGTTCTACAACAAAAGGGTGAAGAAATGCGATTTAAAGGAAGGAGATTATGTGCTAAAGAAGGTAATTCAGAAGCACAATAAGTTGGAGGCAAACTGGCATGGGCCTTACCGAGTTACAGAAGTTATTCGACCAGGAACTTACCGAATAGCAACTCTAGAAGGAGAATAATTCAAGAATGCTTGGAATGCTGAACACCTTCGCAAGTATTATCAATGATGTAAAATAGTACAACGGGTCTATCAATATGAATAAAACGACGATGTTTTTCACCATTTTTCTCTCCTTTGTTTGAAAGTTTTTTGGGGAATACTAGTGTTGTACACTACGCTGCTTGATAGCAAGAAGAAGACGATAGTTCAGACCCATGACCAAATTCGATTGGTAAAAGGATGAGAACAACTGATATACTCCTTTGGTTAGGAGGCGTACACTGGCGTGATCAACTTCGGTTGGTAAAATAACTAGTGGACAAGATAGTTCGAAAGAACAAGATAGTTCAGACCCACGACCAACTCCGGTTGGTAAAAGGGCGAGAGCAACTGATATACTCCTTTGGTTAGGAGGCGTACACTGGCGTGATCAACTTCGGTTGGTAAAATAACTAGTGGACAAGATAGTTCGAAAGAACAAGATAGTTCAGACCCACGACCAACTCCAGTTGGTAAAAGGGCGAGAGCAACTGATATACTCCTTTGGTTAGGAGGCGTACACTGGCGTGATCAACTTCGGATGGTAAAATAACTAGTGGACAAGATAGTTCGAAAGAACTTGATAGTTCAAACCCACGACCAACTTTGTTGGTAAAAGGGAAAGAACAACATTCTTATAACGCCAATCTCGGTTGGTTTATACTCTCAAATGCCAACTTATGTTGGTCGGGAGGTAATATTATTATAAAAGTTCCTCAGAGAACAAAATATTCCAAACTGAACCAAGTATGGTTGGTCGGGGATAAAAACCCACTAACTGTATTTGGTCGACGAGGATAAAATATTTCAAATTAAACCAAGTATGGCTGGTCGGGAATAAAAGCCCACCAACTATAGTTGGTTGACAAGCACAATTTAAGGATAAAATATTTCAAATTAAACCAAGTATGGCTGATCGGGGATAAAAGCCCACCAACTATAGTTGGTCGACAAGCACAATTTAACAACCTTGGTTGGTTGGAAAAATTTTAAACATTTTTATACTCATTACTTTATTATTAAGTGATTCAAGCAACATTTCTGATACTTGTAATTTTTATCAGGTTAATCGATGAACCATACAATATAGTTATGAAAGCACAAATATAAAGTGTTTGATATGCACAAAATAATAGCAATACTAATTTGCAAATAGAAAATGAAAATCTTTCATTAAAAATGAATTACAGGTTACATGAATGTACTAACTATTACATTGAGATTCCTATTCTATTGGTTTCTTGCCCTTTGCTTTTGAGACAGGCTCTTCGCCAGCAGGAGGATCTTCCAGGCAAAGGGGAGAATTAATAAAGTTCAAGTCCTTCAGCATTCTGACATTAATTATTGAAGGTGTGTCCAAGAGATGCTTTGGACGAGATACGTCGATTTGGGAATGGAGACTGTAGTCACCAAGGTATTTTGAAATCAAGCTCCGAGGAATGGCACGAGCTGGGATCCACTCCATGTCTAGTTTATAAGGTGGTACAGGCAAGTCTAGTAGCCCAGGAGCATGATAATCCCATAAGAAATGGCCTTGCTCTAGCTTTAACACACCCAGGGCGTTCAACCATCCTTGTTTATAACCTTCGTTATTGGCATTTTCAAGACGAGCGTCCAAGTGGCAAAGGGCCTCATTATAACCTGCCATCCAGAACTCACGAGGTTGTTTATGGAATTGGAAGGTTAATCTATCCAATTGGTCATGAAGGTTTTTAGAAAAAAGGTCCTTGGTATGTAAAGCAGACTTTGTCGCAGTAAGTTGATCTTCCAGAGATAGGTTTTTCTTGGACATTTCAGACAGAGCACGATCTTTTGCATTCAATTGAAACACTTGAGTTTCCAAAGTAGACTGAATGCGAGCCTCTTCAACATTACGGCTGAAAACTCTTGATCGACTCCGAGCAGCGACTGGAGAACTTTGCTCCTCGACAACATTTTGAACAGCTCTTCCTCGCCCACGAGAACCTCTTCCTCGTCCCCGAGCAGTCACAGGAATAACAAATCTTCTTAAGTTATCCAGTTCTTGCCTTAATTTGGCATTCTCAACCTCTAAGAACGAGAAACCTTCATCGGTAACTGGTACTAAAGCAGTGGAAGATGACGCTGTAGATTCATATTGTGCCAACTTTTTTTGCAAATTATTGTTCTCTTGTTCCAGCAACTCAGCAATCTGCCTGCAGGCCTCAACTTCACCTTTTAGAGTTCTTTCCCTAACATCATATCCAGCAAGGATCTTTTTATGGCCTGTTTCAGAAGAAAGCTGCTGATATCTATTTTCATACTCCTTGTGCAGCAAAGCAGTTGATTCATTGTGTTGATGTTGTAAATCTTCTAAAGTATAATGAAGTTCCTCGATCAATTCATAATAGGCCACACTGTTGGCCACAACTCGGTCGAGTAAATCTTTCAAGTACCGATAAGCCTCAATTGCTTGTTCTGAGGCTTCATGGCCAAGGATGTCAGCAATTTCTGATACACTTAGTTCCGTGTGACCTGCCTTATAGTATTCGTGACATTGCTGCATCAGTTTTGTATCATGGACAAATAGCAATTCCATCCTGGCCATAAACTAATGAAGAGGAGACAACAATCAACAGAAACAAATCATCAACAACAGAGAAGAACAAAGATGTATTTTATTAGATCATCAAAAGATTACATTGTTTGATTACAAATAACGAAAGATAGAAATGATACCGAACAACTTCACACCTTTTCCTTGTCTCCCAAGACTTTCTCGGGAGGCTGGGACGAGGAGCTTGGTTGCTCGGTGGTAACAGCAGCTTGATCAGCAGGAGTTGAAATTTTCTCAGTAGGAGGAGGCATGGAAGAAATGTCCTCGTTGGCAGAAGGTAGAGATGCAGGGACTTGATCACCTATGGCCATGGAAGATTCATCAGAGATAGGCTCATCTTCTTCTACAATTGGTGGAGGAGGACCAGGGAGGTGTAGCTGAAATAGCTCAGAGTCGTCTGTGACCTTCAATTCCTGCAGAGCAGCTACCCAGCCATCTCGAAAGTATTTCAACTTCCCGTATTGAACTTGGGATGTCATCGCAGCAATCCCCTTGTCCCATCCTTTATCCCAGCCAGCGCTGAAGGATTTTTTAACTGCGAGCTTTCTTCTCAGTTTCTCCGAGGAGAGCTTCGCATCCAATTCTTCTTTTTGGCTTTTGATATCTCGCAGGGCGGACAACTCTTCCTCTGCTTTCTTCAGCTTATCTTCAAGCTCTCCAAAGTTCTTGAGCTTGTCGTCATATTTTTGATGCTCAATCTCCAAACTTTTCACCTTATTCTCCAAACTCTTGGAGATCTCAGCCATTTTCACCTTCTCAGCTTCAACTAATGACAACTTTTTCTCCCAAACAGCCTTGTCCTCACTATACTGTTGGCGAGATTCCTTCAAGGATTGGGTCAAACCTAGAAGAGCATCCTCTACACCTGACGAGGAGCTTGAATCTTTAATAACTTCATATTTCTTCACGATGTTGTTAAAACAATTCACCAGCTAAACAAAGGAAAAAGTAACAGGTCAGTGCAAAAAGACAAGTATTCAAAGAAAGGAAATTCAGAGTGTGAGAAATTTACCGAAGCAAGATGACGAGTAGCTAGGGATGTCAGCATATCCCTAGAAATTTTTTCATCAATTCCTTGGACCTCGGGTATGATCCAAGTTTTTACCGAGCTCATTGCAGAGCTCGGAGGAATGATGGTTGGAACACCAACACCACCAGCTGGTAGAGAGGACACAGTTTCAGCCAAATTGACTGAGGATGATTTCCTCAATCTCCTCAAAGGGACTTCAGCAGCTTCAACCAAGAAAGAACTCTTAGTCGGAGAGATAGCAATTATTTCCACAGGAGCAACCTTCTTGCTCGGAGCCACTGGGGGCTTCTCGGTAGCTTTGGAAGGTGCATCATCCACCTTCTTAGTCCCCTCTGGGACATCAGTTTTGCTTTTCTTGGCCCCAGCAGCAGAAGTAATGTCATCAAATAGAGCAGGAGGAGCTCTTTTCTTGCCCATTCTCTGACTTAAAGGAAGGTGAGAATCTGAAGAAGAATCCTCTGGAGTTGAAGCTGGCTCAACAGGGCGAGCAGTATAAGAGGTTGTATAACTCTTATACTGTAGCAAATATGATGCAGACCTGATGTGCTCGTCTGCAACGTTCTTATGCAAACCCCAAATAATTTTCAGATGCTTAATATTAACCTCTGATTCTTTTGGAGTTTTCTTTTACTATCAACTGCAAACAAACACATAATGAGATATCAGTCATACATTCTGTCAAACATGATAAAAGCATAATTTCATAAGTAAAATAAATAAAATGAAAAATAAACCTATCCCATTGCCATATGGGGGGCATCTGGGACCGTTGTATACTCCATCTCCAACTAAAGGGGCGTATTGCCAATTTTTAATAACCACCCCATGTTCAAAATAATCTCTATTTGCATCAGGGAGGTTAACTACAAGAGCCCTATTCAAAAACCTAGTTTTTAAGTAATAAATATTATCTAGAATGGCCCATCTATAGCAATACATTATTTCAGGGATCCCTATACGAGTCCCGTGAGTTAGATTTAATTTGTACACCCCATTAATTATTCTCCATGAATTGGGGGCTATTTTTGCAGGGACAAGATCAAAATACTAACAAAACTCAAGACACAATGGGTTTGGCGGAAAAGAAAATCCACATTCAGCAATGAATAGACTGGGGAACCAATGTCCCTCAGCCAATCAAAAATAATCTAAAGGCTCAGAAAGAACCTCCAGAGTTACCCAGGAAGGAATGGAGAAACCGGAACGAAATTTCTCAACAGACTCCACAATATAAACCATACTTAATAAAAGAGATACAGAAGAAAGAAAGAAGATCTTACAGGAAGAAAGGAGGTATGTTGACAACGAACGAAAACAAGGATGAACGTACAAGAGAGAATAAAAAGCTTGAATGCAGGAAATTGGAAAAAGAAGAAGACGGTATGGTTACCTAAGAAGTTTAAATACTTTGCCTTGGGAAGCGGCGAAGGAAATGATTACACAAAAGAAACTATTGAACTTCCGGCGGCTAAAAGGACAAAAAGGGCACAAAGATCGAAGCGCTCTTAAAAGTTCGAAAAAAGGCGGATTCTTTGAATTTGGAAATAAATTCAAATATGATGCTCCTAAAACCCAGGAAGATCATTCAATATTGCCATAAACCGAGAAAAAATGTTCCATACTCCTCAAAGTTCGAAATATGAAACATTGGGGGCTTCTGTTGATACCAAAATTAATATGCTGATGTGGACGAATCATACGAAGACACTTGTCAATCTACGTGGTACAATAACAACGAGGAAGTTCATTTTCCCGACCAACTCATGCTCCCTCCGAGCAACGAGTATATACCGAGGAACTTCAGCACTCCGAGGTACACTAGCGCCCCGAGGAACTCCTGATCAACGAGCAACTCAGGCGGCCCGAACTGCATCTCGGCCGCAGTATTAATTGCCAGAATATCAACAGTTCAACTATTCATTGAATGCTTATCATCTTGACGCACACGCTGCATTAAATGTATCACCCTTTCATATATATATCATTTAATGTATCAACCCTTTCATGTACAGCCTAAAGGCTATAAATACCTTGTAACACCCTCATTCAAAGGGATCGGGATTTCTTGATAGAATATTGTAATCGAGAATTCCCAAACATTCAGCAATAACATAACAGGGACGTAGGCCATTCTTATAAGGCTGAACCACTTTAAAAATCTTTGTCTCATTTTGTTTATCTGTGATTGATTAATTAGAGCGATCTAATTTTTTACATCAACAGACACATTCTATTTTTTATTTTTCTAATCCCATTACACCCCACTGCACTTTCATGGAAGTTCTCAAGTCTTCAAAGAGAAGAAGAAGTAGTGATCATTTATTAGAATCGAAGATCGAGTATCACTGCAATACGTGAGAAGTTTTATGAGGTGGTTTTGGTAAACTAAAATTACTCAGGGGTCTTTTAAAAGAGTTTGTTTTTACAAATATTTTTAAAATGATTTTTAAAGAATTTTGAAATTTTCATTGGTTCGTTAGAAAGACTTGACATGTCGTTCGAATGAGATGCGAATGGTCGTTAGAACGAGTTTCCTTCGTTCGAACGAGTTCTAACGCTTCACCTTTCGATAAGAACTGGAATGTCATTTAATGTTTCATTACAAGGCTCTTCGAATGAAATCCGGTACTTCATTCGAATGAGATGGAAGTTCGAACGAGTACACGAATTTTTTTTTTATCACAAATCAAATGCAATATTTATTTAAAAAACCTTTTAAGAGTTATTATTTTGATCAAACTCTTCAAATTTTTCATCCAAAACCTGAAAAGAGTAAAAAAGCTCTGATACCACTTAAACAAAATTCAATTCAATTCAAGTTAAAGAAACAAAACATGAATATTATCAAATTAAATTAACACTGACTTTAATTAAATTAAATGATATTTACCAAAAATTAAACTTGAACCAAATTAAACAGGAGTTGTGAATTAAACCAATGTTTATCTTGATTAACCTAACATGCATTTGAGTGATAGTTTGCAAGATAAAAATAAATCACAAACACACTATGCCACGATGTACGAGGAAAGTCCACAATGGCGAAAACCTCGGATGACCCTGCCTATAAGTCCACTAAGTATGGTTTTACAAATACAAGACAAAAGACATATAACACACGATTTGACTCCGTCCAAGCCTCGACGCTTCTTCTTGAATCCACCTCCGCCTAGTGGACAACTCCGGAGTCCACCGAAATCTTGGAATCCACCAATGGGGTACAACTACCATCAACCCACACATGGTTCCTTTCACCATATAAAAATATCGCAACAAAAGAATCTCCTTTAAGGGTAGAGAAGGAACCCGAACTATCTCCTTAATGGGTAGAGAATAAACCCGGTGCCAAACAGTCTACAAGCAAAGATATATATATATATATATATATATATATACATATAATAGGGACTTTTTGTTGGAAGTATTTTTCTCTCAAAAACTCTCAAAGGATGCAAAAGTCTTTATTAAAAAACTCTATTTTCGTCCACTTAAATTAGGTAAAAAGCAGTGGAGAAAAGTAGTGGGAAAAATGGGAGGGAAAACAAAAAATGTCAAAAGCTGCTCCTAGGTCGTTCGAACGACTTTCTAACGAGATTTCAGAATACAGTGGCCAAAACTCGTTAGATGGTTCGTTGGAATGAGAATAAGAACGTGATTACGAATGAGATTTCAGAAGATAAAGCGTCAAAACTCGTTAGAAGTTTCGTCTGATATGTCGTTCGAACAACCTCGTTTGAACGAGAAATGTTGTTCAAACGACATTTCAGAAAAAAAATATTTTTCTTATAAAAAATAAAAAATCTTTTGCAACTTAAATCAAATTAAAATAACACACAAAAAAGTATTCCAAGTCTCTCTGTATATATTTAATGCACTCATACCTTTTAGAGACCTTGGAACCCAAAAATTGATGATGTATACACTTTCCATGAAAACTGGCAAGGATGAAACTTTAAATTCTAGGCCGATATGCCTTCAAATCTTCAAACGTCATAGGCTTGAGGTACAACCAACATCTATCCTATGACTTAAATAGTTTTGTCTGGAACTAAGCCAATACTAAAAATTGACTCGACTGGAAATTTTCCCTTAAAAATCTCTCCCTTTGTCTATTCCGGGAAAAAACCAAACCAAAAATTGTATGGTTCGTCAAGCACACCTAGACATAATCCCATCAAAAAAATAAAATACAAGTAGGCGCTTGACTCGACTCATAAAGGCTTTGCCGCTTTAACCAATTTGTCATTTTAAATGAAATTCTTGCACATTTAAACAAACCATTAAACGCATAGGGAATATCAAAAGATTCCTTAATTAATTCTCCCCTTTTATCTAATAATGATATTACTAAGAAGACATCTCCCCCTAAGTTAGATCGCCCCAAATTTCAAAGGATTAGATACCATTTCTCCCCCTTTTTGTTCAGGAATAGACAAAGGTCAAGAATAAAATAATTTAGTTCTCCTCCGATTAAAGCAAATACTCCCCCTAAACTAAACAAGGGATATGAAGAAGGAAAAACAAGTTAAACATGCAATGGTGCATAAGGAGACAAGATCAATAAGGCATATGGGCAACAATGAAATTCAACTAATCCATACAAAGATTAATAAATATAACCTATGATGCGATGACAAAAGATATCATTAAAATGTACTATCATAAGCACGGGATATCAAACACAATTTGAAACAATATAGATACCAATTTTCAATTCAAATCATACATAGACTAGCTAGAAATGCAAATACTCAAAAACAAAGAAATATCATAAATGTGTGTGTGTATATATATAACGCACACGCACATATACATAGGTATAAACAACACACATGACACAAAATACATTAAGCTTTCCACACTCAAATGAAAAAAATGTGTCTAAATACTTGTGGTAAATGGAAGTGAAGGGGTGTGAACTAGCAACAAAAGAATTCAGACCCAATCACCTAAACATGTTCACAGAGTTTTCATTTGATAGCAAAACTTTATCTAACTTAAATATAGCTTAATGTGATAATAAAGTGAAATCACGGAACATACATACACAATGCTCACAAGCCTAGAATATCGATGATTCTAAAAACCAATACAGTCATGACAAAATAGCTTGACTAGGATACAAAGTCATTGTAAAAACACATTGATATATTCTACCAAATTTCCTTATCAATATTCTTTTTCTTTTTCTTTTTCTTTTTCTCTTTCTTTTTCTTTTTCTTTTCTTTTATATATGAACATACCAACTAAACAATGAAGGCCATCGCTAATTTTTTTTATGTCACATTTTTTATGTCAACTTTTAATGGTGGTTTTCAGGCAAAGAATTTTGTCTTTCGCAGCCCGATTCCATTGATAAACAACTACAGCGGATAAATATTTTTTTATATATTTTTTTAAAATTCGGGAAATGATTATTACATGCATAAATCCTCCATTGTCATAGAAACATGTTGGTGACTAAATTGATAGGAGACCATCTCACTTAGCTTAAATATACATGTGAAGCTAAATTTCAAATGAGCTCGTGCATGTGTGAATCGAGGCATATAAATAGAGAATCCATTAAGCAATACAAAATGAAACAACTCCATGCAAGCATTATAAAGAACACTATAAGGATTGAAAATCTTAACCAAAAGTTCTAGCCACATGGAGGCGAAAATGATATGGGATTCAAACAGAAGTATATGCCACACAAAATGTGTAAAACTAAAATACACAAAAATAGAAAATCTTAATTGGGTTTTTCAAAAGTTTAACAAAACAAAAGCCAACTCAAAATAAAACAAAAAATCTTTTTGTATTTTTCAATGATACCAAAAATAATGAAATAAAATACAAAAGATACACATATCATAAGTCTAGCACAATTTTTATAATGAAGCAAAGACTAGAAAATGACAAACAAACAAACATACAAATAGAAAGGATATATCATGATGCACATAATCTAGTGTATGTAAATAGAGCTAACACATTTAACCTTTAGATTTAGCAAGGGAGGTATCACGTGCAACCAAATGAGAATAAAAAATCCTATCTTTTAAAGCCTCCAAATCGGATCTCCTAACCCAAACAAATGAAGCGTGGCACTCTCGGGATTTGGGAATTTTGGTGGCTCTACCATTGGACTTCCTAGGACCCTTTTTAAGATCAAAACAAAATTTCCTAAGATGACCTTTTCGACCACAATGTGTACAAGCAAAGACCCGTTGAAAAGGAGTACGTAAGGATTGACCTCTTGAAGTGTTCCTAGTAGATTCTCTCAAAGTTATGGTTTTGGCTTTATTGGTTAAATCATTTTGATTATCGAAGCCAATACCACACAAGTCATTTTTAATTTGGACGATTCCAAATATTTTACCTAATTTTTCGGACCTACATTTCAAATCAAATTTGACCCTACTTCAATCTCTCAATTTATCTTCTAATTCTAAAGTTTTAGACTAAAGCAAACACCTACTCTCTTTAAACCCAAGAAGATCTTTCTTGATAGCCTCCATTAAACCTCTAAGGCTCTCTCTCTCACCTTCAACGTACTCAAACTTCTCGCGAAGAGCTCTCTCACATGCCCTAAGATCTTCTACTAAAACACTCTCATTATTTTACTTGGCACGTTCTCTCAAACAAGCTTCTAACTTCAAGTTTTCCCCTTTTAAGTTCATCGATTCGACATACAATTTTTGAAACGCTACTTGAAGTTCACTCACATCAACCTCTTCTTCATTCTCACTCTCACTTCTCTACTCTCATTACCATCAAATTTTTGGGGTTCACAAACAATGGCCTCTGAAGTGTCATGTATTAAGATGTCATCATTAGACGATTTCTCACTTTCACTTACATGACTTGCCATGAACGCGGTAAAGTTGCGCTTAATGGGGGAATCGGGTCCCTCTTCCTTTTCACTATCACCAATGGTGGCATTATATGAAATTGGTTGTTTTTCCTCCCTCCTTAGTTTAGTGAGACACTCTCTTGCCCTATGGCCATAACCCTCACAACCATAACATCTATTCGACTCGTCCCTATTAAGATCATCATAATGCTTTATAGGGAATTTTTTCGGCTTTATCATACTTAGACTTATCAAATTTCTTAAAATCCTTTCGAATATTGTCTTTATTAAACTTAAGAAGTTTTCTAAACTTCCTAGAAAGCATATCCATTTCATCGAAATCTATGTCAGTCTCATCATCCTAAACTTATTTTTCCTCCTTTCGGGCTTTCAAAGCGACACCCTTATCTTTATTATTCTCTTCCTTGGAGGTAAACATGTCAAGTTCATAGGTTTGTAAGTCACCTACGAGCTCTTCAAGTTTCGTACAGGCTAAAGTGGGAAAAGAATTTAAAATGGCCACTTTTGGAATAAACATATCGGGTAAGGACCTCAAAATTTTATATACTACATGATTGTAGGGTATCTTTTCTCCCAAATTAAAAGATGAATTAATAATTTCTGAAAGTCTAGCATAGAATTCATAAAAGTCTCACTTTCTAGCATTTTAATGGTTTCAAATTGAGTGGTGAGGTTTTGGAGTTTGGAGTTTGAAGCTTTAACGACACTTGTTCTCTCATGGGTGAGTTGGAGTATATCCCAAGCCTCCTTAGACGTTTCACACATCATAATCCGACGAAATACATCGGGTGTAACCGCACTACAAAGAGCATTTAAACCACGGGAATTAAAATTTTCTAATTTAAGTTCATTCTCACTCCATCTCTCTATGGATTTAGGTACACTCTCATTTTCAACTAGACACGTAGGTGGGGCCACCCGCTAACAACTGATTGCCACACCCGCTCATTTAAGGACTTAAGTGTTGATTTCATTCGCGCTTTCCAATACGCGTAATTTGAACCATAAAAAACACGGAATTTTGAAAATAATGAATTTTCCATTTTTAAACCAAAAAAAATTAAGGATTTTAACGCAATAAATTAGCACTCGCTCTCTGATACCACTTGAAAAGAGTAAAAACACTTTGATACCACTTAAACAAAATTCAATCCAATTCAAGTTAAACAAAGTAAACATGAATATTATTAAATTAAATTAACGCCGACTTGAATTAAATTAAATTATACTTAACCCAAAATTAAACTTGCACCAAATTAAACAAGAGTTGTGAATTAATCTAATTTTTAACTTGATTAACCTAACATGCATCTAAGTGATATTTTACAAGATAAAAATAAATCACAAACACATTACGCCGTGATGTACGAAGAAAACCCACAATGACACTAAGCACGGTTTTACAAATACAAGACAAACGACTTACAACACACGACTTGATTCCGTTCAAGCCTCGACACTTCTTCTTGCATCCATATCTGCCTAGTTGACAATCCAGAGTCCATTGAAATCTTGGAATCCACCAATGGGGGACAACTATCGTCAACCCACACACGGTGCCTTTCACCGTATTAGAACGCCACAGCAAAACAATCTCCTTTTTGGGTAGAGAAGGAACCCAAACTATCTCCTTAATGGATAGAGAATAAACCCGGTGCTAAACAATCTCCAAGCAAAGATATATATATATATATATATATATATATACAGTACTTCTCTTGTGCATACATGTCTGTATTTTAAGAGTGCGGACCTGACATGTGTCACCTGGCGGTGAGCCTAGAAATTATAGGCTAAATTATAGGCACTCTCTCTCTCTCTTCTCGAGACAAACCGCCAGGTGACAAGTGTCTAGTTCACACTCTTAAAATGCGGACTAGTATGCACAAGAGCAGTATTGTATATATATATTAACTTGGATTTAAACAAACATGGGTGTAAAAATGGGTTTCTGGAAGAAATTTGATCTTTAAATTCAACACATAGAAGGGATTTTTTGCTGGAAGTATTTTTCTCTCAAAAACACTCATAGGATGAAAAAAGTCTTTTTTAAAAAACTCTCTTTTCGTCCATTTAAAGCTGGTAAAAAGTTGTGGGAAAAAGGGGGGGAATAAAAATTGTCAAAAACAGCTCCCATGTCGTTTGAACGGGATCGTTTGAACGAGTTCATTTGAACGAGTTCGTTCGAATCACTTTCTAACGAGATTTCAAAACACAATGGCCAAAACTCATTTGAAGTTCGTTGGATGGTTCGTTCGAACGATATTACAAGTGAGACTAAGAACGATATTACGAACAAGATTCCAGAAGATAAAGCATCAAAACTCGTTAGAAGTTTCGTCTGATATGTCGTTCAAACAACCTCATTCGAAGGAGAAATGTTGTTCGGACGACATTTCAGAAAAAATTATTTTTCTTCTAAAAAATAAAAGAAAATCAACTTAAATCAAATCAAAATAACACCCCAAAAAATATTCCAAGTCTCTCTCTCTATATTTAGCATTCATACCTTATAGAGATCTTAGAACCCAAAAGTTGATGACGTAAACACTTGTCAAGAAAACCGGAAAGGGTGAAACTTTAAATTCTTAGCCACTGCGTCTTCCACTTTTTAAACATCACAACCTTCAATGGTGGCTTTTCACGCAAAGAGTTTTTTCTTTCGAGGCCCGATTCCATTGATAAACAACTACACCAGATAAATATTTTTCTATTTATTTTATATTCGGGAAACGGCTATTACATGCACAAATCCTCTATAGTCATAGCAACATGTAGATGACTACATTGATAGGAGAACATATCACTTAGCTTAAATATACATGTGAAGTTAAATTTCAAATGAGCTCGTGCATGTGTGAATCGAGGCATATAAATCGAGAATCCATTAAGAAACACAAAATCAAACTACTCCATGCAAGCACGATAAATAACACTTCAATTATTGAAAATCTTAACCAAAAGTTTTAGACACATGGAAGTGGAAATGATATTGGATTGAAACACAAGTATATGCCACATAAAATGTGTAAAACTAAAATTCATAAAAATAGAAAATCCTTATTGAGTTTTTCAAAATTTTAACCAAACAAAATCAACTCAAAATAAAATAAAAAAATCTTTTTGTATTTTTCAATGAGACTAAGCAAAATGAAATAAAATAAAAAAGATATACATATCACAATTCTATCACAATTTTTTTAATGAAACAAAAACTAGAAAATGAAAAACAAACATACAACTAGCAAGAATATATCATGATGCACATAATCTAGTGTATGTAAACATAGCTAACACATTAAACCTTTAGATTTAGCAAGGGAGGTAACAGCTGCAAGAAAATGAGAATAAAAAATCCAATCGTCTAAAGCCGCCGAATCGGATCTCCTAACCCAAACAAGTGAACCGTGACACTCTCGGGATTTGAGAATTTTGGGGACTCTACCATTGGACTCCCTATGACCCTTTTTAAGATCAAAACAAAATTTCCTTAGATGACCTTTACGACCACAATGTGTACAAGCAAAGACCCGGCGAAAAGTAGTACCTAAGGATTGACTTCTTAAAGTATTACTAGTAGATTCTCTCAAACTTATGGTTTAGGCTTTATTGGTTGAATCATTTTGAGTATCGAATTCAATACAACGAGTGATTTTTTATTTGGACAGTTCCAAGTATTTTATCTAATTTTTAAGACCTACATTCCAAATCAAATTTGACCCTACTTGAATCTCTCAAATTCTCTTCTAACTCTAAAATTTTAGAATCAAGCAAACACCTACTCTCTTCAAACCCAAGAGGCTCTTTCTTGATAGCCTCCATCAAACCTCTAAGGTTCGCTCTCTCACCTTCAACGTACTTAAGCTTATCATGAAGTTGATGTCAAGGTAATTAGATTCCGAAGCCTAAGGAGAGATTTGTGAAGGTGGTGAAGGGTTTCTTGCACCTCAAGGTAATTAGAAAGGAAGATTTAGGAAGAAGAAATCAATCATCAACCAAGGACCATGAAATCAAATCAATCTATTCCTTAAATCCTTATACTTAAAGACCTTAATGGACCTTGCTATACACCCACTAGTCTTTATCAAGTCCCTACATAGGTATAATATCACTCCTAAGATTCCTTTACATCATTGGTAATCCTAGAAATTTTAACCATGAAAAGAATCCAAATTATGCATGGGTCGATCGATCGAAGGATTTGGTGTATCTATCGAATTCGTCGATCGATCGGCATTCAAGGGTCGATCGATCGATCGAACATGTGCAACTTCGTCTTCTTCGATTTTTCCCCCTTTCTAATTTACTCAAACCCTATAATTCTTCACCTAATTCACATACGATTATTCCTAACTATTGCTACATGAGTTAGGATGATTTCTAATATTTCAAACACATTAAAACTTCGCTGAAATCAAACAAGAATGAATCAAACTCTTTCATAAATCTAGATTTGTGTTCATCCATTTCATTCAATTCAAAACCCATATTTAAATCCATATTAATAATCAAAACTCTTCTGATTTATAATTCTCTATAGATATAAACACTAACTACATGCAATTTACACAAACATGTAATCAATTGGTACTTTTCCTCAAAGATTTTTAAATCAAACCAATCTATTCCTGAAATCCCTACACATGAGTATTATAACATCAATTTGATTTGCAATAAACACTTGACTTTGATTGATTGATCTGATTTCATGGTTCTTGTTTGATGACTGATTTCTTCTTCTCAAAACTTCCTTTCTAAGTACCTTGAGGTGCGAGAAACCCTTCCCACCTTCACAAATCTCTCCTTAGGATTTGGAAAATGGTTCTTTCTTCCCTCTAATGGCCTCTCTAATTGTTTATTTTATGAGCCCTAACCCCAATCTCTAAATATCATATATATGACTCTAAATTTCGTAGGCCCTTAAGCACTTTTTGAAAAATGATCGAAATGCCTTTAATACGTGTCGGTTTGGTCCAAAATTGACCCGAGACCCAAACTATACTCTCGGGTACACTATTCTGACTATTTCGACCTCTCCAGAATCATTCGTGACCTATAAATTATCATCAGAGTCACTTATAATATATTTCTCCTTTCTCACCTCAAAATAGTCTTCACGCGACTCCCGGTGAGATAAAATAAAATACGCACATATCACTCGCTATGCCGTATAACCATAATTATCAATTATTTACTTTCCACACTTGTTAAATATCATAATGCAATATTAATCAATATCTATCTCTCAATTAATATTTAATAGTCACAATTATTATTTAATCGCATTAAATTACTTCACTCGCATAATTTAATTAAAACGTATTTTTCCTAATTAATTTTTCAAATTAATTAAATAAAAATAGCCATAAATACAGGGTATTAGAGTTAGTTAATTGTGACAAGGATGAAAAATGGGGGTTTATTGATGGATGTACACCAAAAACGAGAGTGAAGGGACTTTTCACCGGTTGTCAAAGGGTGATAACAAATCGAGGGGTTCTTTGGAGTGTGAAAGAGACGGTGACTTAGCACGAATGACTTATGTTATGTTAGTTTCTTTTTCTTCAAATTTTTAGTGATATATTGACTATCATGCGCTTATAATAGGTGATGTGCATGGAACTTGATTCATTTTCGTCCAATTTAATGTCCAAACAGACGGAAGGGTATTTTTAAACCAGTTTGGATAGTTTAAGGGCTTATTTGACACTTTTGAAAGTTTATGGCCCATTTAAAAACTATCATGATTGTTTAAGGGACAAATGAAATTTACTCAATTTTTGACTTCTCAGTTAGTCATCCACGGTTACAAGAATAAGAATATTTATAACTAACATACTTAGCTGAAGATAACGGCTTGAGCTTATCAAGTGGTAGTCTTTCACGATTCTTGAAATAGAATTCACTGATTCTATTCTTAATGTCCCACCCACTTCCACTAATATACTAATATATAGTACAATAACCTTGCGAGTGTGATTCAATCACAATTAATCTGACAATGCACAAATTAATGCATTAATATTAATGACCTAAAAACATTTTTCTTTTACACCATTGGTTATTGTTGCACTTTGTCATGAATAATGTGGGGAAAATTTTGCACTACCTTTGTTGTGGTTTTCTAGCATTTAATTTGGGGCCAAAATCATCTTTCTTGTAATGTTTATGTTGTTAAATACGCGAGGTCAGATTTATAGTGAATCAAGACACCTTTGGATACCTCATAAAAAATATTAATAAAATCAATAAACCATCCGGAGCCAAGTCCCTCCCTACCCCCGTTTTATCCATTTAGAGGCCTGTTATTACATCATTATTATATATTTCATTATTTGTAGAACGTGCGTGTCAGTTTAAATTAATGTATCTGAAAAGGCCCTTTTGTATGTACTTTTAGGTAAAACCAACTTTGTTCCAATTTTTGGTTAAACCCAATTTTAACTTCTTAAACCCTAAACATGCATCTAAGTGATTCAATCCATTTGAAGAATAAAGCATGTGGTAAAAGAAACAATTTCAGGAAAAATCCCCGAAGGGCAAAACCTTTTTATTTCACTATAATTTGTAAGACACAACTTACACGGGTTACAATGAAACATGGTGACATACAAAAAACCCACAGGTGTCAGTTTAGATGTCATTGGCTGGAATCTCCCGCAAGAACTCCATTTGGGCAGCAGTAGGGAAGAAGACGACTTCTCCGCAAGTTAATTCATAAGGACTCCCTCCACAATATCACGCAACTCTTCGGCTGTAGAGTACTCCCCACAAAATGCAAAATGGTGTAGTGAATGAATTGTCTTCTGATAAACGCGTTCAAGATCACTAACTTTAGAATTGAGTAATACGATCTTGAATAAACACCGGATGATGAAAAACTGTATGGGAATAAGTTTTCAAAACTGTTCTGCCTTGTTAAACTTTCGCTGATACGTTTTTTATTTATAACTGAGCAGCGCAGAGTCCAAGAAAATGAAAACACAAAAATCGAGGCGGCAATCTCGTTCGAGCGAGATGTGGATTAGGGGTGTGCAGAATCCAAACCAAACTGATTAAACCGACCGATCCAATCCAATCCAATCCAATCCAATTTCAAAACCGACCTTAATTGGATTGGATTGGATTTCGATTTTTTAAAACCGATTTAATTGGATCGGTTTCGGTTCTTATCCAAGAAAACCGATTAAAAAACCGAACCGATCCAACTATAATTAAAGCATTTAAAAAAATACCCAATACCCACCCATACCCAATACCCAATACCCAATACCCACCCATTTCCCTAATATATATATACCCTTATTAAAAACCCTACCCGATTTTGTTTCATTTGTAAACACTAACACACACAAACACACACACACACACACGCAAAAACAACAACGGCTGATCTCCATACAAGAAAGAAAGAAAGAGAGAGTCACCGCCGCTGTCCCCTTTCACCGCTGATCTCTCTCCTCCGCTGTCCCCTTTCACCGTTGTCCCCGCCGTTGAGTCACCGCCGCTGATCGCCTCCAGTCACCGGCCCTCTTCCGGTAATTTCATTCTTTCACCACCTCTCTCTTTATATATATATGTGTGACATATATACACAACACACAAAAAAAAACTGTCACCGCCCCTGTTTGTGTTGATTTTGATTTTGTTTTCTACATGTTTATGGTAAAGCTAAAATCATCTGATGAGAAACAAAATTGCAACAATATGATGGATTTTGTCCATGATGAGCACTTTAAATGTTCCGCGTTTGAGAGATATGATGAGCACTATATTGGTCCGTGTTTCAGATTTTACCGTGACACATAAACGATAACCAACTCTGATCTCCTTCTGATTTAATTCAAATAAGAATATGTTACCGTGTTTCAGATTTATTGGATTGTATGTGTTTTAATTTCTTCTGATTAAGTTATTGACTTGTTTTGATGGCTCTGTGATTACATGCCTCATCCGTAGGCACTATACGCTATTCTGAAACCATGTTTAAGCTTGGGGTTTCCATTTTTAATAGTTATAGGGATTTTTAACAGTTATAGGGATTAAAATCATACAGTGTTTAATTATTTTGGCTCAATCATCAGGTAATATTTTGATTAATACTTGTTAATTTTTTTGTTTAAGTTCATTTTATCCTTATTCTATTTGTTGACAAGTCATTGTTTAATTTGTTACAAAGATTTTGAGTTCATCCATCTCGATAGTTACGGGAGTCGGCTTTTCTTTTTAGTACTAACTGGAATCAGGTAATATTTTGATTTTGTAAAGTTTTTATTTAGATGTCTTTGTTTGAGTTATTGATGTTTAGATAGAAATATTTTTGTGAAGTTTAATTTGATTTTGTAGCAGGTTTGGGCATCAAGTTTTGGATAGGTTTTGAATCATGTAGCAGTAGGTTCTTTGAAGCCTTCAAGGCTTATAGCAGGTTTTGGGCAGCTCTAAATGATTTTGTAATTGGGAGGATTTTGTGAAGGCTTGTAGCAGGTTTTGGGCAGCTCTTAATGGGATGGGTTTTGGAGCACTAGCTTGGAAGTTTTGGACAATTGCTTTTATATTTGTTGGAAGTATTGGACACCTAAATGTGATGGTTGTGTAATGTATTTGTATTGAGACTTTATATTTAGTAGGTTTAATGTATGTGTATTGAATTTTTTTATTTGTACTTGGTTGTTTCATTTAACGGATTGGATTGGATTGGAAATAAACAAAAATATGGATTGTTACATATTTTCTTAAAATTATAATTGATCAAAAATATGGATTGTTACAAAAATATGGATTGGATTGGTAATGTATTTGAATTGAGACTTTATACTTAGAATTATAATTTATCAAATATACCGGAAATAAACAAAAATATGGATTGGATTGGATTGGATTGGATTATTAGATCCAATTGGATCAATTTAATGGATTAGAATGGATTGGATCGGATCCAAATCCAATCCAATCCAAATCAGATGCTCGAAACCGATTAAACAAAACTGATCCAATCCAATTACAATTGGATTGGATTGGATTGGATTTTAACTCATTATTGGTTTGGATTGGATTGCGAAATTCAAAAACCGATTTCAATTGGATTGGATTCGGTTTGACCCAAATAGGTCGGTTTCGAACCGATCCACACCCCTAATGTGGATATCGTTCGCGCGACATAGGGGTGTCGTTTGAACGACCCACATTCTTGTTCGAGTGATAATGATTAAAATAATATATATTTTTTTAAATAAATCCTCGAATTTTCTTTAAACTATTTGCAGCTCAGAAATATTTTTAAAACATAAAAAGATTTAATTCCCAAACCTTTAAATCACCCAGCTTTTAATCAACATACAAAATTATTCAAATGCTCACAAGTATTCATACCCGAGTGATCTTAAACATATGCAACACTTGTTGACTTGAAATCTTCTTCAAAGCTTTAAATTTCACATTATTGGACTTGAACTTTGTCATAGGATTCAATTAAATTCCATAACAGAACTAGCCTAGACTTAATTTATTTTTTTCGGAATTAAGCCAATTAAAACAAATGGACATGATAAGAATTATATTCTCACAATATCCATATCAATATAGGTGTGTAAGTAATTGTATGTATAACATTAATAAAATTTTCATTTTTAAGTATCATTTGACTATTATACGTGTGTTATATAAATATATGTTTGACTAAATAAGTTCCAGAATTAGAAGACATGGAAGGATTATGTATTTATGTTTTAGAGAAAATTACTCATTTGGCCCCTAAACTATCACGATAGTTTTAGAAGAGCCACTGAACTATCAAAAGTGTCATATTAGCCCTTAAACTAACCAAAATGTTTTAACAATAACCTTACATTTGTTTGAACCATTAAATTGGATGAAAATGAGTCATGTTCATTACAGGAGCAAAATAGCCAATACATTACTAAAAGTACAAATAAAAATAAAATATAACCCATTTACGCTAAGCCACAATCTATTTCCTAAAGAACCCCGTCGATTTTTTCTCCGTCGGTGAACCTCCCTTCCCTCTCCTTTTTCGGCAAACTTCCATCCATAATCACCCATTTGCAACCCCCAAAAAAGGTTTCTCTCTATGATAAAATTGAAGATAAAAATAGGGGACTTGGTCCCGTCCCTCGTTGATGTGCTATGCGGACGAAGAAAGTTATGGCATTTTCCCTCCTGATCTTACTCTCTCCCCTCACTCTGTTCTTAAATCCATATGGGGGTTGAAAAATATTTGTTCATGTATCAAAATTTTTATTAATATATTTACTTACAAAAAACATATACAAAGATGTGCAACAGTAAAATTTACTAGAAAATTAAAGTTTGTCAACCCTTCTTCAATTGAAATCCAAAAGTTTTCAAAACCGAAAAGAACCCACATCCACCTCCTTTATAAAAACCCTTACCCGTAAACCATTTAATCCTTAATATTCTATTATTTTGGCCACACGAATATGAAATTCCTATTTTGAATCTGGGCTTCTTCAAAAAAGTTCAAGGTTTAATTTTTTGTATCATTTTAGTTGTAACTTTTTTGTATAGTAACGGGGTTTGAGAATGGTTTTAAAGGTTGCCGAAAAAACCTATTTGATACCAAGATCTGAATGGAAGGTTTAGTTTATATTTTGTGGTATATTCAAAAAATAATTATGTTGCTTTTTATTTCTTTCTACTAATTTTGTTGGTTTTTTTAAAATCTCAATTAATGTTGATGGGGTTACAAAATGGGTGGTTGTTGATGCAAGTTCGTTGAAAAACGAGAGGGGGGACGTACCACCTAAATTGAAATGCCTTATGTTATGTTTCCATCACAAGGTCCAGTCATCGTGTTAGTAAGGTGATTAATCAACTCATTATGATTCACGACAAATTGGATCTTGTTTTGCCATAATTTATAATTGGGTCATGTTAGATTTTCCTCTTTATTAATTGCAGGGACTTCATTGTTGTTGTAGGGACTTCATTATTATTGTTGGAAACCATTTTATATACTTAAAAACTCTGCACAAAAAATTGCCATTAATATTATTGTACACATCTTTTATTGGTTTTAAAATCTATTTAGAAAATATAATCTTTTTCTTGTATATCGAGATCAAAAGTCCGCTAAGCTCGCAATTATCTCCCAATAATGCAAAATTAAGGAAAAAAATTTCTAATTTATTTTTAAACAAATTTCCATCCTTTTTTTTTATTAAGGAACGGTTCCAAAACTAAATTTTGTACCACAATTTATCATAAGCGTAAACTAATTACATTTTATTTACGATAATGAAATCACATTTGCATCATACAGTATTAAGTGCACAAGGGCTCCTCTTAGGTCCCTATTAACAATTTATTAGCTTTCACTAAAATAATTCTTATGTATTCTTTTGCCATCAAGAGTTGCATACTCTAATAAAACTCTCTCGTCACAATTATTAAATAAAGAATACTAATAAATCCTATACATTTCATCTACAAATAAGCCAAATGGGAATGTCTTCATTACATGTCTAAAAAGGAGACAACCTTAAACAAAAATAAATAAGCAAACACAAGCTCTTAATAAATTGTAAATATAAGCATCTATTTAAGCACACAAACACATAACCTAGTCCTTCAAATTGATGAATTTGTCACAAACATTCCGAGGGAGCGATTCAAACACGCCAAAAGTTTTTTAAGGGAGCGAGTCAAACATATCAATAGTATAGGGTGGTCTAAATAAACCATGCATAAACAATGCAATAATTCAAAGAAATTAATCCGTGCACAAATAAATCATAATTGGTCTCTTGAAATAATGCATAAATAAATTTTATGTTGCTAGGTGGATCCATACTTCATTATTCACTCATCAAGTGGGAAAAAAAAAGAATTGCATATTTTACCATATTTTCTAGTCATTCAAAAAAACAATGCCTAAAATACAACAAAATCTCATTAAATGGAGATCGATGATTAAAAGAATTATCCCATGTTATGAATTGTTTCAAAAAACATACTAGGCTGTCAGTTTTTCATAAAAATATCCCAAAGTTTTATTTGCCAAAAAATATGGAAAACATATTGTTCATCGCCTTTTTCCCAGAAAAATCCCAGATTTGCAATTTTAAGTGATCTTATTGAGGAGTCTCCGTCAATATTTATCGAAAAATTGTACATTATACATTGTTTTATAAACCGTTACGACATAAACAATTATGTACAAAGAAATTAAGGGCCTGTTTGATAGGACATATCTGCCCCTGCAAATGTCTAATTCTACCCTAAATGCCAACTTTTGTGTCATTTGATACACTAATTTCCCCCTAGAAATCAATTCTCAATAAACTATCACGTGACCCCTTTTTCTCGATTTTTGCGGAATTCGTTTCTTTACCCCCCCCCCCCCCCCCCCCCTCCCCCCAAAGAAACGAATGGTTGGGAAAGTTATGCTAACTCTAACATTCCAACCGAGGTGATTTGATGGGAGTAGACAACCATATACAGTTGATGGGAGAAGACAGTCACAGTGGATTAATGGGAGAGGAGAGACAAGTTTTCTTCATAAACCCTCCATTTACACCAAAATCAACCTCATCTTCAATAGAAGCAAGTGATTTTGAAGAGGTAATGTTCCAACCATCTATCTTTTTTCGGTTTTCCATTAAAGCTGAATTTATGGTGCGTTTTTGTTGTGTTTTCCATTACAGCTGATGTATATATTTTTTTGGTGAGTTTTCTGTTGGTATATGTTTTTTGGTGCATTTTTGTTGCATTTTTTTGGTGCGTTGTTATGTCATTTATGCCACAACCTGAATGGATGTGTTTTATTTATTTTTATGCATTTTTTTTCTTTTTCTTCCTGATCAACCTATGGTAAATATTAGTAAATGTATTTATATATTCCATCAATAGACCCATGTTCAGTACATTTTTTTTAATTTTTTCAAATTTTTTTGTTTTGCCGTGTATATTTGGGTGAGTAAATATTAGCAGAAGTATATTTATTGTACATCAATAGACTTCAGGGTGATCCCAAATAGCTGATTCCATGTATTTTTCCCATTTTCTTCTTCTTGTTCAATAAATTTTTATATTTTATTTTCATAATTTTTTTATTTTTCCCCTTTATACTTTAGATGAACGAAAATAGTTATGTTGATCCAGGGACCCTAGTTATAAAAGTTACGCTGCTTATTTTTTGTGGTGGTATATATGATTATAATTTAATTTCATAAATTATTTGTCAAATAACAGGTTAGTTCAGAAACACTTGACATGTCGTTCAAACGAGATGCTGATGGTCGTTAGAACGAGTTTCCTTCATTCAAACGAGTTGTAACGCTTCGCCTTTCGACAAGCACTGGAATGTCGTTTGAAGTTTCATTAAAAGGCTCTTCGAATGAAATCAGGTACTTCGTTCGAACGAGATGGAAGTTCATTCGAACGAGTATGCGATATTTTTTTTTATCTCAATTCAAATGCAATCTTTATCCTTTCCTCTTGTAACCTCTTTCCATATAAATTGATATACGGGGATGCATTTGTTAAAAAAACCTTATAAGAGATATTATTTTGATCAAACTCTTCAAATTTTTCATCCAAAAACCTTGGATATTTTAGGATCACTTTGCCAAACCAAGAAAAGTACAATTTTAATTCTAAATAATTGTAAAAAAAATTCTTTACCGCTGATTTGTGGAGTCGAGGCTCTACGACTGGAGAAGAAAGGAATTGCAAATTCCTTAGTTTATCGCAAATTCCTTATCTCTCATTATTTATTAAAAAAAATTGGATAGTGTATCGCAAGTTAAACTATTATTATGAAAAAATATTTCCATTAATTATACTTCAAACTCGTCAAAACAAAACCCAAAGTTGACAAAAGAACATGATTCCCACAAGGGTGTCAATTATGAACTAAAACTTTTAAAAAACATCTCATTCAGTGTAACTCCAATTTTAATTGTCTCGTGGTAATTCACACCAAAGGTATGCAATCTGTTTTAAGAAACCGGATTCTAAACTCGTGAATGTCGGATTATCACAATAACATCAAATCATTTCTGAACAAAACAAAAATTTTGAATTAATCCAGTCTGTTGATCCTTTTTTATATATATAAAATCATGGACGCGACACTCAAACCTCATATAACAAGTTATTAAATCGGATTCGAGGGACTTTTGAATAATTGATCATTTTTTATTTATGTATAATTTTTCCATTTTATTTGCTATTCACGACTCTTCCTTTTTATTAGATTTTCCATTTTCATAAATTATCCAATCTGTTTTCAGTTCGGGCTTCTTGTTCAAACGTATCTTAAGATCTTTTAAGTTAATTTTCATTTCGTTTTAAAACAATATATATATATATATATATATATATATATAATATTTGAGTTAAGTATGTATAATAAACAACTTTAACATGAGATAAGATTGTCTTAATAAACAACATTTTTAAGAACACTTATATGTATGTGTGCGTGCGTAAATGGTTAAATAAACTCTAGAATTTGAATTAAAAAAACTTATATTTTTTTGTTAAAATGACGATATAATTTTTGTTATATTGACACCGTGAGTTATAATAAAAAGATATTGTGAATTATTTAATATAACATCGTAAGTATTGTGTTAAAATTAAATTTTAATTTTGAATAATTACAATAGAAGAACATTACAAATTGTTTAGTTAACTCAATAGTTTAAATAAAATATTATTATAATAATTTGCTTTATCACTACAAAACGTGGCTTACGGGGATGCTTTACATGCTTTGATTTATGTGCTTTGTAGAATAGTTTTATCGTGTTTATTTACACGCTTTCATTTACCGCGTTTTTAACATGCTTTCTAGCTAATTTAAATTAGGTCGTGTTTGAATTGAACTCACTCGAGTTGACGCGTTGCTTTGCTTTGGTGATGGTGTTTACGGGTCTATTTCGGGTGTGTTGTCCTAGTTATTGCGCCTAGGTGATTTTACGGGGCATATCATGTATGTCCCGTGCTTACGACCTTTCGTGCGCAATTTCTGGGATATTTGTTGACGTCAAAATCTTATTAGGCTTTTATGCGGATTTAGGGGAGTAATAACCCTTAGTTCAATTAACTGTCAAAATGAGACGCGTTCTTAATAACTCGTCGACCCATGTAACCATTTTATACAAATTAACTCGGGTGAGGGATATTCGACGCAACTTATAGTTTACTTGCTTTGTTAATCTAGTTTCATTTCCCTTGCCTAGATAAACATTTTCTTTTTAGTTTTTAATAACCTTTTATACTTTTATTTCGGAGTATTAGATCCTACAAATTTTAACAACTCGTCCCTGTGGATTTTCGATACCCGACTTACCGTTGTGCTTGCCTCGCAAGTGTAGTAGTAACTTAGGTTTGTTTGTATTAAGGCGGTGAACAAAAAACAACGATTAGCGTCTTTACACGCGCTACTTTTCACCCTTAATCAAAATGGCGTCGTTGCCGGGGACTTGTTTGCTTTAGACTTTATTTGATTTAATAATTCAAAGTATTTTCTTTCTATTTGTATTATTTGCTAACTTTTTGCAGGACTTCCACATTTGAACACTTAGAAACGCTCGATTTTTTCCCGCGCGCACTTACTTTGTGGAATCCGCCACTTCGAGCCATTTTTGGGGTAAGCATGTCTTGTTCCGATTCTTTTGGTAATCATTGTTATAATTCTCAAAATTCTCGCAAACCTATGACTTTCGGTGCATACTTAGAGTCCCAAAGTATAACAAATTCACATATTACTTTGGGCGAGTATAACGAAAACTAAAACTTGGGTTATTGAAATTTCGATGATGATGATAATGATTTTGGGCTTTACCTCCTTATAATAGGAATTTTGAAACGAATTTCAATAAGGCCTTTACCTCCTTATAATGATCTCCAAATATGCCACAAGGTAGAACACGCCTTATTTGTTTGTACGTTTAGGGTTAATTGAGAGTGACAACTCACACCTTATAGATTGTATATTTGACCACATTAATTGCGCTGCAATTCATGAGATTCGTCTGCATAACAATATATACATAAAAGGATTCTTTTTATGTTTCCAACTTTAAAAGATATATTTAGTAAAAGTAAAAATCTGCATTTTAAATAAAAAATCACTTTAAAAAAATATATTTTACCACTTTTTCTTTCATTTAATAGAAAAACTGTGAATATAGAAAATATGTTTTGGGCTAACCGTTTTTCTATTAAAAATATCTAAAAACAGTTTTTTAATAAAAAAACTGGAAATAAAAGAAAAAAATATTTTGGGATTGACATTCGTTTTTTGTTAAAAAATTAAAAACAACTCAGATAAAATAAAATAATTTTTTTTTAATCATTCTTGGGGCTAAAACTATTTTTATCCCCAAATAATAATAAAAAAACTCCATATTTTAATAGCGAAAATGAACATAAAAAGATAAAATACATTTTATTTTATCCAAATTGATTTCAATTTTTTAAGAGAAAATGGTGAGTCCCAAAAACTTTTTTTTATTTCCATTTTTTCTATTAGAAAAACTGCATTAAGATATTTTTAGTAGAGAATTATGCTATTAAAGCAAAGATAAAACGATAAAAATATTTATTCTCAGATTTAATAAAATTCTTCTATCATTTTCTTTATTAAAAAATAATTAAATGGGTGTTATACAATTTGACAAAAAAGAAAGTTTTTTGTCCCCTTATTCATAAAAATACTCCGATTATTTTTTATAAAAGAACTCCACTTTTTTAACAAAAACGATGATAGAAGTTGTACGTATTTTTGTCCCCTTCTTCATAAAAAAAACTCGGATTATTTTTTATAAAGAACTCAAAGGTTTTAACTTTTATTTTAAAAATAGTTTAAAACTGTTTAAAACATAAACAAAAAAAACATGTTTATTTTTTTCTAAAAATATATTTTGTCATTTTTTTCTAAAACTTGAAGTATTATTTTGTCATTTTACAAAATTCAGAGAGCATTAATAAATAATTGGAGTGAAAATAGTTTTAGAATAAAATATCAAAACGTCCCTCAAATATTTTTTTTAATACGCATTTAGTTCAAATGTTATATTTTGTACCAAAAAATCTTTTTTTATCTTATAATTAAAGATTCGCGGCAACAACATTGTAAATCTTTTTTGACATGATAAAAGATTTTTAGTACAAAATAAAAAAATTAGGACTAAACGTATATTAAAATAAATTCGAATAACTATTTAATATACTAGTTTTAAACCCCGCGCGATGCGCGAGCGTTGAATAATTTTATTCGTAAAATATATGCCACATAAATAATATTATCATTACATTTAAACTAATGTTAATATGAGATGAAAAAATGAATAAAAAATTTGGGACATATGAACATGCCTTTATTTTAAAATTACAAATTAACTATATATTTATATTTTTTAGTACAGATGGTAGTTCTATGATTAGTATACACTAAACACCGAGATACTTTTTTTATTTAAAACATAATTATATTTTTATGTCTATTTGACACATTATATAAGTATTAATTAATAATAGATGGAGAGAAAATGGACACTCATATATAATCACGATAATTACTATCATATATATATATATATATTTCAAAATATTTTACTTAGGGACTTAATCAACTTTACATAAATTATACTTTAACCCCTAATTTTTAAAAAATATAATGAATAGTATCATGAATATGATAGACAGAAATGACAAACAATTAGAACTTGTGTGTTAAGAAAATAAAGCATAAAGGGTATAATTTGTATAAAAAAATCTGAAAATGAGTCAAAATAAAAATATCAAACCTTATAACAAAGCACAAAAATAATTGTGCAATCACAATATAAAAAGAGAAATATCCAAAAAGAAATATTATATATTTTATTTAAAAAACAATGTTATTAAACATGGAAGTATACCTCACTTCCTTTAAAATAGAGCAACATACACCATACGCTTCTAACTAACTAAATTCACATCATATGCTTCTAACTAATTAAACTCACATTTCTATATAAAGATTCAATCGAAATTATCTTAAGAAAAACACTATTTCAATCTTCACATAACACATTCTACTTAAACAAAATCACAGTTTATTCTATGGCTCCTTGTCAATTTTGTAAGGATGTTTTACTATTTGGGGTCCAATAGTTATTTAGAGTTTTATTCCATTTGTTTACATTCTACTCGTTTGGAATTCAAAATCAACAAAAAACGTTAGTTAGCTAGTTTGATGGTCAGTTGACTCATTTTTCAATCAAAAAGACTATTTTACCCATTAGTATAAGTATTTTTTAGTGTATTAAAACAAATTTTACATTATATCTTATTGTTTTAAATAGTAAAACTTTTTTTACTAACACTTTTTTATAAAATGAGAAAGTTTTATAAAATGAAAAAGTTTTATACACTTTTTTTATTAAGTATTTTTTTTTAAATCAAAAAGTTTTACAAAATCAAAAGTTTTTTTTTAGAAACTTTTTTTAGCACTTTTTTTACAAACATTAAAAAATATTGTTTTTAACTGTTTTTATAAACGTTGAAAAAACTTTATATAAAAACAATATTATAAAAAACAGTTTATGAATGTCAAAAGTTTTTTTGTAAATTGTTTTCAACCTTTTTCATAAAACCAATTCTTTATATGAATAAAATAAAAACGTAAAAAACACTTAATATAAAAACATTAAAAACACAGTTTTTTAACAGTTTTTTGTATAAACGTTAAAAAAAATTATGTAAAAACACTGTTCTTAAAAAAAAAGAACTCTTTTAAAAAAATATTAAAAAATGGTTTATATAAAAACAACATTTTTTTTAAAGAGAATTATAAAATTGTTTTTGAATGTTTATAAAAAACAGTTAAAAATTCAGTATTTTGTAACGTTTTTTAAAAACTGTGTTTTTTCCTTAAAAAAATAGTGCTTTATATAAACAGTTTTTTAACATTTATAAAAAATAGTATTTTTATATCAACTATTTTTGAATGTTTTACGTAAAAAAATAATTTTATAAAAAAAGTAGAAAAAATTGTTTATAAAAAAACCGTTTAACGATTATAAACTGATTTTTTTTAAAGGGCTAGGTTATCCCCACACCAACCAAGTCTTCCACCACACCATTTTGGTGTCAAAAGACAATTATACCCTTACACATTTACAAAATCTAAATGTTTCAACTAAGATAAATGCATTTCAAAAATAATTAAAAATTTGTATTTTCAATAAAAAATATTTTTTTTATAAAAAAATTGTTTTTAATAAGAATCTGTTTTAATTTTTTTTTAACTTTTCATAAATGATTTAAAAAACATTTAAATTGTTTAAAAATTTGTTATATGTTTTTTAAATTAATTTTTTTTTATAAAACATAAAAAATGTTTTATATAAAATAAAAACTGTTTTTACAAAATAGTACCTTTATGTAAATAGTGCTATTATGTAAGTGTAAAATTAAAAAAAAAAATTATAAACTTTATTTAAAAATTCAAAAAAATACAAAAAAGAATTCTACAAAATTGAAAAATGCAAAAAAAAAACTCTGAAAATACTAATAGATATTAAAAAAAAATAATGTCTGTCAGGAAAAAAAATGTTTCTCGCCCAAAAAATGATTTCCAACAACAACAAAAAATCAGCAACAAAATGCATTTCAAAAAGAAAGAAAAATTGTTTTCAACCAAAAAACGAATTCCAACAAATCAAAAAACTATTTTCTACTCAAAAAATGGCATCCAAGAGAAAAATAATAATTTCCAACGAAAACAAATTATTTAAAAAAATTAATTTCCGAACTAAAAATTATTAAAAAAAATTATTTCAAAACAAAAATTTAATTTTTTTTAATATCTACTAGTATTTTTCAGAGTTTTTTTTGGTAAAAAATAATTTTAATATCTATTAGTATTTTTCGGTGAAAAACAGTTTTGGTTTTTGGGTGAAAAACAGTTTTTTACTGTTGGAAATCATTTTTTTTGGTAAAAAACAGTTATTTTTTCCTGCTAGACATTATTTTTTAAAGGCACTACTTACTTTTCAAATGTACATAAAGGTATTATTTTGTAAAAGCAATTTTTATTTTATATAAAACAATTTTTATGTTAGAATTCGTTTTTTGGTTGAAGACAGTTATTTTCTTAATTATTTTTTAATATCTATTAGTATTTTTCAGAGTTTTTATTTTTTATTTTTCAATTTTATAGAATTACTTTTTTTGTAATTTTTAAAATTTTTAAATAAAGCTTTATAATTTCCGTTTTTTATTTTACACTTACATAAAGGCACTATTTACTTTCCATATGTACATAATAAAGGTACTATTTTGTAAAAACAGTTTTTATTTTATTTAAAACAATTTTAATGTGTTATAAAAAAAATTTAATTAAGAAAACATAAAACAAATTTGATAAAACAATTTAAATGTTTTTTTAAATCATTTATGAAAAGTTTTAAAAAAATTATTTTTATAACGGATTCTTATTAACAACAATTTTAAAAAAATATATTTTAATGAAAATACACATTTTAATTGTTTTTCAAAGGCATTTATTTTAGTTGAAAGCAAAAAAATGAAGGTTTAAATTTTGTAAATGTATAAGGGTATAATTGTATTTTTGCATCAAAATGGTGTGGGGGAAGACATTTTGGGAGTGGGGATAGCCACTCCCTTTTTAAAACATTGATTTTATATAAATTGTTTTTTGATATTTTTATAAAAAAACTATTTTTTTTAACGTTTAAAAAAAGTGTTAAAAAAATAATAAAAAAAAGAGAGAAAGTAAGAATAAGAGAGAGAAAAGCTCTTATAGTTTATATAAAAACATTTTTTGTTAAAAACACTGTTTTTTAAAAAGGTTAAAAAAACACTATTTTTTTAAATGTTTTTTATATACGTTAAAAAATTGCTTATACAAAAACCTTTTTTTTTAAACAGTTATAAACATAAAAAGATTTTCTAATAAACTCTTTTTAACTGTTTTTTATAAAATCAATTTTTTTTTATAAAAAGACATCAAAAATGTTAAAAAAAAAAATTTATCAACTATTAAAAACAACTTTTTATATGATGAGTTTTCATATAAAATGTTAAAAACGTTAAAAAAACAGTATTTTTCAACGTTATTATATAAACTGTTTTTTAATTGTTTTTGACTTAGTTTCGTAGTTGGATTAAATTGAAGGAGAGAGAGAAAAAACTCAATAGTTCAATGCATCTATTAAATTGCTTGTATAGTATTTTATAAAAATATAAAATATAAAGTGCCATGTGAACACTCTCAATGAGAAAGAGTCTTAAATGCTCATAAATACCTTATTTTACATTATATAGTATATAGAGATACCCAATAGTTTTAACCATATATTTTTTAATTTTCTATCACGATTCTTCATTTTATCACATTTTCCTTTTTTCGTTAATGTCAGGCTCTTTGCTCAAAAATATAATACCATTTCAAAAACATAAATCAATAACATTTTTTTGAAATGTGTTTTCATACGATAAAACATAGTTTAGTAGGATAAATGCTTGCATAATTTCCACTGATCAATCACATGAGATAGTTTAATAGGCTAAACGCTTGCAAAAACTCCATTGATCAATCACATGAGATATAGAGGTAGAACAGTAGACTGAGCTTATTTCATACAAGCTTACAAACACATACACATAAATAAATACGCATATGTTAATGTCCCTTCAACACTAGTTCTTCAATCCAACTGACAGACCCGCACAAGCACCAAAACCTTCAGGTCCGACGCAAATACAACCGCTTTGGCAGGGGCTCCAAGGAGCGCACATTCTACCCCAACACTCACCAAGGGAACTACCAGCGTTGAGGAGAACATCGGAGTCCAACATTTTACGGTTGTTAACAACCGTATTGGCAGTGGAGGAGACAATGGCGGCCATAAACATCAAAGCTACCAATAAAACAACCTTCTTGTTTTCCATATCTTCCTCTTGTATGAGTGTTTTGTTATGTCACAATGGCTCTCCCACATGTGGTATTTATAGAGGATTGTTTGAAACAGAAACCTTATCAAACCAAGGCTACAACCGTCAAATTCTAGAACAGTTTCTAAAGATGAAAAAAGCCTATTAAGAAAGAATGATTGGGTTTACTTCTCTTAATCATAGAACAAATAAAATTTTCTCATCTGATTTCATTTACCATTAGCCTTTTTGTTAAAAAATATCAGACGTTTTTTTTAAAGTTAGTTCTTATTTAGACAAAAAATAAATAAATCCAACTGTTGTAATTTAACCTTTTTTTTTGTTTGTTTTTTTTATTGGTGCATATACTAAATAGTCTTTCAATTTTTTTTATTACACGTTTAATCCGAACTTTTTTATTTTGATTCAAAAAGTTCCTCAACACATATCACAGACCTTTAAAGATAAATGAATATTGATTAAATGTGTTTGAAAAGGCTTTTTTGACAAAAATAAAAAGATTTGAATTAAATTTGTATTTAAAAAATATTCGAGGGACTTTTAGATAATTGATCATTTTTTATTTATGTATAATTTTTTCCTTTTTATTTGTTATTCACGATTCTTCCTTTTTATCAAATTTTCCATTATCATAAATTATCCGGTATGCTGTCAGTTCAGGCTTCTTGTTCAAACGTATCATAAGAATTTTTAAGTCTGTTTTCATTTCGTTTAAAATTTATATATATATATATTATTTAACCATTATTTATAATATTTGAGTTAAGTATGTATAATAAACAACTTTAACATGAGATAACATTGTCTTAATAAACAACATTTTTAAGAACACTTATATGTATGCGTGCGCGCGTAAATGGTTAAATAAACTCTAAAATTTGAATTAAAAAAACTTATATTTTTTGGTTAAAATGATGTTATAATTTTTGTTATATTGACACAGTGAGTTATAATAAAAAGATATTGTGAATTATTTAATATAACATTGTAAGTATTGTGTTAAAATTAAATTTTAATTTTGAAGAATTACAATAAAAGAACATTACAAAATGATATAATTTCTAATATTTTGTTAAAATGACGATTTGATTTTTGTTATAATGACACTGTGACTTATAATAAAATGATATTATGAATTGTTTAATATAATATCGTAAGTATTGTGTTGAAATTAAATTTTATTTTTGAATAATTACAATAAAAGAAGGGAACTATTATTTCCACTCCAAAAAAAAATTTCCCCACTCCACTTTTAACTTTAAACACTAAAATGATTAAAGTGCCCTTCTATACATATAATTTAAGTTGAACAATTTATTAATTTATTTATCAAAAAAAACTTATTTTGAACGAATATAATATTTTATAAAAAAATCTATTATTTATTTTTAAATACATAATATTCTGAAAATAAAAAAGCATAATATTTTGAATATAAACAAATCTAATATTCTGAAAAATAATTTTAAATATTCTGGAAAAAAACTTATTATTATTTTTTATAGAAGTGGAAGTTAATCAAAAAACTGCGATATTATTTATTTAAAAAAATGAACATTCTTTTTCAAACAAAAATACTGGACAACATTGTTTTTAGAAGAAAAAATGGTCGGAACTTTTATTATAAACTATATTTTTTTTATAAAACTTTTTTTTTTGTACAAAATTAAGTAGTGACTTTGACACAATACTACTTTTGTATTTTATACTTTAATACACGACATGACATAAATAACATGTTTTATAATTTTCACACTACATTAAATACAACATAACACAAACAACACGAGTAAACTAATAAATTTAATATTGTGTCATTGTCACCAAATTATTCGTGATATATTATATTCAATTTGGTGTGAAAATTATAAATCACACTATTCGTGTTGTGTGTCGTACATTAAATTCCAAAATGCATAAAATATTAATTTATCAAAATCACAACTTAGTTTTTTACCCAAAAAAAATACACGGTATTTTTTGCATTTTGTAAAAGCTAAGTTGTGATTTTGATAAACACAACACGAATAGTGTGATTTATAATTTTCACACCAAATTGAATATAATATATCACGAATAATTTGGTGTCAATGACACAATATTAAATTTATTAGTTTACTCGTGTTATTTGCGTTATGTTGTACTTAATGTGGTGTAAAAATTATAAAACATACTATTTATCTCATGTCGTGTTAAAGTATAAAATACAAAAGTAGTAATGTGTCAAAGTTACTTCTCAATTTTTTACAAAAAAAATACAGTTTTACTAAAAAAATTATGTTTTATAAGAAATTATAAAAATAAAGATTTTAAAAAATATTGTTTATAATAAAAGTTTCGACCATTTTTTCTTTTAAAAATAATGTTGTCCAATATTTTTGTTTGAAAAAGAATGTTCATTTTTTAAAATAAATAATATTGGAGTTTTTTCATTAACTTCCACTTCAATAAAAAATAATAATAAGTTTTTTTCCAAAATATTTAAAATTATTTTTCAGAATATTAGATTTGTTATATTCAAAATATTATGTTTTTTTATTTTCAGAATATTATGTATTTAAAAATAAATAATAGATTTTTTTACAAAATATTATTTTTGTTCAAAATAAGTTTATTTTTATAAATAAATGTATTAATAAATTATTCAACCTAAGTTATATGTATAAAAAAGCACATTAATTATTTTAGTGTTTAAAGTTAAAAAGATGGAGCGGGGAATAATGATTCACTAAAAGAACGTTACAAAATGTTTATTGTAATGTTTTGCTTTATCACTACAAAACGTGTATCACATGGATGCTTTTCAACGTGTACTCAATATTGTTTGGCAGCAAGCTGATAAATGGTACGACTGAAACCCAACTATTGTTTGGTAGACCACGCCTTATTTGTTTGTACGTCTGGTAGACAACTCACACCTGATTGATTGTATATTTGATGTTAGTTGAGAGTGACAATTCGCACCACATTAATTGCCTGCAATATATATATAAAAACTCATAATCCAAACCCACACAAAAATATAAAAAATTAGAATCGTTCTAGAAGTACCGCCTACAAACCGGATTTGGCTTCTTTTTTTTTTTCTTTTCTTTTTTCTACTTTCTTCGTAAAGTAGTTCTACAGTGACCGAATTTTTGATAAAATTTTGATGGATAAATTGACGTGGCGAACATTTATTAGTTGATTTTTAGGTCCCACTGGTGTGGAGTCCACACTGTAGACTCCAAAAACCAAGCAATAAAATCCCGCCACGTCAGTTTATCCATCAAATTTCGGTCAAAAATTCGGTCACAATAACATTTTTGTTTTTAATATTTGGTTTTAATGATTGATATATAAAAAAAAAAATTATTAATATAAAAAACTTTTTTTCTTATTAAAATTAAATCACTTTTTTTATAAAAATTAAAAAAATACATGTTTTTTATAAATAAAAAGAAACTATATTTTCTAATAAAAAAGCTATAAAACAGTTTTTTAATTAAAAATAACATTTTAAAAAATATATTTTTTAATTTTAATAAAAAAAATGTTCTATTTGATATCCTAGATTAACGATTGATTAATCTCGCAGGCGCGAATCCATGTTCAATAAATGATGTGAGTTCGGGAACGCGAGTTCACGTCAGAGACGCAAATTAATCCAGATATTTTTTTCATAAAATATAGTGATTAATTAGTGCAGCTGGATCGCTGACTCACATTCAACAAATGATGTGGATCCGAAAATGTGGGCCGCGCCTGCGGCACTAATTACTCGCGATATTTTATGAAAATAATATCGCGATTAATTAGTGTCACTGGCGCAGACTCACATTCAACAATTTATGTGGGTCCGGGAATGTGGGACCCCCCCCCCCCCCAATGACACTAATTAATAGTGATATTTTATTGAAAAAATATCGCGATTAATTAGTGCCACTGGCGCAGACTCACATTAAACAAATGATGTGGGTTCGGGAATATGTGTCGGCACCAACGACACTAATCAATCGCGATATTTTTACCAGCGACAATAATTAATCGTGATATTATGAAAAAATATTTTTTATTTTTCATTTTAATAAAAAAGTTTGATTTTAATTAAAATTTATTTTTTATATTAATTAAAAAATAGTTTTTTATAAATAAAAAACTGTTTTTTTTAATATAAAATTGTTTCTTTTAATATAAAAAACTGTTTTTATATTAAAAGTTAAAAGCAAAACAGTAAGAAACTTGAAAAAAAAAAGATAAAAGAGGCATTGCGGTCGCTGGGCTGTACAAACCGGCGGGATATATAGTTTTTCTCAAAAAATTAAAGAATTCATTTTTATGTTTTCAACTTAAAAAAATATATTTAGTAAAAATAAAAATGTATATTTTTAATAAAAAAATCAATTTTAAAAAAAATTACTTTTATTAGGAAAGTATTTTCTTAGTTGTTTTTAACTTTTTATAACGTTTTAAAAAAATATATATTTGAACAGTTCTAAATAAAAAAATTCTTAACTTTTTTTTAAAAATGATTATAAAAAATAAAATAAATATATTTGAAAAAGGTACATATTTTTAATTTAACTCATTCAATTCATCAAACACTCATTTAATCAATATTCTCTTATTTTTAAAAGTTTACGGCGACAGCACCCCATTTTTATTTTTATTTTTCAAACTGTTAAGAAGTTTTTTTTAAAATAATTAAAATAATTAAAATGTTTTTTTGTTTTTTAGAATATTTATGAAAAAGTTAAAAATATTTTTTTTTAAAAAATTCTTATTAAAAATAGTTTTTTTTAAATAGATTTTTTTTTATTAAAATACAGATTTTTATTTTTTATTACAAATATTTTTTTAAGTTCGAAACAGAAAAACGAACGAGTAACTTTTTGTCTTCTTTTGTGAGTAAGGGTTTTGGGTTTTCATGAGAATGATATTTTTATTACTTAGTTGGAAACACTATTACTTAAATGTTGCCGTCGATTCACATTAATCTATATTATATGAGAGAGGGGTATTTTACTGTTCCAAAAAATTAACGGTTGAGATCGCATTTTTTTGGGCGATCTAAGTGTTCCAGATTGTGCCACGTAGGATTATACAAATTATGAGGTGTCAAATGAGATAAAACAACCCCCCTTATTCTACCTTCCCCGTTTTCTTCATTCTACCTTCCCCGTTTTCTTCATTCTCCCTACCCCGTTCCCCTTCCCCTTCCCCATGATCTCCCTCTACCCTCCTCCACCCTCTCCCCTCTCCGGTGCAGTCCTCGGAACCCCTCCCTCTTTCCACTGCCGCCCCCGCCCCGCTCCCCTGCTCCATCCGCCGCTCCCCTTCTCCCCTCCTCCTACCTCTCCCTTCCCCGCTGCCCCCTCTCTCCCCTTCCCTCTTTCCCCTGCCGCCACTGCCGACCCACGCTCCGGCGCGCACATACACAGATCACACACACACACAATCGCACACACACACAGATCCGGCATCACACACACACAGTTCTGAATTTTAGGGCTTTTCTTATTTTAGGGTTTTATGATTAATGTTATATCTGATTAATCTGATTAATGTTATATTCATTTTTTGTTTTGTTCAAATTAGGTGATTCAGTCGTCCTTCTCCCCGCTGCTGCCGGACAGGTAATCCAATCTAGGGCTTTTTTGTTTTTGCTTTTTTTGTTTTGTTTTGCAGATCTAAATTGTACAGGTAATCCAAGCTAGGGCCCTTTTTTTTTGCAGATCTAAATTAGGGTTTTTTATTTTAGTTTCACATTTTGGGATTTATTTTGATTTTATATTTTTTTTATCCATCTAATATGTTTTATGTTTGCAGATCTAAGCACAACACCTGTTCTCTCTTAGTGGTAATTTGGATATGTGGTACTTACATTAGGTATACACATTCTCTCTTATTCTAGATTTATATTTTGAATTTTTTGTTTTGAGAGAGAAAATCACTCTTATATGTTAGGGAGACACACATGAGATAATTAAATGTTTTTTTTTACACCAAGATAATGTAGGTAGTTGATGAGTTTTTTTAGTACCTCCGTAATTTACATTGCTAGACATTAGTACACGTGTGGTTGATAATTTTAAGTTGGACAATCTCATGACTATTTGGGAGAGATCGGGTTCTCATACATTGGTGTGCTTCGAGAGTTTAGTTGCAATTAGTCATTTCTATTTACTGTTTTTTATTTCATAAATCTTGCAATTTTGTAATAGCAGCCCTTTTTCTTAATTTAAAGTAGTCTGGACTGATTTTTGCACACTTTTCATGTCTAATACCCAACATATATTTTTTTCATTTGGCTTGAACCATCGCAGCGACATTAGAAGTGGTGATTTCCAAATATCTTCAATGCAATTACAACACCGGGGGTTCTTTGAAAGATGGTTATTTACAAAGATTATTGATTTTGTTTACAATTATTGTGTGTAATAATATTTGGATTGTGTTTTTTTTCAGGTTCAATTTATTTTTTATCAATATGTGAGACTCCGACGGCTCTACCGCGACCACGAAGATCCGTCGCTACCGCTCCACCAGATTTGGTATTTTAGATCTACTATTTTTTATTTTCAATTTTGTAACTTAAATCTGTTAAAAAAATTAGATTTGTCTCTACTATTTTATTTTGGTTTTGGTTTTTTTTTTGCATAAGATTGATTTGGATTTTGTTGTTTGTGTTATTTTTCAGGTTCAATTTTTTTTAATTTTTTTGTTCTAATTTAATTTATTTGCCGTGTTTTTAGTTATTGGCTTGGATTCATACAATTGCCTTTGTACTATTTTGCTAAATGGATATTTAGTGGATAATATAGCTTTGTTGGTTCTATTGGTAAATTTTTAGTGGTTTTTATGTGTATTATCTAATTTTACTTTATTTTCATGTCTAATACCCAACACATATTTTTTTCATTTGGCTTGAACCATCGCAGCGACATTAGAAGTGGTGATTTTCAAATATCTTCAATGCAATTACAACACCGGGGGTTCTTTGAAAGATGGTTATTTACAAAGATTATTGATTTTGTTTACAATTATTGTGTGTAATTATATTTGGATTTTGTAATTTTTCAGGGCCAATTTTTTTTTTATCAATATGTGACGATCCGCCGCTACCGCTCCACCAGATTTGGTATTTTAGATCTACTATTTTCTATTTTCAGTTTTGTAACTTAAATCTGTTAAAAAAAATTAGATTTGGCTCTACAATTTTTTTTTGTTTTTTGTTTTGCATAAGATTGATTTCGCTAGCGATACGGTGTATTTGCTAAATAATTAATAATTAACTTTGTTTATATAATATTTTACTAGATTTTTCAATTTACTAACTACATTTTTTTTTGTACCAGGTCGCATTTGGAAAAGAACGGACAATAATTATAGTGGAAGATAATTATTTGGGCTTCCATTGATATATATTTATTTTTTAAAGATGTTTGTTTCATTGAAGCTTTTGTTAGGCAAATTTGTTTTTTTATATTGTTGGATTTGTTGTTATACCTTGAGAAGGGTGGATAGTCCAATAAACAAAGGAGATTCTGCCCAATTTTTTTAAAACATTGATACTTTATTTTTTTAAAATAAAGAAATGTTCTCGCTAAATAGTATTTGTTTTCTTTTTTCTTTTTTTCATTTTGTCGTATTTTTTGATGATAGAGATCAAATCTTATTTCCCTAAGATTGTCAACTCAGTATAAAAAATAATAAGTATATATAAAACTTTAATGTGCAGTCCCTACTTTTGTAAAAACTTTAGCGAGCATTTCGAATAGTTCCAACAGCGTGACACGGTACAACTGATTCTCTTTTCTCTTCATCTCTTCAGGGTGGGGAACTTAGGTCCCCATGTTTCCTCTATCTCTCCCTCACTTTATTAGACGTACACACTAGCACACTAATTTTTTCTACTACAGGTTTGCAATTTTTTTCCCCCTTATCTATTTTTAAGTTCAAAGATTGTGGCATGAATTGTGGATCCTGCACCTATAGCAGCTCCCCAACCCAAATGTGAAGAAACTTGAATTTTGATGTGAGACATTTATTTATTTGTTCTTTTACAAGTACTTTAGTTTATAATTTTCACTATTGTTAATTTTCATTTTCTTTTACATGAATACCCGTTCTCACATTTTCTTATTATTTATGTTGGCAGGTCTCTTTATTTATTTCAGAGCAAGCATTACAAATGCAAATGTGGTAAGACATAAGTCCGATACATATTTCTCACATTAACTTTTTTATTTATAGTTATTTATTCTTATAAATAGGTATACGTTCGGTTTGATTCATTTGGCGATTGCGTCGAGTGGAACTATGGGTAAAGATCAATTTTAATATGTTTAAATGTTTGCTTGGGATTTTCAAAATTGAATTTATTTCTCTATTCATGAACAGGGATTCCTGAATTTGTTGCATTTTGTACCTCGGATTTAATCGCAAGTGGGGTGGGGTGGGGGGCAGCAGCAGCAGGTAGCGGGTGGTGGTGAGGGGCAGCAGCAGGTAGGGGGTGGGGGCAGCAGCAAGTGGGGTGGGGTGGGGGGCAGCAGCAGCAGGTAGGGGGTGGGGGCAGCAGCAGGTAGGTGGTGGTGGTGGTGGTGGTCGGGGGCAGCAGCAGGTAGGGGGTGGGGGGCAGCAGCAAGTGGGGTGGGGGGGGGGGGCAGCAGGTGTGTGTGGGGGGGGGGGGGGGGGGGGGGCGGGGGGGTGATGCGCGGGGGATGAGTGGTGATGGGTTGGGGTGGCAGGAGAGGGGGTGATAGGTGGGGGGTGATGTGCGGGGGATGAGGGGTGGCAGGAGAGGGGGTGATAGGTGGGGTGGCGGCAGCAGTAGCAGGTAGGGGGGGGTGATAGACAGAAGGTGGGCGTGGGGGGGTAGCAAGTAGGGGGTGATGGGCGGGGGATGAGTTGTACCCACTATATGCCAAAGTTTTTTTTTATACATTTTTTTGTCAGGCGAATTTGTTTTTTTTTTTTTTTGTATTATTAGATTTGTTGTTATATCCCTTGAGAATGGTGGATAGTCCAATAAACAAAGGAGATTCTGTCCAATTTTTTTAAAACTTTGACACTTTGTTTTTTTGAGACACTATGAGAATTTATTTGATGAATATTGTATATTTTATATTATATGTGAATTTGTTTGATGAACTTAAGATTATTTGAATGTTGTTGGACTATTTGTTGTTTGTTAAGCAGGGTGAATAGTTTATAAACAAAGGAGATTATGGCCAATTGTTATAAATTACTCTTTTTTTGCCGTTTTGCAATTATATACTTAGAAAATTTTCACCGTTTTGTAATTACGTGCTTTCGAAATTTTCGCCGTGCCTTCAGGCACGGGCATTCCGCTAGTATACCTATAAATTGTCAGCTTCAATAAGCCCAATGGGGATTTGTTCATTACACATTTAAAAAGGATAATCTCTATGTGTGTGTATTTGTCACTATTCTAAAAAATTCGCTTAGGTTAACGCTTGATAGATATGTTTCGTCTTACGTTTTTCATACTTTATTCTTGATAAAATCCTTAAGGCGCACTTTTTTCTAAAAACAACAATGATTTAGTGAAACGATGTCGTCTTTTAATGAATTTGTTTACAAATCGGACCATTATCTCCTCCAAAATAATCAAAAAGTATTTTAATTTGTATATATTCAGACGTATTTTTATGATCTGTGCAATTTTTGTATTTTAATAACCTTGTTATTGTTAAAAAATATTAAAATATATTAAGAAGGTCTAAACGCCTTTTCAAACCATTTTACGCCTAGGCGCTAGGCTTCTAAGGCTTAAGACTTGACCTCCACGCCTCAATCACCCCCTGCGTTTTTTAGAACCTTGGTATTTGTGTTTGTTATGCATGTTTAATCTGGGTCTAATCCTAGGATTTTTTTGTAATGCTAGAATTTTTTTAGGTATTCTCTAATGTGGAAAATTGATTTTGATATTTATTTGATTTGTATCTGTATTCTTATAGTTAAGAATTTTTTTTTTTTTTAAATTCATACTTTTTTTTCTAGAAGTAGACAAATTATTTTTCCTGGATGCAGACAAATTCTTATTGTTAAGATTTAAAAAAAAAATCATACTACTTAGAAAGAATGACTTGGTTTACCTTCTGATAATAATAGAACAAATAAAATTTTCTCATCTGCTTTCATTTAACATTGGGCTTTTTGTTAAAAAATATCGGACCCTTAAAAGTTAGATTTCATTTTGACAAAATAAAAATTCAAACTGTTGTAATTTAACCTTTCTTTTTATCTTTAGAATCTTTTTATTTACATATATTTTTTTTCTTTTTATTTGCTATTCATGATCATTCCTTTTATCAAACTTTCCATTTTCATAAATTATTCAGTCTGTTTTCGGTTAATGTCAGGTTTTTTGTTCAAATGTATCATACAATTTTTTAAAGTTAGATTTCATTTTGTTTAAAAACCAAAAAAATCAATGTATTTTTATTTAGCCATTATTTATAATATTTGAGTTGTTTATTATATATATATATATATATATATATAAAATCTTATGTGCAAATTGTTAAATAAACTCTAAAATTTGAATATGAAAAACTTAAAATATTTTGTTAAAATGACGATATGATTTTTGGTAAATTGACATCGTGATTTATTCTAAAATGACATTGTCATTCGTTTAATATAATACGGTAAGTGTTGTGTTAAAATGAAATTTTAATTATGAAACATGTTTTATCAAAAAAAAAAAATTAATGGAAAAGGGGTTGGGTGAAAACCATTCTCCAGAGCTTGTGGCTTGTCATGAATAATGAGTTTTAACATGAATTACAACTGAGATTGTACAAGGCAGCAATTAAACAAGCGGAGAATAAAAGTTAATGTTTTTTTGGTAAACAATAAAAATTAATGTTGATGGCTCCTTTAAATCACATAGCCTGCAAGTGTCTATTGCTGGAGTTGTACGACACAGTGCAGGCCTTCATCTGCACTGTTTTAGGCGGAAATTATTGGCTGAATCAGAAACACTCTGATAGAAAGCGACAACTCTATGTTAGTCGAATACTGTTCGGGAAAAAGCATCCCTTCCCTGTACGGTGGCCTGAGTTAGAGATCGAATCATATTCGAATTCGAATTCGAATTCAAACTCGATTAATTTAAATGAATATGAATTATGTCTAAAATTTAATTATTAGATTATCCGATTACTCATTTTTTAAATAAAATGAATTTGGATTCATATACTCTGATTCAATTAATATTTTTAATATATATATATATATATATAGTTCTGCTTTTGTGCGGACTAATTCGCATTTTAAGAATGCGCACCGGATGCGCTTAGAAACTATTCGGTAATTTCTAGGCGCATCCGGTGCGCAATCTTAAAATAAGGACTAGTCCGCACAAGAGCAGGACTTTATATATATATTATAATATATTTGTAATTAATACATTTTTTATTCAATAATATTTTAAATATATATTTTAAATATTGATCATAATAGTTCTTTATTTTATTATCTATTTTTTTTGGAACATTTGCAAAATAAATTTAGAAAGTGTTAGAAAATAAAAATGTTGCAAATCTAGTTTATCATAAACGGATAATCGGATAAACAGATAGGATCCGAATCGGTTTAACATAAACGGATATGGATTTAAATTTGCCTGATCCGATCCGATTAATAAAGGGATAAAATCCGAATCCGTTTAACATAAACGGATATAGATTTGGATTTGTCTGATCCGTTCCGAATACGATCCATTTACACGCCTAAATGAAGCCATGTCAACACGATCCATTAGTTATAGATCAATTGACACCCCTCCATGTGTCAACATAATAAAAAATATATATAAATTTATAAATGCTTTCATAGATTTGAAAGTATGAATTTTCGAACTTGTGAAAAAAATATTTGGGGGAATAAATAAGAAGCAAAGAATTTATTTGAAAAAGAAGAAAATTTTATAAAATCTTACCAATCAATAATAATAATAACAATAATAATAATAATAATAATAAACCTTTAGTGACAATATAAAATAAATCACCGCTTATCTACCCCATTTAGTGGCAAATTATTTGTGTCAGTAAATTAACAACTACATCTAATATACTGACGATTTACGACGTTGTCATTAAAAATAGTAATTAGTGACAAAAATATGTTTGCCACTGAAGTGTTTGTCATAAAAATCGAGAAGCATTACAAAGTATTGACAATAAATTGTTGTCACTAAAAACCCAAATTTAAGAGGCGAAATTTCGTGACTTGTTGTCACCGATATACGTGGTACCGTGAACTTAGTGGCAAAAATAATTAGTGACATGATTAATGTTGTCACTCTAGTAACTTATAGTGACAACATTATATTTTTGCCACTATACGTCCTAAAGTTTGTGACGACTATTGTTTTGATCACTAATTATTTTTTTAGTGACAACTTTTATGTTGCCAATGAATTTTTTGCAACTAAACCCCAAATCTCTTGTGGTGAAGACACACGTGTTTGTTTTTTCTCTTTAAGCGTAAATATGAAAAAAAATTATAGTATATCAGTTGGTGTTTTAAGTACACATGGGATCCAAAAAATACATGTCAATGCACATGTGACACGTAATAATTTGATACAAACATAATAAAAAAATGTTAGCGTGTTTTAAAACTTTTTAGAGGGTAACAATTGTATTACCTTTAATGCATTCAGATGTAATATTGTATCTTAATTTTAAGAAGAGGAAATTTGATCTCCAAAAATATATGTTCAAAGAATTCATTTGCATAAATCAAACAAATGCCTAAAAATCATTATTTTAGATTTAAGTGTCTATTGTTTTTAGGGTAAATTGTACATAGGCTTCATTTTACATGATACGAACATGACATGACACTACACGATATCGTGTTTTTTCATAACACGTACATGATCCATCAAGAACATGACTTGACCCGACATGAATAGCACGATAAATCAATTTCGTGTCAATTGACACAATTCAACAACGATAACCCGCTTATTTTTGTATATAAACATCATTTTTTTTAATTTTATATTGCATGATATATATTAATTATTAAAAAATCGGGTCAAATTGGGTTTATTAATCGGGTCAAAACGGACAAATTTAACACGACTCGACATATTTGCAAAATTATATTATTTATTTTGATACTATTAGGAACAACTTTTCAAATATAGAATTGATATCAATAAAATATAACTTTTTCAAACATTGTTTATATTGATACTCATGTATAGCAGGAGCGAAAAACTGTTATCCACCCAAAGAATGTAGTTTTACATCTTTTGAAGGTTGTCCATTGGAGACGGCCTTATAACTCAAGAGTCATTCTCCCTTAAGGAAACAAAAGGTAGGAGGTTTGATTTTTATCTTTTCAATTTTTTTTTATTTATATATATTTTTTCTTTTTATTCTTTTTCACAATTCTTCATTTTATCAAATTTTTACTTTTTCATAAATTAATGGGTCTGTTTTCAATTAACGTCGGTCTTATTGTTCAAAAGTATATTTCGAAAAAAAAAAATATATATACATTGACCTTATTTTTATAAATTGTCAAAAGTATATTTGGAAAAAAACAACAAAAAATCAATAACAATTTTTGAAGTCTGTTTTCATATAGGATAAACACATTCATAATTTCCATTGATCAATAACATGACATACATAGCAGATGAACACTAGATTGACCTTATTTCATACAAACTTTCAAACACACACACATACACATAAGTAAATACGTATATGTGAATGTCCCTGCAACACTAGTTGCTCCATCCAAACGATGGACCCACACAAGCACCAAGACCTTCATATCCGATGCAAGTACAACCGGGTTGGCATGGGCTCCAAGGAGCACAACCCTTGCCAATGCATTGACCAAGGGAACTTTCAGCGTTGAGGAGAATGTTGGAGTCCAACATTTTACGGTTGTTAACAACCGAATTGGCAGTGGAGGAGACAATGGTGGCCATAAACACCACAGCTACCAACAGTGTCAACAAAGCAACCTTCTTCTTCTCCATGTCTTTACTTTATGTTATAAGAGTCTTTTGTTATATCCCAATGGCCCTCCCACATGTGGTATTTATAGAGGATTCTTTGAAACATAAAGCTTATCAAACCAAGGCTAAAACCGTCAAATTCTAGAACAGTTTCTAAAGATGTTGTAATTTAACCTTTCTTTTTATCTTTTGAATTTTTTTACTTACATATAAATATTTTCTTTTTACTTGCTATTTACTATTCTTCCTTTTAACAAATTTTCCATTTTCATATATTTATCCAATCTATTTTGAGTTAATGTTAGGCTTTTTTTTCAAACGTATCATATGATTTTTTAAAGTTAGTTCTCATTAGGGGTGGGCACAGTCCGGTCCGGTCTAGGTTTTGCCTATTTTTTGGACCGGACCGAATATTCGGTGCTCAATTTTTGTGGACCGAAATCGGACCGATTAATTCGGTTAACCTACTAATTCGGTCCAGGTTTTTTTCGGTCCGGTCCGGGGTAAAATTCGGTCCTGACCCTATTTTATATATATGTGCATTTTATGAATTTTTTTATCTATTTTTCACACAAATATATATACAAAAAAACAATACTCGAAACTCCAAGTGATATTTACATAAAAAAATTTTAACCCAAATAAAACAATGTCTATCCATATATAAAATGTTCCAAATTAAATTCATAAGTTATATACATTAATTCAAAAACTATACATAAGAAACACAATAACATTATTTTTAATATATATATATATTGGACTCGATCCGGTCCGGTCCAAATCGGTCTTTTATTATAGTGGACCGCGAACCAGACCGGTTTAATCGGTTTTTAGGTTTTGTAAATCGATTTTCGGACCGATTTCAAAATAGCCTTAATTTTCGGTTCGGTCCGGTTCGGTCCATTCGGGTCGGTCTTTTTTTTGTCCACCCCTACTTCACATTTTGTTTAAAAATAATATATTTTTATTTAACCATTATTTATAATATTTGAGTTATTTATTATATATATATATATATATATATATATATATATATATATAGAGAGAGAGAGAGAGAGAGAGAGAGAGACTATTTTGAGTTCCACTATCGAAGTTCCAACGATCCTTACCCGTTCTCACTATTTTGAGTGTATTTATGTGGTGATGAACTTTTTGAAACAAAGTAATGTAGAATTTCAGGATGAGAAATAATAGTATGGACTCTTGAATTTATGAATTGTTTGTAGCCAAAACACTCAGATGCTTTCATTCTATCATTCGTACAGTATTTATAGTATTACAACAGCTAACAGGTGTAAGCCTATGAGTAAGAATAGTTACAATTAAAAGGCAGTGGACTAGGTAACAGATTTGACTAATCTGGCCGTTTGTAACTGTGTTACTTTTTAATAGGAACATGAGAATCATGAGACTCCTTTGGATATTCCTTAACACTCCCCCTCAAGCGAAGCGTGTGGTGTGGAACCACACCAAGCTTGGACCTTAATGAGGCAAAGGACGTTGTAGAAAGAGGCTTTGTGAGAATATCAGCAACTTGATCTATGGATGAAATAAAGTGGGTAATGATAGAGCCTTTGGCAACTTGTTCTCGAACAAAATGGTAATCGAGTTCGACATGCTTAGTGCGAGCATGAAGGACTGGGTTGACGCTGAGGTAGAGAGCACTCATATTATCACAATATAATATAGGAGGGGTGAGTGAAGGCAACCCAAGTTCTTGAAGTAAATGAGTAATCCAGAGAATCTCAGCTGTAGCAGTAGCAAGAGCCCGGTATTCCGCTTCGCAACTAGACCGAGCTACAGTTGGTTGTTTCTTGGAAGCCCATGTGATGCAATTGGCACCTAAATAAACACATAGCCCAGATGTTGACCTTCGAGTGTGAGGGCAGCCTGCCCAATCCGCATCGGAGAAAGCATAAAGAGAGTGAGAAGATTGCCCAGTGATCTTGAGTCCGTAGTGGAGTGTACCTCGGATGTAACGCAAAATGCGCTTGACTGCCTGAAAATGTTCTGGGTGAGGGGAATGCATGTGTTGGCACACAGAATTAACTGCAAAAGTGATGTCTGGACGAGTGAGGGTAAGGTATTGGAGAGCACCAACAACCAATCTGATGTTTGTAGATGAGAGGGCCATACATGGAGATGGAGAACGGGAAAGTTTGGTCGCAGCAGGTGTAGCAACGGCATTAGCATGCAACAAGGATGTGGCTTGAAGTAGTTTGGTAGCATAACCTTCTTGACTGAGTATTAGGCCGCCAGAAATAGGAGTCACAGAAATACCAAGAAAGTAAGTTAACTTTCCAAGATCCTTGAGAGCAAACTCATGCGCCAAGAGATTAACGAGATGCAACACAAGAGAGTTGTTATCGCCTGTAATAATGATGTCATCTACATATACCAAGAGCAACACAAGAGAGGAGGCTTGTTTAAGGATAAATAATGAAGAATCAGCGCGACTGCAGTGGAATCCAAGAGTAAGTAAGTAGGTACTAAGCCTATCAAACCAAGCCCGTGGACCTTGTTTCAATCCATAGATGGCTTTGTGCAAGAGACAGACATGATGAGGATATTGGGAAGAAATAAAACCTGGCGGTTGGCTCATGTAGACCTCTTCCTCTAGTTGTCCATGCAAAAAGGCATTCTTAACATCTAATTGGCGTAGAGGCCACTTCCTGGTAACTGCAAGAGATATTATGAGGCGAATGGTGGCATGCTTCACCACGGGACTAAAGGTATCCATATAGTCAACACCTGCGATTTGATTGAAGCCTTTTGCCACAAGCCGTGCTTTGTATTTGTCAAGAGTGCCTTCTGCAGTTAATTTTGTTTTAAAAACCCATTTGCTACCAATGACATGCATAGAAGGAGTTTTAGGAACTAAAGTCCAGGTATGGTTGCGATGAAGGGCTTGGAGTTCCTCTTGCATAGCGGCAAACCAATGTGGTTGCTTGAGAGCAGAACTAACTGTTAAGGGTTCCTTATGATCAGTCACTGTTGCAAGGAAACTTGTAGAGGATGGGTTGGTGCCCATTGAGCGAGTAAGCATGGGATGTTTAGTGGGTGGCAGGCTTGTAGGCGTGACAAGGGAGTGGTTGGTGGATAGATTAGAGGTAGATGGTGAGAAGGGTAGGTCAACAAAAAGGTCGATGCGTGTGGATCGATCACTAGAAGTAGGGGTCGTTGGTTGAGTAGAAGCAGGTACGGGTGAGGCAGGAACAAGAGGTAGGTGGGAGGATCGAGATAGGGATGCATCGAAAGAGGGTACGGAAGAAGCCGGAGTTGCAGGTGTATTCTGTGGAGGTACTGGTGTTGACAGAATAGGATGCAAGGGAGGTGGCATGTGAGAACATGACGGTTGGTTATGAGGACAGGAGTGGGCAGTGGATTGAAGAGTTGGGTGATCAGTTGGAGTATGTTTATCAGAGGAAGTAATGTCTAGGAAGTCTTGGTATTGGTAGAATTGTGTGGGGGCATTAGTACGCACAGGAGGAGTTGTAGGAGTGGCATAGGGTAGGGTCATTTCATCAAAGATCACATGTCTTGAGATATACACTCTTCTAGTCTTTGGATCGTAACACCTGTAGCCTTTGTGTACAGGGCTATACCCAATAAATACACAAGGTACAGTCTTAGGTGTAAACTTATGATGGTTTTTATCTTTGATATGAGGGAAGCACCTACACCCAAATTTTTTTAATGAGGAATAAGATGGATGTTTCCTAAATAATTTATGAAAAGGTGTTCAAAATGCAGTTTGCTAGATGGAAGCCTATTAATGAGAAAAGTTGCAGTCAAAAAGGCTTCGACCCATAAAAACAGTGGAAACTTAGCATGAAATAACATGGTTAAACCCGTCTCCACTATATGCCGATGTTTGCGTTCAGCAGTCCCATTTTGTTCAGGTGTTCCTGGGCAAGAAATATGCCTCAGAACTCCAGTATGTTCCAAATGATTTATAAAGACATGGTTGTCAAATTCGCCACCACCATCACATTGGAAAACCTTTATAGTCTTGGAAAACTGAGTTTTAGCCATGCTTTCAAATTTCAAGTATACATCAAAAAATCAGACTTCAATTTCAGTGGGTAAATCCAGGCATATCTTGAATAATCATCAACAAAAAGAGCATAGTATCGGAAATGTTGAGAGGAGGCAATAGGTGCTGGACCCCAAAGATCACAGTGTACCTTTTCAAAGGGAACCTTACTGATTGATTCAGAGAAGTTGAAAGATTGCTTACAACTTTTACCTAACTGACAACTCATACACACAGTAGGCTTTTTATTCCAATGGCTAACATTTAAACAATTACTCCTACTCAAAACATGAAGAAATTTAGAATTAGGGTGCCCCAGCCTTTGATGCCATATTGAGTCTGGTGCCTTGCCTTCCTTTAAGGCATTTAATGCAGCAAAGCCTCCATCATCAAGTGCATAAAGTCCATTAGTTTTACTCCCCCTTGCCAGTATTTCCCGAGTCTGCTTGTCCTTCACCACAAATGTGTTTTCAGTGAATATTAAAGAGCAAGAATGATCAGTAGTTAATTTACTAACTGATATTAAATTTTTTTTCAATGTAGGGACAACAAGCACATCTTTAAGATCCAAAGATGGTTTGATAAATTTTTCACCAGTGTGTGTAATATCTAGGCTGGACCCATTTCCTATCATGATTTTATCACGACCATGATATGGTTTTAAATTAGTTAGATTACCTGCAGTGTGAGTTAAGTGAGCATTTGCTCCAGAATCAATGTAGAAGTGATTGTCAGATGTTCCTTGGATTTGAGCTGTATGAGCTTCTGGAGGTGCATTCGTACCTTGATAGGAGAAATCCCATCTGTACAAACAATTCAAGGCAGTGTGCTTTACGTTTCCACAAATTTGGCAAGAGTTAGAGTTGTGCACCTTGTTGGCATTGGGCAGGCATTCTTTAGGAGCTTCATGTTGATTTCCATGTTGGTAATAGGCACTAGGCCTAAACCCTCTGCCTCTTGAGCTGTATGCTTGCTGATGGTAGTAGGGTTGTTGTGACTGATTCGAAGACATGAAGCCTCTACCTCTTCCAAATCTGCCTCTTCCTCTATTATTGTAATGGCTTCTATATGCATTAAAGGCCATTCCCTGATCTGGTTGATGTTCAGGTACTTCTTTGTGAGACTCCTCTCTTATATCAAAGCTTCTTAAGGCTGCAATTAGTTGGGCCATAGTGGGGTAGGGTGGCTTGCCCAACATAACAGTGCGGAAGGTTTGATTTTTAGGTCCCAAACCTTTTGCAAATGAGATGACCTTTTGGTCCTCATCAATAGGTTTGTTTATGGAAGCAAGACCATCACAAATACCCTTGAATTCCTTAATAAATTCATCCAATGTCTTACCTTTTATGGTGGCATTGGATATTTGATCTTTTAACTGGAATTCTTTGTCTTTGGTGGCTTGCAAATAGTGTTCTTCCAAGCATGTCCAGGCTTGTTTGGCTGTTACGCAACCAACAATAACGTACACGCATTCTTCCGTCATCGTGCCTGCTATCCAGCTTCTCAGCAACACGTCTTTTTCCTTCCAATCTTCAAGCTTTGCCTTATCTTCATTAACTGTAGGTGGATCCTCAGTTACTAGATTTGTGACTTTCATAGACTCCATTAATTGAAGCATTTGAGTTCTCCAGACAAGATAGTTTGAAGGTTTCAACTTGATTGAGCAAATCGCAATAAGTTGATGAAGTGAGTTTATGGAGAGATTGAGTCCGGATGATGATGATGAGGGATTACCCATTTGTGGCTCTGATACCATGTAGAATTTCAGGATGAGAAATAATAGTATGGACTCTTGAATTTATGAATTGTTTGTAGCCAAAACACTCAGATGCTTTCATTCTATCATTCGTACAGTATTTATAGTATTACAACAGCTAACAGGTGTAAGCCTATGAGTAAGAATAGTTACAATTAAAAGGCAGTGGACTAGGTAACAGATTTGACTAATCTGGCCGTTTGTAACTGTGTTCCTTTTTAATAGGAACATGAGAATCATGAGACTCCTTTGGATATTCCTTAACAAGTAAAAAGCTTGAACTAAGGGTGTATTCGAGGGACTATTTGCTACATACCCTTATGAAAAGACCGATTTCTTATGAAATTAATACAATTGAAAAAATAAGACCACAAAATATAATTCTGCTCAAAGGGCCATTATAGTTTGCCAAAAAATCACAAAAAATCACAAAAAATATTCGAAGGACTATTTACAACATGGCACAGTTGCAAACATCGATGTTTGTTTTCAGATATTACACACAACTTTAAAAGATTACACTAATATTTTTTTCTAAAAATGGCTTTCAAACCTAAAGTTTAAGAAACTAAATTTTTAAAAAGCACATGTAAAGTTTTTTAAAATGGGGAGCATATATCAAATAGTCTATTGAACTTCTTTTAATACATGTATAGTTCGATTTTTTTTATTTTGCATAAAAAATGATCTTTTTAAATAAGAGAATAAGAAATTTTTTATAAAAAAAAAACAATCTTATCTCTTGATAGAGTTGTGAAAAAATGAAAACTAATCAGTTTTGCTGGAATTTTATTTATAAAAAAGAAAAAGTGAAAAACGAGTATCAGTGGATGCTTTTCAACATGTACGTCGACAAACCACGCCTTATTTGTTTGAAAACAAAAAGTGAAAAAGTGACAAATGGTCTCCCCTTATTTTTTTGTAGACATTTTTGGTTAATTGAAAATGACAACTCAGGCCTGATTGATTGTACATTTGAGATCAGTGGAGAGTGACAACACACTCAATATATTACATTTTACCAAAAAAAAGTGGAGAGTGACAACTCACACCTCATTGATTCCAGGCCTTTTAGACTTGATTTCGTGAAAAAAAAAATTGAATTTTTAGAGACACGATTAGTTCGTTTGTATTTGTTGGCTTAAATTTAATGCGTTAACAGTATTAATTAAGGAAATAGTTATTTCCACCGTGTCTCTATCTTTCTCCACACCTATTGTGTTTACAAAAATAGATAAATTTTGTAAATTCACTAACGTGTCGTATTTACATTGACTCATATTTGGATTTCACATAAATCCCACTGACGTGGATCCTAGACACAGCTAATATAAATGCGACATATCAATGTATGTTTAAAATATGTCTACTTTTATATGTCACCTTAGAATTATCCAATGATAATTGTCCCCTTAGGTTTATAAAATTTAAATATCCAATTTTTTTGCCTTCACCTAAAACAAATACATTTGATGAAAAACAATAAATTATATTTTCAATAAAAAAACTATTTTTTATAAAATAAAATAAAAAACTGTACATAAAACGTAAAATCTTATCTATTTTTTTTATTAAAAAATTATTTATAAAACATAAAATTTGTTTTCTTAAGAAATCGCTTTCTTAAAAAAGTGATTTTTTGTTTAAAACAATTTTTTTTGTATTACTTAAAAAATAATCTTTTTAATATATAAAAAAAATATGGTTCGAGCCAACGGTATGTATAGGTGGTCCGATCACCAATGCAAAATACTGGTGCGGATCATTTTTTTCTAATATTTTGGTCCGCGCCAACGGTATGTATAGGTTGTCCGAGTGCCTATACACACCACTGGAGCGAACCGTTTCTTTAAATAGTAAAAACATTATTTTTAAAGTAGTAAAAGAAACAGTTTTTAACTAAAAAAAATAGATAACGAAACAGGTTTTTTAAATAAATAAAATAAATTGTTTTTTTAAATAAATACAAGAAAGAGTTTTTAACTAAAAATGGATAAGATTTTACGTCTGATAAACACCTTTTTTTTTTTAATAAAAAACAGTTTTTCTTATTGAAAATATATTTTTTTGTTTTTTATCAAATGTATTTGTTTTAATTGAAGGTGGAAAAATTGGACATTTAGATTTTATAAATCTAAGGTCATAATTCTTATTTACTATCCAAAGGATGTGGTGGAAGACATAAAGGATGTGAGAATAACAGTACCTTTAATTAATTATGATTTCGAGGATTAATGTTAAAAGGATTTATTTTTGGACTCTTTTTACAAACTCGGTGATGTGTGAGGCATATACTAGGTGATCTTATAATTCAAATGGAGTCCATTACAAATAACACATAATGTATGATTGACATATCACTAGGTCCAGAAAACGATTCTTTCAAATATTATTGCAAATCAAAAATATTAAAAATTAGATCTGTTAAAAATGTCAAAAAAGTTTCCTAAATATATCGAGTTTTTCCCAAACTCGTGGAATGAAAAGAGTAACATTAAGTGATTTGTGAACAAAGCTAAAATTTGGAACGGAAACGTTTATTGGAAGATTTTGAGATGAGTCTTGTTACAGCGATCCGATTCTGAGATATAATTTTGGAACCTGGACACGTGTCCGCGTGTTATTGATAAATTTTGAATGGGAACACCTTAAATTGATGCGTCTCACTCAAAATACACATCTGAAACACGAATATGTGTCTGTCAAATTATATCACAGAATCATGTCTCCCAAATATTTTCCTCTTCATATATAAGACAACATTGATAAATTTATAATTCTACACTCATGTTTGGGGCTTACAATTGCGACACACTGAGCTGACTAACTTGCTGACTTTAAAATAAAAGGAGAATGGTAAGTGGTAACATATCCAGCTTTGTCTCTGCCCTAGCTGTAAAGCTTAGCACTCCAACATGAGATTGATATTCATTTACAGTAGCGTACTTATAAAATTTCACAATGTTACTTATATAAAAAATTAAGTTAAATTAAAAATAGATATAAGTAAATTTTTAAATTAAAACTTATCTTTGATACAAAAATACACAATTTACTATACGATACAAAACAAATTCATAACTTTTTAACAAACACTATCATGACTCAATAAAAACACGGCATGATTCGCTATGAATCTTTTTTCCACAACACGAAATCTCATTACGAAATCTTCTTTTTTTTAACTCAACCTAAACATGGTCTAAATAAAAGAGACATGATGGGAATTCTATTTTTTTTAAAACCATAACACAATCGAGTCAAAACGTTATGCGACACGACATAACACAATACGAAATCTAATTTTTTTTCTTAAAACAAACGACTCAAATAAAAGTTATACGGCACCTCATAATACATAATCTTAATATTTTAACCTAACATGAACATGATTATAATAAAAACGATACACCGTTTTTTTACTAACCATTAACACAACCAAATTAAATTGTGATGTTGACGACACGAGAAAACACTAATTTTCTTCTTTTTTTAGTTAACACCAACACAACCCAAATAAAAGCGTTGCGAAACAAAATTTTATGGTTTTTTAGATAACATGAACATAGTCCAAATATAGGAGAAACGACACAAAATCTTAATTTTGTTACAAAATACGATCACATCCCAATCAATATGTGACGTAACACGACATGATTTTTTTTAAACGTAACACGGACACAATTTGCGTAAAACATGCCACATTACGACCCAAGTCATTGTGAAAATTGAGATAATTTGATCACTAAGTGGTGGCCAAAGTCAAAATGAGATAATTTGATATTTGTGACAAAAGTTATCATTATTGGAAATTAAAAAAAAAATCTTGAGAAATAATGGTAATTGAAATTTTTTGGAGTTTAAAAAAATCGTCACGAATATAATTGATAGAAGTCAATGGAGAAAATTTGTCATTGGTAAAACCAATAACAAAATATGTAAAGTTTTAGAACATATTTTGTTACGGTTTTAGGCTATAACAATTTAGTCCCAGGCTTAGGCCGCAATAAAATATCAAATATAAATATTAATTAAAAAATCTTGAAAACTTTAGCTCTATATGGGTCTGCCCTTGGGTATAACATAATTGTTTTTAAGAAAACTCAAATAATACAATTCCAATTATACAAAACATGATTCTTTGTTTTTAAGCTGATATGGGGATTACCTTTTATTAAGAATGTGCTCACAATGCGGTCATACTCATGGTTTAACTAGAATTACTCATAAACTTTATCAATCTAAGGTTAAAAGGTCAAATATACCTCGTAGAAACTATAATATTATCTAAAGATAGAAAAAGCTATTAATAAATAATGATTTGCTTTTGTCTTTATTATAATAACAGAAAAAATAAATTATTTTCATATGTTCTCATTTAAATGTCAGGCTTTTTGTTAAAAAATAACACATTTTTTTTTATAATTTCCTTATTAACAAAAAATCCAGCATGTTTTTATTCAACCTTTATTTTTTTATATTATATTATATTATATATATATATCATTTATTCGCAGTCACAGTTCTTGCTTTTATGAAACCCTCGACCTCAAGAACATAAAATGATAAATTAACTCAAAGAAATGACACTATGATTTTTGTTAAATTGAAACCTTGAAATAATTTGTTTCAAGTAACACAATGATTTGCTTAGAATAACTATAAGTGAATTGAAAAAACGAAATTGTAATTATGATGACTACGTAATTGTGATAAAATAAATACCACAAATCGTTAAGTTATTAGCTATATATTTTAAAGGGTTAATTACACTTGGGCGCCTATACCTTGACCCTATTGGCACTTTCCACCCCATTCTTTCAAATTTTCTAATTTACACCCTGTAGTTTCGCTGACAGTTCGAATAACCAAAAACCGTGATGTCCGTTTATTTTTTGGCGGGGATTCCTCATGTGAGTTGCACATGCATTGTAAGTGAGGGTATGTTGGTCTTTTCAGGAATTAATGAAACGTTTAATTATCTAAAGAAAAAAAGGCTAAAACCCTAACTCTCAAGATCATCGTCTGACAGTAAGTTCGTTCACTGATTTCGGTTGGAAATTACTTGAAATGGTTTGGGAATTGAGGAAAGGCATGTTAAATGTGGAGGAAGGGCTTTAAACTCCAATCTAAGGTAAGATTTATTACTTTTATTGTGTTTATTTAATGTTATTCAAATATTTCATGTTGTGATTGTGTTGCATGTTGGTCCTTTAATAATGTTTAGATGTTTTCAAACTTTAAACAACAAATGTGTAACATAGAACCATTAAAAGACATTTTTTTTAATTGCTAAAGTTCAATCAAGTTGGATTTTTTTATGTTATTTACTATACATGCCATTATTTAACCTTGTCCTCTTGTTCAAAAGGAGGCATCTTGTTTTTTGTTGTTCATTCGTTTTTCCCATACATGTCCCCCATTCAAATTACAACCATTTCTTTTATTATTATTTTTTTGCTCAAATTATGGCCCCCATTATATCCATTTTTTTGCTTATGAAAAGAAATCTTTTGAGTACTTCAGAATTAATCTTTATCATGGAGGGAAGATTAAATTGATTGGTGATGAGGTATATGAAGGGGGGCATTGCATATGCAAATTTCTGTCATGCTGATGAGATGTCATACATTGAGATAATATTAATGCTGAAGGAGTTAGGGTATACATCCAACTGCACAGTTCATTTTTTGGCAAGTGGTGACAGTCAGTTGAAAAAACTGAAGCCTATAAGCAATGATGTGTAAACAATGAACTTGAAGAAGTATGCAAACAAGAATGATGTTTTGCTACTTTATGATGAACATTTGGATGCTGGAGAAGTGCCTGGTGAGTGTGAAGTGGAGTTGGAGGTGGAAATTTGAAGTCGATGATCAATTTGAAGTGGATGAAGATTTTGAAGCAGATGCTAAAACATCTGATTTGGAAAGTATTGATGACATATTTTGTAGTGTCAGTTCTGATGATCTTGGCAAGTACACAACTGATAGGGTGAGCTCTGAGAGTGAAAGCGATGTAGATAATGACCAAAGCAAAGGAGAAAATAGAGATAAAGGTAAGGATGTTGATGGTAATAGGGATAATGAAGACCAAGGAGTTGAAAAAGGTGTAAATGATTGGGTGCCATTAAATACAAATTTAGACACTGAAACTAACTATGCCCATTCAGATAAACTTCAAAGCATGTTATCATTACGAGATGAGGACCATGATGGGAAGTCTAATGTAAAAAAATGTGGGGAAGTCTTTATTGAGTTAGGGGGACCTTAATTGCCACTAATTTAAATTGGGGATGGTATTGACTAATGTTAAAGTTTTTAGGGGTGCAGTAAGGGAATATGCCATAAAAATGGGAAACAACTCACATTTGTCAAGATTAATAAGGACAAAGTCATGGTGAAATATAAAACAGGCTGTCTATTGGTCATTTATGCCTCCCAAGTTCAATGTGAGGACACTATGCAGATTAAGGCATTTGTGGATAAACATACTTGCAAGAGGTCATTCTGAGGTTAAACATGCAAACTCCAAATGGCTGGCCCAAAGGGATGTTGAGAAGCTCCGGTCAAATCCTACTTGGCCTACTCAATCTTTGAAAGAAGTTGTTTAGAAGGACTATAATGTGAAAGTTAACACTTCACAAATTTATAGGGCGAGGAAGAAGGCTTTTGCAATGATAGATGGGACAAATAATAATCAGTTTAACATGCTTTTGGAATACATTGCTGAGTGCCAGAGAACCAATCCAGGAACAATAGTTAGGTTAAAGTTATCTTCAAAGGAGGAAGGTAAATCTATTTTCAAGAGAATGTATATCTGTTTAGGGGCCTTGAAGAAGGAATTTTTAGATAATTGTAGGCCTCTAATTAGCTAAGATGGTTGTCATTTAAGAGGACAAGTTGGTGGTATTTTGCTGACTACAGTGGAACTTGATGGTAATAACTCGATATACCCCTTGCCTATGATCTTGTGGAGACGGAAAGGTGATAAGAAGTTTAAGACAGTTGGGCCTTATGGAGTGTAATATGCCCTAGATCTTGTTGCTACTACATGTGGACATATGAGATGGTATTTGACAGGTATACCATGCTCTTATGTGGTTGTTGTCCAGCATTACTTGGAGGACGAAGTTGAAAAATATGTGAGAAAAATATATTATGTGCATACCTACATACAAACCCATTTTAACTTGCTCAACCCGATCAATGGAAGAGATTTATGGCCAAAGTTGAATTTGAACACCATCCTCCCTCTAGTTTACACAACCAAACCTGGAAGACCTAAAAGCAAAAGGACAAGGGAGGAGGGGGAACCACCTGCTGCAAATCCATTCAAACTAGGAAGTAATGGGGCTAAAATGACATGCAAAGTTTGTAGGACCCAAGGGTGTAAGGAAACTTTTATCATGTCCGAAATGTTTCATTTATTTATGTCGTACGCCGTTACATTTGGCACGTCTCTACACGATCGCACACGACGGCCTCTATCCGAATTCCAGGAATCAAGCATTTATTATCTCCATCATGTGTCCGTCATCTACCTCAACGACTTCACATTCCATGATTTTAGGCACGTAAAGCAAGTGGTATGCAAGAGAAGTCAAAATAGTGCAACAAGGCTTGATAGGGAAGTTCAAGGGTAATTTGGTAATTTTACAGCCACCGTCCGGAGGACCGGTCAACTGGAAAGTTTAAGAAATTACCACAACAAAGATATTGGAAGAAACGACACCTCAATCTGAGCTACGGTGAACAAGTTATGGCCCGTTGAAAATGGAGATAGTTCCAAGAATCTCCTTGGAATTTTTTCTAAGTGCTGAAAGCCCCTTTGACCATTGAGTTTCCCCGAACCTAGCCCGAACCGGTTCGGGGGAGGGTTGAACCGGTTCGCTGGGTAACCGAACCGGTTCGGTGTCCCTATACGCTGGATAGAATTTTGGTGTTTTTAAAACGTGGGTCTCTTCATATATTTCCCTATAAATACCAACTTCGGGGGAGCTATTTTATATGACTTGCATAGACGAATTTGAGAGTCCATATACCTCAAGTCTTCACTTTTTTGAGTCCCTAGACTCATGTTTTGATTCACACAACCTTGCCAATCCTTTGTGAATCAGTTTGCAACCCAAGAACATATCCGCGTATCTGTTCATACTCTTGTGGAGAAGACCGTTCTTCTTCTTCACTGCTGCCCTCCTGGAAAGGGAAACTTCCAGCCCCCGACTACAGAATTCGACACCTGAGGGTAATTCTTAGTCACTTGTATTTTCATTGTAATCCGAAAGTGTACGTTACAATATTATAATGAAAATAAATGGTTTTGCCCCACTGGGGGATTTTTCCTCACATGTATGTGTTTGAATGTTCTTGCATATGTTATCATCTTGTTCAATCACATATAGTTGCATATTTAGGATTTAATTGACAAAAACTGTGTTTAATTAAATAATTTTTCTATTTGGACTCACGCGCACTCCTCTCAAATTGGTATCAGAGCCAGTTACACAATTTTACCATGTAATTTTCCGCAAAATTTTTCTAAGATATCAATTTTTTGAAAAATTGATTTTTGAAAACAAGTGTGTTCATTATGGAGAAGTTATATAATAAAATGCCATTTTTTGACGGGACAAACTATGCATATTGGAAAGCCCGCATGAGGTCTGCCTTAAAATCCATTGATGAACGTGTCTGAATTTTGGTTGAAAGAGGGTGGACTCCTCCCTCCGTCACCGTTGATAATGTGATCAATTTAAAACCTGTCACTTCTTGGACTGAAGACGAATTTAAATGGTCATCATTAAATTCTAAGGGTCTAAGTGTTATTTCCGGGTCTGTCACACCTGATGAGTTCAAACGCATAATGACGTGTACCACGCCAAAAGAGGCATGGGATGTTTTACAACTCACCCATGAAGGAACTAATGCTGTGAAAGAGTCTAAATTGCAAAATTTGACAACACAATTTGAAACCATCACCATGCATGAAACTAAATGTTTTGATGATTTTTATGCTAGACTTTCTGACATTGTTAATACTAGTTTTAATCTTGGTGAACATATTCCTAATGCTAGAGTTGTTAAAAAGATTCTTCGTTCTTTGCCTAAGCGTTTTATCCCTAAAGTCACTATGCTAAATTCTATAGGTAATTTAAATACGCTAAAATTGGAAGACCTTGTAGGAGATTTGCAGACTTATAAAATTGATATGTTCCCTAAAATTGATAGGTCTAAAGATAAGGGAATTACACTTAATGCCCAAGAGAGAAAGAGTGAGGGGTCGGCTAGAAAGAGGGTACAGTCATCTAGAAAGAGAGATACTGACACGTCAGATTCTGATTGTGATTTTGACTTAGATGATTTGGCTCTTTTTGCAAAAAATTTCAAAAGAATTCTCAAATTTAAGAAAAATGGCAATTTTAAAGATAAAAACAAATTTGAGAAAAATAAGTTTGAAAAGAAAAATGAAAAAGTTTTTAAAGATCCTCCTAAGAAAGAAAGTGAGAGATGCTTTGAGTGCGACGTTAGGGGTCATAAATCCTTTGAGTGTGCCACACGTCTTAACAGAGAAAAAGGGAAAGTTGTCCTTAATGCTACCCTTAGCGATGACAGTGAGGTCGAGTCGGTGGATTCTGGAGTTGAGTCACCACATGAGTGTAACTTCACCGCATTCATGGCTAGTCATGTGAGCACTTCTAGTTCCTCTCACGACGATGAGGATGTTGCATCACAGGGACACCTCGACAGTGAAATTGATGTGAGTGAGGGGGAGGATGACACAAGTGAGAGCGAGAGTGATATTCAACGCACCTATGCTGAGTTATATTATGAGTCTTTTAAAACTAAAAAGCGTAACAAAGCGTTAGTTCTTAAGATCACCGACTTAGAGGAAGATTTAAGAAAAGCGAGAGAAAGAAAGAGAGTCCTCCACCTGCACCGCCCTGAAAGAGAGAGAGAATCTGCCTGTGTTGAGAAAGAGAGTTGGTTTAGAGAGAGAGTAATTTTGAGAAAGAGAGAGGGGACTTGACTAAACAAGTGGCTAGTCTTATTAGTGAGCTCCATTCCTCCGTGGAGACTCGGAAGAAACTTGAAGCCCTTGTTGCCTAGCTGACTCATGATCTTCAGAAAGCACGGGAAGTCAAGGTACAAATCGAGGACAGATCAGGGAAAATGGGAAAGATGCTCCTCGGCCCAGCTTTAGGTTTTGGTGATAGGCAGGTAATTGGTTATGATGGTGCCTCTACCTCCCAAATTGCACCTGGACCAGTTCCTCAGTTTACTACGACTCCTTATGGCCATCGTCAAAAACCTCGAAGGAGAGTTCGACCAAGAAAAGCAAACCAAGGTCCGCCTTTGACTGTGTTCTTTTGTTCCTTTTGCAAAAGAAAAGGCCACCTCAGGGAGTTTTGCTATAGCATGGGTCGGACAGGACGTACTACTGCTCCACCACGTCTTACTGATGAGTTTTCTAGTCTGAGAGAGCGAGTTGAGTTCTTAGCTGCCATGTCTCAGAGTTTGATGGAAGAATTCCGACGGATGTCGTTGCCGTCTGTGAATGCCTCTCACATTCCAGCTAAAACCAACAACAACAAAGGCAAAAAAAAAGGTCACCACTTCTTGGGTACCTAAGAAAGATAAAAAGGCTTTTGTTGTTCATGTTGCTCTCAAAGCACATAATACCTCACATTGGTATTTTGACAGTGGGTGCTCCAGACACATGACAGGTTATGCCTCATTTTTTACATCTCTTGAGGATTATCAGGATGGCAGAGTCACCTTTGGAGATGGGAGCAAGTCTAGCATTGTAGGACGAGGTACTGTAGAGTTACCAAGATTTCCTATGTTATAGAATGTGTTGTACGTCAAAGGTTTGAAAGCAAACCTTCTCAGCATTAGCTAGCTGTGCGACGCTGACTTTACCGTAAAGTTTGACCGGAATGATTGTAAGGTCTATAATCAAGCCGGTAAACTTTTAGTGCAAGGGATGAGGACGAAGGATAATTGCTATGGGACTGAGCCCACATCCTCACTTGTCTGCAACAGTGCCACGATCACTCCTATGGATCTGTGGCACCAACATTTAGGTCACGTAAATATTAGAGATCTCACTCGCTTAGCTAAAAAGGACCTAGTACGTGGCTTACCATCTCTTGGAAAGTCAACTTCGACGATTTGTGGACCCTATCAGTTGGGAAAACAAATTCGTAGTCCCCATAGGAAGTTGCATTCCATTACCACCTCTCGTGTTCTTGAGCTTATACACATGAATCTTATGGGTCCCACTCGTACCGAGAGTCTGGGTGGTAAGAGGTATATCCTCGTGATGGTGGATGATTTCTTCAGATACTCCATTGTAGGTTTTTTGAGAGAGAAATCCGATGCTGTAAAGTTTTTAACGAACAAGTGTCGTTCCTGCAAAATCAACACGGAGTCACTATTAACAGGATACGTATTGACAACGACACTGAATTTAAGGAAGCAAAGGTAGATTTGTATTGTGATAGACTTGGGATAAAACATGAGTTTTCTGCTGTGAAGACTCCTCAACAAAATGGGATTGTTGAAAGAAAGAATAGAACGATCGAGGAGATGGTAAGATCTATGCTTGTAGGTCGTAATGTTTCTAGGAGATTTTGGGCAGAGGCAGTGTCTACTGCATGCCACACGGTGAATAGGGTTTATCTGCGTCCACATAATCTTCAAACACCTTATTAGTTATGGACTGGGAAGAAGCCCAACCTAGCATATTTCCGTGCTTTTGGGAGTAAATGCTACATCCTACGGGATAGAGAGAAATTAGGAAAGTTTGACTCCCGGAGCGACGAGGGAATATTGTTAGGCTATTCATCAAATAGTAGAGCGTACCTGGTTTTTAACCTGAAGAGCTCTAAGCTTATGGAGTCAATAAACGTCACCGTGCAAGATGACTAACCTCTGACGGCTATTGATCCTAACCTTTAGTGTGAGGATGAGGACTTTTCTGACAGTGATTTACTTGTCCCTCACCCACACTCTGTGGTCCCCATTCCTGTGTTAGGGGACAGACCTGCTTGGGTTTGCAAGAGTCATGACCCTTCTGCCATTGTTGGTGATCCCACTCTTGGGGCCAAGACTCGTGCTCAGCTATAGAACGTTGTTAGCCATCTTTGCTACACGTCCAAAGTAGAGCCCAAGAATCATAAAGAAGCACTCAAGGATGAACACTGAATATCTCCTATGCAGGATGAGTTGCTTCAGTTTAAAAAGAATAATGTCTGGGAACTAGTCCCCGACCTAGTGCGACTAATGTGATTGGTACCCGGTGGATTTTCAAGAATAAAATGGATGAAAATGGTACCATAATTCGAAATAAGGCTAGGTTGGTCGCTCAAGGATACACACAGATAGAGGGTGTAGACTTTGGGGAGACATTTTCTCCTGTTGCGAGGCTTGAGTCCATCCGTTTACTACTCGCCATCGCATGTCATTTGCGCTTCAAGTTACATCAGATTGATGTCAATAGTGCCTTTCTGAATTTCATTATACAGGAGGAGGTTTACGTGGAACAACCAAAAGGGTTTGAAGACCCTAAGCACCCGGATCACGTCTACTATTTGAGGAAATCCTTGTATGGTTTGAAGCAAGCACCACGTGCTTGGTACGAGAGGCTTACTTCCTATCTCTTATCCCGTGGCTTCAAGAGAGGGGGACTTCATATGAAGTTGTTCGTTAGGAGAGATGACGGTGCAATTTTGGTTGCCTAGGTCTATATGGATGATATAGTCTTTGGATCCACGTGCTCTCAACATGCTCATCACTTTGAAGAGGAGATGAAAAGTGAGTTTGAGATGAGCATGGTTGGTGATCTTACTTTCTTCCTTAGTCTCCAGGTTCGTCAGCTAGAGGATGGGATGTTCATCTCCCAATCCAAGTATGCTAGAGACCTAGTGAAGAAATTTGGTTTAGACTCCGCTAAGCATGCACGTACACCTATGAGTACCACTACCAAGCTTAGTAAGGACACTTCAGGCAAGGACGTAGAGCAAACCTTGTATCGGAGTATGATAGGTAGTCTTCTCTACTTGACTGCCAGTCGTCCCGACATAGCCTTTAGTGTTGGAGTCTGTGCGCGATATCAGGCATCCCCGAAAGAGTCACATTTACTTGCTCTAAAACGTATTATTAAATACGTGAGTGGGACTCTCTCATACGGTATTTGGTATTCCTTTGATACTGATGACCGTTTGTTCGCCTATTCAAATGCTAATTGGGCCGGGGATGTAGATGGTTGTAGGAGAACTTATGGTGGGTGTTTCTATTTTGGTTCTGCTCTTGTCACCTGGCTGAGCAAGAAGCAAAATTCCATCTCTTTGTCCACTGCAGAGGCTGAGTATATAGCCTCCGGGAGTTGTTGCATGCAACTCTTGTGGATGAAGCAAATGCTGGAAGATTATGGGATTTCACAGGACACCATGACCATTTCCTGTAATAGCACGAGTGCGATACACATATCTCGCAATCCAGTCCAGCATTCGCGCACAAAGCACATCAGGATACGGGAGCACTTTATACGACAATTAGTTGAGGAGAAAGTCGTATTCCTGAGTTTTGTTCCCACCGACCGTCAGTTAGCCGATATTTTCATGAAACCTTTAGATGCCCTTAGATTTGAGAGTCTTAGGAAGTCTTTGGGGATTTGCACAGTTGACTGAGGGGTTGGTCTATGTCTAGAATAGGATGCCTTTTCATGTTAATATCATATGCTTCCTATTGCTAGTTTGTTTTATATGTATCATCGCTTTGTTGTACAACTATTTATTTATCTTTTTAAAAATTCCAAAAAGATTTTCCTTTAAGAATTTTTTTTCAGAAAAGACCAAAAAGATTTTTGTATTTTGTTTACAGCTTTTATGGATGAACATTTAAGATAGCCAAGTCACAAAATTCATTCCATTTATCCACGTAACTGTTTGATAGAGATTTGAGACACTACTTCATTTCATCCATGTGCTTTACATTGTATGGAGTCTTTGAGATGTAATTAGTGATATTTTCCTACATGTTTGACTCCTATCTCCTTTATTGCACACATGCACGGCTTTATTGATTATTGTACTTGTCTATCACATGTTGGCTTGAGTGTTTCCATCTCAATTCTGTCTATACAACTTACAATATGCGATAAAACTTGACAAGATTGGAATGCATGTAAAAACCGTTTTTTTTAGACTGAGTGTTTATTTAAGAATGGGGAGGGGCTGCGAAAGGTAATTATCTTTTCTTTGCGCAAAAGCCACCGTTCAAAAGGACCTAAAAATGGAGGAATTTTATTATCCGGGGTCCAAAGAGGTTAAAAAATCCCGAAAAAATTTAAAGGCAATAAAAAGCAATTCATGCCAAATATGGGCCATTTAGGTTTCACCATCAATTCTCCATAGTTTGAGAATTTAAAAAGCCTCTATTCAAAATAAAAATCTGAGGGAGTTTGGTTGGAGAATATAAACAGGTTTGCACTTCCTTGAAAGTCCTGAAAAAACATGAAATAGTTTTGGACGTTATTGGTGTGAAAATCACTTTGAGCTTTGATTTTCCGATTTGATTGAGTCAATGTCCCATATTACCACCTTTTTACACCAAATGAAGACTTTGAGTTCATTCGTTATGAGTATCCGATATTCATCGTGCACATATGTCATGTTTGTATGAATTTATTTTCCTATCGAATTTGATCACACCCCTTCATTTTCGCTATCATTGACTTGGTTGTTTTTGTGATCTTTCATGGTGTGATTCTTTGTTGTATTATTTGTGTGAAAAATTTTGAAAAATTCAAAAATAGTGGTTTACTACCTTGTGACATTCTCCATGTACATCTATTTCTGCTTTCCATATCTGTCTATTTCGGGACATCATAAAAAGGGGGAGACAGAATTATCATATTCTGGGGGAGTTTTTGGAGAGTTTAATGATCTATTTTAAATTGGTATATATGATTAGCTCATTTAAAACTCGATATGTCACGTGGTATTTTCTTGTTCTCATGTGTGTAGGTACTACATTGATGATCATTGAATTGCACACCCTGATGAGAAATTTAAAAATGTTGACGATTTGAAGATCAAATGATGCAGTCTTCACTTTTTTGAGTCCCTAGACTCATGTTTTGATTCACACAACCTTGCCAATCCTTTGTGAATCAGTTTGCAACCCAAGAACACATCCACGTATCTGTTCATACTCTTGTGGAGAAGGCCGTTCTTCTTCTTCACTGCTGCCCTCCTAGAAAGGGAAACTTCCAGCCGCCGACTACAGAATCCGACACCTGAGGGTAATTCTTAGTCACTTGTATTTTCATTGTAATCCGAAGTTGTACGTTATAATATTATAATGAAAATAAATGGTTTTGCCCCTTTGGGGGATTTTTCCTCACATGCATGTGTTTGAATGTTCTTGCATATGTTATCATCTTCTTCAATCACATATAGTTGCATGTTTAGGATTTAATTGACAAAAACTGTGTTTAATTAAATAATTCTATTTGAACGCACGCGCACTCCTCTCAAATGGCATAATAACAAATGATGTCCAAAGAATGCAAATAAGACTGATGTGGCTGCTGTAAGTGGGGATGTGCCTGGTGGAAGTGGAAGTAGGATAGGCAAGCAAGTTGGTAGGGTAGGTATAATAGTAAATGTAGTTGGTTTGTTATTTAATGTGTTTCCTTTTCAATTATATATGTTGTTTACTTGAATAGAATATGATGCCTAACACTTGATTGGGTTTGTTTATCTAGGTGAGGGGTAAGAAACATGGTGCAGTAACTGATGTGATAACACCAGGTCCCTTACAGTTATTTGGTGAACTTTAGTACATGTTTGTGCATTGGTCCTATTTTGGGGGTTGGGTTGGTTCTCTGATATTGGCTGTAATTTTTATAACTTAATGTTGAGAATCAAACCTTTTTTTTGGAACTTATAGGCTAGTAGCCTTATGTTTGCAAACAACATTAATGCATAAACAACATTATTACATAAATTTTATTTCATTGATTCATTACTTCTTTAGTACATCCAAAACATATTACGTGAGTTCCAATTTGTTTTTCACATTATTGGCATTGGTATTGCCCCACTTAACAAAACATAAAACAAACACCAACTACATATAAAATACCCAACCCATAGAGCAAAACTTGTCTTTTCCCCTATTTTTACCCACATCAACTTGAATCCGTCGAAGAAGACCAGGAATAATGTTGTTGGATCTTTCACACATTGGAGGATCTTTGCACACAAAGTAGTCATAAGACGAATAAGAGTAAAACCTCATTCCAAGGTTAGAATATGTTTAAGATGTACGAATCGCAGTGGTATTTCCACAACAGCATATTCCTACCATGGTGAGTTTCTCCCTTCTTCTTCTTCTTCTTCTTCTTCTTCTTCTTCTTCTTCTTCTTCTTCTTCTTCTTCTTCTCCCTTCCTTCTTCCTCTTTTGAAAATGCACTGATGCGGTGTGATATCGATTTAAGCCAATTATCAAATTCCAATTTTAATCTTATTTAATTGAAGTCATTTTTTATCCAAAATAATTTAAACCTAACACATGCATCTATGTGGGTAAAGTCAAACCATCACAAAATAAATTTGCTGATACACAGATTTCAGGAAAAAACCCCAAAGGGAAAAACCTTTTTATTTCACCATGCAAAGGTAAATCGCAACTTACATACACAACGAAATCCGCAATGAATATCCACACACACTCACATAGACACGCAGGCTAGAGTCAGCAATGGATCAACCCCTACAAACACACAAGAACACGTATCTCTTAATCAGTGAAGAACACCCACAAGTACTCCCAATGACACGCAGTCGCCAACTCTAGATTTACTCTCTCTACAAGAGAAACTTCAACAAGATCATATCTTGGGTTCCAAAAATAATTAACTAAACTATTGAAATTTTTATGAATTGAAAAAAAAAGTATTAATCCCTAAATGAAGAAGACAAAATAGTTCTGCAGTTTGCAGTTTTCGTAGAATGAAAAACGCGAGGTCTTTTTAACGAAAAATTACTCATTTAACACGTTATTTATAAAAAACTTGAATCGGTGACTTCACCTGAACGAGATCGCCCTATCGCTCAAACGAATTCGAATGTCGTTACATACCACTTCTCGTGAGACATGAAACGATGTATTAAAAAGAAAACAGTAAGGTGTCGTTTGATAAACTGACCAAGCGAACTTCAAACGAGACTTCGCGGGACATGTATTATCGCTTGAAGAGTTCGTTCGCGCGTCTTTGCCCTGTCGTTTGAACGACATCAAAGAAAAATAAAGTTTACAAAAACTCCGCCTCAATACTTAAAAAAAATTATTTTGACGAAAAAAAAGGCCTCAGATGTTTAAAAATATTTTAGAAAAATTATCCCAACACTTATAATGAACCATTAAGGGACTTAAACACAACGTTACAGAATTCTGTCTCATAGGGACATGATTGTTGAAGAACATTGATGTTCGGATCCATTTGGATGCATGATTGGACTTGAATAAATATTTGACGGTTGTAGCGGTATACGACATACTCTAAATGTAAATCGAACTATGTGAAATATGTCCTTACATCTTTCTTCCTTTTTCTCTGCATCGTCTCTTTCTATCCTTCAAGCTGTCTTCTTTCTCCACTTGCAGATTTGGTTTTGAGAAACAAAAGGTCAAAATATTTCATTTACCCCTGAAAAGACCAGCATACCCTCACTTACAACACACGTGTAACTCACGTAAGGTATCCCCCCCAAAAAACTGACAGAGGTCCCGTTTTTGGGTTATTTGAACTTTCAGTGAAACTACAATGTGTAAATTGAAAAACTTTACATATAAATGATCCTGGGCGGACTGATCCCCACAGGTATAATCAGTGGTAGAGCCAATAATTGAATATGGGTGGGGCACAAACCATTAACGGGGCTTCAGGGGCGGTAACCCTTGAGAAAAAAATAGGATTATTTTTTTTGTTTTTACAAATATTTCATTGATAATTTGTATTTTTAGACAATTATAACTCAAATTTTTTGGCTTATTTTTTTTTCACAAATATTTAATTGATAATTTGTATTTTTAGACAATTATAACTTGTATTTTTAGATAATTACAACTCAAATTTTTAGATAATTTATATTTTTTTTAGAGTAATGGGTCTTTGATTTAAAGGGGCAGGTGAACCACACTATTATGAGATTATAATTATAATTCTAATTACAATCAACTCAACATTCAATATTATTAGATTTGAAATTGGGCATATTGCAAAACTCTAAACAACAATTAATTTTAACACCTCCTCCTTAATATAAAAATCCCTAATATTTTTTACTAAAAGAATACTTGAAGTTGAGGAACCAAACATGCGAACATCCCTGTAAGGACATTTTTGTCCATTAACAATTTATTATGTTGCACGCCGTTACACCGTTGAAGAAATTCAAGATTCATACATTCATCAACGGATCCGAATATGAAAAGAAGAAGAGGAATCAAAGTCTGACAGATCGGACCGGTCCGCCTGTAATAAAACAACCGATCCGACTAACCGGATCGATCCGCCTCAGACCCGGACCGATCCGTTTGCTGAAGGACAGTATACCCCGGACCGCAAGCGAACCGATAAAGCCTGGAATAAAAGAACTGACCCGGTCAATCGGACCTATCCACCCCCAAGCCGTACCGGTCCGCCTCGGATAAACTCGGCCAGATCTGTTAGAGATTTTTTAGGCTCAAAGTTTTCTTATTTAAAACCCACTACGGGGAGTTGTTTTCGAAGACTTTTGAAGATGATTTTCAGAGTCCTAAATACTCTAAGTCTTCACCTATTGAGCCCAAGACTCTAGGTTTTTGATTCACACAATTTACAAATCCTTTGTGAATCTTTTTGGTAACCCAAGAACACAACTTTGAGTTTGTTCAACCCTTGTGGAGAAGCCGTTCTCTTCTTCATTGCTGCCTCCTGGAAAGGGAAACTTCGAGCCGCCGACATAGGAACCGACACCTGCGAGTATTTCTGTGTCACACTGTTTCTAGCCGTTGCTTTGAAGGTTTACCGAAGACACAGTGCGTTACACTTGTGGGCGATTATCAGGTTGTATGTTAGTCAATGGTCTTGTAAATTCTTTAAAGTTCTAGAAATAAAAGGTTTTGCTTTTCGGGGATTTTTCCTTAACTTTGTGTCGCATGCTTTATATTTGATTGGTTGATTTAGATGCATCTTTAAGGGTTGATTTTATTTGGTTTAAAAGTAGACGCTAATTAAATAAGGGTTCTTGGAAACTTGCGAATTTAATTTAAATCAATTATCACAAACCGAACCTATTCGGTTTCTCAAATTGGTATCACATCGGGTTACGCTAATTTATCGCGTGATCCTGATTTTTCGAGGATTTACTTTCTGATACAATTTGTCTACTCACGTTTTCAAATTGGTATCAGAGCGGGTTACGCTAATTTATCGCGTATTCCTTTTTTTTCGAAAAATCGTGTGATATTGATTTTTTTAAAATCAATTTTGTGAAAAATCGTAATTTTTCTAATGGAACGTCCGTTTAATGAGGAGCCTATTTTTAAAAAAGTTCACGACCATGCTGAAAATTTAAAAAGTTTGAATTTGAAACTTTGCAAAAAAATTAAAGTTTTGAAAAAAGAAAATTCTCGTTTTAAATCCGCGATGGATCTTTTGCAAACGGTTCAAAATCAAAGAGATTTTTATCGTGAAAAAGTTGTATCCTTGGACCATGACTTTGTTTCTTTAAAATTGTCCAAGAAGGAGAGTGATGAAAGGGTCCTATTTTTAGAAAAAGAATTGGAGGACCTTAAAAATTCGATGGTTTGTGTTTGTGCCAAAGATGGAAAAAATATTTTAATCAATGAATTTGTGGCACGTGAAGAGACTCTTAGGGAAAAGTTTACTTTAATTGAGGGGGAGAGGGATACCCTTTTAGAAATTGTTGAAAATTTGAAAAAGCAATCCCTGTCTTGGGAAGAGTCAAATTTGTTGCTTGAATAAAATATTTTGAAGTTGAAAAATGATTTAAACGATTCAAGTAGGTTTGATTGTGATGGTAATGGCTCATCTTGTTCTCATGCTTCTAATGTTAAAGCCAAAACCATTATTTGTTTTAGAGGGTCAACCAATTTTCAGGATGTTAGAAAAGGTCAACCCATAGGTACCGTTCCACCTGTTTACACATGTTCACATTGTGGTAGGAAAGGTCACCTTAGGTGTTTATGTTTTGATCTTAGAAAATTTCCTAGGAAGTTTATGTCTCGTGTTGCCTTGGTTCCTAAATCCCCCACACGACGTTTCATATCTATTTGGGTAAGGAAATCACTTTTGGAGGAACTAGATTTTAGACAAGTTGATTCCCGTTTGATTGCACATGATTCTTCTCTTGCCATATCATATAGATGATTGTGTTTGCATGTTTGTCATCCGCTAGTTATGCTTTTTGATACCTTTTTTTGCTAGCGTTCTGACATGTACTTTTTGTATATATTTTTTTGAAAAATTTTGAAAAATACAAAAAGAGTTTTTTTTTTTTTTTTTTGCATCGTTTATGGATGAACATTTAGGATGACCGAGTCACGACATCATTCCATTTTTCATGTGACTATTTGATAGTGTTTTGAGATAATAGGTGAATTCATCCTTGTGCTTTATAATGTTTGGAGTCATTAAGATGTAATTAAGTGTTACTTCCTACATGTTTGACTATGTTTCCTTTAATGCACACTTGCACGGATTTTTTTGATTATTGTGCTTGTCTTATCCGATGTTGGTTGGGTGTTTTCACTTCAATCCTGTCCTTAAAACGAACCAAGCGCGATAAATTTTGATAAGGAAATTGTGCATATAAAAACCGTTTTGTGAGTTTGTGTGATTTGTTTGATAACGGGGAGGGACTGCGAAAGGTAATTATCTATCCTTTGCGCAAAAGCCACCGTTAAAAAGGACCTAAAAAATGGAGGAATTTTATTATCCGGGGTCCAAAGAGGTAAAAAGAGCCCGAAAAAAATTGAAAGGCAATAAAAAGATATTCATGCCAAAAAGGGGCCGTTTAGGTTTTTGCACCAATTCTCCAAAGTTTGAGAATTTAGATTACCTCTAAAAGAATATATATATGAGGGAGTTTGGTTGGAGAATTAAAACGGGTTTGCACGTCCTTGAAATTCTTGAAAATGCGCTATATAGTTTTGGACATTATTGGTGTGGAAATCATTTGACTTTGATTTGTTGGTTTGCATAAGACGATGTCATCTAAATTCAACAAATTTTTACACCTAAGGATACCTTTGATGTTCATTCGTTAGGAGTACACGTATGCATCATGCACATATGATTGATTGAGTTGATTTACCTATCGAATGTATTCACACCCATTCATTCCATTTCCATGACTTGGTTGTTTGAGTCAAAATCCATGGTGTGATTTTTGTATCATATTTGTTCATATTGGTATCCTATTTTTGTACGAAAAATTTGAAAAATACAAACATAGTTTGTGTATTTTTTATATACCGTGACAACCCGATTTTGCTTGTTTGATTCATTCTTCTTATTTGTCTATTTGGAGACATCATAAAAAGGGGGAGAAAGAATTATCTTATTATGGGGGAGATTTGAATGTTTGAGTTTGCTCATAAATTGATATATATGTTTATCTCATTTCAAACTCGATATGTCACTTGGTATTTTTCTTTGTCTTATGTGTGTAGGTACTACACGGATTATCATTGGATTGCACACCCTGATGAGAAAAGTGTTGAGATTCCTGAAGAGTTGAAGAGCAAACGATGTAGTCTTATTCAATTGTATCTTTCCAGTTTTGGGTTCATGGAAGGGTAGATTTGTATAGGCATTTTTAGTTGTTTGATAATTCGGATGTTTATTTTTATGTATGTACCGGCATAGACATAGAGGGAGATTTGTAAGGACATTTTTGTCCATTAACAATTTATTATGTCGCACGCCGTTACACCGTTGAAGAAATTCAAGATTCATACATTCATCAACGAATCCGAATATCAAAAGAAGAAGAGGAATCAAAGTCTGACAGACCGGACCGGTCCGCCTGCAATAAAAGAACCGATCCGGCTAATCGGACCGATCCTCCTCAGACCCGGACCGATCCGTTTGCTGAAGGCTAGTATACCCCGGACCGCAAGAGAACCGATAAAGCCTGGAATAAAAGAACCGATCCGGTCAACCGGACCGATCCGCCCCCAAGCCGAACCGGTCCGCCTGGGATAAACTCGGCCAGATCTGTTAGAGATTTTTTAGGCTCAAAGTTTTCTTATTTAAAACCCACTACGGGGAGTTGTTTTCCAAAACTTTTCAAGACGATTTTCAGATTCCTAAATACTCTAAGTCTTCACCTATTGAGCCCAAGACTCTAGGTTTTTGATTCACACAATTTACAAATCCTTTGTGAATCTTTTTGGTAACCCAAGAACACAACTTTGAGTCTGTTCAACCCTTGTGGAGAAGCCGTTCTCTTCTTCATTGTTGCCCTCCTGGAAAGGGAAACTTCCAGCCGCCGAAATAGGAACCGACACCTGCGGGTATTTCTGTGTCACACTGTTTCTAGCGGTTGCTTTGAAGGTTTACCGAAGATACCGTGCGTTACACTTGTGGGCGATTATCAGGTTGTATGTAAGTCAATGGTCTTGTAAATTCTTTAAAGTTCTAGAAATAAAAGGTTTTTCCCTTCGGGGATTTTTCCTTAACTTTGTGTCGCATGCTTTATATTTGATGGGTTGATTTAGATGAATGTTTAAGGATTGATTTTATTTGGTTTAAAAGTAGACGCTAATTAAATAAGGGTTCTTGGAAACTTGCGAATTTAATTTAAATCAATTATCACACACCGAACCTATTCGGTTTCTCAATCCTCATTTGAGTCTATACACGAGCAAGAAGAATCTCAACAGAGCAAAAAAAGTTGTGTTCCTCGCTATTTGAACAAAAATCTACTACCAATAATCCATGTTACAGTCAAAGACAAAGAGAAAATTGAAAATTTGTGAAATGCAAAAGAAATCTTTTTTACCTAGAAATCTGCAGCTTACAACCTAAATTTTACAAATGTAACAATAACATTTAGGGCTTTTTGGGAGGTACGGAGAAAAGTTTAGATAATGCGGAAAAAGTGAGATAGTCGCTTGGAATTTTAGGTTTAGATTTTTTTTTAAAATCCTGAGTGAGGCACGTGCTCCTCCCAGTATAACACTGGCTCTGCCAGTAGGTATAATATAAACCATCCAAATTCTACCCATTTCTTCACCCGGAGAAATTATCGGCCCCCTCTCTCTCTCTCTCTCTTTTTTGGAGGCTCGCCGCTTGGTGCCATATGTTCAGTCCAGACTGTTAATGTGCGAGTCAGTCGGCACGTGAGTATATATATATACAAAATTTCTCTTGTGCGAACTTCCCGCACAAGAGCAAGTGCGGGTCTACATCTGAATGGCTTGGATTTGTTTGATATGCCATGATTTAAGGGAGAGAAACTCCAAAAATCATGCAAAGTAACCCTAAAAACTAGCCACCTTCCCTTAAAAATACGCAAACATTGACGCTGAAAAGGTTTGTTTGGTTCATATATTACTCCTACACGATCTTCCCGTATAGGAGCATTATTGCATATATATATATATGTGTGTGTGTGTGTGTGTGTGTGTGAACCAAATTAAATTTTGTGAAATTATATTGAATATTTTATGATACATTTTGCCCTTGGCTCGATCTTTGTTTACCAACTATATAGTCTAACCAAAACAAATTCTCGCTCGATACCTTTCTCAAAAAATTCAATTCGAATAGATTGTTCCTGCAACTAACGAAGAGAACTTGGTTGAATTTCCACATATGAAATTGAACACACACACACACATAAAAAATGTGGAGTTCTATCATTTCTTTCCAAAAGGGAAAAAATGGAAATTTTGTATTGTTCGGCATACTTTCTGGAAATAAAGAAAACCCCCGAATGTTGTGGTATTTTTGTATTTTCATATTCGACTCATTTTTATTTTATAATTTTTCGCATTTTTTTCTCTATTCCATTTTTTTGTTGTTTTGTAGTATATTTTTATTCTATATTTGTTATCCTAGTATATTTATTTTATTTTTGTTGGTTTACAAGAACTTTGAAGCTTTCACCAATGAGAGATAATGGGTTAGAGGTGAGCCTAAGGGTCTTTTGGGATCCTAATAAAAAGAATATAAACTAACACTTAAAATAACCCACAATATAATTTGTTATAAAATTATTCTCAATGTTGATTTATCTTTCGGGTTTATCAATTCCCAAACGACAATAACTGGGGTGGGGGTGGGGGGGAGGGCAAATAGTGTCTTAAATATTTTTGAACTTTCAAAATTTTCGATGTTCAATCCAATTTTCACTAGCTTTGGCATCATTTCAAATTTTTTATTTTCAAATGTTTCGATTTTTGAATTTTCACGAAAAAAATTGGAATGGAATTGGAAATCATAAATAGATTTTTGAATTTCCCAAATATTAATATATTTATTTATTTTAATATTTTTTTACATGTCATTTGCTAACCTTATATATATGATGTATTGTTTGTAAGTTACTAATCAGTACCCTCCATTTCAAGAAATCTCAAGCATTGATATATCCATATAAATACTAACTAATTACTCTAGCTCTAAGGGATCATTTGGTTCGAGGTTTGGAAAGAGAATTTAGGATTCCTGAAATTTAGAATTCCCCTCATTTAGAATTACAACGTGTGGTTGGAGATTTAAAGGAGAACTTAGAATTCCTAGAATTTAGAATTCCCATCAAATTGGATTCTCCTTTCCCCTCTAAAATGGGGGTAATCCTATGTTTCCGAACATATTACCTTACTTTTGTGGTGAGACAAAAATACCATCTCACATAAACTCATACGTATTCTCTCTCTCTCTCTCACACACACACACATACATTCTCTCTCTCTCTCTCTCTCTCTCTCTCTCTCACACACACACACACACACACACACACATAAACACACACACTCTCTCTCTCTCTCTCTCACACACACACACACACACTCTCTCTCTCTCTCTCTATCACACACACACACACACACACACATACTATCACATATATAAATACACACATACACACACACACTATCACACATATACACACACACGCACACTCTCTCTCTCTCTCTCTCTCACACACACACACACAAATACACTTACACACACACTCTCAAACACACTCACCACATACTCACGGGCACACACTCAAATCAAGTAGAATGGTATTTTACTTAAATGATATTTATTCTTAATTTGGAAAAATAATTTTAGATGTCGGGAAAAAAGAATTCCTGCTTGAACCAAACAATGGAAATAAATTGAAGATTCCAGGAACTTAGAATTCCTGGAATTATGGATTCTCATTCCCTTTCCAAACCTCGAACCAAACGAACCCGAAGTTTAATTTCACAATACAAACTAATGACAAACAACTTCAACATCCACACCCATACGCACAACCCCAGTATTACACAATGCATAAGATACTATGAAATTTTTTAATTGTAATTTATTATTGTGTTCTCTTATGATATCCATTTCACAATTAATGTATATTTTCAACCCATTTTTAACTGTGAATGGAATGAAATATTCGAAAAAATGATATATTTGTTATTTTTCGAAAAAGATAAAATTAATAATTTTCAATTTTTAAATATTTTTTCGAATATTAATTTTTTAGAAATTCCCGAATATTTCGAACAAACTGAATTGGAAAAAAAATGATTTTTTGATTTGATTTTTTTCTAAAACGCTCCTATTCCGATCTGACACCCTAGGTTCAAGTAACTCAAATATAAATTATATTATTTTGACCACTTTGATTTGGTTAAACATTAAACACTTGTGTATAGATAGTTGTAAGACTTTGACTTTAGTTTTCGTTTACTAGATGGAAGTTTCTTAATTGGCACTTGTTTATCTTCGTAGGATATTGAACAAATGAAATTTGAGATTGGAAAGAATGAAGCCCTAGTTAAAAAGAACATGGAACTAGAAAGGGAAATTAGTGAACTAAGGTCTGCCATGTCCAGATTAGAATCCGGACATCATCCAACACCACCTGTGGGAGTAAGTTAGCTTAATCTATATTATACCTCTAATAGATTATACAATGTGTATTTTCGTTTTCGTTGCACATGTGAGGGATTTTCTCTCGTTCTCTATGTATTTATGCTTAATTATTCCTAAACTCCTTTTTTCCCCTTATCAGATGTCTATTCATCTTTCTTTTTTTAGACCTGTTTGAATAAGAGCTTATATATAGCACGTGATAGCTTAATCATAAACTTCAAGCCCAAAGCTCGCCATGAGTTTGATCATATTCAAGGCCTGATTAGCTAATTAGCTATGATCGCCATATGTATTAGCAATAAAAACATTAACGGTCTTTGCTTTATTTTTTGTAAGTTGATTTTTTTTGGAGAACCAGAGATTTATTAATAATGAAGAAGAACAACCCTTCTTCGGTAGCTTACAATTAGGAACGAGCTATTGAAAAATCATCAACGATAGAAGATAAATATCTAGAAAGGGGACCTTTATAAGGTTTAGCTTTAAAAATAATCCTAATCTATTCATGGATTTCCCTAATTATGTGACTAGCTACCATCTTAAGCCCTTCAAAAACACTTTTATTCCTAGCACACCATATTTTCCAACAAACAAGACTAGGAATAATTCTACTTTAAATTGCACATATTGAATTTCCTCGAGCAGAAAGCCACCAAGACACAATTCTAGATCTCAAATTCAATTTTGTAGCTTTATGACCCATCAAGTCTTCAAAATATTTCCAAACTTGGCGAGTAATATCACTTTGGTTAAATAAATGATCCCGATTTTCTTCAAGGCCAAGTGAACAACACCTACATCTCGAGACTACAGGGATTTTAATATTTTTCATATTTTGATCTAGAGGAAGTCCGTCATAAAATAATCGCCACATGAAGATTGAGACTTTTGGCGCTAACCGATTGTCCCAGAATATTTTTTAGGAAAATTAGATACGGTCTCTACTCCTTATTTGATCCCAAGCAATTTTGAAAACAAATACCTTATCCACCCATGAGAGAATAGACTGAAAAAGATCATCCGAACTCTAAAAAAGCCAAATACTTTGCATTCTTTTCCACGTGATGATAGTAGAAGAAATTTTACCTTTAAAATTTTGAGTAGCAAGTTTGTTATGTTTTTTATTCATAAAGTCAGCCCATAAAGATTTATTTGCAAGAAACTTGACCCATAATTTATAGGTGAACACTTTGCAAATATCCATTGTATCTCTGAGACCAAGACCTCCTTCTTCCTTTGGCAATTTTTTTTTCCACGATACCCAGTGATGTTTATTGATCTCTTCCTGCTGGTCCCGGAAGAAATTTTCTCTGACTTTATCTAAATCATTTATAGCTGAGACCGTAGGATTTATTGCTTCGAACCAGTGCATCCCCAACGTGTTAATCATAGATTTTATAAGAATCAATCTACTTACATGCGATAACAGTCTGCTACTCCAACCTGAAATTATGCCATGCGCTTTTCCAAGGAGAGGTTGGAAAATTTGTTGGCGCTTTCTACCGATGAATAAAGGAACACCCAAGTAACTAATGGGGAGATTTTTTTAAAAAAAAAACCAGACTGATCTTTAATCCGATTTGTACGCAGACTGCAGTAGATGGGAGACACTATAAAACATCTTTTAGAGCTGTTACCAATCTGTCCCGATTGAGTTTCGTATTGGCGAAGGAAATTGATAAAATTTGCAATTGAAACTTTTTGTCTGTTCAAGAAAAAGAGAATATCGTCAGCAAATGAAAGAGACGTAATAAGAGGACATCCACTGGGAGTAGAAAACTTCTTAATTTTATTAAGTAAAGTTAGCTCATGAATACCTCTTGACAGAACTTCACTAGCAATAACGAATAAAGTTGGTGATAATGGATCACCTTGACGCACATCGCGCCTAGATTTAAAAAAAACTGAAAGTTTCCCATTGATCAAAATCGAATACCAACAACTCGAAATTAGTCTCCAAACCATGTCAAATCAAGTTTTCGAAAAATCGAAAGCTCTTATAACTTTAAGAATAAATTTCCAAGTTAAACGGTTATATGCCTTTGTCATATCTAACTTGACAACAAGATTGCCTCCCCGAGCTTTTTTGTTGAAAGAAGATAACTCTATTGGGCTAATAAAATATTATTCGAAATTGACCTTCATTTAATGAGACCTGCTTGAGAATAAGAGACAATGTTTGGAATCATGCTCACAATTCTGTTAGCAAGGATTTTGGAAATAAATTTGTTGGAAAAATTGTATAGACTAATGGGTCTAAAATCTTTGCGAAAAGAAGGATTATCAATTTTGGGAATTAAAATGATAGTCGTAGCGGACCAACATATTGGAATTTCATCTCCAGGGAAAAAATATTGGATAGCCAAAGTAAGATCCTCTTTGATAATTTTCCAATATGATTGGAAAAAGGCGCCATTATACCCATCAGGTCCCGCTGCACTATTTTTTCGAAGAGAGAAAATTGCATTTTTGATTTCTAGTTGTGATGGAACTTTTGTAAGGCCAAAATTGATATCATCGTTAATGGACTTAGGAATGCATTCAAAAATAGAATTATCAAAAATGTTTTGAGAAGTAGAACCAAGAAGTGACTGAAAATGATTGATAATTTCAATTTCAATATCATCTTCTTTATCTAACCAATCACCCAAATCATTTTTAATTTTTTGAATGGTTAAACCATTTTTTTTACCAAGGAGTGAAAGCAAGAAGAATTTTGATCATCATATTGCATCCACTTGATATTTGCCTTTTACTTCCAATACATTTCCTCAACTCTAAGTTTAAGGTTAAACTTAGTTGAGGCTCTTTGCCAATCTTCTCGATTCTCTGCTGAGGAAACATGTACATGGCTTTGTTAATGATTAAATCATCCTCTGCTTTTTAAACCCGAATATTTGAGAACACTTCTTTATTATAAACTTGCAAAACCTTTTTGACATTCTTTAATTTAGATGCAAAGATTTTCATAGGCCTTCCCTCCATTTTTATATTCCAAGCATTTGAAACCACTGATAAAAAGGAATTGTGAGAAGTCCACATGGTTTGAAATCCAAATTTCTTTGGATAATTGTCACTAGGAAACCGCAATTTCAAAATCATCGGAGTGCGATCATAATTATATCTATTCAAGTGGTGCACAGTGGAGATGAATTTAGATTTAAACCAACTTCATTCCCCATAACTCTATCCAATCATGCCCAAATTCTATCATCACCGACATGGTTATTACACCAGGTGAAATTCAAACCATTATAAGAAACTTCCTTTAACCCAGCTTGGAGCAAAGCTGAATTAAATTCTAGGATTGCTTGATGATCCACCAGATGTTCTTCCATTTTTTCATCATGAGAAGTAATTATATTAAAGTCCCATCCTAAAACCCATTTTTCATAATTTAAAGAAGCCAAAAAATGAATGTCCTCCCATAAACACATCCTCTCCAATTTATTACAGCTAACATACACAGAAGTAAATAGGCTATTATCTCCCAACTGTGGAATATTAATGGAAACAGATAAACTCTGATCATTGTCACGAACAAGAGTTGTTTCACATTGATATTTCCACATTATCCATATTTTACTGTTGCAGTTTGAGAGTCCTCCTTCAAAATTCAGTTTCCCGCAAAGCTCATTGAGTTTACACTTTCCAATTTTTGGTTCTTGGATAGTTACAAGCATAAGAGAATGTTTTTTGATTAACCGCTTGAGTTTTCTTATAGAGGAGTTATAACCAACTCCTCAAATGTTCCAAAAAAAGGAGTTGATTATTTATGATTGTCTGACAAATGAGTTTTAGATACATTGCTTCCTGCTCTAGTTTGGACAGAATACCCCTAGGATGTGACCCTTTTTACTTTTTAGTCTTCTGGGAGATTTGTTTACCACTACCAACTACAGCTTGAACCAATCTACTGTTCATAGGTTTTGGTAATGGAAGGCAGATTTCTATCGTACCATTCAATGAAGAGGAAGAAATGAAGTTGGTGCAAGGTGAAAAGAGAGAAGAATTATTTGTGGAAAAGGATGATTTTTGGAAAATGGAGTATTTTTTGGTGAGCTATTTTGAAAAAGATTTAAAATCATCCAAAAGAGTAGGGTTTGACTCCAATATTGCAGTTAGAAGATCTTCATCAGATTTTCAAAGAGGTTTCCATCTAACTTTCGACATTTTTGTGTTGACTAGAGGTGGGTTAGAGGAGTGAGATAGATGGGAAGAAGTTTGGTTGTTAAAAAGATTTTGAACAACAGAAGGAATCTCACCTACGCCTGGTCTTCTGCATACAACGTCAACAAGACAAAAGGATTATGCGTGATTATCGGTTCACTTGATACGATATCAACAACCTCCTCATTTTGTGGAGAATCTCCAACGTTCTTTTGAAAATCTTCCAAACAACTCGGAGAATCAAAAACTACATTTTTCGATAGGTTTTTGGCATTGATCAGTGTATCAGTTAACGAAGTAGAAGTTATCCCATGCTTGAAGCAATAATGGTTCTTTACCTTTATCTCTACATCTAAGACCCTCATCTACCATGACTGATTTGTTAGTCACGATGTTTGTGGGTTTCTCAATCCAAACACCCATGTTTTGGGGTATAGGTATAGCAACTGAGCTATTCTTATTAAGAGGAAGGACCTCTTTACATTTCAAGTTACCAGAGGATCATTTCTTCTGCACTTCTTTTACAAAATGACACTATGGGATATCCTCCATTCACATTCTCTATCCTACAATCAAATTCCAAGTGCCCAATCTTCGTACAAGCTAGATAGTAAGAGGGAACGTTCTCATACTGAACTTATTGCCAATAACTCTTATTACCATAACATATTCGCAGCCTGGAGGGGAGTTTTTTAGCTATATCAATCTCAACACAAAGTCTAACTTAATTAGGTCTAGTGACATTAGCTTTTGCTTCATCAACTTTAAGTAGATTACCAATCAAATTTGCAATTGCATATAAGGCATGCTTTACAAAGAGATGGACAGGTAGTTATGGAAAGGAAAGCCAACTGGGCATGATGGAGCTATCTTGATCCGGTGTAAAATCGCAGGTCCGTTTAATCACACCTTCATGGGAGATTTATAAATGTACCATTGTTCTCTTAACCAAAGGCTCATATAATCTTCTTCATAAAATAACTTAATGAGAATCTGCCTATCATCCAGCAAGCCTATAGAGAAGGCTGCTTTGAGACAAAAGGTAATAAAAGCTTTACGTATGGATTCCGTGGATGGTCTGTCAAAAGCGAAGCTCCCAATGAGAGAGAATTTGTAGGGTTATGCAAATTTATGGTTTTCTTCCTCAGAGAATGAAATCATTGGTTCTCCTTTAGGCCTCGTTTGTGAGTTTGGGAGAGAAAAGAAAGGAAAGGAAAATTTTATTAGGAGAGAAAAGAAAAGAAAAGAAAGTTAATAGGAGAGAAAAGAAAAGAAGAGAAGAGAAATGAGTTTGAGAGAGAAAATAAAATAATTTTCTTTCTTGCGTTTGGGAGTTTGGAAGGAAAATAATTTTTTTAAGAGGAAGAAAGAACAATTCATTAAAAAACTTTCCTTTCTCTCCATTTCTTTCCGATTTGGAAAGAAAGTTTTGGAGCGAAAGGAAGAGAAAGTTTTTTAAAAATTTTCCTTTCTTTTCTCTCCTTTTAAACTCCCAAACAAGAGAAAGTCACTTTCTTTTCTACTTAAACTCCCAAACGAAGGAAAAAAAACACACTTTCTCTTCCTTTCCTTTCTTTTCTCTCCAAAAATAGAACTCGCAAACGAGGCCTTAAAGCTTTCATAAGGTTTCGATTTAATGATGTTATCAGATGAGTTGGAAAGAATAGAGGCAAAGCTTTTGGCTTTATCTCTGTCAATGTCAGGAGGTTTTGGTGTAGGTTTCAAAGGGTTTGAGGTTGCCACTGGGTTGAGAAGTGACGAGGGTTGGAGATCGTAGTTTTATTGGGCCATATAATAAAGGGATAAACAATTAAGTCTTGCCTTGCGTCTATTATACTTCTAAGTCATTGTTTTTTGAAGTTTCGAACCTTAGGCATGCAGTTTCTTATATGTTAATTTTTAAAGCATTTGCCGCTATTTGTTATATATATGCCTATTAGGATTTTGACACTACATATAGATTTGGATAAATTTCGTTAGTTGACCAAGTCAATTGCTAGATATGCCTAATGCTGAAAAATGCCCCCTTTCCTCTATCAACGAAAAGTAGCAAATGGAGCTCCCTCACACTTTTTGTACCAAAAAAACCCACTCTTATACTTTTAATCATTATCTCAGTAGTTATATAAAGGATAATAGCAAGGTTCTAAAAAACGCGGGGCGTGATTGAGGCGTGGAGGCCAAGCCTTAAGCCTTAGAAGCCTAGGCGGGCCTAGGCGTAAAAAGGCGTGAAAAGGCGTTTAGGCCTTCTTAATATATTTTAATATTTTTTAACCATAACAAGGCTATTAAAATACAAAAATTGCACATATCATAAAAATATGCCTGAATATACGCAAATTAAAATACTATCTGATTATTTTGGATAAGATAATGGTACGGTTTGTAAACAAATTCTTTAAAAGGCGACATCGTTTCACTAAGGCATTGTTGTTTTTAGAAAAAAGTGCGCCGTAAGGGTTTTACCAAGAATAAGGCGTGAAAAGCGTAAGGCGAGGCGTTTCTCCTAAGCCTTAAGCCTAGGCGTGCCTAGGCGGGTTTTTTAGAACAGTGGATAATAGTGTAAAATCCTTCAAGCCACATAATTGTAATAAACTCTCTGATATATTTTATCAACCACGAATGTTGTTTAATTGCTTCGCCTATCGTTCTCACCTTTGCTCCCAAGATGCTTTGGCTACAACTGTGGGTTTCGCTACTACGATTGATGATGGTTCATCAACTTCGGTTGAAGCACTAGATTCTTAAAGTCTCGCCACTACCTCAGCTATTTTACAATTTGTCCACTGATGTGAAAATGGGGTGGGATGGTCTGGTAAAGAGTAAAATGAAGGGTGGAAGAGACAATCCTTTCATCCCACACAAGAGAATTTTTCTTGAATTACCATTCCCTAGAATTCTATTCTATCAAGATAAATAATACATATTACATGGTGATTTCCCATTTGGTTTGTTCAATGGTTCAGTACATGAGGACATGAGGTGTATGTTTATCATTGTGCATACATGGCCCTTTTTTTCATTTTTCACTCTAAATAATTATTCTATTTTTCATTTCATTTGGGTGCTTTACTCCATTCAAGTGGGTTCTCAACAATTATTCATATTCTTTTGATTATTTGTTTATTTTATTTTGAGTTCCTTTCCTTTTTATTACCATAATTACTGTAAATAATTAAAATATTATTTGTAATGTTATTGTTAATCCCAAACATACAAAAATTTAATAAATTTCAAATTCTTGCAACTCTTTTACTTTAGTCAATTAGCCTTATTATTATGTTATATATGTTGGGATAATATGATCACACGATTGCTTTGATATTGTATCTAATTATCATGTGATTACAGTTCTTCAGGTGAATACTTTGAGAGAGAGAGAGCTACAATTAATTTAAATGTGAACATACACCGTAGATAAAGATGGTAAAAATGGTGACTGAATTATGGTTTAAGATTTAGTTCATCGGTAGGTGAGGTTTCTATTTAAGATGATTTAGATGTGTTGTTTGTTCAAGCAATTATAAAAGTTCATACAATGAATAAAAGAAAAGGTTATGTAGTAAATGTAATATGCGTGTGTGTGTGTTTGGGCAGTAGGTTGATATGTTATTGTTGGACTATATTGTAATTTTGTGGTATAAAAAAATTGCATTTGTGTTTGTTAAATATATACTAAATTTTGTGTAGTTATTTTATGTTCTTCATTGCTAATATCACCCAATATATTTGACATATATATTAATTTTCAATAAAATTTTAAATTCACTATATTAATGTATACGTTGTTTTCAAAAAAATTAATAATAGTCCCGCGCATCGCGATAGCGAAAATATGCAAATTCTCAAATAAATTCCAATTTTAATTAATCCCAAATTTTAGTTGAACCCTAAAACATGCATCTATATGATTTATCCAATAAAATAAAGCATGCAAGATAAAACAAACAATTTCAGGAAAAATCCCCCAAAGGGGCAAAACCCTTTTATTTTCACTATAATTTTGTAAAAACGGTTACACAGATTACAATGAAAATAAGAGCGACATACGAAATACCCTCAGGCATCGGTTTCGATGTCTCGACTGAAATCTCCCGCAGGAACTCCAGGTGGTCAGCAATGAAGAAGAAAATGGCTTCTCCACAAGTTTGTCGGCTGAAACTTTTCCTTTCCAGGAGGGCAGCAATGAAGAAGAAAGACGGCTTCTCCACAAAGGTTAAACAAAACACAAGGTTGTGTTCTTGGGTTACAAAAGGATCCACAAAGGTTTGGCAAGGATGAGTGAATCAAAACATGAGCCTTGGGACTCAAAAATATGAAGACTAGAGTAATTAGAACTCTCAAAATCGTCTATCAAAGTCTTATGAAATAACTCTCCCGAAGTTGGCTTTTATAAGGAAATCAAAAAGAGTTTCACGATTTTAAAACACTAGCCAACGTCAGGTACCCCAAACCGGTTCGGGTGTACCGCGAACCGGTTCGTCCCCCGAACCGGCTTGGCCTTCGGTTCGCAAAAATTCGCTGGAACTTGGTGATTAAACACTTTGCATTTTTCCAAGGGTTTTTCTTGGATTTTTCTCCATTTTCAAAGGCCCGTAACTTCTTCACCGTAGCTCGGATTGAGGTGTCGTTTCTTCTAGTATATTCGTTGCGTCGAGCTCTTCAATTTCCAGTTAACCAGACTTCCGGATGGTGTCTATAAAACTACCAAAATTCCCTTAAACTTTCAAATCTTGCCTTCTTTCACTGTTTTCACTTTTGCTCGCGTACCACTTGCATAAAGTCCCTAAAATCGTGGAATGTGAAGTCTTTGCTCGCGTACCGCTTGTTGGAAATGATGGCCCCCAATTTTTAATCTTTCTCTTAAATTATAATTTCCTTTTAAGTTCGAAATAAAGATGGCTCAACACAACACACACAAACAAAACATTTTAATTTCTTTCCTATTAAAATTAAAAAAAAAACTCAAAGTGAAATTAAATTAAACAAGAAATACATTTTTCACTTAAACCAAATTAATTCAACCCAAGTCCTAGAAATTTGCCTAGCACAAATAATTAATCCATTTTTGCAAATTAGGTCAAACCAAATATTATTAATTAAAATTAATGACTTGAATTAAATTAATATATACCCAAATTGAATTTGCAGCAAATTACCTATACCAATTTTATATTTTTACCAAAGCATGCATCTAATGTGATATTTCAAAAGATAAAATGAGTAAACAACCACTACGCCGCGATGTACGAGGAAAAACCCACAACGAGAAAAAACCTCGGATGGCCCTAGCCTCAAATCCACTAAGTAAAGTTTTACAAGTACAAGACAAAAAGACTTACAACACCCGACTTGACTTCGTACAAGCCCCAACACTTCTTCTTGTACACACCTCTGCCTAGAGAATAACCACGGGGGTCCACTGCGGTCTCGGAATCCACCGATCGGACTTTTTCTGGTCACCGCCACCCGAACAAGGATCCTTTCTCCAAGTAGGTATGTCACAGCAAGCAAACTTCTTCTTAATGGGATGTAGAAGTAAACCCAAACTTCTCTTCTTTGATGTGTATAGAAAAATCTGGTGTTTAACACTCCAAGCAAGGATATATATATTAAGGAACTTGGAATAAATAAACTATTGGGTGTGTATGTGTTTTTGGTGAAATTAATCAATGAAAATCAAACACAAAACATGGAACTTTTTCTTGAAAGAATTTGCTCTCTAAAAGTCTTAGAATGTGGAAAAGTTAATTGGAAAAAGTTGGTTTTCGCACGTAGTAATTCTGTCAAAACGTAGTGGGGAAAACATAGTGGAAACATGGAGAAAACTATCAAAAACTGCCTAAAAATTGTTCCCGCCAAAGTTGTTCGAATGACATTCTCGTTCGAACAACTTTACTAACTATGTTCCAGTGATAAAAAAGGAATCTTGTTCAAACAACCTGGGAATCTTGTTCGAACGAGATTCCAGTTCGTTCGAACGTCATGTCAGAAAATGCAATAATTCGTTTAAAACCCAAAACTTTATGAAAAGTTCTTAAAAATATTTTCTGAGTAAAACAAAGTCGATACAATTATTTTAAATTTTTTTATAAAATACACCCAATAAATTTATAAGCTCTTATATATATATAATGCATTCATACCTTAGGAGCGTTGGAACCAATGTTGTTGACGTAGAAACGAGGCACACTAAACCCGACATATGATGAAGCCGCTACGTCTTTGAGAGAGTAGCTACAGCGGAAATATTACGACTTCTCAAATAAAAACCAATTTTAATTAATCTGAAATTTGAAGAACGTGTGTGCTCGCGTTCAAATGATCAAATTATATATAAAACCCTTTAGACCCTAAACATGCAGCAGTATGTGATTGAATAAATTGATAATCTACGTAAGAACATTCAAACACATGCAATTAAGGAAAAATCCTCCAAAGGGGCAAAACCATTTATTTTCACTATAATTTGTAAGAGAACGGCTTACAATCGGATTACAATGAAAATACAAGTTGACTAAGAATTACCCTCGGGTATCGGATTCTGTAGTCGCGGATGGAATTATCCCTTTCCAGTAGGGCTGCAATGAAGAAGAAGAACGGTCTCCTCCACAAGGGTTGAACAAACCAAAGTTGTGTTCTTGGGTTGCAAACGGATTCACAAATATTTTGCAAGGATGTGTGAATCAAAACAAGAGTCTTGGGACTCAAAAAATATGAAGACTAGATGTATTTGGACTCTAAAAAACGCCTTCTAAAGTCTTGAAAAACAACTCCCCCGAAGTTGGTATTTATAGGAAAAAATATGAAGAGTCCCATGTTCTTAAAACTCTAAAATTCTATCCAGCGTACAAAAAAAATATCATTCTTTAAGGAATTTTCTCTATCTTCAAAAGGTCATAACTCCTTCACCGTAGCTCAGATTGAGGTGCCGTTTTTTCCAGTATCTTCGTTGAGGCGAGCTCTTCAACTTTCTAGTTGACCATACCTCCGAACTATGGATGTAAAATTACGAAAATGCCCTTGAACTCTCCTATAGTGCCTTTTTTTCACTGTTTTGACTTCCCTTGCGTACCACTTGCATTAAGTCCCTAAAATCTTGGACCGTGAAGTCGTTGAGGCAGATGTGCGACATATTAATGTAGATGTTGAATGCTTGATTCCCGGAATTCGGATAGAGGCCGTCATGTGAGATCGTGAGGTGACGTGCCAAATGTAGCGGCGTACGACATACACAAATGTAACATGTTGGACACGAGAAAAGATGTCCTTACAAATCTCCCCCTATGTCTATGCTGGTACATACATAAAAAATCCAAATTATCAAATATGAAATTGCCTATACAAATCTACCCTCCCATGAACCCAAAACTGAAAAAGGTACAAATGAATAGTCTTCATCGTTTGATCTTCAAATCTTCAGGAATCTCAAATCTTTTCTCATCAGGGTGTGCAATTCAGAGATCATCAATGTAGTACCTACACACATGTGATAGAGAAAGAAATACCAAGTGACGTATCGAGTTTGAAATGAGATAAACATAGATACCAATATATGACAAGCATAAGTCAAATCTCAAAACTCCCCCAAAATTCAAACTCCCCCATAAAATGATAATTCTTTCTCCCCCTTTTTATCATGTCCCCAAATAGACAAATAAGAAGAATGAATCAAACAAGAAAAATCGGGGTGTCACGGTATACAAAAAATACACAAACTATTTTTGATTTTTTTTTCAATTTTCTTTTTATACAAAAAATAGATACCATTTTGAAAAAAAATGTAAAACACGATACAAAAATCACACCATGGATTTAGACTCAAACAATCAAGTCATGGAAATGGAATGAATGGGTGTGAACACATTCGATAGGTAAATCAACTCAATCAATCATATGTGCACGATGCATATGTGTACTCCTAACGGATGATCATCAAAAGTATCCTTAGGTGTAAAAAAATTTTGTTGAATTTAGATGACATCGTCTTATGCAAATCAACAAATCAAAGTCAAAGTGATTTCCACACCAATAACGTCCAAAACTATATAGCGCATTTTCAAGAATTTCAAGGACGTGCAAACCCGTTTTAAATTCTCCAACCAAACTCCCTCATATATATTTTCTTTTAGAGGTAATCTAAATTCTCAAACTTTGGAGAATTGGTGCAAAAACCTAAATGGCCCATATTTTGGCATGAATATCTTTTTATTGCCTTTAATTTTTTTCGGGCTCTTTTAACCTCTTTGGACCTCGGATAATAAAATTCCTCAATTTTTTAGGTCCTTTTTAACGGTGGCTTTTGCGCAAAGGATAGATGATTACCTTTCGCAGCCCTTCCCCGTTTTTAAATAAAGCACACAAACTCACAAAACGGTTCTTATATGCACCATTTCCTTATCAAAAAAAAATTATCGCGCTTGGTTCGTTTTAAGGACAGGATTGAAGTGAAAACACCCAACCAACATGTGATAAGACAAGCACAATAATCAAATAAATCCGTGCATGTGTGCAATAAAGGAAACATGAGTCAAACATGTAGGAAGTAACAATTAATTACATCTTAATGACTCCAAACATTATAAAGCACATGGATGAAATTGACATATTGTCTCAAAACACTATCAAATAGTCACATGAAAATAATGGAATGATGTTGTGACTCGGTCATCCTAAGTGTTCATCCATAAAAGGTGCAAACAAAATACAAAAATCTTTTTGGATTTTCTCAAAATTTTAACAAACTAATTTTTTTTTTGTATTTTTCAAAAATTTTCAAAAAAAATATATACAAAAGGTACAAGTCATCACACTAGTAAAAATACATCATGAAACCACAACTAGTGTATGACAAACATGCAATCACAATCAACCAAAAGATTTCACATGGGGTGAATTACGTGCAAGCAAACGGGAATCGTGGACAAATAAACCATAAGCCTCTAAATCCGATTTTCTAACCCAAATTGATGTGTAACGAAGTGTGGGGGTTTTGGGAATCGAATTTATTCTTTCATTAACCTTCTTAGGTCCATTTATAAGCTTATAACAAAAGTGCCTAAGATGACCTTGCCTACCACAATGTGTGCAAGAGTAAATCGGGCGATTTGTGTTCCCTAAAGGTGGCCCTCTCCTCAAATTTATCGGTTGCTCTCTCCGAATTTGCCTAGGTGGGTCTCTCCTAATGATCCTAGGAGGTTCTCTCACACGCGTGGGAATGGGTGCAACATATTTTTCAAGACCAATCCCACCCCTATCCGTTTTGATCTCGACTGTGCCTAAAATCTTATCAAGTTTTTCAGACCTAGACTCCAAATCAAATTTCACTTTACTTGAATCTTTCAATTTCACCTCAAGTTCACCTATCCTAGATTCAAGTACTAGTTTAGAATCCTCAAACTCTAAAAGCTCTTTTTTCATAGTCTCCATCAACCCTCTAAGACTATCTCTCTCACCCTCAACGTACTCAAGCTTCTCTTTCAAAATTTTCGCATGAGCCCTAAGTTCTTTAACCAAAAAATCATTATTTTTTATGGCACACTCTTTCAATTGAGCTTTCAATTTCAAATTTTCTTTCTTTGTTTTCAAAGTTTCAGCATAAAGTTCATTGTAAGCAGTTTGCAAGTCATGCTCATCTACACTCTCCTCCTCACTTTCATCCACACTCCCATCACTTTCACTATCATCACTAATCACACGGATGGGAAACTCTCGCCTAGAAGCATAAAAAACTTCTTCTTTCGAATCACAATCACTAAGGGTAGAAACATGAGAAATCGGTTTATTCAATTTCTTCTTTAAATTAGTGGTACACTCATCTAACGTGTGACCAACCCCCTCACAATAAGAACACTTCTCAGATTCTTTTTCAACAGAAGATTTAAAACAAGAGTTTGTGTGAATTTTCCAAAATTTTTCAAAAATTTGACATCGAAGATCATCAAAACCATCAAAATCCATTTTTGTGCAAAATCAGAATCAAAACACAATAACTTAGTGCAACAAGCTCTGATACCAATTTGAAAACGTGAGTAGACAAATTGTATCAGAAAGTAAATCCTCAAAAAATCAGGATCACGCGATAAATTAGCGTAACCCGCTCTGATACCAAGTTGAGAGAGTAGCTACAGCGGAAATATTACGACTTCTCAAATAAAAACCAATTTTAATTAATCTGAAATTTGAAGAACGTGTGTGCTCGCGTTCAAATGATCAAATTATATATAAAACCCTTTAGACCCTAAACATGCAGCAGTATGTGATTGAATAAATTGATAATCTACGTAAGAACATTCAAACACATGCAATTAAGGAAAAATCCCCCAAAGGGGCAAAACCATTTATTTTCACTATAATTTGTAAGAGAACGGCTTACAATCGGATTACAATGAAAATACAAGTTGACTAAGAATTACCCTCGAGTATCGGATTCTGTAGTCGCGGATGGAATTATCCCTTTCCAGTAGGGCTGCAATGAAGAAGAAGAACGGTCTCCTCCACAAGGGTTGAACAAACCAAAGTTGTGTTCTTGGGTTGCAAACGGATTCACAAATATTTGGCAAGGATGTGTGAATCAAAACATGAGTCTTGTGACTCAAAAAATATGAAGACTAGATGTATTTGGACTCTCAAAAACGTCTTCTAAAGTCTTGCAAAACAACTCCCCCGAAGTTGGTATTTATAGGAAAAAATATGAGGAGTCCCATGTTCTTAAAACTCTAAAATTCTATCTAGCGTACAAAAAAAACAGCATTCTTTAAGGAATTTTCTCTATCTTCAAAAGGTCATAACTCCTTCACCGTAGCTCAGATTGAGGTGCCGTTTTTTCCAGTATCTTCGTTGAGGCGAGCTCTTCAACTTTCTAGTTGACCATACCTCCGAACTATGGATGTAAAATTACGAAAATGCCCTTGAACTCTCCTATAGTGCCTTTTTTTCACTGTTTTGACTTCCCTTGCGTACCACTTGCATTAAGTCCCTAAAATCTTGGACCGTGAAGTCGTTGAGGCAGATGTGGGACATATTAATGTAGATGTTGAATGCTTGATTCCCGGAATTCGGATAGAGGCCGTCATGTGAGATCGTGAGGTGACGTGCCAAATGTAGCAGCGTACGACATACACAAATGTAACATGTTGGACATGAGAAAAGATGTCCTTACAGTCTTCAACTAGCACGTCATAGACTTGGATGGATACACATGAACACTATCCTATGGCTCAAATATTTTTGTCCGAAATGGAGCCAAAACTACATTAAGACTCAATCGGAGACTTGTGTCCTTATAAATCTCCCCCTTTGGCTATTCCGGGATAAAAACTAAACAAAAATCCTGGAGGGCCGTCAAGCTCTACTAGACTTAAAAAATATTCCACCCAAAATAAAAATTAAATAGCTTGACTCAAAACCCAAGGATCAATTTTCTTTGTCGATGAAAGTTGCCATTTAGAAGAATTCCTGACACTTAAGAACTATCAAACGCATAGCGAATAAGAATATTAAATGCATATAAAATAAATACTCCCCCTAAATTAATTCTCCCCTTTATCAAATAAATGACCTACTTAGAAAGACATCTCCCCCTAAGTTAAATCACCCAAACTAAGATATTATTACAATAGGATTAGATATCATTTCTCCCCCTATCATTCTCCCCCTTTTTGTTCAAGAATAGACAAAGGACAAAACTAATTTAAACACGATGAAGCTTAGAGTGATACGTGCATGAAAGCATATGGGCAACAAGATCATAACTAATCCATACAAATAATAACGGATACTAACGAAGATGTAAAAAAAATGATACCAATGTGATACATAAGATAATAAGCATGATATCAAGAACAATATGTAACAAGATAGATACTCATTATTAATTTGAAGCATAGATGGACTAGAAAGTGAGGCAAAGAAAAAAAATACCATATATATGTAGTCATAATAAATATCATTAACGCACACTCACATATATATACGTATAGACACCACACATGACACAAAATATAATAAGCTTTTCACACTCGTATGGCAAAAATGTGTCATATGGAAATGGAAGTGTAGGGGGTGTGAACTAATAACAATTAAATTTAGACCCAATCACTTAAAACATGTTCACAGGGTTCTCAATTGATGCAAACTTCATCACATTTGAATATAACCTCATGTGACAATATAAATTGAACTCAATGAACAAAAATACACAATGCATACAAGCCTAGAATTTTGACGATTCTACAAACCAATAGAGTCCTGACATTGAAAGTACTACTAGGATAAACGGACATTGTGGAAACCGTTGAAATACCATCCAAACTCCCTCCATTTAAGCATATTATTTTAATCTTTTGAATGAAAAAAATCAACTCAACAAAATAGGCCTTGGCAAAATATTTTTCTTTTAATGCCATTTTCTTTTAGGCCTTTGGACCACATATTTATCTGAAGTCCAAGAAAACGATGGCTTACTCGCAAAGGATGATATTTTATTTAGGATCCCTTCCCCGTATATATATATATATATATATATCATTTTTATGTCTCACACAAATCTCACGTGCAACGAATTTTAACATCCACTCATCCTCCTAGGTCACATAACATGTAGATGACAATATTGGTAGGAGAATACCTCACAAACCTCAAATATACATGTGAAGTTATAATTTCATGTGAGCTCGTGCATGTGTGAATTGAGGCATATAAAAATAGAATCCATTATATCAAGATAAAATTCAACTACTCCATGTAAGCATGGTAAAGAATATTTTAAGGATCGACAATCCATACCAAAAGTTCTAGCCACATGGAAGCAAAAAAGAAGGGATTCAAACACAAGTATATGCCACTTAGAGTGTGTCAAACTAAAATACACACAAAACAAAAATATTTTTGAGTTTTTGAGATTTTTAACCAACCAAACAAAAATATTTACTCAAAAGACAAACAAAAATTATTTGTATTTTTCATTAAGCCTAAATGACTAAAAGGTGAAACACAAATGATAAATAAAAATATTTCTGTATTTTTCATTTAATGCAAACTAAAATGAAAGAATTATAATACAAAAGATAAACAAACATCATAATTCTAGCATATGATATGTGATAAAGAAATGACTAGAAAATGACTAAGCATGCATACACTTAGCAATGATATATAATATGAAGCACAAAAACCTAGAGTATGTAAACAACTAGCACATTCAACCTTTAGATTTAGCAAGGGAGGAAGCATGTGAAAGTGAATGAGAATCAAAAATCCTATTTTGAAAAGATACCAAGTCGGATCTCCTAACCCAAACTAATGAAGAATGACGATCATGGGGTGTAGGAATCTTGGCTACCTCGGTTGCCTTACGTTGGAATTTTCTATGACCTTGTTTAAGATCAGAATAAAATTTCCTAAGATGACCTTTTCGACCACAATGCGAGCACCTAAAAACCCGGCAAAAAGACTTACCTAAGGAATGATCTAAAATATTATTCCCAGAGGATTCACCTAAAACATTGGTTTTGGCTTTAATAGTGGAATCGTTACAGGAATTGAAGCCTAAACTACAAGTGTTATTTTTAATTTGGACCGTTCTTAAGATTTTATCTAATTTCTCCGAACGACACTCCAAATCAAATTTGACTTTACTAGAGTCTTTTAATTTACTTTCTAATTCTAAAATATTAGACTTTAATAAAACATTCCGCTCTTCAAATGCAAGAAGCTCCTTTTTCAAGGATTCCATTAAACCTTTAAGGCTATCTCTCTTGCCTTCTACATATTCAAGCTTCTCACAAAGAGCTCTCTCACATGTCCTAAGGTCTTCCACTAAAACACTTTCATTAATGACATCGCCACGTTCTTTCAAACTAGCTTCTAACTTTAAATTTTTTTCTTTTTAATTTAATAGATTCTTCATATAATTCTTGAAAGGCAATTTGAAGTTCAGTCACATCAATCTCCTCATCACTTTGACTCTTTCATTCTTCTCCACTCTCACTACTATCATCTCTTTAGGATTCACAAACAATGACCTTGGAAGTGTCATGTGTTAGAATATCATCACTAAAGGAGTGCTCACTTTCACTCACATGACTTGCCATAAAAGCCACAAAGTTGGGCTTAGTGAGGGAATCGGGTCCCTCTTCCTTATCACAATCACTAAGGGCTGCATTGAAGGAAATTGGTTGCTTATCCTCTCTCCCTAGTTTAGTGGGGCACTCTTTTGCCCTATGGCCATACCATTTACAACCATAGCATCTATTTGACTCGTCCCAATTTAAATTTTCATTAAAAGTTTTAGGGATCCTCTCGGCTTTGTCATGCTTAGAATTTTCAAATTTCTTAAAATCATTTTTTAATTTATCTTTGTTAAATTTAAGAAATTTTTGAAACTTCCTTGCAAACATAGTCATATCTTCCGAGTCATTCTCATTTTCACTCTCTACTACTTATTTTTCCTCCTTTGGGGCTTTTAAAGCAACAACCTTATCTATTTTCTTTTTAGTTTTAGAGGGAAACATGTCTAGTTTATAGGTTTGTAAATCACCTACGAGCTCTTCTAATTTCGTAGAGGCTAAAGTGGGTAAAGAATTTGACATGGTCACCTTAGGAATAAATCTATCGGGTAGGGATCTTAAAATTTTCTTTACGACTCGGTTGTCGGGTATTTTCTCTCCCAAATTAAAAGACGAATTAACTATATCGGAAAGTCTAGCATAAAATTCATCAAATGTTTCGTTTTCATTAATTTTGATGGTTTTAAATTGAGTGGTGAGGTTTTGGAGTTTATAAGCTTTTACGACACTAGTTCCTTCATGAGTGAGTTATAAAATATCCCAAGCTTCTTTAGCGATTTCACACGTTATAATGCGTAAGAATTCATCCGGTGTGACTACGCTAAACAGGGCATTTAAAACTCGGGAATTAAAGTTTGCAAGTTTAAATTCATTCTCACTCCATCTATCGGTGGGTTTGGGAACACACTCATTTTCTACTAAATATATAGGTGGGGTCCGCCCGTTAATGACTGACAACCAAACCCTCTTATCTAGAGACCTAAGTGCCGAACACATACGTGCTTTCCAATATGCGTAATTAGAACCATCGAAAATAGGAAATTTTAAAAATGGGAAAATTTCCATTTTAGTCAAAAATATTTAAAAGGATCTTAAACAGAATAATTTAGTGATCCCGCTCTAATACAACTTGTTGGAAATGATGACCCTCAATTTTTAATCTTTCTCTTTAAAATATAATTTGCTTTTAAGTGCGGAATAAAGATGGCTCAACACAACACACACGAACAATAAATTTTAATTTCTTTCAAATTAAAATTAAACAAAACTGAAAGTGAAATTAAATTAAATAAGAATTACATTTTTCACTTAAACCAAATTAATTCAACCCAAGTCCTAGAAATTTGCCTAGCACACATAATTAATCCATTTTTGCAAATTAGGCCAAACCAAATTTTATCAAATAAAATTAATGACTAGAATTAAATTAATATATACCCAAATTGAATTTGTACTAAATTACCTATACCAATTTTATCTTTTTACCTAAGCATGCATTTAATGTGATCTAGCAAAAGATATAATAAGTAAACCACCACTACATCGCGATGTACGAGGAAAACCAACAACGGGAAAAAACCTCGATTGACCCTAACCTCAAATCCACTAAGCACGTTTTTACAAGTGCGAGACAAAAAGACTTACAACACCCAACTTGACTCCGTCCAAGCCCCGACGCTTCATCTTGTACAAAACTCTGCCTAGCGAATAACCAAGGAGGTCCACTGCGGTCTCGGAATCCACCGATCATACTTTTTCTAGTCACCGCCACCCGAACAAGGAGCCTTTCTCTAAGTGGGTATGTCACAGCAAACAAACTTCTTCTTTATGGGATATAGAAGTAAACCCAAACTTCTCTTCTTTGAGGTATAGAGAAAAGCCCGGTGCCAAACACTCCAAGCTAGGATATATATATTAAGGAACTTGGAATGAACAAACTATTGGGTGTGTATGTGTTTTTGGTTAAATTAATCCGTAAAAATCAAACACAAAACATGGAACTTTTTCTAGAAAGAATTTTCTCTCTAAAAGTCTTAGAATGTGAAAAAGTTAATTGGAAAAAGTTGGTTTCTGCACATAGTAATTCAGTCAAAATGTAGTGGGGAAAACATAGTGGGAACATGGAGAAAACTGTCAAAAACTGTTCCCGCCAAAGTCGTTCGAACGACATTTTCGTTCGAACGACTTTCCTAACGATGTTCCAATGATAAAAATGGAATATCATTAGAAGTCTTGTTCGAATAACCTGGGAATCTCGTTCGAACAAGATTCCAGTTCGTTCGAACGACATGTCAGAAAATGCAATAATTCGTTTTAAGCCCAAAACTTTTACGAAAAGTTCTTAAATATATTTTCAGAGTAAAACAAAGTCGATACAATTATTTAAAAAAATTTATAAAATACACCCAATAAATTTCCAAGATCATATATATATATATATAAAATGCATTCATACCTTAGGAGTGTTGGAACCAATGTTGTTGACATAAAAACAAGGCCCACTAAATCGACATATGTTGAACCTTTATAATCTTGGTCGCTACGTCTTCAACTAACACGTCATAGGCTTGGATGGATACACTTGAACACTATCCTATGGCTCTAATGTTTTTGTCCAAAACTGAGACAACACTACATTAAGACTCAATCGAAGACTTATGTCCTTACATTGTCCCTTTAACCGATTCTGGATCCTTACCAAACTCAACTTGCTTAATTGTATTTAAATAATTCCAAATGTCTTTCCCGGAAAGCGGTTCTATTAGGTCCCTAAAATCCTTCTTTCCATCAAATGTCTTTGTCTCCTTTCACCATCGATGATTTTGTGGGAGGAAACAACGACGTCCCATGTAGTAACACTTCATTCCTGTATGTAAACGGATAGAAGAAGTCCCATGCAAACTGGAAAAGCTCTATAGCCTTTAGTGCTCCACCCAAACAAGTTAACATATGCAGGGAAGTCATTAATACTCCATATAATTATTGCCCGCATTTGAAACATTTGCCCGGTGTAGGTATCAAATATCTCAATTCCATCCTCCCACAAATCCTTCAATTCATCAATAAACGATTGTAAATATACATCAATATCATTTCCCGAAGAATTTGGACCCGGAATGATCATGGACATAATGAAAAAAGGGTCCTTTAGACATTTCCACGGAGGCAAATTGTATATCATAAGAAAAATTGGCCATATGCTATATGCATTGCTCATGTTACCAAAAGGATTAAATCCATCTGTTGCCAAACCCAACCTAACATTGCGAGGATCCTGTGCAAATGATTCATGTTTTTTTTATCAAATTCTTTCCAAGATTTAGAGTCAGCTGAATGCCTCAAAGCATTTTCCTCATTGACGCGCTTATCATTATGCCACCTCATATCTTGAGCAATGCTCTTGTTTATAAATAACCTCTGAAGTTTCAATTTTAATGGAAAATAATGCAAAACTTTTTGATGTATTTTCTTACATCCTTCATACTTCCATCTAGAGGTTCGGCATCTTGGACATGCATCCAAATCCTCACACTCCTACCAAAAAATTGAACAGTCATATATGCAAGCATGTATTTTAATATAATCAAGTCCCAGGTCCTGAATTATCTTCTTAGCCTCGTAATATGACCCTGGGAGTGTCTCACCAACTGCAAGGATGTCCTTAAGCACATTAATCAGCGTGTCAAAAGATTTATCACTCCACCGATTCATTATTTTTAAGTGAAGAAATTTCACAATGACAGATAGCATGGAATTCTTACAACCCGAATAAAGTTCTCGTTCTGCATCATTCAATAATCTTATAAACGAATCAACTTTCCCTCTACGCCCGTGAGAACCTTGGTTATTAGATTCTTCTATATCCCCCCACCCATGACCAAAATTACCAGAGGCAATATCATGAATCAACTCATGTATGTTGTCATCTTCTCCATCTTCCTCACAATTCTCAACCTCAAAGTCATCACTCAAATCCTATCCAAAGTCTTCCCCGTGATGTATCCACCTTGTGTAAATTTTTACTATTCCCCGTATGAACAAATGATCTTCCATAACTTCTCGTGTTAGATCATAATAGTTGTTGCATTTGATACAAGGACAAGGGATCTTACTTTGTGGCTCTTTATGGGTGAATGCAAAATCAAGGAATTATTTCACTCCTTTTTCATAAGCAGGGTCCAATCTATTCTTAGGTTTCATCCAACTCTTATCCATTTGGGTGGTCCTAATATAATTTAAACATTAAGTTGTTCAAAACAATTTATGATCTATACAATAGACTGACGTAATAAAGAAAATTAGCTTCATCATTAGATTTTATTTGATAGACTATTAATGAAGGTTACAACATTAATATTTACAAAGTAAAAAAATACTAACTAAACTTTCTTTTGGCAACATGTATAAAATAATTTGTGCAAATTTTCGTTAATGTTACTCTTAATTTCCTGAATATTAGTGAAGAACTTCATGTAACCTACTAAACAAGACGTTTAAGCTAAATATCGTGAATATATATTAAGTAATACAAATGAAATAAATGAGTCAATTTCACTTTTACTAATGCAAATATGATTTTATAAGAGGGAGATACGAAACATGTGCCTAATTAAGACCATCTATCAACAAAGGTAACCAATTAAGTAGCTAAATTTAGAATCATACGTACAAAACATAATATATCAAAACAAGAACATATAAATAATTAGAGAGAGAGAGAGAGAGAGAGAGTATTGGTATATTAACTATGATATTTGAAATTGAGTGTAGCTAATGTTGCCCCAACACATATAACATGAGTGTAGGGCTGATAATTAATAATAAACATTCATCTTCTTAACTTGGAATAGCTGAAAATCAGCATAATATTCTTTGACTTGGCATGATGAAATTTGGTAATTAAATGTAAACATTACTTATTTATTTAATCTAAACGAATAAATAGTTGGAATTTTTCTTTATACTTATGTATTTTAATCAACTTGAATGTATATCTAAACATTCTGCCCGTTGTGATTCAAGTTTGAATTATGAAACATATATAATATAATATTAACCTTGTGATTCAAGTTCTAAAATGAAATGTCAAATGAAAATCATAGATACATGCATATAATATACACAAACAAAAATATGTCTGCATGCAGAAAAAAAAGTATGAATTTTTTATAAAAAAATAATTCTCAACAATAAGAATACAAATACAAATCAAATAAATATCAGAATCAACTTTCCACATTAGAGAATACCTCAAAAAATTCTAGCATTACAAAAAAAATCCTAGGATCAGACCCAGATTAAGCATACATAACAAACACATATTATCACTCAACACACACACACACACACACACACACACACACACACACACACATATATATATATATATATATATATATATATATATATATATATATATATATATATATAGAGAGAGAGAGAGAGAGAGAGAGAGAGAGAGAGAGAGGAAATAGCTGAAAAGAAATCAGTTTCGAGAGAGGGAATGAGAACCAAAGCTGAGACGAATAGTCAAAATCGAAAGTGGAGGTATTCATCGGAGTTACGTGTGTTCTATCCCATCCCGATTTTGCGGTAACTTCCCTAACGGAAACCACGAAGCTGATTTGCAAATGCGCGTTTTTCCCACTTTTTTTCCCTCTTATTTTTCCACTACTTGCATTATCCCACACCCCCACCCCCATTTTTTTCCAATACGTGCAAATAAATTGTTTTCTAATAGTTTTTCCCTCTTATATTTTTCATCTATGCAAATAAACAATGTTTCAAAACGTTATATATTGTTGATATCAATTCCATAATTGAAAAGTTGGTGTTAACAGTATCAATATAAATAATATGATTTTGTCAATATGTTGAGTCGTGTTAAAGTTGTTCGTTTTGACCCAATTACAACCCGATTAAGAAACCCAATTTGACCCGATCCTTTAATAATTAATATGCATCATGCAATATAAAATTAAAAAAATGATGTTTATACACAAAAATAAGCGGGTTATCGTGTTGAATTGTGTCAGTTGACACGAAATTGATTTATCGTGCTATTCATGTCGGGTCAGGTCTTGGTCTTAATGGATCATGTTCGTATCAGGTAAAATGAAGCCATGTCAACACGATCCAATAGTTAGATCAATTGACACCCCTCTATGTGTCAACATAATAAAAAAATATATAATTTTACAAATGCTTTCATAGACTTGAAAGTATGAATTTTCGAACTTGTGAAAAAATATTTGGGGAATAAATAAGAAGCAAAGAATTTATTTGAAAAATAAGAAAATTTTATAAAATCTTAACAATCAAGAAATAATAATAATAATAATAATAATAATAATTATAATAATAATAATAATAATAAACCTTTAGTGACAATATGAAATAAAGCACCGCTTATCTACCCCATTTAGAGGCAAATTATTTCTGCCACTAAATTAACAACTACATCCAATATCATGACGATTTATGAGGTTGTCACTAAAAGTACTAATTAGTAACGAAAATATGTTTGCCACTAAAGTGTTTGTCACAAAAATTGAGAAGCGTTACACAGTATTGACAATAAATTGCTTTCACTAAATACCCAACATCTAGTGGCAAAATTTCGTGACCTGTTGTCACTGATATACGTGTATACGTGAACTGAGTGGCAAAATAATTAGTGACATAATTAATTTTGTCAGTGTAGTAACTTATAGTGATAACATTATGTTTTTGCCACTATATGTACTGAAGTTTGTGACGGCTATTGTTTTGATCACTAATTATTTTTTTAGTGACACTTTTATGTTGCCAATGCATTTTTTGCCACAAAACCCCAAATTTCTTGTAGTGAAGAAACAAGTGTTTGTTTTTTCTCTTTAAGTGTAAATATGAAAAAAATTATAGTACATGAGTTGGTGTTTATAGTACACATGAAATCCAAAAAATACATGTCAATACGCATGTGACAAGTAATAATTTGATACAAACATAATAAAAAATGTTAACGTGTTTTAAAACTTTTTAGAGGGTAACAATTGTATTACCTTTAATGCATTCAGATGTAATATTGTCTCTTAATTTTAAGAAGAGGAAATTTGGACCCCAAAAATATATGTTCAAATATTTCATTTGGATAAATCAAACAAATACCTAAAAATCATTATTTTAGATTTAAGTGTCTATTGTTTTTAGGGTAAATTGCACCAAGATCCCTTGAACTATTGATTTTTTTCACCTAATACTTTTTGCAACAATTTTTTATTATTTTTTTAGGGTGGGGCTATCCCCACATCTTTTAAGTCTTCCCCCACACCTTACCCTCACCCTCTTAAATACAAAGACATAAATACCCTCACCTTCTTATATATAATAAAACAAAACATTTTTAACAAATAAAAATAGTTTATAACAAATAAACAAAATTTTAAAAAAATTTATAAACAATAAAGCTTTGCGGTTAAAAAAAGCTTATAATAAAAAAACAGTTTTTTATCAAAAAAAAAACATTTTTGGAAATTAAAACAGTTTTTCACAAAATAAAAATAGTTTAAACGAAAACACTTTTTTAACAAAATAAAAACTGTTTATAACAAAAAATAGTTTCAAATCAATTTTTAACAAAACAAAACAGTTTTTAATAAAATAAAAACAGTTTATTGTTCTTTAACCTAAAATAATATTATGTTTTAGGGTGTGGCTATTCACTAAAAATAATATTATTTTATCTAACCTAAAATAATTATATGTTTTAGGTTAGAAAAAAATGATACTTTAAGATAAAATATAATTTTTTTAAAATTATTGTTATTTCGATTTTTGACTTTAACACATTACTAATTATTTTAATAAATTATAGTACATTTTTATGAATTTATTAGGCTTTGCTACATATTTTGTCACTAAATATGAAATTTTTTACACGAAAAGTGACATTTGGTAACAAAATGAAAATTGTTTATAACAAAAAATCGGGTTTAAAAAAAATAATCTTTAACAAAAAAAAAAAAATTTATAACAAAGAAACAAAATCTTAAAAAAATCATAAAAAACAGGTTTTAGGGGTTAAAAAAAGCTTATAATACCCCCAGGGGGTTTGGTCGAGTGGTAAGGGGGGACCCTTGACACCCTAAGACCGGTTGGTTGAGGGTTCTATTCCTACCGCCCTCGGTCACTCCTGATTTACATTGGTCCAGCACCATGGGGTAGGGGAAACAGGACCCGTGAGTTTGCTAACCCCTAAGCATTTTTTTCCCCCGACACCTTTTCAGTCTTCGCCCACACCCTACCCCCATCCTCTTAAATACAAAGAGATAAATACCCTCACCTTCTTATATATAATAAAACAAAACATTTTTAACAAATAAAAATAGTTTATAACAAAGAAATAAAATTTTAAAAAAATTTATAACCAATAATGTTTTGGGGTTATAAAAAGCTTATAATAAAAAACAAATTTTTATAAAAAAAAAACATTTTTGGAAATTAAAACAGTTTTTAAAAAAATAAAAATAGTTTAAAAGAAAACACTTTTTTAACAAAATAAAAACTGTTTATAACAAAAAATAGTTTCAAATCAATTTTTAACCAAACAAAACAGTTTTTAATAAAATAAAAACAATTTATTGTTATTTAACCTAAAATAATATTATGTTTTAGGGTGTGGCTGTTCCCTAAAAGTAATATTATTTTATCTAACCTAAAATAATATTATGTTTTAGGTTAGATAAAATTGATACTTTAAGATAAAATATATATTTTTTATAATTATTGTTATTTCGATTTTTTACTTTAACACATTACTAATTATTTTAATAAATTATACTACATTTTAATGAATTTATTATGCTTTGCTACATATTTTGTCACTAAATATGAAATTTTTTACACGAAAAGTGACATTTGGAAACAAAATAAAAAATGTTTATAACAAAAAATTGGGTTTAAAAAAACAATCTTTAACAAAAAAAATAATTTATAACAAAGAAACAAAATCTTAAAAAAAATCATAAAAAACAGGTTTTGGGGGTTAAAAAAAGCTTATAATACTCCCAGGGGTTTAGCCGAGTGGTAAGGGGGGACCCTTGGCAGCCTAAGACTGGTTGGTCGAGGGTTCGATTCCTACCGCCCTCGTCACTCCTGATTTACATTGGTCCAGCACCGTGGGGTCGGGGAAACATGACCCGTGAGTTTGCTAACCGATAGTGTTCACAAGCCGGGGAAGTTCACATGATAAAAAAAAAAATACTTATAATGAAAAAAATAGTTGTTTACCAAAAAAATAACATTTTTTGAAATTAAAACTTTTTTAACAAAATAAAAGTAGTTTAAACGAAAACAATTTTTTAACAAAATAAAAACTTTTTATAGCAAAAAATAGTTTTAAAAAATAATTTTTAACAAAACAAAACAGTTTTTAATAAAATTAAAGCAGTTTATAACAAAGAAATATTAAAAAACAGTTTTTAGAAAAATAAAATCACTTTAGTGAAGAAAAAATAGTTTTTAGAAATATTGTGTTTTGCATGTATGGTTATTAGTATAATTAGTGTAATAATTATTGTTATTAATAATATTATTTGAATTTTTTTGACTTTATCCCGTAACATTTTTTTATTTATTTTAGACTTTACTACAAATTTGTCACTTTGTTATACGTTGGTACATTTTTCATTGCTAAATATGAAATTTCTCCACGAAAAGTTTTTAGTATCATTGATGTTTTTTATTTTGTTAAAAAACATTATTGGAAAACTATTTTTATTCTTTTAAAACTGATATTTTGTTAAAAACTGTTTTTTTTTTCACTAAAGTGTTTTTATTTTTATAATTTAAAAAAATATTTTTATTCTTTAAAAAATGTTTTTTTGTAAATATATTTGCTTATTTGTTAGAAACTGTTCTTATTTTTGTTAGAAGTTTTTTTTAAAAATAGAGTTCTGTTATAAATAGTTTTTATTTTGTTAAATAAAAGTTTTTCTAAACTATTTTTATTTTATTAAAAACTGTTTTGTTTTGCTAGAGATTGTTTTTTTAAACTATATTTTTTTATAAACAGTTTTTATTTTCTTAAAAAAGTGTTTCCAGTTAAACTATTTTTATTTTTTTAAAAACTGTTTTAATTTCAAAAAATGTTTTTTTTTTCGTAAAAAGCTGTTTTTTGAACCCCTAAAAACTGTTGTTTATAATTTTTTTAAAATTTTGTTTATTTGTTACAAATTATTTTAATTTGTTATATATAAGAAAGTGATGGTATTTATGCCTTTATATATAAGAAAGTGAGAATAGAATGTGGAAGAAGACTTAAGAATGTGGGGTAGTCACACCCTTTTTTTTTTACGAATAAATTCATGTTTTATCACCCTTTTTTTTTTTAAGAATAATGATAAACTAACCGGCCCTTAACACCTATTGATTACCGTGTGCTGAGGTGGACTCCACTTACACTCAACAAAACCAAAAGAAAAAAAAAAAATCTGTGTTAAGACAAAACCCCAAAAACCCACTTTAGTCTAGTCCCCAACATTATCATCCCCCCCCCCCCCCCCCCCCCCAAAAAAAAAGTCATTCTCTCCAAAACATTACCATCCCGAAAAACCCACTTTCTTTCCATCCATTTATTTTCCCTCCAAAACTTCTTCCACCATTTTTCCACCTAAGCTAACTGTGCCACCAAGTGTAAAAAGGTAATTTCTATCTCAATATCTTATCTTTCTCATTTGTTTTATACCTTTAATATATATGCCACCATTTGTATGTTTATTATTATGAATTAAAATAATAAATTGTTTTTTATTTTTCAAAATTATATTCAAGATTATATGTTTCTAAAGTTTAATAGTAGAATTTAAGAAATAAAAAAAAAACATTTTTATTTTTTTTATTGATTTTTTTAATTTATAATATTATACACGCCCAAGATTTTGTAATGGATAAATTTGTGGATTTGGATGTAAGTGAGGAAAATAATATTGATGCAGAATTTGATGATGACACAAATGTAGAAGAAACATTTGAAGAACCTAATGTTGGAATGTCTTTTAATTCAATGGATGATATGATATATTTTTATAGAAGATATGGCAAGCAAATGGGTTTTGGCACTTGTTTAAGATCATCTCGTAAAGATAAGAAAGGGGAGTTAAGGTTTGTGACTCTTACTTGTGGGCGTGAAGGCAAGTCGAGAAGCAATGGGAACAATCCTGTAAACTTGCACCCGGTTTCAAAAATGCAATGCAAGGCTAGGGTATGTGCATCTCTCCGCATTGATGATGGAAAGTGGGTGATTAATTCTATAGAGCTTGAGCATAATCATGAATTGAGTCCATCCAAATCTAGATATTACAGAGCCAACATGTTACTTTTACCACATGTTAGGAGAAAACTCGAAATGAATGATAGGGCGGGTATTCGAATGAATAAAAGTTATAATTCTTTTGTGGTTGAAGCCGGAGGACATGAAAATTTTCCATTTCAAGAGAAGGATTGTAGAAATTATATTGATAAAGTTCGATGTTTGCGCCTTGGGGAGGGGGATGCTACTGCAATCCACAACTATTTTTCAAAAATGCAAACAGATAATTCTGATTTTTTTTTATATAATGGATTTGGATAATGATGGGCGATTGATGAATTTATTTTGGGCGGATGCACGAAGTAGGGCAGCTGCAAAGGAGTTTGGAGATGTCATTACATTTGACACAACGTACTTGACAAATAAGTACGATATGCCATTCGCTCCTTTTGTAGGGGTGAACCATCATGGACAATCAGTGTTGTTAGGGTGTGGACTAATATCTAGTGAAGACGTGGACACATTTGTATGGTTATTTCAATCGTGGCTTAGTTGTATGTCAGGGTCTCATCCCAATGCAATTATTACAGATCAAGATAAAGCCATGAAAAATGCAATAGAAATCGTGTTTCCCACTACGCGACATCGGTGGTGTTTGTGGCACCTTATGAAAAAGTTTCCAGAAAAATTAAAAGGGCACAAACATTATGAATCAATCAAATTTTGCATTCAAACGGCTGTTTATGATACATTAACACCCAAAGAATTTGAAGAAAGTTGGTGCAAATTTATTATGGAATATAATCTCGAAAACAATGAATGGCTACGTGGCTTATATGTTGAGAGACATCGTTGGGTGCGGACTTTTGTGAAAGATGTATTTTGGGCTGGAATGTCGACCACACAACGCAGTTAGAGTATGAATGCATTTTTTGACGGGTATGTCAATTCCAAAACATCATTAAAGCAATTTATGGAACAATATGAAAATGCTTTGCGTAGTAAGGTTGAAAAAGAAAGTCAAGAAGACTTCCACTCATTTAACTCATTCATCCCTTGCGTAACTCGTTATGATATGGAAAAGCAATTCCAAACTGCCTACACGACGACAAAGTTCAAAGAAGTTCAACTAGAGTTGTTAGGGAAGATGTATTTTGAGTTGGGGTCTTCATCATTTTTGGAAGGTGTAGGCGTGGTAGAATATGACGTTACCGAAGATGTGAGTTTTGGTGGAAACATGCGACGTGCTACTTTTTAAGGTTAACTTTCACGTTGATAATGACGGAGTTGATTGCAATTGTAAATTGTTTCAGTTTAGGGGAATTTTGTGTCGGCATGCCATTACTGTGTTAATTCATAGAAAGATATACGATGTGCCCGAGAAGTATATTTTGAAAAGATGGGATAAAATGCTCAAAAGGTGTCACACAAAAATAAAAATAAGTTATAGTGATTGGTCCGCAAAACCCGAGTCCCTTCGCTTTGATAAAATGTGTAATGCTTTCTATGTGGTGGCGGATTTGGCAACCAATTCCGAAGATAGGTGTGGAAAGGTTATGTCGTGGATATGCCATCTAAAAGATGTGTTGGTGGTTAATTCATGTGGAAGCAATGAACCTCTTTTGAGGAAGAGTCCTACAAAGGAAAGCAAAATGATACATTCACCGTTGGTTGTGCGAAGTAAAGGACGACCACCATGTAAGAGGAGGCAATCTACAGTTGAAAAAGTTGTTCGGGCGAAAAATAATAGTAAGAAAAAAAATGCAACTCCACCTACTACGGTATATAAATTAATTATTTTTCTTAGTACTTAATACTTTTGTTAGGTTGTCTTGTAACTTACTTATTCCATGTAACTTATTGTTTATATGAATTTTTTAGGATTGTCGGGGTGATGAATACATGAGATTGTTACCTACACTTGACTTTATGGAACACAAGAGAGTTTAACTACAAAGGTAAAATTTATATTAGTTTAAATATTTCTTAACTTATGAATAATCTTAACTAAAACAGTTTTTTTATTTCCTTGTTTGTTGTTTTGGGTTGTGTATGGTGTAGGAATCTGAATTGCAACAAAATGTTGGTGGAGGGAGTCAAGACTTGCCTAACCAACTAAATTTTATGAGGATGCTAAATGGATTTGACACGATACAACAATTGGGGATGCAAGATGTGATGCAACCTACCTTTTATCCGGCTACTTATACTCAATTACTTGGAGCCAAGGACAAAGATGTTACAAATACAATTTTGTTTGAGAATTTTAGAAATTGAGAGATTCTCAAAAAAATTATTTTTTGGTGGGCTATTTTGTTCAAAACAATGTCATATATTTTGGCATTTTGTTGGGCTTATACTCAATTATTTTTTGGTGGGCTATTTTGTTCAACACTTTTGTGGATTATGAATGTGGTTTGAGAATATCAGTATTATATTTTGGCTATTTTGTTCATATGGTTGTAATGCTAAAATAGTAGACATTAATTTTATTGTAATGTTTTTTTAGCAGTTTAGTTTGATGTATTTGAGATGGAAGTTTTTTTTTCTCTATATACAATGGTGAGTATGTTGTTTTTTTGGTTCAGAAGTCCAAGTGCTGAAAAATATAATAAGCAGCTTACTGTTTTTATTGGGATTGTGAGTATGTTGTTATTTTGATTCAGAAGTCTTAAGGCTTTTCTTGAGCTTTGGGTGGTGAGTAAGTTGTTATTTTTATTGGGATTGTGAATGGTGAGTATGTAGTTTTCCCTCTGCAACTTATGAATTTTGTTGGGATTGTGAATGGCTTTTGTTGGGATGTTTTTTTTTGGATTGTGCAGTCCAAACCTATAACAGAATGGTTTTTTGGTGGAAGTAAAAATAGTGCAGTCCAACTCATCATATCTGTACTGAGAGTGTGCCGAAGGCCAGTAAGCCTAGCAGCACTCTTTTTTTAATTTATGAAAAAGGGTTTGGGTGAAAACCATTCTCCAGAGATTGTGGGAATACCATTCTCCACTTGTCATGAATTAAAGCTGATATTGTACATGGCAACACTTAATGTGGTGTGAGTTATTGGAGAGTATGGCCATCTGTGATAGTCATGTCCAATCAAACAAGTGGAGAATAAAAATGAATGTTGATGGCTCCTTTAAATCGCATAGCCTGCATGGGTCTATTGCTGGAGTTGTATCGAGGGATTTGAGATGAATTATTAGACATAAAGGGCCCTCTATGACTATTTTTTCAACGACAAGGGAATCTTGGGGTACAGCTCAGATTGAGATTGGGTTGGGGCTCTAGTTGTGTAGTAGTTGAGGAACTTGTCACATGTTCATAAAGCAAATAAGATACATATTTACACACGCAAATATTTTTTTATAAGGTAGGTAGAAAGGGTTATTATTACTCAAACTTTAGCACACATCAAGATTAAATCTCCTTACCGATTAGGTCAAAGTGAGATCATTCTTTATTTTTTTTTGGTTTATTCCCCCATTTTAGAGGTACCATGAGGTGTCCGGCCAGCTTACGCGCACCTCGACTAATTTTTACTCGCGGATCAGTGGCCAGCCGTTGGCCCCCAGATTGTTTGCAGCTGCCGAGACTCGAACTGGGGAGCAAACCCAGTCGAGCCTGGTGCTTTAGTACTAGTGCGCTACCACTAGACCAAGTCTGAAGGTTAAAAGTGACATCATTCATGAGGCACATAAACTTCATCAATAATATGGTCTCAATCATTGGAGCAAGAAATTTATTCTCGGTGGGGCTTAAATTATTATCTGGAGTTCGAAAGTGGGGCTCTTGAATAATTTTTTTTTTATGTTTGTGCAAATATTTCATTAATAATTTATATTTTTAGACAGTTATACAATGCTCCATCTTATATTTGAGATATTGAAACAAGAACCAAAATCGTTAAAATTAGCAATTCACCATTTCAAGTTGCAAAATTCTAAATAACAACCGAATCAAATTAACTCAAACCGTTAAATATATGAAACCCCTAAAATAAATAACAACAAAATTAATTCAAATCCTAACCTAAACATCAACAAAATTAACCCAAATAAGTAATCAAATTTAATGTTAACTTGTTGTAAACCCACGTGATGGGCGGGCGAGACGCAATGTGCGGGAAATAAATAATAAGAAAAAACATGGATAATTTTTTTAGATCAATTAGATATTTTTTTACCACCATCTTTGAGACATTATTCAAACAATACATGAATAATATGAAGTTAAGAAAGAGGACCTAGTTTACATATCATTTTGTCTCTATTTAGTTATAACTTGTGCTAACAAAACACTTTCCAAAATATCATGAATTACTAATGGAAAAAAATGATGATACATAATAAAGGCCAAGGTGCATAGAAGAAAAAAAATATGTATATCACAGTAACAACCCCCAATTTCTCATGTAAAGGTTAGCCAAGCTCAATACGCTGAAGATGGGGTTTATCAACAATTTATACCATTCTCAGCACTGAAGGAATAAAAAAATTCTTTATTTTACATCAAAATTCACAACGAATAAAAACATCTGAATAAGGTTGGTTTAATACATGAATAGTAAAAACTGAATCATCATACCATGTCCATAATGTAAAGCTAAGTACAACCACTATAAATAACCACTTGGGCTTATGCTCGTACAAATCCCAGTATAAAATAAAATAACAAAATGCTGAAGTACAACCCATACTAGGATTAATGGAGCGAAATCCACTACGTCCAATGCAACCGCAAATTTGATCCATCGTCAGTCCTACTATCCATGTCATTAAGAATACCTGAGGGGAAAACATTTATAGTTTGGGTCAGAGCCCTAGAGTTGCAAGGATTCTTCACCAGGAAATATGCAAAATGTTACCAACTCATACTTCACGTCTTTCCATTGACGCTCACATGTAATGAGTACCTCGCCTCTCATCTAGGAGCAATAACAAAATGCCAATTATAAATTCCATTGTTTAATCTGACATGTAAAGAATAAGCCATCTAGCTATGCGTTAACTAAAAGTGGGTATTTATACTTAACACTCTAGCGCCTAAATGGACTTCATAATGTGGCTACTCATTTTTATATAAGCTCAGTGCGTATCTTTACCTCATATAATATTTCATAACCTTAGTCTATCTCTTCAGACTATCTGATATTTAACTCATACTCCTCATGTCTACCCCATTAGATTATAGGTTTCATTCTCTTAGACTACCAAATTATTATTTTCATTAATAATTGTCTACCACATTATTCATTCTCTTTAATTACTGTCTACATTCTTAGACTGCCCAATTATTATTCTCATTAATAATTGTCTATCACATTATTCATTAGGACTCCTCCTCGTCCTTAATTATCCACATCATTATATTAACCCGACTTTGTTATCATTAAGCGTTGTTTACATCTATAAACTGAGAGGGCACATTCCCATACAAGGCACACCACAATGTGTATATATATACATGACACACGAAGACATCTATCTTCGGTGTCCTGTTCGTGCTCTATTGGTAATACCCAGAGGAGTCTCTTATCCTAAATGGATAATAAAACACAAGCAAGTGAGGCGGTACCTACGCGGTACACCAGTTCACGTCCCATAACAAATGGTGACAAAGGATCCCAGCATCAACACCTACCATCTCATAAGTGGCGCTGTTACGTAGTACCTAAATGACCTACACAACGTCTAGCCCACCTGTGCCGACGTGTGCTACGCAGTCCCGATCACACTCAAAGCATGGATAGGACGGTCCACGAACCCAGGTATGTTCACACAAATAATATAATACATATTGTTATCCAATATGTATAAGTAGTTACTCTATAACTACTTAAACCAAGGAATCCCCATCCATATAAATTTATAGCCCTTTCGGCTTAACAACAACATTTTAGCCCGTTATCACATGACACATTTTAAGTCGACATCCTACGACTACTTCCCAATTAAATATTAATTCCCATGCATTGCCTTTTTGACGTCAAATCACATTTTCTTCATCATTTATTTCTCTTTAAATATATAGGTACAGTTATTCCCAAAATACCCTTACCAGCACAATTATAGGTATAGTTATCCCCAAACCATACGTATTCTATGGATGCTATCATTGAAGGTTGCGTGTAGTATGCATTCCCATTGACATTGACCAGTAGGTGTTGGGTCGGTTCCCCAGGTCATAAGACTATTATATGACCATTGTATGTGAGTTTTAGATTCTAGTGGGGTAATGCGGTATGGTTATGATCTACTGATGTATGTCTGTGACCTCTTCCAGCTATGTGTTAAGAATTTGGGTTCAGTGGCGAGATTCCAACCCAATGGCTCAATAGTGGTACGTGATGTACCAGGATCCTGATAGCATGATAGTGAATGCATTAGCGAGGCCTCAGCTATGTGGATGTGATTATATGTATATAGCAAGTGATATATTCCTATGTGTACAAGATGTGATATGAATATACGTATATAAGAGTCTTATATGTATATGTGTGAATTAATTGAATGGGAACGTTGAAATCATAACTAGTATAAAGTTATGTGAATCGATTAATGATAAGATTATAATTGAGAATTAAAATGTTATAGCTTTTGTGATAGCTCATTGAGAATCGAAGCAAAGGAAAACTATATGTAGCACCATTTGGCTCGAAGTTTAGTGTGTGGGGCTAAAATAAGTGATGATACTAGTTAGATAGGGTAACATAACTTGGGTGTTAATATATATTCATTGGGTTCGTACTATAGATGAGGGGCAAGGATTATCTCATCTAAGTGCGACACCAGTTTAAATATGAACGATTATGTCGCATTTGCATCATTTCATTTTAAATACTTGTAAAATATTTTCAAATGGCTTTAAACTCTGACCCGTATCAAAATCTTTTTCAAAACCTTTTAGGTTACCAGCCACAGGGACGCCGGGCGTAGCTATCTTTCCGGTTAGACGATGCTGCAATAGCTATGGATAACTGCAGGCCTAGACTAGACACGTCAATTTTTGCTATCTAGATAGGATTCAATTTCAGCTATTTATTCGGGCATGTCTCCCATTGTTTGACAATCTTTACATTACTCGAACTTTATTTTATTCCTTATCAGTTGAATTATTGTATATGGATTTATCAAGAGTTATTCGGTTAGTTTATTTATTTTATCTCATCGGTATTTATTCCATTCGTGTGGTAAATATGCACTAAAATGATTAGAATGGTTTGTTGTGTGGTTGTAATTAATTATTAGTAATTAATTTAGTTTTCGACAATAATGCTAAAAATGAGTCAGTCTGAGATTCCTGTTTTATTTTAGTAGAGGGTTGGCCACCCGTTATTTAAATAGGCAGAGTGTCATAGATGGTATTAAACCATCAGTTTCTAGTGTCCTTAGGATTTTTTCGGACTTGTTATGTTTTCAGCGTCAATTTTTCTTTGATGTAGAGCCCTATGCTTAGGAGTGTTGATTCGTATTGCGCCTTTACGTTCTCATGCTATTGTGTATAAATGAAGTGAATCTTATATGAATTCAGATTGGTTTTAGATGCCAAACAGAAGAGAACGACCAGTTAGGGCCGCAAGGAGGGCCATATGAGAAGATGCTCAGCCGGAGCCACATACTATTCAGGGGACGGTGACCTCAACAAAGGTCACCACAATTGTTGCTCAAGTAGTTAATGCTGCGATGATCACCATGATGAAGCGGTTTTACCAAGCACTGCTACAACAGTCAATACTCAATGGTGCCAATTTAGGCTCACTCAGTGCAGTCAGTGTGGGAACGAGCCAGAGGCGCCTTTCAGAAGGTCCATCCATCGGAGTTTGAGGGAAATGCGAATGTTGTAGCAGCTAGCAAATGAAAGAAGGACATCTAGAGGAATTTACGTATGGTTGAGTATAATGACACTCAAAAAATAATCTCGGTAACTTTTAAACTCATAGGATCGTCATTGCAATAGTGGGAGTCAATCACCATATCTTAGGAGAAAGACACCATGCCTATTGAGGAATTTTGGGTGCAATTCGACCACAAGTTCTTTCCATTTGCCGTTCAGACAGATGCAAAGTAGGTTCTTAGATTTATCACAAGAGGATCGGACAGTGGCCGATTAGGAGGAAGAATTCACTTGTTTAGCGAACTTCGTGCCCGACGAGGTAGATACGAAAGAGAAGAGGGTCCTTAAGTTTGTTGATGAACTCACAGGAGGATTCACCAGTACTTCTTGGGAAATTCGACATTGATGACTATGCTGATGTTGTTAATATCGCATTTTTACACTGTTTAGATCATTACATCCATATGAAGGGAGACAAGAGAGTTGGAGAGTCTAGCCAGTAGGCAAGGCTAGATATAATAGTGTTAGTGGGGTACCACAAGGGGGATACCCAATAAGGGGACCCGTCTATGAGATTCAAATCAGCGGGATTCCGATCGGGTGACGGTGGATCTAGACAAAGCCAGCAGGGTCAATAGAACAATGGGGGCTACCATCAGGGCTGAGGCCACTAGTGCTAGAGAGTAGGGTAGTGTTGACATAGTCAACAGGGCCAGCTACAGGGGGAGTTTACGAGCCGATATTTTGTATGTGAAGAGCAGGGCCACATGCGTTGAGCTTGTCCGCAACGAGATAGGGGATAAGAGCAGGGTGCCCAATAGGCACAACAATTGCAGTCATTTTTGGGATAGTTTAGGCATGAGTATTACATTCATGAACCGATTGAACAATTAGTGCCATTGGCAATTGAAGGTATACTTTTTATCCATGGGTGAATGGGGTAAGTTTTGTGTGACACGGGTGCATCACAGTATTTTATTAGCACTAAATTCGCTCATGAGATAGGTTTAGTGGATGTAGCGTTAGTATTACTATTGTGTATATATTTATCATTGGGTAACGGGGCTCTCTTTAGTCCCATATGCAGGGGAGCGAGTGTGGACACTGGGAGGATATGTTTTGTGGATCTATTCATTTTAGAGAGATATGTTATTCGAGTATGATGTTATCTTGTGTATGGACTGGTTAGCGACGGTTTGAGCGATAGTGGACTATACAGTAAGGTTATCGGGTTCGCTGTTCCAAGGTAGGATGTGTTATTTTTGCGATTTTTCGTCCTAAAAGAGGGTCGAGCCCATGTTTATATTATAGAGGAGACTTTATTGAGTAGATTTATCTCATTATATTCTATCCTTGTGTGTAGGGACTTTACTAATGTGATTCAGGGGATATCGGGGTTACTGCCGGGTTGAGAAATTTAACTCGTTATTAATTGAGCATTGGGGGCTTAGTGATAGTGCGAGTGCCGTATCGTATGACTCTTTTAGAGATTTGGGAGTTGAGGATTAGGATTAGTACTATTAGGGACAAGATTTTGAATGTCCCGATTATGTTCTTTGGGCCTACGAATCTCGATGATCGACAGTGTTAGGTAGTAGTGTATCGATGGTGTTGATGTAAAAAACTAGATCGCTCTAATTATTTAATCACAGATAAATAAATAAGACAAATATTTTAAAGTGGTTCGGCTAGGAATAAAGCCTACGTCCACTGTTATGTTATTGCTGAGAGTTTGTGGAATTCTTGATTACAAGTTCTCTCAAGAAATTCCGGTCCCCATGAATTGAGGATGATACAAGGTATTTATAGCCTTTAGGCTGTACATGAAAGGTCCAATACATTAAATGATATACATATGAAGGGGTAATACATTTAATGCAGCGTGTGCGTCAAGAATACAATGGATATTTGAACAGTTGTCCGTCTGGTAATTAATGATACGGCCGAGATGCAGTTCGGACCGCCTTAGTTGCTTGTTGATCAAGAGTTCCTCGGAGTACATGATAGAGTTCCTCGGTGTGATAGAGTTTCTCGGAAAGAAGCACGGTTGGTCGGGAAATGATCTTCCTCGCTGCTGTTGTGCCATGTAGATTGACACGTGTCTTCATCTTCTTCGTCCACATCAGCACATTAATTTTGGTATCAACAGAAGCCCCCAATGTTTCATATTTTGAACTTTGAAGAGTATGGAACATTCTTTCTCGGTATATGGCAATATTAAATGTACTTCCCGGGTTTTAGGAACATTGTATTCAAATTTCCTTCTTATTTCGCAGTTTCCGCCTTTTTGATAAGCGCTTTGATATTTGTGCAAATTTTGTCCTTTTAGCCGTCGGAAGTTTAGTAGTTTCTTTTTGGTAATCATTTCTTTCGCCGCTTCCCAATGCAAAGTATTTAAACTTCTTTGGTAACCATACCGTCGTCTACGTTTTTCATTCTCTGCATTCCAGCTTTCTCTTCTCTTCTTCTCTTGTGCGTTCATCTTTGTTTCTGTTCGTTGTCAACACATCTCCTTTCTTTCTGTAAGATCTTCTTTCTTTCTTCTGTATCTCTTTTATTCAATATGGTTTATATTGTGGAATCTGTTGAGAAATTCCGTTCTGATTTTTCCATTCCTTCGTGGGTAACTCTAGAGGTTCTTTCTGAGCCTTTAGATTACTTTCGATTGGCTGAGGGACATTGGTTCCCCAGTCTTTTTGTTGCTGAATGCGGTTTTTCCTTTCCACCGAACCCATTATGTCTTGAGTTTTGTCAATATTTTGATCTTGTTCCTGCAAAAATAGCCCCCAATTCATGGAGAATAATTAACGGGGTGCACAAATTAAATCTAACTCATGGGACTCGTATTGGGATCCCTGAAATTATGTTTTGTTATAAATGGGCTGTTCTAGATAATATTTATTATTTAAAAACTAGGTATTTGAATAGGGCTCTTGTAGTTAATCTCCCTGACTCAAATAGGGATTATTTTGAGCATGGGTTGGTCATAAAAAATTGGCAACATGCGCCTTTATCTGGGAATGAAGTATACAACGGTCCCAGATGCCCCCCATACGGCAATGGGATAGGTTTATTTTTCATTTTATTTTACTTATGAAATTATGCTTTCATCATGTTTGACAAAATGTATGACTGATATTCCATTATGTATTTATTTGCAGTTGATAGCAAAAGAAAAACTTCAAAAGAGTCAGAAGTGAATATCAAGCATTTGAAACTTATCTGGAATTCGCATAAGACCATTGCTGACGAGCATATTAGATCTGCTTCATATTTACTACAGTATAAGAGTTACACAACTTCTTATACTGCTCGCCCTGTTGAACCAGCTTCAACACCAGAAAGTTCATCTTCAGATTCTCATATCCCCCTATCTCAGAGAATGGGCAAGAAAAGAGCTCCTCCTGCTCTATTTGGTGACACTCCTTCTGCTGTTGGAGCCCAGAAAGGCAAAATTGATGTCCCAGAGGGGACTAAAAAAGTAGATGCTGGTTCCTCCAAAGTTGCCGAGAAGCCCCCAGTGGCCCCGAGCAAGAAAGATGCTTCTGCTGATGTAATTGCCATCTCTCCGACCAAGACTTCTTCCTTGGTTGATGCTGCTGACCGTCCTTTGAAGAGATTGAGGAAATCATACTCAGTTAATCTTGCTGGAACTGCATCTTCTCTACCCGCTAGTGGTAGTGGTGTCTCAAAAATTATTCTTCCGAGTTCTTCAACGAGCTCAGTTATACCCGAGGTTCTCGGGGTTGATGAAAAAATCCCTAGGGACACATTGACATCCCTAGCTGCTCGCCATCTTTCTTCAGTAAATTTCTCATACCTTTGGTCTTTCTTTCTTTTTCTTGAATTCTTGTATTTGTGTTGACTTTATTTTCTTTTTCTTATTTTTCAGCTGGTGAACTGCTTCAATACCATCGTGAAGAAAGATCAAGTTATTAAAGCTTCCACTTCATCGTCCGATGTTGATGATGCTTTGTTGGGTTTAACCCAATCTGTGAAGGAATCTCGCCAACAGTACATCGAGGAGAAAACTGTTTGGGAGAAAAAGTTGGCTGTGGCTGAGGCTGATAAGATGAAGATGGCTGAAACCTCCAAGAATTTGGAGGAGAAAATTAAAGATTTGGAGGTTAAACATCAGGAATCTGATGATAAATTGAAGAAGGCAGAAGAAGAATTATCTACTCTGCGAGATATTAAGGTTAAGATAGAGGAACTGGTGGTGAAACTCTCCTCGGAGAGGTCGAGGAAAAAAGTTGCAATCAAGAAACATTTCAGCGTTGGTTGGGAGAAAGGATGGGAGAGAGGGATAGCTGCAATGACGTCCCAAGTCCAATATGGGGAGTTAAAATACTTCCATGATGGTTGGGTAGCTGCTCTGCAAGAGCTAAAAGTCCAAGACGATTCTGAGCTATTCCAACGGCATCTCCCTGGTCCTCCTCCACCAATTGTGGAAGAAGAAGAAGATGAACCTGCTTCAGATGAGTCTTCCATGGCTATGGGCGATCAAGTTTCTGCCTCTCAACCCTCTGCCACCGAGGACGTTTCCTCCATGCCTCCTCCTCCCGAGAAGATTCCAACCGATCAAGCTGTAGTTACCACCGAGCAACCGAGCTCCTCGTCCCAGCCTCCCGAGAAAGTCTTGGGAGACAAGGAAAAGGTGTGAAGTTGTTCGGTAGCATTTCTATATTTCCTTGTAATCGAACGATGTAACTTTTTGATGATCTAATAAAATATATCTTTGCTCATCTCTGTTGTTGATAACTTTTTTCTGTTGATTGTTGTCTTTTTCTTGTCATTAGTTTGTTGCTAGAATGGAATTGATCTCTTCTCATGATACCGAGCTGATACGGCAATGTCATCAATACTATAAGGCTGGTCATACAGATCTTAGTACATCGGAAATTGCTGATATCCTTGGTCATGGTGCTTCAGAGCAGGCTATTGAAGCTTATCAGTACTTGAAAGCTTTACTCGACCGAGCAGTGGCCAACAATGTCGCTTACTATGAGTTGATTGAAGAGCTTCATGGTTCCTTAGAGGATCTTCAAAATCAACATAACGAATCAATGGCTTTGTTACATGAAGATTATGAAAATAGATACCAGCAGCTCTCTTCAGAAACAGGCCACAAGAAAATCATTGTTGGGTATGACGTCAGGGAGAGGACCCTAAAAGGTGAAATTGAAGCCTGTAGACAAATCGCCGAGATCCTGGAGCAAGAAAATAATAATTTGCATAAGAAATTAGCTCAATATGAATCTGCTGCTTCATCCTCTACTGCATTAATACCAGTTACTGATGAAGGCTTCTCGTTCTTAGAGGTCAAAAATGCCAAACTGAGGCAAGAGCTGGAGGACTTAAGAAGATCTGCTATTTCTGGAACTGCTCGGGGACGAGGAAGAGGTTCTCGGGGGCGAGGAAGAGTCAGCCAAAATGTTGAAGAGGCTCGTACTCAGTCTACTCTGGAAACTCAAGCATTCCAATTGAAAGTAAAAGACCGTGCTCTGACTGAAATGTCCAATAAAAATCTGTCTCTGGAAGATCAGCTGGCATCAACGAAATCTGCCTTGCATAACAAAGATCTCTTTGCCAAAAGCCTTCATGAACAATTGGATAGATTAACCTTCCAATTCCATAAACAGCCAAGAGAATTCTGGATGGCAGGATACAATGAAGCTCTCGTTCATCTGGATGCTCGCATTGAACATGCTAATAATGAAGGTTACAAGCAAGGATGGTTAAATGCATTGGGTGTATTAAAGTTGGAGCAAGGGCATTTTTTATGGGACTATCATGCTCCATCATTATTAGACCTGCCTGTACCACCTTTCAAATTGGATATGGCATGGATTCCAGCTCGTTCCATTCCTCGCAGTCTAATTTCAAAATATCTTGGTGATTATAGCCTTCACTCCCAAGCTGAATTATCTCGTCCTGAGCATCTTTTGGATACACCTTCTGTTATGAACGTCAGAATGCTCAGAGATGTTAATTTCATCAATTCTTCCCTTTGCCTAGAAGACCCTCCTGCCGGCGAGGAACCTGTTTCTAAAGTACATGGCAAAAAACCAATAGAATAGTAATATCCATGTAACAATTTAGTATCTTCTTGTAATTTGTAATTTATTCTAGATTAATGAAAAGATTTTCATTTTCTGTTTGCCCATTTTGTTAGTCTTGTGTTTATCAAGCACATTTATATTTGTACATATGTATCTATGTATCTGTTAAAAAGATAACAATATTATTGTTCAATAAGCAACTTAATAAAAGTTACAAGTATTAGTAATGTTTCTCGATCACTTAATAATAAAGTAATGAGTAAAAATGTTCAAACTGTTTCCAACCAACCAAGGTGGGTGAATAATGTTTGTCGACCAATTACAGTTGATGGGCTTTTATTCCCGACCAGCTATACTTGGTTTATTTATAAAATTGCGTCCGACCAACTAAGATCAATAATTTGACCTTGCCGACCAACTACAGTTATTGGGTTTTTATCCCCGACCAACTATACTTGGTGTATTTTTTAAACATTTTGTTCTTCAAAGAACTCATTGTAATAATATTACCTCCCGACCAACATAAGTTGTAATATGAGAGTATATTTTTATCTTACCAACCGTAGTTGATCATGATGGTGTACACTTTCTGGCTCCTTAAAGCTTTTGGCTCCTTAGAGCATGTCCTCCTAACCAAAGGAGGTTGGCTACGTATAGCACTTTTTGCTCAATAGAGCTGTCCTCCTAACCAAAGGAGGTTGGCTCCTTAGAGCACTTTTGCTCCGTAGAGCTGTCCTCCTAACCAAAGGAGGTTGGCTCCTTAGAGCACTTTCGCTCCGTAGAGCTGTATTTTTTGGCTCCTTAGAGCATGTCCTCCTAACCAAAGGAGGTTGGCTACTTATAGCACTTTTGCTCCGTAGAGCTGTCCTCCTAACCAAAGGAGGTTGGCTCCTTAGAGCACTTTTGTCGCTCCTTAGAGCACTTTTGTTGTGTAGTGTATTACACTAGTATTCCCCGAAAAACTCTCATCCAGAAAGAAAAATGGTGAAACATCTTCGTTTTATTCATAATGAAAGAAATGCTTTACATTTGACATCACTGATAATACTTGCGCAGGTGTTCAGCATTCCATGCATTTTTAAATTCCTCTCCTTCTAGAGTTGCGATTCTGTAAGTTCCTGGTCGAACAACTTCTGTAACTCGGTAAGGTCCATGCCAGTTTGCTTCCAGTTTATTCTGCTTCTGAATGACCTTCTTTAGCACATAATCCCCTTCTTTTAAATCACATTTCTTTACCCTTTTGTTGTAAAACAGAGCTGTTCGTTGTTGATAAGCAGCATTCCTAATGGCTGCCTCTTCTCTGACTTCCTCGAGCATATCCAAATCCATCCTTCTCATCAGATCACTGATCGGAGAATTGAAATTTAACACCCTATGTGTTGGTAGGCCCAACTCGGCAGGTATCACAGCCTCACTTCCAAATGCTAGCATATATGGTGATTCTCCTGTTGCTGCTCGGGGAGTTGTTCGGTAAGCCCACAAAACTGACTGTAGCTCATTAATCCAATTTGCTTTAGCCTCACTTAACCTTTTCTTCAACCCATTTAGTAATGTTCTGTTCGTCATTTCAGTCTGCCCATTGCTTTGGGGATGGCCTGGTGCTGAATGAAACTTCAAGACGTTTGACTGATGACAATAGGCAGCAAATTCTTCATTATCAAATTGCGTTCCATGGTCTGTGATGAAAGCGTGGGGGAGACCATACCGACAAATGATATTCTTCCATATGAACTGATACACCTTCTCGTACGTCATATCAATTAGTGGTTCAGCTTCCACCCACTTAGTAAAATAGTCTACTGCCACGACGAGATACTTGAACCTTCCTCGGGTCGTCGACAGTGGTCCAACCAGATCAATCCCCCACATGGCAAATGGCCAAGGTGATGTTATGGGTGTCAACAATGCCTGTGGAGTTCTTCGGATGGAAGAAAAACGTTGGCACTTGTCACACTTCTTAGCATAGGCTATACAATCAGCTCTCATCATCGGCCAGTAGTATCCCTGTGTCATCACCCTTTGCAGTAGGGTCCGACCTGCTACATGAGCTCCACAAGATCCTTCATGGATTTCTTCAATCAATTCTTTGACTTCTGATGGATGCACACATCTCTGCAAACCTGCCATAATTCCTCGTCTATACAAAACACCATTAGTTAACACATACCGAGCAACTTTATACTTCAATTTCTTGGCAGCTAGTTTGTCCTCCGGTAGTACTCCTTCTTCAATGTATGATCTGATAGGATCCATCCAAGATGGTACTAAATCAAGGGTAATAATCTTCACCGTCAGATCTTCTTCTATGCTCCGACTTTCTAGTACTTCAATTCGTATTGTTCTTCGCAGCTCGGTGCGCGTAGCTGACGCTAGTCGGGCCAATGCGTCTGCTCTAGCATTCTCCATTCTCGGTATCCTCACCAATTGAATAGCATCGAATTCTTTCAATAATTCCATCACTTTTTCATGGTATTTCACCATTAACTCTCCCTTCACTGCATATATTCCCATCATTTGATTCACAATTAACTGAGAATCACTGAAAACAATTACTTGACGTGCCTCCATAACTTTCGCCAAATGAAAACCTGCTATCATAGCCTCATATTCAGCTTCATTATTGGAAGCTTTGAATTGGAATCTCAAGGCATACTCCATGTCAATATCATCTGGAGAATTTAAAACAATCCCTGCTCCACAACCAGCTGTGCAAGATGATCCATCTACATATAATCTCCATGTATGTAACTCGTCTTCAAATTTCTTATCTGTTAGAGTTCCTCGGTGAAATATCATCTGCTTTCTTTCATCATCCTCGGGTATCCTTTGTTCCTCGTCGGTCATTTGTTCGTGCCCCTCTACCAACCGGAGTTGGTCGGGGTTTAAATATGATGATTTTTCTACATCCACAAGTCCTTTTACCAACCTTGGTTGGTTTGGATCTGTGTCTGTCGATCCTGTATCGTCCACAGGTAGGTCAGCAAGCATCTTTTGCTCCTCGGGGGTATCAGGGTATGTGAACTCTGCTATAAAATCTGCCACGGCTTGCCCTTTCAACGATGATCTGGGTTCATACATGATATCATATTCACCGAGCTCTATTGCCCAGTACATCAATCTTCCTTATTTTTCTGGCTTGTGAAGGGCTTGTCTTAACGGCATGTCGGTATACACAATGATGGTATGGGCCTGGAAGTATGGTCTCATTCTTATACTTGCTTCAATTAATGCCAGTGCCAATTTTTCCAGCTTTGGGTATCTGATTTCCGCACCTCGGAAGGCCTTGCTTGTGTAATAAATTGGCTTCTGGACTCCATTCTCCAATCTGATCAACGCCGAGCTAACTGCATTTTCTGATACTGCCAAATACAGGTACAGCTTCTCTCCAGTTATTGGCCTAGACAACAATGGTGGGGCTCCCAAATACTTCTTCAGATCTTGAAAGGCTTTCTCACATTCATCAGTCCACTCAAAACTTTTTCGTAGTGTTTTGAAGAATGGGAGGCATTTATCAGTTGCTCGGGATACAAATCTGTTGAGTGCTGCAACTCGTCCGGTAAGACTTTGCACCTCTTTCTTCGTCGTCGGGGATCGCAGCCCTAAAAGAGCTTTGATATTTTCTGGATTTGCCTCAATACCTCGTTGGTTGACGATGTATCCGAGGAACATTCCTTCTCGTACTCCAAAGGTACATTTCGTCGGGTTAAGCTTCATCTGGTATTTATCCAGTTGATCAAAAGTTTGACTCAAGTCAACCAAATGATCTGCAGCTCTCTTGCTTTTTGTGAGCATGTCGTCGACATAGACCTCCATATTGCGGCTGATTTGTTCGGTGAATACCTTGTTCATCAACCGCTGATATGTTGCACCTGCATTTTTTAAACCAAAAGGCATAACATTATAACAATAAGTTCCCCTTGGGGTAATAAAAGAGGTACTTTCCCTGTCTTCAGGTTTCATTTTGATTTGGTTGTAGCCAGAATAAGCATCCATGAAGCTGAGTAGCTCGTGTCCCGAAGTAGCATCCACTAGTTGATCAATTCTGGGTAATGGAAAATGATCTTTTGGACATGCCTTGTTGAGATCAGTAAAATTAACACACATTCTCCATTTGTTGTTCTTCTTCTTTACCATCACCACATTCGCCAACCAATCTGGATATTTCACGTCTTCAATGAATTGGGCTTTCTGGAGTTTCTCGACCTCCTCTTGTATGGCCTGGTTCTTCTCGGGACTAAACACTCTTCTTCTTTGCTTCACAGGCTTGATCTCCTTATTCACATTGAGTTCATGACGTAAGAAGTTTGGATCTATTCCTGGCATGTCTTCATGACTCCAAGCAAAAGTATTCTTCCTGTTTCTCAAGAAAGTTATCAACTCCTGTTTTATTGAAAAATCCAACGACGACCCTATCTGAGTTATTCGTTCAGGATGCTCGTCGTCCAGGATAAAAATTTCTGTAGAATCCACAACCTGTCCTTTTACGAGTTGAGATTCATCCCTAGGGTCAAGAGTTTCAATTTCCGTGCCTTCCTCCACTTGGTAAGTAGTAGTCTTTTTCTGTGATTCTTCAAGTTCCTCTTGCTCGGCAGACGAATAATAGCATTCCCGAGCTACTTTTTGATCACCTTTCATAATTCCTACTCCAAAATTCGTTGGGAATTTCAAACACTGATGAACTGTAGATGGAACTGCTTCGAACTTCTTCAATCCAACTCTTCCCATGATGATGTTGTAGGCGGACTGCACATTCTTATCCATTACAAAAAAGCGTATTCTTTCTGTTCGACAAGCAGGCCAAGTTCCAATAAGTATATCCAACTTGATCGTCCCAAGTGGAAAAACTTTCTCGCCAGCAAAACCCAGAAGGGGTCTGTGATAAGGTTCTAATTGAGATAATTTTAAATTCAAGCTATCAAAGCATGAATAATACATGATGTCTGCTGAACTACCATTGTCTACTAACACCCTTGAAATGACCACATCCTTCATCCTCATTTTGATCACCAGAGGATCATCATGAGGGTAGAGAACACCTGCCAGGTCGTTTTTTTAAAAACCAATCACTAGCTTCTCTTTGTTTACCTTCCTCGGACGATCATCCTTGGCCAGGTTTATTCGCTGAATGTATGAACAAGCTTGAGCCTCTCCGAGATAAGCTTTTCTTTCTGCAGTAAGGTCTCCTCCTCCTGCATCTCCTCCTGTAATAACATTACAATCAAATGACCCAAAACGTATGGAAAATACCTCTCGTTCAGGTTTCCTTGGCTTTTTGGGAAGATCGGGGTCATCATCTGGATCCTCTTCATGGTCCCTCCTCTTTTTCTCCTCTGCACGACGAGGAGATCTAGATCTCTCTCTAGTTCTATCATCATTCTTCCTCTCACTCCTGCGATCTACGTACTTTGACAATTTTCCTCTTCGGATGAGTGTTTCAATCTCGTTCTGAAGGGCTATACAATTTTTGGTCAAATGGCCATGATCTTTGTGAAACTCGCAATATTTGGTCTTATTCCTCAGGTCGGGATCTGTCTTCAGTTTCTCTGGCCATTTGATTTCCTCGTTATTCCTGATTTCTTCCAAAACATGATTAATACCCACTTTCAATGGAGTATAATTATCATACTTCTTTAGGGCTTCCAACTTCATCCTGTTATTCTTGGAATATTTGTCACCACCATTACTTTTCTGATCTTTCTTCTTAGAATTGTCGACCTCCACTTTAACTTCTTTATCCATATTCTTCTTCGCAGCCATAGCCTCCTCGGCATTCATGATTTTGGCTGCCTTTGCCATCAACTCTGACATATTTTTAGGTGGATCTTTGGCCAAAGTGTAATACAGCTTGTTAGGCAGCAAACCACTCATCAGAGCAGTGATTGCTGTCTTTTCTTCATAATCTATGACTTCCAACTTTTCGTTATTGAAACGAGTTATGTAATCTCTGGTACTTTCACCTGATTTTTGTCTAACACTTAGCAAGTGTGCTACTCGCTTTACCGGCTTTGCTCCAAAACAAAAATTGCCAATAAACAACTCGGCTAACTGAACAAAAGTTGAAATCTTACCCCGAGGAAGATTATTGTACCATATTTGTGCAGATCCGGTAAGAGTTCCCGAGAATGCTCTACACCTCATCTCGTCGGGGACAGCGTAGATATCTGCAGCAGCTTGGTATTGTTCTATATGAAGTACGGGATCTGTCTTTCCATCGTACTTGGGAGTCACTACGGGTGCTTTGAATTTTGACGGTGTAGGGAAATCCACAATGGCTTGCACAAAAGGTGTTCCTTGAACAAAAGTTCTCTGTAAGGGGTTTCTCGCCTTAGCCATTTCTCCCAGTCTATCCTCCAACCGTTGAATGGAACCTTTCCATGCTTCATTCCCTTCCTCGGGCCGCTTAGTCCGAGCAATTGATTGCTCTGACGTAGCTTCCTGAGATTTATCTCGACGAGTGGTTGGTCGCGATTGCGCAGATCCTTCTCTAAAACCTGGTGGTGGTCGAAAACTTCTTGATGGAGCCCTAGGTGGACTCATGTTCCTCCTTGGTCCTAACCGACTGAAAGGAGATACTCTACTTAACCTTTCCAAAGCGCTAGTTCTCTCCGGAGAGAGAGTGATACGTTGATCTGTATCCGAAGCCCGTATTGATGAAGTTCGCCCAGGTTGATAAGAAAAATCATTTGACTCCTCATTGCGATATGACCCAGTACGTCTAGATTGCGATTGCCTATGATCACTCCTTTGCCCTGAATAGGTAGGTGCACCGCCCTGCAGAGTTTGAATGAGTTGCCTCATAGATTCTTGCATGGCGGTTTGTCCTTGAGCCAGATTCGTCATAATTCCAGCCAGATCTGGGGATGCAGATGGATTTGGATGATTTCCAGTATTTCCAACATTTCGATTACTGGATTCTGGATTATCTGCCATTGGTGACAAATGATTTTTATGAAAAACGATAATAACAGTCGTTTTCCCACAGACGGCGCCAATCTGTTGATGTAAAAAACTAGATCGCTCTAATTATTTAATCACAGATAAATAAATAAGACAAAGATTTTAAAGTGGTTCGGCTAGGAATAAAGCCTACGTCCACTGTTATGTTATTGCTGAGTGTTTGTGGAATTCTTGATTACAAGTTCTCTCAAGAAATTCCTGTCCCCATGAATTGAGGATGATACAAGGTATTTATAGCCTTTAGGCTGTACATGAAAGGTCCAATAAATTAAATGATATACATATGAAGGGGTAATACATTTAATGCAGCGTGTGCGTCAAGAATACAATGGATATTTGAACAGTTGTCCGTCTGGTAATTAATGATACGGCCGAGATGCAGTTCGGACCGCCTTAGTTGCTTGTTGATCAAGAGTTCCTCGGAGTACATGATAGAGTTCCTCGGTGTGATAGAGTTTCTCGGAAAGAAGCACGGTTGGTCGGGAAATGATCTTCCTCGCTGCTGTTGTGCCATGTAGATTGACACGTGTCTTCATCTTCTTCGTCCACATCAACACATTAATTTTGGTATCAACAGATGGGTTCTTTATTTGGATTTTGCTTGTGAAACATCCCATGCGTGAACCGTAATCAGCGTCAGGAGTTGGGAGGCGTGTTGGGCACTAGGGAATTGGTTTAATACTCTAGTTATTATATGTGTATGTAGATAACACTTTGAGATGATATCTATTATATGATTTAAGGCCAGTGGGGACAGGTAGTGCAGTGTAGAAAGCAATGTGGAACGTTTGCGCCACTAGTTGATAAGTGGGGAAATCTCGAGAAGAAATTGAGTCGCGATTAGTAGAGTAATAGATTCTACCCTTATTGTATAGCCATGCTGAGCATGCGGGGATGAGTTTATTATATGTATGTTATGTTTATGATATTGTGTAGATATGCACCGGGTTTAGGGTGTATGGGTGCCCTACTTAGTTTAGTTTTCAGTAACGTTCGAAATAGTGGAGTGTGGAAATAAATGTGTTGATCCGTATGCATATAGAGAAGTTAGAAGCAGAACCGAAATAGTAAGATGGACTGAATTTTATTATATGAAGAAGATAGTTCGGACATATACAGCAAGGAGAGCTATAACATCCAAGATGGTTAAGGGACTGTGAAGACACATGCAAAGGATCTCGCTTGCCAAGGGAGGATCCAAATGTTTCGAAAAGTATAGCAGAGTCGTACTCAGTCAAGTTCAAAGGATAGCTTACATATAAATTGGATGTTGATTTTACCAGATAAGAAGGACCCTGGAAGTGAACAGTTTTGGAGTAGACGAATGGGTTATGATTTTTGGGTATACCCCAAGAAGGGAAGTAAGATGTACTACATAATGTGGAATACATGATGTGTGGATTGGTGTGGAGGGAGACGTAGCGAAGTTTGTCTCCAGGTGCACCACTCGTTAGATGGAAAAGGTTGGTCCTAGGTGATCAACTAGAGTTTTTCTATACATGGTGATTCCAGTGACGGAATGGATAAGTAGATAGATGGAGTTCATTTTTGGGTTACCAATGTCGCGGTGAGGTCAAGACTTTCTTTTGGGTTTTCAGGATCAGTTGACAGGAATGAATTAGTTATTACTGATTTGGGTGAGTTACACCATTGGGCAATGTGCCCAATATTTTATTGTAGAAAGAGAATGATCGAGCATGAGGTGCGCCCAATATGGTTGTGGATCAAGATAAGGTCCTTGTGTCCCACCTCTGGTAGGGTATCAAGAGGCAATCGGGACGGAATTGCATTTGAGCAAGGCGTATCACCCGTAGACCAATGGGCAGACATGAAGGGTGGCTGATGTTGAAAGATATGCAAGGGATGCGTATTCTAGATTTTTAAGGTAATTGGGAGGAATAATTACTGTAGGTAAAGTTACGTGTAATAACCCGTACCAGTTTATTATTGGCGTGGCGCCTTTTGAGGCTTTTTACGGGAGACCTTATCGTCCGCCCTTTGGTTGGTTAGAGGTGGGGGATAACAAGATTGTCGGGACGAACGTGATTCACGGTTTGTCGATAAAGATTGAGTTAATCGGAAGTTATTTTTTGGTAGTTCAGGAGTGGTGTAGGAGTTAAGTCATCGCGAATCGAAGAATTATTGAAGTCAGACGTGAGAGGTCAGGTGTTATTGCAGGTGTCTCCCATGAAGAGAGTTATACGATTTGGGAAGAAGGGAGGTTGACCCCTAGGAATGTGGGGCTTTTCCTCATTATGGAGATGATAGAGTCAGTGGTGTATAGGCTCATCTTACTGGAGCATTTACAGCGGATTCGCGATGTGCTTCGTTTCATGTCATCAAGGAGAGACCTTAGGAATGACGTAGTACATCGACATAAAATGATTTGAAGAAACTTGTCGCTAGTTTGGGATGTAGTGAGTAGGCCTTCAGTCAAGATGGTACCGTTAGGATGTGTATAGTTGAGGGGTGCCTTGTTTAGCACTGTCACACCCGATGAATTCCGACGTATTATGATGTGTGAAACCGCTAAAGAAGTTTGGGATATTTTACAACTAACTCATGAAGGAACTAGTGTCATTAAAACTTCGAAACTCCAAAACCTCACCACTCAATTTGAAACTATCAAAATGAACGATAATGAAACTTTTGATGAATTTTATGCTAGACTCTCCGATATTGTCAATTCATCTTTTAATTTGGGAGAGAAAATACCTGACAACCGAGTTGTTAAGAAAATTTTAAGGTCCCTACCCGATAGATTTATTCCAAAAGTGATCGTTTTAAATTCTTTACCAACTTTAGCCTCTACAAAATTAGAAGAGTTTGTAGGTGATTTACAAACCTATGAACTAGATATGTTTCCCTCTAAAACTGAAAAGAAAATTGAAAAGGGCGTTGCTTTAAAAGCCGAAAAAGAGGTCAAACAAGTAGTAGAGAGCGAGTGATAGTGACTCGGAAGACATGGCTTTATTTGCTCGTAAATTTAGAAAATTTCTTAAATTTAACAAAGATAAATTTAAAAATGATTTTAAGAAATTTGAAACTTTTAAGCATGACAAAGGAGAGAAGATACCTAAACCTATAATGAAAATTTAAATAGGGACGAGTCTAATAGGTGTTATGGTTATGAGGGTTATGGCCATAGGTCTTCTGAGTTCCCCACTAAACTAAGGAAAGAGGGTAAGCGACCCTTAGTGATAGTGATAAGGAAGAGGGACCCGATTCCCCCACTAAGCCCAACTTTGTGGCTTTTATGGCTAGTCATGTGAGTGATAGTGAGAACTCCTCGATTGATGAAAGTTGAACACATGACACTTTCAAGGTCAAAGTTTTTGATTCCCTTGTTTTTTATGATAGTGAGAGTGGAGAAGAAAGAGAGAGTGAAAATGAAGAAGAGGTTAATGTGAGTGAACTTCAAAATTCTTTTCAAGAACATTATAAAGAATCTATTAAATTGAAAAGAGCTAATTTTAAGTTAGAAGCTAGTTTAAAAGAGCGTGTCAAGGTCATTGATGATAGCATGTTGGTAGAAGACCTTAAGACACGTGATAGGACTCTTCAAGAGAAGCTTGAATATGTAGAAGGCGAGAGAGATAACCTTAGGGGTTTAATGGAATCCTTGAAAAAGGAGCTTCTTGCTTTTGAAGAGCAAAATGTTTTATTAGAGTCTAACATTTTAGAATTACAAAATAAATTAAAAGACTCTAGTAATGTCAAATTTGATTTGGAGTGTCGTTCGGAAAAATTAGATAAAATCTTAGGAACGGTCCAAATTAAAAATGACATGTGTGGTTTAGGCTTCAATACTTGTAATGAATCTTCTCATAAAGCCAAAACCAACGTTTTAGGAGAATCTACTAGGAAATATTTTAGATATCACTCCATAGGTAAATCTTTTCGACATGTTTTTACTTGTACTCATTGTGGTCGAAAAGGTCATCTTAAGAAATTTTGTTTTGATCTTAAACGCTTTCCTAGAAAATCCCAACGCAATGCAACAAATGTATTTAAAATTCCTACATCCCAAGATAGTCATTCTTCATTAATTTGGGTTAGGAAATCTGACTTGGTTGCTTTGCATAATAGGGTTTTTGATTCTCATTTACTTCACATGCTTCCTCCCTTGCTAAATCTAAAGGATGAATGTGTTAGTGTTTGCATACTCTAGCTTGTTGTGCTTCATGTTATATATCTTTGCTAGGTGTATGCATGTTTAATCATTTTCTAGTCTATACTCCATGCTTATCACATGCTAGAATTATGATTTTTGTTTATCTTTTGTATTATATTTCCTTCATTTTGTTTGCATCAAATGAAAAATAAAAAAAGATTTTTGTTTATCATTTGAAGTTTTTATCTCTTGATAATTTAATCTTAAAGAAAAATTCAAATGATTTTGGTTTGTCTTTTGAGTATATATTTTTATTTTTGGTTATAAATGTCAAAAACTCAAAAAGATTTTATTTTGTGTGTATTTTAGTTTAACACATTTTATGTGGCATATACTTGTGTTTGAATCCCTCCTTTAATGCTCTCATGTGGCTAGAACTTTTGGTGTAGATTATCAATCCTTATTATGTTATTTACCATGCTTACATGGAGTAGTTGGATTTTGTGTTGTTTAAATGGATTCTATTTTTATATGCCTCTATTCACACATGCACGAACTCCTTTGAATTTTTAACTTCATATGTATATTTGAGCTATGTGAGGTGTTCTCCTTCCAATCTTGTCATCTACATATTTGTGACTTAGGAGAACTAGTGCATATCAAAATCCGTTGCACGAGAGATTTGTGTGAAAAAATGAAAACATGATAAATATAAATGTGCACGGGGAAGGGCTACGAAAGGACTAAGTGATCCTTTGCGATTGTAAGCCACCGTTTTTTAATGGACCTAAAAGAAATACGTGGTCCAAAGGCCTAAAAACAGATAATATGGCATTAAAATGAAAAACAAATTGCCAAGGCCTATGTTTGATTGATATATTCATTGAAAATAAACATAAATGCTTATTGAGTTCAATCTATATTGTCACATGAGGTTATATTTAAATGTGATGAAGTTTGCGATCAAATGAGAACTCAGTGAACGTTTATTAAGTGTTTGGGTCTAAATTTAATCGTTACTAGTTCACACCCCTACACTTCCGTTTCCATATGACACATTTTTGCCATACGAGTGTGCAAACTTATTGTATTTTGTGTCATGGGTGTGTTTATATCTATTTATATGTGGGTGTGCATTATTGATATATTTCTAGAACATACATATATGATATTTTGTTTTGCCTTTGCCTTGTTTTCTAGTCCTTCTATGCTTATACCTTTGTTTTGGTATCTATCTTGGATTAGTTATGCTTTTGTTGCCCATATGCTTTCATGTCATATCCTTTGCCTATTCCTGAACAAAAGGGGGGGGGGGGGGGGGGGGGAATTATAATCTTATCTAAGTTTAGGAGAATTAACTTAGGGGGAGTAGCTAACTTCTTGGGTTAATCATTTTGATGATAACGGGGAGAAATAATTTTGGAGGAGTATTTATATTAATTGCTTTAAATACTTTGATATTCCCTATGCATTTGATGAGTTTGCTTAAGTGTGCAGGAATTCTTCTAAAGTGGCATATTTCAATGGCAAAGCGTTTGATCCTTGGGTTGAGTCAAGTTTGGGTGGGTTATGTTTTGAGTCTAGTGATCTTGACGGCCCTTTAGGATTTTTGTTTGGTTTTTGTCCCGAAACAGCCAAAGGGGGAGATTTGTAAGGACATAAATTTCCAATTGAGTCCATATATTGTTTTGGCTCGATTTCGGACAAAAACATTTATTCATAGGATTGTATTTAATTGTAATATTCTCAAGCCTATGAAAAAGTTTGTTGAAGACGTAGCGACAAAGAGTATAAAGCTTCATCATCATGTCGGTTTCGTGCCTCGTTTATACGTCATCAACCAAAGTTCCATGTTCCCAAGGTATGAATGCAATTATATATATATAGGAGATTGGAACTTGTTTATTGGGTGTTAGGTTTATCTAAAACTGCGTTTTTATTTTCAGAAAGATTGCTAATTAAAACATTAAAAAAGTTTATAAAGTTTTCTGGGCTAAAATTGAATTTTCCTACTTTATGGTTTTTCGTTCGATAGAGTCGTTCGAACGAGTTTGTCGTTCAAACGAAAATGTCGTTCGAACGAATTTGCCAACGACTTCCCATTATGGCATACTAGAACTTCGTTCGAAATGTCGTTCGAACAAGATTGTCATTCTAACGAGATTTCTAACGATCTTCTAACGAGTTAATACTGGAACTTCGTTAGAAGACTCGTTCGAACGAGATGTCATTCGAACGAGTTTCCAGCGGGAACAGTTTTCTGGCAATTGTGAGCAATTTTCACCCACTTCCCCACTTGATTCTTAACCAACTATTTTCAGACTTTAATTTGTGCGGGAATCACTTTTGTGAATTCATCTTTTTCATATCTTACTAACTGCTAGAGAGTGTTTAGAGAGAAAAAACATAAAGAGAAAAAGATCAAGTTTTGAGTGTTAATTTTCAAAGAGAAAATCATTTACCAATCTAGTTTTCACCCATAGTTTTATGTATCCAAGTTCATATATATACATCTTGCTTGGAGTTTTGCACCGAGTTTATCTCTACACCGAATTGAAAAGAGTGTTTGGGTTTGCATCTAAATCCCACAAAGAAGAAGTTGTTTTATGTTGATTTACCCACTTGGAGAAAGGCTCCTAGTTCAGGTGACAGTGACCATATAAAGTCCGATCGGTGGATTCCGAGACCGCGGTGGAGCTCCAAGGTTATCCACTAGGAAGAGGTATCTACAAGAAGAAGCATCGGGGCTTGTGAGGGATTGAGTCGTGTGTTATAAGCCTTTCTGTCTTGTATTTGTAAATTCCGTACTTTGTGGATTTGTGGCTAGGGCCGTCCGAGGTTGTTTCCCATCTTGAGTTTTTCCTCTTACATCGCGGCATAGTGGATTGATTGTTTATTTTATCTTTTGCTAAATCACCTAGAACACATGCTTAGGTTAAAAAGATAAAATTGGTTCAATCACTATTTATTTATTTTGGTGCTAAAATAAATATTAGGTAATTGTTTATTTAATTCAAGTGATGTGTTAAAATTAGTTTTGCCTATTTTGTTTAAATGAAAAATATGACTTAGGAAAATTTGAGGACTTGAATTTATTGGTTTAAGTGAAATTTAATATTTGTGTGTGTTTATTTAATTTTCACTTAAGTTTAATTTGAAATTGAAATTAAAATTTGGTAATTCATTTGTTTGTGAACCATCAAACATCTTTACGCTTCCGCATCTTCCATCTTGATATATACATAAAAGGAAATAATATTTTTAATTAAAAGAAATTTAAAAATTGGGGGGGGGGGGGGGCTCACATTCCAACAGTACTCTCGATCTCGGTCGCCTCAGATCTGTCGACATCACTTTCAACGTCGACATCATAGTCATTGTTTAACTCAACGTGGGCCTGAGCAGACGTTGACGGATTACGGGGGAACCTCTGAGCGAACTCAACCCCGATCACGACCAACAGGGGAATGGCGTCAAGAATTGGTGCAATAGCCACACTCGGCTCAACAACCTCAACCTCTGAGGAAGAGGACGAGGTGCTTGAATTATTATGGGACGAGGCCCGGCTAGAGACCTCGGCTTGATCAGGGGCCTGATCTTGCCGAGTTGTGATGTCCATGGCCTCCCGGAAGGAATCCACAGACATAGGGTCTGAGGTAGAAGACTCAGACTCAGACATCGGTACTGGTTCAGCAGGGACTTCTGCTTGGCTAAATGGTTCCAATGGATCAGGGTATATCACCTTCAGAGGTGGTGGAAAGGTGGGTCTAAGAGGGAACTCTTGTGACCTACGAGCCTCCTCCCGTGCTCTTTCTATTTGCCTAATTTTTTCTAAAGTCTTCTCTCTGAGAGAAGGGAACTCCTCAAGAAGTTGGTAGAGGGGTCTTAGCATCAGAGGCAGACATTACACTTAAGGAGCTTCTAAACTACAAACAAGACTAGCTAATGGAATGATTCACCTAAAGATCAAACTATAAAATTTTAAAGGCCTACTATCGAGAACACCAAGAATTGTTCGCCTGAAAGTATGGAAACCTCGCCTGAAAACCCTCAAACTCACCGAAAAACACAAAAGTAATGGGAAAACAGGGGAAAATGAAGGAAAAAGGATGGCAGAGGATACCTGAGGAAGAAGTAGTAGGAGGGAATGAAGAAACTGTGAGGAATCACCAACCAAAACACCTCGAACCAAAGTTTTCTAGAGAGAGAGAGAGCTGTAAAAATGAATCGCGCTAAGAAATGAGGGAACTAGAGAAGAAAGAGAAAAGGAGGGATTAAACCCTTAAATATGGGGGCACATATCCCAAGGCCCATCATTGCCTTGGGAGCCGCAAAGAACGGTTAACAACACGTGTGTGCTAGGTAAGCCACACTTCAGCAATGGACAAGTGTCAAATGAACATTGGCACATGGGAGAAAGACCTTGGGGGTGTGGAGATCCCCCAGTCACCTGCTCTCGCATGTAACTGAGGGTTGGGGGGTGATTGATATGTCCCAAGTGTCACCTCAGCTCTGAGACACCAACCTCGGCCGAGGACAGGGCCGACGTTGGAAGAGCATTGATCGATGGCCAGCAACCTCGGTCATAGAAGGATCGGCCCAGGCCGACACAATTACAAACCTTATCAAGAGGGAGATGCACGTATCGTAAGGTTCAGCAGCTCTTCAGCTCACCTGAGAATGATAACCTCGTCCATGGGTAGGTCGAGGTAACAGGGAGGCATACCTCTACCAAGGTCGACCTCATCAGTAAATTAGTCGATGTTCCAGGCACGATCCAGCTCTACCTTGGCCCTGGCCGACCCCAATCCCTTGTATCGGCTTGACTTAAGCCGAGACCTTCATGGTCCATCTTGGATTGAACGAGCAACTAGACTTTATCAACCTCGGCTTCTCCCAGGTCGAGGTCATGACCAAGCACGATGGCTGAGTATCTATTAACATTTGGATAAGGACACGTGGACACATGTCAGTTATAACAAATCATTCCCCATACGTAAGGAGAATATTTCATCATCATTCTCTACATGTGACAGTGACAGAGGTCTTCTTCATATTGGCTGGATCAATACACACACATGCTCATTGCATGCATGGGGGGTATATTTCACCCCCTAGGTACTATATATAGAGGTCATTCTCTACCTTACAAAGGATCCCCGAAATTAGAAACCCTAGCTAAAATTTTGTCTAAACACACAGTAGAGAGAGAAAGCTTGAGAGATTATAACTATGGCCATTAGTGCCCTCACACTGTGATACATATCATATACTTGCACAGTGGATGTAGGTCTAATTGGCTGAACCACTTATATTCCGGTGTGAATCCTCTTCTCCTCACCTCCCTCTACTATATGTGTATGTAGGCTTATGCTGCCATTGTTAACCTTGAATTGAGCTCACAAACACATTGAAGGGTGGTACTATTTCCAGCATCATCACCGCGGTTCCCCTTTTTGGTGCTATAACGGATGTAAGTAACACTTAGATGTGTTTCTACCTTTTTCATGTGCTTGCTCCTTATGTTTAACACTTGGCTTTATATTTTCATTTTTCGCCAATTCTTACTCCATCCTTTTCTCTTAATGGTCTTCCTCTTTTCAAGGCCAAGTTTGATGCTTCTGCCCCTCGTGGTGGTTCTTCGGTGCCTGCCCCTACTAGGGCGTCATTTGGAAGTTCGTCTCCTTTTATCGGCAAAACTCCTATGCTGGCCTTGGTACCTTTCATTGGCGAGGGAACTTTGCCTACCGTTGAGGCTTCTTCAGCTAAGGTCCCCATTGAGGCTTTTGAGGCAATAAGCCTACCCCCAACGGTTCCTGTCGCTATAGCCTCCACGGTGACTCCCATTCTCTCTTCTGCTACTGCTAAGGTATTTAGCTAATTCTTCTGCATTTTTCAACCTTTCAAACTTCACTTAAGATGGTGGCTTAACACTGAAAACATTTGTTAAGGTTTTTCCATAAACTCCACCTATAACGGTGACTTAACAACGAAAATGCTAGTTAAGATTTTCACAAACTCCACCAATATCGGTGACTTAACAAAGAAAACGCTTGTTATTTCACAAACTCCACCAATAATAGTGACTTAACAACGAAAGATCTTGCTAAGATTTTTCACAAACTCCACCTATAACGGTGACTTAACAATGAAAATGCTTGTTAAGATTTTTCATAAACTCCTCCTATAACGGTGACTTAACAACGAAAATGCTTGTTAAGATTTTTCATAAACTCATTGTTTCTTCTACCTATTTTTTAGGCTTCTCCGGAGGATGTTCCACCAGTTATTTTGCCCATCGCTTCACTCCATCAAGAACACGTTATATCGAAAGATTCCAGTCATAATAATCAAGGTTCCACGATTGGTGCTGTTGTTAAGAGAGAATCTGGTTGTGAGCTCCCTCTGCCTGACTTGGCTCCTTGTGCCTTTTGCCTCATGGTCCTTCAACGCTCATCTCAAATGCTTGTCAGCCATCGCCTGGTAGTGGAGCAGCTTGCAAACCATCATCCTAAAACTTTTACTGTGGATTACCTGCATTCTAACATTCTTATGATGAGCTACAGACTTCAAGGCATGGATACCGTTGTTTCTAAAATTTCCAGCACCCCCACTTCAAACATTATCAGAACCCTCCTCAACTAATTCCTGGGCCACCTGAGGGAGTTGGGTCATGATGGCTTCCGTTTTGATTGGTTTATTGCGCACTTAAAAACTCTGAAGATTCGGTAATTGGATAGCCAGAGGGAGTTGCTGTAAAAACATCGAGAGGATCAACGAGCTGCGGAAGCTAATTTGGCTGAGATAGAACCTCTACTTGAAGCTGTTAATAAGGAGGTAGAAGATGTCGAAGAAGCTCTGTGGCTAGTGAAGCTGAAATGAGAGAAAGTCATCATCGAGCGTACACAAGTGCAAATGAGACTAGAGGTTTCTATAAGTGCTCAACAGTCTTGCCTAACAGCTTGTTTCGGGCTTCCTGGAGATTTTTTCTCTACTCCAGATCCTTGAATCCTCTTAGGTCAATGATTTATTGTAAATATTTTCTTTTTCTTCTTGTTATGTAATTCTTGGGAAATAGCTCCTAATTTTGTAATGCCCCAAAGTTTATGAATGAAAAAAGATATATGTTTTCTCATACCTTTTCTTTGTGCTATAACTGTTTACATACATTATGAAGTTCTAAAATTATTTCATATTCACTCGAGTTATAATATAAAACTTGTATATTCATAGCAACAGCTAGATATCAGTGGTACAAACCTAATCGCTTACACATGATAGACTTTCAACCATTTATTGTTAATGTTGAACGGCTTGTTTTCTTCCATTTTGGAAATTAAGCAATAACCTGAGTCATGAGCTTCCTGTACAATAAAAGGTCCCTCCCAATTCGCTGCAAATTTTGCTAGGGGAAGCGCCCTGATGTGCTTTACTGATGCTTTCAACACGAGGTCTCCCTCCACGAACTTCCTTGGTCTCACCAAGTTATCATATACCCTGGAGAGTTGCTTCGTTTACATTTAAAAGTGTTGCATCGCATTATCTCTGTGTTCGTCCAACGCTTCCAACTTCACATGTCTATTCTGAGGGAGCATGTTACTTCACAAGGCATATCAAGCAAAGGGAACCTCTAACTCCACTAGAAGGATTGCCTCAGCCCCATAAATAAGGGATAACGGAGTACATCCTGTGGGATTTCTCTTGGTTGTTCGATAGGCCCATAATACAGTTGGTATCTTATCATCCCACGATCCTAGGAAATCCTCCATCGTTTTAGCCAAGATATTAACCAAAGTTTTGTTAGTTGCTTCGGCTTGGCCATTTCCCTTTGGGTATGCCACCGTTGAAGTATGATGAACAATGGAGTACTTGTATGTGAGAATTATTACTTCTGAATTAATGAAAGGGGTTCTGTTATCTGAGAGGATAACCTTTGGGATCCCAAAATGACAAATGATGTATTCTCTGATGAAGTTGCTCACTACCCCTGTTATTGCCTTTCTTAGTGGTATCGCTTCAGCCCACATTGTAAAACACTCTGTTACCACTAGTATCCATATCTTCCCCCACAAAGAAGGATGTATTGCCCCTACCAGGTCAAAAGCCCAAGCGTGAAAAGGATAAGGCGTGGAAAGGGAGTGTAGGTCCACCGATGGGTCATGGGTCATGTTTCCATGAAGTTGATAAGATTTTCATTTTTAGACGAACCCATCAGAGTCTTTCTCCGTTATTGGACAATAATAACCCAACGTCATTAATTGGTCATATAACTTGGCCCCTCCTATGTGAGCTGGATAGTGCTCCTGCTTGAGGACGTCGGCTGCTTCTTTTTTCGTGATATAATGTAGTGGCCTGTTGAAGTAGTCCCTTCGATAAAGCTACCCTTCCTGAATGTAGAATCTCGAGGCCCTTCGCTTAAGTCCCATCGCATTAATTGTCTTTGTTGGGGTAACTCCATCTCTGATGAAGTCAATATAGGGTTGTCTTCAGTCAGGTTAAGCTTCCACGAAATGACATTCAGCTACTTCAAAGAATAATTGGCATTTGTCACACTTTCATTATATCTCTGTCGCGTCCTATTTCATACTAGGCCAGAAATATCCCTCCCTTTGAATTCTCCTGTAAAGAGGTATCTCAGTTGTTTCACAATGTTTTCATGTTTTTTCTTTAACATCTGCTCTACTTCTTCTGGGCCGATGCATCTTGACAGCCATCCTCCTGCATTTCTGAAGTAAAGGTTTCCCATCGTTCCTTCACCAGATTTTAGTTGCTTCCTTATTTCTCCCCTCGAGTCCGTGTCCTCCTCCATCGATAGAATTGACTGTACTACCGAAGGAGCTATTCTTTATTGAATCACAATAGTAGTTATATCGTTCCTCATAAACTTTTCTGAGCGATGATGGCATAGGCGTGTGGATGGCTATTCATCGTTCTGGGGTGTCTCTTGATCTTGGTCCGATGGAACTGGATGAGGAGCCTCTAAATGATTGTTCTGTATGGTGCCAGACTGATGTGTTTCAATGCATATTCTCCATTCACTTCCTGAATCACCAAGTTCGAATCACCTTTGATGCAAAGTGAACGAATTCCTCTTCGAAAAGCCTCTAGTAACCCCAGTACCAGTGCTTCATATTCTTCTTCGTTATTGGAACAAGGGAAATATAACTTGTAGGAAAGGCAAATCTCCTCCATTCCTTTTGAAAGAATAACCCTTGCTCCGCCTTTCTTTTTCACCGAAGATCCATCAAACTTCATTATCCATTCCTCATTAGTTGCATCTAGGTAATTGGCCTGCAAATCGTCTCCTGGAATAATTTCTTTAGGTGGCTCAAACGTTCCCGGGGGAAGATTACTAATAGGTCGGCATACGCTTGGCTCTTGATCGCGCGAGGAACCAAACACTTCAAGTCATATTCAGAAAGGATGAGGAACCACCTAGCTGACCTACCAATGAATATAGTTCTTGTCAGCAAATACTTAATAGGATCACATCTAGTTACAATATGGACTGTAAAAGACAACATATAATGTCTAAGTTTTTGCGCTACAAAGACTAAGGCTAAACAATGCCTTTCCAAACTACTATATATAACCTCTGGCCCATATATGATTCTCCTGAGGTAGTAGACTGGTCGTTCCTTCCCATCAATCTCTTGTGCTAGGAAAGCTCTAAGGATCTCGTGGTAGATGTGAGATATAGTTGCAATGGTATTCCTGCTTATGGGGGAACCATGATTTGTGGTGAAATGAGCAACTTCTTCATCCCAGCGAGTGACTCCTGGTGAACCTCCTGCCACTTAAATTTTGTATTCTTTCGCAATAACTGCATCAACGGGTGTGTCATTTCGGCCAATCCAGTCACAAATCTTCTAAGGTAGGAGACTTTACCGAGGAAACTCTTCAGCTCCTTCACTGTTCTTGGACATGGCATATCCAAGATCGCCCGCTGTTTGTCCTGGTCCATCTGCACCCCTTGTCTATTGACCAAGAAGCCTAGTAATTTCCCACTTGTTACTCCGAAGATGCACTTTAGCGGTTTCATCCTCAAATTTATATTTCCTGCATCGGGAAAACACTTTCTTAAAATAGCTCAGATGGGACTCCTCCCTCCTCTATTTGATGACCAAATCATCCACATAAAATTTCACAAACTTGTGAAAAAAGTCATGGAAGATGGCCATCATCGTTCTCTGATAAGTAGCCCCAGCATTCTTGAGTCCAAACGGCGTTACTCTGCAGATAAAATTGCCCAACGGAGTTCTAAATGCCATTTTCTCTGCATTTGTGGGGTGCATCTTGATCTGGTTGTACCCTACATACCCATCCATAAAGCTATTCATCTCATTACCACTCGTTGCATCTATCAGGCTGTCGATGGAGGGTAGAGGGAACTCATCGTTGGGGCAATCCCTATTCAAATCTCTGAAGTCCACGCATATCCTTATTTGGTTTTTATCATTCCTTCCCACCGTCATAATGCTAGACAGCCAAAGCGGGTGTTATATCGACTTGATAAACCCTGCCGCTAATAAACATTGAACTTCTTCTTTAATCTTCAAGTCTAGCTTAGGTTTGTACGTTCTCATTGCTTATTTCATCGGAATGGCTAAAGGCATTACGTTCAACTTGTGGTAACTGGCTCCTTCATCCAGCCCTTCCATCCCTGTGTACTTCCACGCAAAGACGTCTATGAACTCCCGAATCAACTCGACCAAGGTCTCTCACTTCTCTTTACTGAGATCTTTCATAATAAAGATAGGCCTCGGATCCTCCCCTTCTTTAGCCAGGTTCAACTGCTTTAAATCTTATGCTTGTGGCTTCGGTTGATCCGCCATGTAATCTGGTTCTTTGGTTACATCTTCCACGAACTCTTGTATCTTAGAGTTGTCTATCACCATGCATTGTCGTTGTTGATCTACCAATAAACACTCATATATCGGGTCAGCCTCACTATCAATTTCTTTAATCGCCCATTCTCACCATTATAACCGATAAATCACTTTTCCTTCTTCGATGATAATTTTTTTGCACTGCCTGTTGGCAGTCGCCACTGCCTTTCTTTTTTTTTTCTCTAGAAGCCTCAATAACTCTTCCTCCTGAGAATCGACTCAGTACTCTCTATCGTTGGGCCTCATGTAGCATTGGATCTTCCCTGGGCCTCATCCTATCTTTGAGTTGCTTTGAAATATTTTGTGTCCGAGGGACCACCTGATGGGCTTCTTCGACCATCACTCCTTTGCTGCTTGTAACCTCTTTATTCTGCTCATTCAAAGGCCCCGTCATTTATCTGATCAAGGGATCCCATGCTCCCTCCATTCTTCTCGTTAGGACCAGACATCCTCCTCTAACTCTGTGTAAAATTCTACATCTACAAAGTGAGCTTCCTCGATAGCGAAGGGCCTCTTCGTAGCCCTAATGGTCACCTTTGTTCCCTTGATATTCGCATTAGTGCATAAGTGGTACGTCTAAGGGACTAGCCCTTAGTTGTGCATCTATACTCTTACTATCAGCAGATGGTAGGAAGTTGCACTCTTTATTACGTGGAACTTGATATGGGAACTCAGATTTCCCATCACGTACCCAACGGTATTGGAGGACTAGTTGTCATACACCGAAATCACTAGGCATGGGGACCAATCTCTCTTTCGAAATATTAGCTGTATGGAAAGAGTTGATCAACATTATATTGATGGAAACTCCCCCATCCATAAGAGTCCTTACAAAACTAACCCCGTTGACGCTAGCGGTTACATACAAAGGCCTGTTATGAGGGAACCTTACGACCCTATCTGCATCACTTAAGGTTACTTCTGACAAAAACCTCTTTACTAACCTGTCTATGGGTCCCTTCCATCTTAGCGAAAGGGACTGCATTCCTCCTCGCAATGTCCAGGATTGCCTGGGTTATTTCCAATCTTCTCTCCTTCGGTATCCCTACTTGGTCGAAGAACCAGGTGAACTTTGGGGATTTTGAAACTGCACAGTATTCTATGATTGGGTATGCTTCCTCGCCTTCAGTGTTGTATATGTCCTCCAAGTCTTTAGCACTTGCCTCATCGTAAGCTAACACTACGTTAGCCATTCCCTTAGTACAATCTTCCAAAGCTCCTTCGAACTCCCCCTGCTTCGTCATTAACTCTTTTTCTTCCCTTTCTGCCTCTTCATCATAGGCCACCACTAGATTGGCCCTATGTGCTAGAAGTGGGTTATTGTTAATGTTTTGCGGAGGGATTTGTAACCTTCCCACCTTCACATACTTGTCGATGTTTCTTCTTAGCATAAAACAGCTCTCTGTTAGATGCTGGACCTTCTGATGAATCTAGCAATATTTGGGATCCGCCCTCATTGCAGCATCGGGTTCGTAGATCGTTCCTCCTTGGACCATTGCGTTGTAACAGCTAACAGCCTCCTTCACTGTACAAGGCAATGATGGTGGGTCCTCCCTGTCTCTTTCGAACTTCCTTTTATTGTCCTTCTTTGACACCTTACCCCAATCTTCTCCCTCGGTGTACCCTACCGGTGGGGGCTGAGACCTCCCCCCCATAGGTTGTATCGACTGCCTAAACATTATGGGTACCATCGGATTTGGCTGTACAACCAACGAGATATTACTCATTGCTTTAAGGAATTCCGAAAAAGTCCCCTCGCGCATCTCATTAATGAGGTGGCAGTTGTACTCAGAAAGTAGCCCTTCTGAACAGATCGGCAGCAGTTTGGATTCTTTAGCCTCCTCTCTTACGTCGAGGGACCTTTCCCTGAACCTTCGAACATATGCCACCACGTCTTCCCCTGGTCGTTGATTCTCCCTCCCCAGTTGGGTCAGAGTAAACCCATCCTCTGCCAGAAAGAACTTCTGGACAAACAACACGTGCATATCCTCCCACGTGGAAACACTCTTGGGAGCAAAGTGAGAATACCAAGTACATGCTTTATCGGTTAAGGATTTAGAGAACTCCCTCAAACTGAGTTTCTTATTATTGCAATGAGCCCCCAAGTGTTCAACGAAGCGCTTAATATGCTCCTTCGGGTTTCCACCTTTTCCTGTGTATTTTTCAAAGATAGGAGGAATATAATCTTTTAGATAGATTTCATCGTTGTATTCCTGGGGGTAAGACGTCTGAAATTCATCGTAGACCGAAGCTACCTCACTCGCAGATTGCGAGGAATCTTGTATGAACTTCAGCATCTCCTTTAGCATCTATTTCCTCATCTCCTCCATGGGTGATGCCACTAGAGAAATAACCAACGGTACCATAGGCTGAGTGCCCGTTGCAGCTGGAGAAATCGTCACTGTTTGAGCCATTGATACTCCTGAGGTTCCCACCGCTAGATTCACAATGGAGGGTATACTTGCTGGGACTGTTCCCATTACGCCTGCACTTGGTGGGACCGTTGAGGATGCCCCTGGTGTCATGAAGGAGTTGGCTTCAAATCCTCCCAACACCGTTGATGCTACAGGAGTTTGCAAAAACTCATAAAATTTATTCATAAGGAGTTCCACTTGGGTTGGTCCCAACCCAGCGCTCGTGGAAGCTTGTGTCACCCCTGGAGCTCCCATTACTGCCGGAACTGGAGGTACCTCTATTCGAGGAGCCTCGTCCCTTAGATCCTCAAATTCTCTCGCCGCTTGTTCTTCATTGTGTTGAATGTCATCAAAGTTGGGCCTTCGATTAACGTTATTTTACGCCATACTCCTTGCTTAGAAGAATTCCTCCCTAATAGAGTCGTCAAATGTAAGAGGGTAGTTTAGATTACATGGAGGCATAACCCCTTTTGAGTACAGTAATGACATGTTAAATACCAACACTATTGATTACCTATAGGACACGCAAACATAGCTTGATGAAGATAAACTCAGTTTAAACTCACAAATCTCTCGTGTATAACTCAATCAGATAGCAATGAACCTAGAAGTAACTCATTTAGAGGGAGATAGAAGTAAGAACCTTAGATACACCTTGGAAGGTAGCCAACACCCCAACCACCCTCAAGGATCTCTGTCAAGTATTAAAGCTTCGTAATAAATGACAACGGTGGGTGAGTAAACTCTCTGATTTATAATAAATCTCTTTCTGATGTATATTCTCTCTAGTAATAACTTATGAACTCTCATGAAGATCTCCCTCTCCCCGGAGGTGGTTGGGGACCTTAAATAGCCCCCACACCACTCCCGAGGCAACTCAATCATCAATGCTTGTGAAAGACATCCCTCATACTTTATGTCACCAACATTAAATACCTGATGCACTAGTTATCTCCACGTCATAGGCATTAAATGCCAAGACATGCCTTTTGCTTAACACTGTGTGTCAAGGGGCTGTCGCCACAGAGGTGGCTTACTGAAGTGAAGTGGACCCCAATTTTAAAAAATCTTATCCTTTAAAATAAATTTCCTTGTTGAGAGATGCGGAAGCGTAAAGTGATGGTTCAACAAAAACACCAAATTTTAATTTACTTCAAAATTAAAATTAAACCAAGTTAAATTAAATTAAAACACTCACACTAATTTAAATTTCACTTAAACACAATTAATTCAATCCAAGTCCTAGAGAATTTGCTTAAGTCATATTATGCAATTATATCAAGTTATTCCAAACCAACTTTATCAAGTTAAATTAAATGACTTGAATTAATTAACTAAACATTACCCAGAATTAGTTAGCACCAAATTAAACAAGTAGTGATTAAATTAAACCAATTTTATCTTTTTACCTAAGAATGCGTTCTAGGTATTTTCAAAAGATAAAATAAAACAACAAACCACTACGCCGCGATGTACGAGGAAAAACCCACAACGGGAAACAACCTCGGCCGACCCTAGCCTCAAATCCACTAAGTACGGAATTTACATTTACAAGACAGATGACTTACTTCCTCAACTCGAACCCTCTCAATCCTTGGCTCGTCTTCTTGTAACCACCTCTTCCTAGCGGATAACCACGGAGCTCAACCGCAATCTTGGACTCACCAATCGGACAATAGGTACACCGTCAACCACACGTGGTGTCTTTTACCACATGAAAATGCCGAAGCAAAACAAACACTTCTTCTTTATGGGATGTAGAAGAAAATCCAAACTTCTCTTAAAACTAATGTAGAGATAAACCGGTGCCAAACACTCCAAGCAATATATATATGTTGAAACTTGGATATAGACAAACATATGGGTGTATATGTGTTTTGAAAGGAATTTACTCCCTAAAACATAGCACATAAAAAGGAAATTTTTCTTCAAAGTATTTTGCTCTAATGACTCTTGGAAATGTGAAAAAGTTATCTTCAAAAAGTTAGTTCCCGCACTTAAGAAACTTGTCAAAAATGAAGTGGGGCAAAGTAGTGGAAAAGTGGAAAAAAACTGGCTTATAACTGTTCCCGCTGTTTTTTTGTTAGAAATCTCATTCGAACGAGACTTCTAACGAAGAGAGAAAGAAAAAAAATTCTCGTTTGAAAACTCATTCGAACGAGAAGTCATTCGAACGAGGTCGTTTGAACGACCTATCTAACGAGATCTCAGGCCATGGTTCTAGATAATTTCGATACGAACGCGTGGCCGCCAGTTTCGTATTTTTCTAATTTTTTTTGGATTTGATATGATTTTTCTACTGAAAGGTGTCCGAGAACAAAATATTTAGAACAATGAATTCAAAAAAATTTTAACAAAAAATTCTAACACCCAAAATAAATTTCTAACATACACCCAATAAATAATGTTCCAAGCTGCTATATATATATATATATATATATATATATATATATATATATATATATATATATATATATATATATATATATATATATATATATATATATATATATTAAAATGCATTCATACCTTAGGAGCAATGGAACCATGTTGATGACGTAGAAACAAGGCTCAACACACACGGCATTTGATGAAGCTTTAATATCTTGGCCGCTACGTCTTCAACAAACACGTCATATGCTTGAATGGATAAACTTGAACTCTATCCTATGACTCAAATGTTTTTGTCCGAAATTGAGCCAAATCTACAAAGGACTCAATTGGAAATTTGTGTCCTTACAAATCTCCCCCTTTGGCTATTCTGGGACAAAAACTAAACAAAAATCCTAAAGGACTATCAAGCTCACTAGACTCAAAAACAATGTCCCACCCAAAATAAAAATACAATCCTTGACTCAAACGACCCAAGGATCAATATCTTTGCTGATGTTGAATGTTGCCATTTTGAAGTATTCTTGCACACTTAAGCAAACTATCAAACGCATAGGGAATATCAAATTATTAAATGCAATTAAATAATTACTCCCCCTAAATTAATTATCCCCTTTATCAAATAAATGACCTACTTAGAAAGACGTCTCCCCCTAAGATAAATCTCCCCCAAACTAAGATACGATAATAATAGGATTAGATACCATTTCTCCCCCTATCATTCTCCCCCTTTTTGTTCAGGAATAGACAAAGGCTAAAGAATCAGAATAGTAACTTATCTCCCCCAAATAAAGCAGATACACCCTCTAAACTAAGCAAGGGATAAAAGAATGGGATAACAAGCTAAAACATGTAATTGTGCATATAGTGATGAGAACGTTAAAGCATATGGGCAACAAAAGTTCAACTAATCCCAACAATAACATCGGATACCAACTAGGATGCAATAAAATGATACCAATATGATATATAAATTATTAAGCATGTGATATCAACAAAGAATGCAATGAGATGGATACCAAGTATGAATTAAAGCATATATGGATTAGAAATCAAATCAAAGACTAAACAAAAATATCAAATATATGTATACATAATATATATCAAAGAGACTCAAGTACACATATATAGATATAAACACACAAATGACACACATAAAATATAATAGGAGTCCTTCACACTCGTATGGCAAAAATGTGTCATATGGAAACGGAAGTGTTGGGGTGTGAACTAGTAAAGATTAAATTTAGACCCAATCACTTAAAACATGTTCACGGAGTTCTCAATTGCTTTCAAACTTCATCACATTTAAATATAACCTCATGTGACAATATAAATTGAACTCAATGAACAAACATACATAATGTATACAAGCTTAGCATATTGATGATTCTACAAACCAATAGAGTCATGACATGAAATACGCAACTAGGATAAATGGACATTGTGCAAACCATTGATATACCATCCAATCTCCCTCAATATGCATTTATATTAAATTTGAATGAATATATCAATCAAACATAGGCCTTGGCAAATATTTTTTTTAATGCCATATGTTCTGTTTTTAGGCCTTTGAACCACGTATTTCTTTTAGGTCCATTCAAAAACGGTGGCTTACAATCGTAAAGGATAACTTAGTCCTTTAGGAACCCTTCCCCATGCACATTTGTATTTATCATGTTTTTATGTTTCACACAAATCTCACGTGCAACGAATTTTGACATGCACTAGTCCTCCTAAGTCACAAATATGTAGATGACAAGATTGGTAGGATAACACTTCACAAAGATCAAATATACATATGAAGTTAAAATTTCAAAAGAGCTCGTGCATGTGTGAATAGAGGCATATAAAAATAGAATCCATTTAATCAACACAAAATCCAACTACTCCATGTAAGCATGGTAAAGAACATAATAAGGATTGACAATCTAAACCAAAAGTTCTAGCCACATGAGAGCGTAAAAGATGGGATTCAAATACAAGTGTATGCCACATAAAGTGTGTCAAACTAACATACACACAAAATAAAATCTTTTTGAGTTTTTGAAAATTTTAACCAAAAATAAAAAATATATATTCAAAAGACAAACAAAAATCATTTGAATTTTTCATTAAGCTTAAATTACCAAGAGATAAAATCCCAATGATAAACAAAAATCTTTTTGTATTTTTCATTTAATGCAAACAAAATGAAGGAAATATAATACAAAAGATAAATAGAAATCATAATTCTAGCATGTGATAAGCATGGATCATAGACTAGAAAATGATTAAACAAGCATACATTTAGCATGTGAATATAGCATGAAGTACAAAAGCTAAAGTATGAAAACACTAACACATTCATACTTTAGATTTAGCAAGGGACGAAGCATGTGAAAGTAAATGAGAATCAAAAACCCCATTTTGCAAGGCAACCAAGTCGGATTTCCTAACCCAAATTAATGAAGAATGACTATCTTGGGGTGTAGGTATTTTAACTACCTTGGTTGCTTTACATTGGGATTTTCTAGGAATACGTTTAAGATCAAAACAAAATTTTTTAAGATGACCTTTTCGACCACAATGTGTACAAGTAAAAATATGTCGAAAAGATTTACCTAAGGAGTGATCTCTAACGACTTTCCTAGTAGATTCTCCTAAAACATTGGTTTTGGCGTTATGAGTAAATTCATTACAAGTATTGAAGCCTAAACCACAAGTGTCATTTTTAATTTGGACCGTTCCTAATATTTTATCTAATTTTTCTGAACGACACTCCAAATCAAATTTGACATTACTAGAGGTTTTTAATTTATTTTGCAATTCTAAAATGTTAGACTCTAATAAAATACTTCTCTCTTCAAAAGCAAGAAGCTCCTTTTTCAAGGATTCCATTAAACCCCTAAGGCTATCTCTCTCGCCTTCTATATATTCAAGCTTCTCTAGAAGAGCTTTCTCTCGTGTCCTAAGGTCTTCAACCAACATACTATTATCAACGACCTTGACACGTTCTTTCAAACTAGATTCTAACTTCTAATTAGCTCTTTTCAATTTAATAGATTCTTTATAAAGTTCTTGAAAAGCATTTTGAAGTTAAATCACATTAACCTCTTCTTCATTTTCACTCTCTCTTTCTTCTCCACTCTCACTTTCATAAAAAACAAGGGAATCAAAAACTTGGACCTCGAAAGTGGCATGTGTTAAAGTTTCATCAATCGACGAGTTCCCACTATCACTCACATGACTAGCCATAAAGGCCACAAAGTTGGGCTTTGTTGGGGAATCGGGTCCCTCTTCCTTATCACTATCACTAAAGGTCGCATTATATGAAATGGGTCGCTTACCCTTTCTCCTTAGTTTAGTGGGGCACTCAGAAGACCTATGGCCATAACTCTCACAACCAAAACACCTATTTGACTCGTCCCTATTTAATTGTTCATCGATAGGTTTAGGGATCTTCTCGGATTTGTCATACTTAGAAGTTTCAAATTTCTTAAAGTCATTTTTAAATTTATCTTTGTTAAATTGAAGAAATTTTCTAAATTTTCGAGCAAACAAAGCCATGTCTTCCGAGTCGCTATCACTCTCGCTCTCTACTACTTGTTTTACCTCTTTTCGGGCTTTTAAAGCAATGCCCTTTTCAATTTTCTTTTCGGTTTTAGAGGGAAACATGTCTAGTTCATAGGTTTGTAAATCACCTACGAGCTCTTCTAATTTCATGGAGGCTAAAGTTGGTAAAAAAATTAAAACGATCACTTTTGAAATAAATCTATCGGGAAGGGACCTTAAAATTTTCTCTTCTACTCGGTTGTCGGATATTTTATCTCCCAAGTTAAAAGATGAATTAACAATATCGAAAAGTCTAGCATAAAATTCATCAAAACTTTCTTTTTTGTTCATTTTGATAGTTTCAAATTGAGCGGTGAGGTTTTGTAGTTTCGAAGCTTTAACGACACTAGTACCTTCGTGGGTGAGTTGTAAAATATCCCATTCTTCTTTAGCGGTCTCACACGTCATAATGCGTCCAAATTCATCCTGTGTGACAGCGCTAAACAAGGCATTTAAACCTCTGGAATTAAAATTAGAAAGTTTAAATTCACCCTCACTCCATCTATCGGCCGGTTTGGGAACACGCTCATTATCTACTAAATGAGTAGGTGGGGACCCCCCGTTAATAACAGACATCCAAACTCTCTCGTCGATAGATTTTAGTGCCGATTTCATTCGCGCTTTCCAATACGCGTAGTTAGAACCATCGAAAATAGGAAATTTAGAAAATGGGAAAAATTCCATTTTCGCCAAAAATATTTAAAAGATCTTAACGAAGTAATTTATCGTTTTTGGCTCTCATACTAATTTGAAGTGAAGTGGACCCCAATTTTAAAAAATCTTATCCTTTAAAATCAATTTCCTTGTTGAGAGATGCAGAAGCGTAAAGTGATGGTTCAACAAAAACACCAAATTTTAATTTACTTCAAAATTAAAATTAAACCAAGTGAAATTAAATTAAAACACACACACTAATTTAAATTTCACTTAAACACAATTAATTCAATCCAAGTCCTAGAGAATTTGCCTAAATCATATTATGCAATTTTATCAATTTAGGTCAAACCAATTTTATCAAGTTAAATTAAATGACTTGAATTAATTAACTAAACATTACCCAAAATTAGTTGGCACCAAATTAAACAAGTAGTGATTAAATTAAACCAATTTTATCTTTTTACCTAAGCACGCGTTCTAGGTGAATTTTCAAAAGATAAAATAAAATAACAAACCACTACGCCGTGATGTACGAGGAAAAACCCACAACGGGAAACAACCTCGGACGACCCTAGCCTCAAATCCATTAAGTACGAAATTTACATTTACAAGACAGATGACTTACTTCCTCAACTCGAACCCTCTCAAGCCTTGACGCGTCTTCTTGTAACCACCTCTTCCTAGCGGATAACCACGGAGCTCCACCGTAATCTTGGACTCACCAATCGGACAATAGGTACACCGTCAACCACATGTGGTGTCTTTTACCACATGAGAATGCTGTAGCAAAACGAACCCTTCTTCTTTATGGGATGTAGAAGAAAACCCAAACTTCTCTTCAAACTAATGTAGAGATAAACCGGTGCCAATCACTCCAAGTAATATATATATGTTGAAACTTGGATATAGACAAACATATGGGTGTATAAGTGTTTTTAAAGGAATTTACTCCATAAAACTTAAGACATAAAAAGGAACTTTGTCTTAAAAGTATTTTTCTCTATTGACTCTTGGAAATGTGAAAAAGTTGTCTTCAAAAAGTTAGTTCCTGCACTTAATAAGTATGTCAAAAATGAAGTGGGGCAAAGTAGTGGAAAAGTGGAAAAAAATTGGCTTAAAATTGTTCCCGCTATTTTTTTGTTAGAAATCTCGTTCGAACGAGACTTCTAATGAAGAGACAGAAAAAAAATTCTCGTTTGAAAACTTGTTTGAACGAGAAGTCGTTAGAACGATAAGTCGTTAGAACGAGAAGTCGTTCGAACGAAGTCATTCGAACGACCTATCTAACGAGATCTTAGGTCATGGTTCTAGATAATTTCGATACGAATGCGTGGCCACCAATTTCGTATTTTTCTGATTTTTTTGGATTTTATATGATTTTTCTACTGGAAGGTGTCCGAGAACAAAATATTTAGAACAATGAATTCAAAAAAAGTTTAACAAAAAATTCTAACACCCAAAATAAATTTCTAACATACACCTAATAAATAATGTTCCAAGCTCCTATATATATATATATTAAAATGAATTCATACCTTAGGAGCAATGGAACCATGTTGATGATGTAGAAACGAGGCACAACACACATGGCATTTGATGAAGCTTTAATATCTTGGCCGCTACGTCTTCAACAAACACGTCATACTCTCTTGAATGGATAAACTTGAACTCTATCCTATGACTCAAATGTTTTTGTCCGGAATTGAGCTAAAACTACAAAGGACTCAGGTACCCTCAGTGCAGAAATCGCTATTAGCACTAATTGAAGCATCTAAATGCATAAAACCTTATTTCCAAGCCCGTACAATCATAGTTTCCACAGATATGCCTCTAAGGCAGGCTTTGCATAAACTAGAGAAATCTGATAGATTAATGTACTAGGATGTATAATTGGGGGATTATGATATCATATATGAACCGAGGTCTTCTTTGAAAGGACAAGAAGTGGAAGATTTCGTAGCTGAGCTCACTTACTCTGAGGTCCCCGGGAAAAAAAGTGAACCGGCCGAACAAGAATCAGAAGGAATTGATGTTAATAATAAAGCTCCCGAAGAACTTTCGTCTAAAGAAGCAGTTTTTGACCTACCAGATTCCTCTTTTAGAACACATGAGATGACCAGGAAGTATGAAGAAGCAAAAGGAAAAATATTCAACTATAGGATTTTAGTAGACTAAGCGTTTGTGAACAATGCCCCAATATGGAATTTATATATTGATGGGTTATCTTGCGCAACCGGTAGTGGGGAAGGTATAATACTTAACACTCCTAATTGTGTTAATATTGAGTATACCCTGAGTTTAAAATTCCAGGCTTCAAACAATGAAGCAGAGTATGAAGTCCTTATTGTGGGCTTAGTTTTAGCCCAATCATTGAGTGCCGAGCAAGTTGTGGCACACAGTGACTCTTAGCTGGTGGTGAACCAAGTACTGGGTCTATATGGAGCTAAAGGAGAATTAATATCCAGGTATCTATCCACGGCGATGAAAGTAATTGCAAAATTACCAGTTATTCGGATGAATAAAATATCAAGGTTGGAGAATGCCCGAGCTGATGTCCTTACTCGGCTAGCCTCAAATATCAGGATTGAACTCTGATGAATATAGATGAAGATATAATTATCAATTTTATTTCCATATACATGGGGCCATCATGTATGGACCCCATCAGAGCATACATTGAAGAGGGAACTCTACCAGCAGATATGGTGGAAGCCAAGAAGCTGAAATATAATGCAGCTTGGTATGTGCTAGACAAAGGTATTTTGTACAGGAGAGGACTAAAAGTCAATTTGCAACGCTGTGTGCATCCATCAGAGGTTCAAGACCTAATTCAGGAGGTGCATGAAGGATCATGTGGAGCCCACGTAGCTGGGAGAACACTTCTGTAGAGAATAAGTGCGTAAAGATATTACTGGCCAACCATGCGAGCAGATTGTACAAGTTTTTCCAAGAAGTGTGATAAATTACAAATATTCTCCACCATTCGAAAAACTCCACATGCTACTCTCACCCCAATCACTTCACCATGGCCATTTGCCATGTGGGGCGTAGACTTGGTCGGGCCACTACCGACCACCCGAGGAATATTCAAGTACTTGTTCGTTCCAGTGGATTACTTTACAAAATGGGTTGAGGCAGAGCCCTTGATAGATATGCCTTATGAAAAGGTTTATCAGTTCATATGGAAAAGCATCATCTGTAAGTATGGGTTGCCCTATGCTTTCATTACCGACCATGGAACACAATTTGCCAATGATGAATTCGCAACTTACTGTGCTTAGTCCAATATTTAAAAACTGCATTCATCTCCCAGACATCCTTAGAGTAATGTCCAAACTGAAGTTACGAACATAACTTTTCTTAACGGGTTGAAGAAAAGGCTTCATGATGCGAAGGGAAACTGGATAAACAAGCTCCATTTTGTCTTATGGGCATACCAAACAACCCCGAGAACAGTAACTAGAGAATCCCCATATATGTTAACATTTGGGACTAAAGTTGTCATACCTTCTGAGCAGGATTTATCATCCCATAAAGTTGAATCTAGATATGCTGGAAGAAGTAAGAGAAGATGCTTTCCTAAGAAATGCATCTTACCAATAGAGAACAACCCATTTTTATAATAAAAGGATGAAACCGACCAAATTGAAATAAAGAGATTATGTGCTAAATAAAGTGCTATAGAAAAATAACAAGCATGAGGCCAATTGGCATAGGCCATACCGAATTTCAGTAGTCATCCGACTTGGAACTTATCGAATTGAAACCTTGGAAGGCGAAGAATTCAAAAACACATGGCATGCCGAGCATCTTAGAAAATATTACCAATGAAGTTATCAATTATAATCAGTTTGAAATCAAAGTTCAGTATAAATAAAATAATCAATTCTTTCAATTTTTATGGTTGATTTTTTTTTGGAAGTACTAGTGATATGCACAACTATAAGAGTTAAATTGACGGAAATTTAAGTTATTGCCATAAAAACTTTCATAAGAGTTAAATTGACGAAAATTGAAAATATTTCAAAAAAAACTTCAAATTGTTTCTCGGTTAAGAAAATTTGTTCCTAAAATATGCTCGTGTGACCACAAAAATAAAAGAGAGTTGCTTGGCAAAAGTAATAAGTTTCTCATAAAAGTCATAAACTTGATTGTTGATATGCAAAGTCCAAGTCAATAGGACAGTAAGTCCTCAAGAAACTTGGTCCACAAACATAAGGACAAAATAAGATATTTATCCTACTGGAAAAAGTGCGGGAAGAACGTTGCAAAGATTCCTCAAGTGGAATATAAGCACATATTCCACATACGCCTGGTCTCACCACTAGTATCTAATGCAAAAACCTAACACTTGGGTGCATTAGTAAAACCTTTGTAGACACATGGGTAACTAGCTCCAAATTTATATTTTAATCTAAATATTCTAGAAGAACCTATTGTGGCCATCCCCGATCCCCACGGCGGGAGAGAGAGACGAAAGAAGAGGGCATCTTCTATGTCGAGAGGATCTTGGTCCCGCGCATTCCTCTCGGGAGCGCTTCGACCGTTGTCGGTGACGAGGTAAAAAAATGTAGAGAGATGGAGTCGCCAGTCTATTTTACTCAAAACAGACAAAAGAATAAAGGGAGCCATCCCGAAGGACAGCATCCGAAGACATACTGATACATACGAAACCAAAAATGGTTCGAAAAGGCTCCAGATGCTATGTTAGGAAATAGGAAGGTGTTAGGCACCCATTTCTCCCTTGCGATCTCTCATGGGTTGTTGCTCCTTTATTTCCCCGTGATATGTGTGCATGTGTATATGCAATGGAGATAGGAATCATCAACCTGTATCATGGAAGAGATAAAGCGTTCCATCCGTAGGAATGTTCCTAAAAGTAATATTAAAAAATAGGATATATGCGATTATCCTAGCGTTGATCGTTATAATGGAACGATAATGCCTATGGAATAATTCTACACTAAGAACAAATATATGTATGTATATATATATATATATATATAGCCTAAGATAATTAAGTTTAAAGAATATAGAATATAGAAAATAGAAAATGAGAGAAAAGTTGGAACAGGACTCGAGTCTCGGGTTGCACCCCGAGACGCCTACATAGCCTATGGAGGCATAAAAGTCCACGTAGTTCATATGCAAAACTAGGGATGGGATTTATCCCATAAACCAATCGGGGACTTCTCTTATGCATGTGTGTGTGTGCGTGTGTGTGTGTGTAAAAAAGTGTTTTAGTTGTGAGAAAAATGTTAGAAATGTGTGACAATTCCCGTTTGGAATTTATGAGCAAACCCTTTTTTTCTTGTTTTTTGGGGTTTTTATTTATATGAAAATAAGAGATGTGAAATAATACTAAGTAAAAGTATATTAGGATATGTGGGATGAGAGAATAAAAGTGCTAAACATTTAAACCAATTAATGTGAATTTAAGAGAATTTGAAGAGAAAGTTAGGAAAGTTGGACCTTCTTTAAGATTTTGAGCTTGATATTGGATATTGGAGAGAAGACCTTACACTTGGATGATGATGGAGAGTAGTTAATTCACAAAGTTTGATCTAAATTATGATGAAAAATGAAGGCTGGAAAGGGATTTGAGTGTGGCAATCACACTGACTTCGAGAGAGGTTTTCTGAATTCGCTGAGAGTGGTAGATTTCAGATCTTAGGTCCCCTTTGCAATGAGGTCGGGCCCTCCTTTTATAGGCCCAGGGCATTTCTGATCGGCATAGCCCTGATCCTGCCAATCGGCATGTGTGTTTAGGCACACTGCCGATAGGCAGGGTTTGGAACCTGCCTTTTGGCAATCTCTTTCAGACTCCTTCGGAAAATCAGTCGTAGAGCGCAAGCCATTGATCTGAATCGTTCACGGGGAAAACCATTTGAAATTTAATTCAGAGACCTTTGAAAGTCATTTGGACTTCTCTCGAGTTCAGAAGTTGACTTTGGGTCAAAAGTGGCTCGAAAGCACATGTCGGTCCTTAAGACGGGGGACCGTCGGACGCAAATGGATCGTTCGTCCGCATGGTAATTCATAATCATGCATGGGTGGACCGTTGGAAAGTTTAGGAGATGTAATTTGACATTACAAAGAGTTTGACTTGGTTCGAGGAGTTGACTTTGGTCAACCGGCGCCCAGAATCATTTGATGACCTTTCAGAGTAAAACGGATCGTTCGTCCATACTGTAAGTCAGAATTATGCACGGGGTGGACCGTTGGAAAGGGATTTTAGTGCCATTTGAATATTCATTCAGTATCGATTGAGCTGAAGAGTTGACTTTGGTCAAATGGAGCCCAGGAGCATTCGGTGGCCTTTAAGTCAGGTTTCGGGGGGAAACGGGTCGTTCATCCCCCTCGTAAATCAGAATTGCACATGGGATAGACCGTTGGAAAGGGGTTTTATTACCCTTTGAAGATTCATTCAATCTCGGTCGAGATAAAAAGTTTGACGTTTTGGTTAAATGGATCCTGGGAGCGTTCGATGACCTTTAGGTAAGCACCCGAGGTATGAATTAAGGTTTGCGGTGATGAAGGGAGGTGCTAGGGACCTAAGGAGAGTTTAGGGGGTGCTAGAATGGGAAATCTACAGAGGCCCTCGATGGGTGAGTTTGGAATAAATGATAGCCATCAAATAGAGACCGCATAATGCCTTTGGAAGGAGATGACCAATTCATAGGGTCAAGGTCGATTCTAAGGACCTAAGGAGGAGGAGGATCGATTATGTGGGTCGATGCCAATTTTGAGGGCTTGAAGATGAGGGTGAATGATTCTGTGGTTCAAAGATAATTCTGAGTGCTTGAAGATGAGGGTGACCGATTATGCGGGTCGAAGCTAATTCTAAGGGCTTAAAGATGAGGGTGATCGATTCTGCGGGTCAAGGCCCATTCTGAGGGCTTGAAGATGAGGGTGACTGATTCTGTGGGTAGAAGCCAATTCTGAGGGCTTGAAGATGAGGATGACCGATTCTGCGGGTCGAAGCCAATTTTGAGGGCTTAAGTTGAGATGACTAATTCTGCGGGTCGAAGCAAATTCTGAGGGCTTAAGTTGAGATGAACAATTCTTCGGGTCAAAGCCAATTCTGAGGGCTTAAGTGGAGATGACCAATTATGCGGGTTGAAGCCAATTCTGAGGGCTTAAATTGCAATGACCAATTCTGCGGGTTGAAGCCAATTCTGAGGGCTTAAATTGAGATGACCAATTCTACGGGTCGAAGCCAATTCTAAGGGCTTAAGTGGAGATGACCAATTCTTCTGGTCGAATCCAATTCTGAGGGCTTAAATTGAGATGACCAATTCTACATGTCGAAGCCAATTATATGGCTTAAGTGGATATGACATTGGGGAACTCTACTGGGGAACTTACCTCATGATTTTAATTTGAGCTGGGGAGATGATTGCTGGGGAAATCTCCGTATCGTTTGGAGACTTTGCGGGGGAATAGCCAATTTGATGCTGCAAATTCCACTGAGGATGTTGCCGGGGAGAGATTCATTTATCTTTTGAGAGTTTCATTGGGGAAATAAGGGTTCCGCTCGGGGGAGTGTGAAATTCTCTTAATGAAAATGTTCTAAATCCTCTCCGGGATTTTCAGGAATTTTCAGGGTTTACTGGTATACTTTGGAAGTTTTCGTACAAAAATTAAGGGGGGTGCCGGTCGGCATGGTGTGGAGGGTTCCATTCGTCAGTGACACGGTCTTTTTGACTACCTCGGGAAGGCAAAGGGGTAGTGTCGATCGGTAGGTTTGGGGCCAGTGCCGATCGGCATGACCCTTGGCTTCCTATAAAAAGGGGCGAGTTCCCCTCATTTTTTTTATAGCTCCTCGCCTTCTCTTTCTCTGCGATTTTCTTTTGGGAATCGTTCTAGCATTCCATAATTCAAACAATGGACTCTTTTGTGAGCACTGCGGTACATAGGGAGTGGTTGACTGTTGACGATTGGGCAGATGTGGAGTGGAGGGACAGGGCGCCCCTTTCTTTGGGGAGTGAGAACTCTTTTGATGAATTCGAGTCGGTTGTGGATGAGCGTACCTTGCTGCGAGATCAGTCACGTCATCGCTCTTCGAGGGTAGTGAACCCTGGTGGTTATGTAAGAAAAATGACTTTTGGCATTCCTTTTTGGCTATTTCCTTTTTTTCTTGGATTTTAACAAGGTTTTTCTTTGGAAGTCGGATGTTTCTTTGTCGACTATTCATGCCCGCGGGACGACGGGGCTTAAGGATGTTTGGTATCACCTTCCACATGTGGTGCGTTGGGTGGTATCATCGGTAGCATTTGGGAGGTTGGCATTCGTGTTGGATGAGACGCCTCGTTCGACGGCGATTTTAGGCACTCTAGGGGAGAGGTGGTGGGACACTACCCACACCTTTCATTTTGGCTTTGGGGAGATGATTGTGACTCCTATAGATGTGCAGTAGCTGCTGGGGTTGGATTATGACGGAGAGCAGATAGAGGTGGATCTCTCTTTGCGGGTGAGGTCGGAGGCAGTGCGGGCGGCGCTCTGTGATGTGGGGAGGATAGTGTCTGGGAACTTTATTCAGTAATCCCTACTGAAGGATGTTTTGCTAGGCAGGGTGATAGATGCTGAGGATGGGCTACAGGTGAGACAAATGGCTTGGTTGTCTATCTTGCTGGTGTTGGGGGGATTTCTGGTGGTGTCAAGCGGTGACGTCGTCCACTTATGGTTTTTACCATACTTGAGGGTGTTTTCGAACATCCATTTCTATGATTGGGGGAGCCTAACTTTGGTGACCCTTTATTTTTCCCTGGATGCATTAGCCGGTGCTATCGACAGTCTTTTACTGGCGCCACGTATCTTTTTTAGGTACTCTTTAGTTTGCGCATTTTCTTTTCATGCATTCGCACTTTCCTTATGCATCTATTTTTAACTGTGGATTCTTATCTTTACCATACGTGGTTCTATGAGGTGATTGGGTGTAATACCCAGCTGATTTCTCTGAAGAACGATACTGTTGGGGACTTTTTCCAGTTGTATCGGTGGCAGAAGGCCAATCGATAGTCGAGGAAGTCTCTTTCTCTGGAGGCGGTGCTCTAGGTCTTGAATGGCCTGACCAGTGATAGGGTAAGACTTTTTTCCTTCTTCAGTCCTGGTCTTTATGTGCTCTGATTATGTATTGACTTATACCTTTTGGGGATTTTCAGGTGAACTTTTACCCTTGTGGGACTGTTGTTTAGGACACGGGGTTGACTGGGGTGAACGTGCAACTGCGGCGCTTGCTGGCGCATGAGTTTGGCCAATCTTGATATCTTGGGGAGAGTGTGGTCCGACAGATTGCAGAGGAGGAGGTGGTGGTGCCACCTGTGAGGCCCCCTATGTCTATGAGGCGGGAGTGGCTGCTATCGGAGGACGCGAGGATTACGACGATGATCGATGAGTCCTATCTATTGTACACTGATACGGCCGTGTCGTATGATTATATGGAATTTATGACGAGTTTACTGATGGCTCCCAGCATATATGATGCGATGCCTTTCCCTCCTACGGGTTCGAGTCGATTGGTGGGGTCCTCCCACAGCGGTGGTGGTCCTTCGACATCTGCGACGGCAGCGTCTTCGGAGGTTCCCTTTGTGAGGTTGCACACCCCTTCATACAACATTGGGCGGGCTGATGGAGGGATGGTGCCTATGTTGCACCATCCTCATGCGATGGAATCGGAGGAGTTGGGCTTGACAGATGAGGTTCTTCTTCCTTTGGTATACCTTTCTACTATTTTTCTCTTTTTGGTTTCTTTTGATCTTTTCTGCTTAATACAGATTCTGCCCATTCTTGCAGCAAGTATGGGTGTCCACCACTTGGCTGAGGGACATTAGGGACTAGATATCTTCGACGACTGCCCATATTTGGGACGCGATTCATGTTCCTTCAGGCTTGGTTCCATCTGCCTCATCCGGGGAGGTGTCTGGTTTGGGTAGCGGTGGTGCGTCCTCTTGCCACAGGGGAAAGAGAGCGCGTCATATGGATGGAAGCTCATAGGGAGAGAGGGGAAAGGGTAGGTGCGAGGGAGAGAGAGAGAGAATGTGGGTTCGGGTTGAGTCCAGCTGTTTTTCTTCTTTTCTTTATTTCCTGCAACATTGATGTAACACAGAAAAATATCTATGCAAAGAAATGGAGTTTTTTTTATTATCTTATGTTAATGATGAATGAATAAAAGCATGCACATACTCTTTTTACTTTGCTGCTGAGACCGTAAAAAGAAACATTTTTAGAATTTTAAAAGAAAGTTTAAAATGAGGAATTACATAAAGATGGAAGGGGGTTTTAAAATTCTGTTGAGAATATCAATTTATTTTATTGAGTTTTCTGATTTTGACAAAAGAAGAAAAAGGTAAGTTCCTAAAAACAGGGGGTTGCCGATCGGTAAGCCCCTTATCCTGCCTATCGGCACGTTAGTCCAGTCCAATCAATTTAAAGTTTTGATTGGTACTCTCTTCATCTTTTGGTACCTTGTGGGGTAGGATTCCCTCCGATTTCTGCAGGGGCTATGTCTTTTGCGAGGGTTTTCAAGTATAAAAAGGGGTAAGGGTGGCGTGTTTTCATCACACCTTCACATTCTTACTTTTCCACTTTCTTATTTTCTTACTACCTCTTAGTATTGCAAGATGGCTCTCCTTGGTAGTGTTGAGTTTTCCAACTACCTCGAGACTTTGGAGGCAATGTGCTCCTATAACATCGACTATGATGCTTTTAACATGCATCGAGTCTCTTTATGGCATAATGGGCCCTTAGAATGGAACATGCTGATGGCGGTGGTACAAATTTGGTACCCCGAAGACCATGTATTCCACTTTAGCTTCGAAGAATTATGTCCAACTTATGAAGAATTTTCTGCCATATTAGGGGTAAACCCTAGTTTGGCGGTTGCTATTCCTAATTTTTCTCATTCTCCTCGGGATTTGTTGGCTAGGCTTCTTCGTATTTTGCCTTCGACGGCCAAATCACTGGTTGCTAGAGGAATAATCTCCCTTTCGACGGTGTTGTAGTGCATGCATTTGCGGGAAGTTGGTGATGCTGGATATGCTAGAGCCATCGTTCTGGGCTTGGTTTCGAAATTGCTACTAGTGACTAGGGAACTGCTGGTGGATCCACAACTCGCAACCATTACTTCATGGATGTCATACCGTCGCAATCCTGCGGTGGTGATACTAGCGGAGACTTTAAATGGCCTGGATGCAAGGCGAGAAGGTCGTTCTGACTTTTTGAGGGGTAGCCTTGTGATGTTGTTCATGTGGTTGTCTGAAAGACTCCGCCTGGTGACTCCTTCGGAATACCCTTTGTCGGTTGTACCCAACTTCTTTTCGTGCCATTTCATCAATGTTGGCTTGGATATTGAAAGCTAGGAGAACTAGTTTGTAGGTCATGGGGTTTAAATCTGTGTTGGTCAGTGCCTTGGTGGGAACAGTTGAAGCCTATTCTGGAGCTAGAAGAATACCTGTATGTTCGGTTGGTTGGTCTCAAATAAACCTCTTTTTATTTCCCTTGGTGACTTCGGCGCTAATTTGGCTGGGAGCAGGTCGTGCCACCTCGGACACTAGACTTCTTTCTGGTAGAAGATCTGACTGAGCGTCTGCACATGCAGCTTAGCTCTTTGTGGGAGAGTCGACGTTTGTCGACCCATCCTTCTCAATCTGTTCGAGGGTTTGGCTCATCCCTGGGGATTATATGAAGTGGTTGTGGAGAAGAGTAGTCAATAAGATGTTGGTAATGGAGACTGGACAAAGGTGGTTTGTCTTATCTAATACCATGGAGGGAGGTGTTGTGGTTTTTTTGAAGCTGGTTCGAGCTTATCGGTCCATGGAGCGTATGCAAAACTCTATTCTGGCAGGGGAAGCTTGGTGACCCCAAAATGATGATGATGATGATGATGATGATGATGATGATGATGATGATGATGATGATGATAATGGAGCGGGCTCCTCTGGTTGTTGTGGGTAGGACTCTTGGAGAGTTTGTTTTGTAATGTGGAATAAATTTGGGAATTTATTTAGCTTTTTAGGAAGGTAGGGGGAAGGGAGTTATCCGTTCCTTTTCTTAAGTAATTGCGTTGTAATTTCTTATTAGTGAAATAAACAAGTTTTTGATCACCTAGCTCTGCCTTTCGATGAATTTTGTATATTGAATTATGTGTACCGATCATTAAGGCATACATAATCCTTTTGTTCAAGTATATATTATAATGAACTATCGTTCTCGGAGATAAGAAAAGAATAGTTTTTTATGAAAAAGAAAGAGGAGTGCTCATATAAAATGTATGAGCTGCCTACGTACCTCCGGTTTTTTTTAAAAGGTTTTAATTTGTTTGAAAATGGTTTTTGTAGAGGATCAGGCCCACGTAGTTCTGGGTAGAGAAAAATGAAGATTTTTTTTAGAATAAAAGGGAGATGAGAAGAGTCGTAGCGCGACGAGATTTCGGGCTAGGGGTAAAATTTCTTGGGATGGTCTAGGTTGACCAGATGAGCCATCTCTTCTCCATCTAGGTCGGTGAGCATGGCGGCATCGGCGAATAAGATTTTCTTCACAATGTATGGGCCGCTCCAATTGGGCTTGTATTTCCCTCGGGGGTCCCAGATGGGCTCTATTATTTCTTTAAGGGTTAAATCCCCTTCTCGGACACCGCGATCCTTAACTCTCTTATTGAATGATCGCGTTATTCGACGATGGTACCCTTATATGTGATACAACGCTTTCAATCTCTTTTCATCTAGGTGGGTCAGCTCGTTGAGACGGTTTTGATGCCAGTCCTCCTCACCGACCTGGCTTTCGATCATGACACCAACTGAAGGTATTTCTAGTTCCTTTGGCAGGACTTCTTCCATTCCGTACACTAGAGAGTAAGGGGTAGCCCCAGTAGAGGTTTAAATTGAGGTTCGGTAGCCCCAGAGGGAGTATGGGATTCGGTCGGCCCAATCTCGACAGCTCCCGATCATCTTAGTGAAGACAGAATAAATGTTCTTGCTGGCGGCTTTGACTACACCATTGGTCTGAGGTCAGTAGGGAGAGTATTTTTATCTCTGAATCCCATACTTGTTGACCACTTCTGTGACTTCTGCCTTGAAGTGCAACCTGTTATCTGATACTAGCTCGTATGGGACCCCATATCGATAAATGATGTTTTTTATGAATTGGGCCACTTTCTTAACATTATGTACTGCGTATGACTCGACTTTGACCCATTTGGTGAAGTAATCAATGGCAACTAGGTTGAATTCATACCTGTTTGAGGCCTTGGGTGTAACTTTCCCTATAATGTCGATACCCCGGGTCGAGAACGTCCAGGGAGAAGTCATGTTGTACAATTCTCGCGGAGACAAGTGTTGAAGGTTAGAAAACTATTAGCACATGAGGCATCTCCAAACATAGGCGGTGCAATCCTAGATCATGGTGGTCCAGTAGTAGCCTTGTCGGATGATCTTCTTGGCAAGCATGTGACCGTTCATGTGGTGTCCATATTCCCCAATGTGGATTTTTTATGTTACCTCTTCAATGTCAGCCCCTGCGATGCAGTGTAGATGAGTTCCATCGAAGTTTCTTTTGAATAGCCAGTCTTCGGAGGGTTGCTCGATCTTTCTTATTGGAACCTTCGGGATACCTACCATGTTTGAGGAGGTGTCAGATATCATAGTACCAACAAGTAGCTAGCTCGAGATCTTCAATGGTGATGAGCTCAATGTGGTAGCAATGGGTTGGTTTATCTTGCTTTTGAACTATGAAGGGAGCCATTGTTATTCCTTCGGGCACGTCGACCATGGAGTCCAAGGTAGCATGGGCATCGACTAGGTTATTCTTTGCTCGAGGTAAGTAGTCGAAGGTGATATCTTGGAATTAGGAGGCTAGTCCTTCTAAGTGGGCATAGAAGGGTTGGAATTTCTCGTCCTTGACTTTCCACTTTCTGAGCACTTGATCGATGATGAGGGAAGAATCCTCATAGACATCTAGGCATTGAATACCTTTCTTGAGATCAACTTTGAGTACTACCATACATGCCTCGTATTCAATCATGTTGTTAGTGCAGGGTAAATCTAATTTTACGACGATGGGAGTGTGGGAGTCATCTGGGGCGATCAGAAGTATCCAAATGCCATATCCTTTTTTGTTAGCAGCACCGTCAAAGAACATTTTCCATCGAAGGTCTTCTTGAGCAGCGCAGAGGATGTTTTCATCTGGGAATTCGGAGATCCAAACATCAGCTTCATATGTGGGGTAGTCAACGAGGTAATCCGAGATGGCGCTTCCTCTCATGGCTTTTTGCGTAACATACATGATATCAAACTCAGATAGGAGCATCAACTACTGGGCCATTCGGTTGGATAAGGCAGGTTACTCAAGCAGGTACTTGATGGTGTCCATTAGGGATACAAGTTTGATGGGAAGGCGAGCATGTAGTGTCACAACTTTGGGCGACCCAAATAAGCGCGACACATGCCTTTCCCAAAGTAGTGTAGTTGACTTCATACCCGGTCAATTTATGACTGGTGTAATAAATGGATCTTTCTTTATGAAAATATTTAAGGTATTGGACTAGCAAAGCCCCAGCTATAGTCTCAATTATGGTTAAGTATAGGAGAAGGGGAGACCAGGCTGTGGTGGCATGAGTATCGGAGGTTGGGTCAGATATTGTTTGATTCGGTCAAAAGCTTCTTGGCAGGCCTCATTCCAAACCTTAGTTGAATCCTTTCAGAGGAGTTTGAAAATGGGTTCACAGATGGAGGTTAGCTGGCTAATGAACCAACTGATGTATTGTAATTTCCCAAGGAAACCTCAGACTTGTTTCACTGTTCGGGGAGGTGGCATCTCAAATATGGCTTTGATTTGGGCAGGATTTGCTTCTAGCCCCTTCTCACTAACCATAAATCCCAAGAGTTTTCCCTTTGTAACGTCGAAGACACATTTCTGTAGATTGAGTCTCATCTGATACCTTCGCAGTCGTTCGAAGAACATTCGCAGAGCGGGAACATGACCTTATCTAGTTATGGATTTGATAATCATATCATCCACATAGACCTCAACTTCTTTGTGAATCAGATCATGCAGGATGGTTGTGGCAGCCCTCTGGTAGGTAGCCCCAGCATTCTTGAGACCAAATGGCATAATAGTGTAGCAAAAGGTTCCCCATGGGGTGATGAACGCGGTCTTTTCTTAGTGATCTGGGTGCATTTTGATTTGGTTGTATCCGAAAAACCCGTGGACGAATGACTTAAGAGCATGATTGGCTGTGTTGTCCACGATTATGTCGATATTGGGTAATGAATAATCATCCTTCGGAGAGGTTTTGTTCACATCCCGATAATCTACACACATCCGAACTTTCCCTCCTGATTTTGGCACAGGCACCTTGTTGGCTAACCATGTGGGATATTTGATTACATGAATGAAGCCCACGTTCAGCTGTTTGACCACCTCTTCTTTGACTTTGAGCGACCATTCGGTGCGGAGCTTTCTCAACTTTTTTTTAACTGGCTTGTAATCTAGGAGAGTGGGGATCTCATCTTGAGATATTTCAGGATCAATGTAGGGCATATCATCATAGGACCATGCGAAGACATCCATGAATTCCTTTAGCAATTATTTGAGTTGTGTGCTCTCATGCTCGTCAAGGGTAGTCCCTATCCTAATCTCGTTCATTAACTTGAACGCGGTTATGTTGTTTGTTATTAACATTATATTGATCAGTTAAGAATTATTCATTTGCAAAATCATCATCATCAAAAGCTTGATTACAATCTAAACAGTTAATGTAAGGCACGGGAAGATACTCAAAATCTTCGTTTATTTCATTCATAGGAAAAACAACATTGAGTACCTCACCAAAGGAGGTCTCGATTACATTTGAGCAATGGTAGATAACAGAAGAAGAAATGGGGTAAATATTGGAATTAGGTGGGATTTCAACAGGTAGAGCTGGTGTAGCATGCTAGTTGAGGAGAGGTGTATCAACAACTTTAATCAGGTGGGATGGATCCAGTGATGTAGTGCTTGAATGAACCATACAAAGTGTCAGCCCCAGTGTCTGTAAGTTGAACAAATCCTCGGAGTTACTTTCCTCAGTCTCTTCAGTATCTTTGATAAGCAGTTGTACATGGTGTTGGGAACTTTCGGCCCATGGGTAGCTATCTTGGAAAAAGATCTCCATTCTCGGCTTCATTTTCTTATCTGTATTGTCATACCATGGTTCTAGAAAGCCACAAAAGGGGGATTCTTCGCCCTCTTTGATGAATAGTCCATTCAAGGAGTCACCTGGGATAATTAGGGTGCAATTAAATCCTCTCTTTGGTCGAGACTGGCGGATTATTCTGAGCTCTTGTTATGATGGTTGATACCCCAAACCATAAAGAGGGAAATCTTTCTTCAGTTAAATGGGCTCAAGTATTCCTTGTTGTCTTTGTCCTAGCCCTAATTCGGGCATGAAGTGCATGTTTCTGAACATCTGAATCACATTGACGTTTCCATGAGGGTCGTATTCTGGATAAACCCTTTCTCTGAAATCATCCCCTGTCGGGAGTAGAAGTGGCTCAACTTAGAATCCTGATCGGAGCATATCATTTGACCCGTGCTATATCTCAAGGACTGGATTCCTGGTAGTTACACCCTCGAGATTATCGTTGTCACCCAAAATGGTGATGACTCGTCCGTCGGTGAAGAACTTCAATTTCTGATGAACCAAGGAAGACACACCCTTGATACAATGGAGCTAAGGCCGTTCGAGAAATAGGTTAAAATAAGTTGGGATGTCAATAACTTGGAATTCAATGACAGGGTTTATAGGACCAGCCCCTATTATACATTTTACGGATCCCATCACCTCCCGATGGGTATTATCGTAGGCACGTACAGCAGCGGAGGTTGGAGCGAGGTCGATTTCTTTTAGTCCTAAGCATTTGAAGGTTCTCAATGGGCAGATATTCAAGGAGGACCCATTATTAACAAGAGAGAGCGGTATGATCTTCCCCATAACTTTAACGGAGATGTTTAGTTCATGATTGTGGTTTGGCCCAATTCTGGGGATTTCTTCTTAGAAAAAGGATAGCATTCGGGTAGAGGTTAAGGATTTGACCAAATTTATCGCTTCTTCTGGTGTGGTAGAAGGATGAACTGTGGGTCCATTGACCAACTTTATTAGAGCATTTCTGTACGGCTGGGAAGACATGAAAAGCCCTCATAGAGTGATGTTAGCTTTGGTTTTCTTCAGTTGATCGAGGATCTTTCTCTCCTCAAGGGTCATCTCTATCATAGGAAGTTTTCCAATGCCCTTCCCTTTGTAATTTGTTGGTAGTGAGCTTAGGATCTAATAATGCCTCCCTGATCTGGTCATGTGATTTACTAAAGAAGGGAAGAATATGGGGAAGAATATGAACCCTATTTCCTCATCGATCTCGTGTTGTTATGCTATCTTATTTATTTCTCTGAGGAGTTCTTCAAATGATATCATCCCACACATGTTGCCTACTAGGCCAGTTTTATCTGGAGCTTGCTCTTCATTCGAATCTCCGAATTCTTCCCCCTATTCGGTGGAAATAATTCTGTCTTTCCAAGTAAAGTAAATACATTCCACTAGTTCAATGGTTTCTTCATACAGGTCTTCCCATTCTGTGGGGATATATAAGCGTGAAGGGACCAGGTGCCCTTATAGCTTCAGATTATCAAGTAACTCGATCATACTATAAATATTATTGGTTTACCTGAATAATTCTGCCATGATCTGGACAACGTCATCTAGGCTGACTTCATTAATTGGTACCACACAACTGTCTGACTCTCGAGCCCATTTCAGTGCTTCTAAGAACAGTGTACTGAACCTCTGGCAATCAAAGATCATCTATGAGGGAAATTTCAGCCCGAATTCTAGGAGTTGGTTTAATACTTCTGACAATTCCATACTTCCATTTTAGAATGGGTACGGACAGCGATGCATGCTCTGGTAAGGAGTGACAGTGCGTGATCAGCGATGCTAATAGGGTGTAGGAGGAAATATGGTCAAATTTGTAGACGTTTAGGAGAGATATGGGTATGATTTGAGTTGGGGGATCAAATTTTGGGTTCTCTTCTAGAAACATGGCATTCGCATGACTTGGGAGTGGGTTGTGAGTAGTGTTTGGCTTAGGATTGGCTGGTGGGGCAATGGTACCCCGGTCAATTAGACCTTGGATTATGTTTCGAAGGCAAAAGCATTGGTCGGTGGTATGGCCAATATTTTGATGAAAGGCACAATGGGCATCTTCCTTGATGTTTCTTGGGAGTGGATTTGGCAATGGACGAGGATCCAAGGGTTTGATAAGGTTTCGGCTTAACAGGGCTTGATAAACTTTAGAGAAGGGAGCATGGAGGTCGGTATATTTTTTTTCATACTAGGGTGGGGAGACTTTTCGGTGCGCATGAGGTGGGTGGTTGAGAGTTGTTATTGATGGTTGAAACTGCCGCACTGACAGGTTTGTCATATTTTCTGGGGGTGAACTGTCCGAAAACTTTCTTTGGTTCAACTTTTGTTGTAGCAAGAACTTCCTCGATTTCTACTCCTGCTTCTCTGAGATCTCGAAAGTGGGGATAGTATTGTCCTCCCATGGTTGCTCGGATATGGGGTAAGAATTTCTTCTTCACTATGTTGACTTATTCTTCCTCAGATGGCCAATTGGTCATGGTGGCTGCTTTTTCCCTCCATCGGGCTATGAAGTTACTGATTGATTCCCCATGGTTCTGTTTGAGTAGTTCTAAATCACGACATGTGACCTCAAGGTCTTCGTTGTACTTGTACTGCAATAGGAATTTTTGGGCTACATCCTCCTAGCTATGGATTCTGGACTCCTCGAAAGACAAAAACCATCGGAGGGCGCTATCCTTTAAAGTTTGCTAAAATAATTAGGCCATCACTTCCTTAGAACCCCAGGAGAGTCATAGCACGATGATAGCTACGTAGATGAAAAATCGGGGGTGCACTTCCTATGAATTTCTCGATATTTGGCATCTTGAACTTCTCGGGTAACCTTTCCTTAGGATAAGGAGACATGTGTGTGTAGTCCATATAATTCTCAGAGATTCTGACTTGGTTGAACTTCTTAGTTAGCATCTTGAGAACTTCTTTGAACTTGTTCAACTCTTTCTCTTTTGGATCAATGATCAAAGGAAAGTTAGCCCCAGGCTGGGAAAAGTTTGGCATCTGAACCTGGGCAGGCGGCGGCCCATTAGCAAAAGGGGCACGTGGAGCATGCTGATACTCTTTGGGAACCCAGATAGGATCGGGTGGACCCATAGCATGAGGGAACAGGGCCTCGAGCTCTTGAGGAATGGGAATATGGTTTCGTTGCATCTCTCGGACGTTAGTCTGAACATTGTCAATCTTGGACAAGAGCTGGGCTAAAACTGTCGTCAGATCTGGCTACACAATCGGTACTTGATCTGTGTTCTCCATGGAAAGTGGATGGATTCTAGACTCAAAAGACGTTGCAGGGGAACGGACAGAACTTCGGGCTGATTTGACTGAAGACCGAAGCCAATAAGGGGCCAGGACAAAGGAGTGCGATCGACCTGAGAAGGCGTAAAATGGGATTTATTTTTTAGAAAAAGAATGAAAATATTTTTGACATTTTTTCTTTTTGAGATTGAAATACAAAATATTTTTGGATTTTTGATAAAGAAAAGAGAAATGCTTTTGGACTTTTAATAAAGAAGGGAGAAATATTTTTGGATGTTTGATAAAAAAGGAGAAATGTTTTTGGATTTTTGATAAAGAAAGGAGAAATGCTTTTGGATTTTTTATAAAGAAGGGAGAAATGTTTTTGGATTTTTGATAAAGAAAGGAGAAATGTTTTTGGGAGACGGATCTCAGCATGATTATTATAATTATTATGTTCTCACTTGTATTAAATTCTCCTAAATGCAAAATGAAATGTTGGATGGGACCCAAGCCTGGAAATGTTGGGTTTGTAATATATGCAAAGCTATGGCTGGACTTGTAACCAGGCTCATGGACAGGGTCCTATTTTAAAAATGCGCAAAAATTTGGGCGACAAGCCGACCCAAAATTTTGGCAGAGTTTCGGGTCGAAACCGGTAATCTAACATGTGTGTTCTAGGCTTGACACCTATATGCGGGTATGCAGTTGGTTGGGTGAATCAGAAAGGGTTCCACCCTTTGGCGTGACTTCCACGATATACGTCTTGCTCTTACGGGAAATCGGTACGTGTGGACAAGCCATTTGATATACTTGAGTGTACATGAATTGCATCACCATATACCTCATGGGGACGGTACGTGTGAGAGAGAATTCAATATACCTGGCGTACGTGAATGAGTTCCTTGCGATATAACTGCCGTCATGACTTCGGTCAACCGGTACCATGCAAGGGAACCGTTCGATATACATCGAAAGTACTTGGCTAATGGAAGGTGAGAGCCATATCGCTTAGGCTAACTACGCCCTGCCGGACTAGCGCCCATCACAAAGTGACCCTCCAGTTACTGGACAAAATTTGGTCAATAACAATGCTCTTTGGTGATGTCGTGTGAATCATGCATGATTCTCTTATTAGTATCTTATGATGAGAGTATCTTTTTGATCATGCCAAATAAGGAGCAAAGTGAAAGTACCAATGGTATACAAAGTATGGATGGGTGAGGCGTGAAATATATGAATATATGTGATCCTAGGTGCACGTGGTGTGAAGTGTACATGGAGAATCTTCTACAAGTGTGTGAATAGAAGCATAAGCATGAGGTACACACGAATAATAAAAGGGGGACATGTAGAATAGGGGAGAATATAAGCAAATATAACGCCCATGTAAATAGAGTCTAACCCTCAAAATATATCCCCAGCGGAGTCGCCACTGTGGCCCTCCTTAATCCTCGCGGCGGGAGAAAGAGACGGAAGAAGAGGGCATCTTCTACGTCGAGAGGATCTTGGTCCCATGCATCCCTCTCGAGAGCGCTTCGGTCGGCATCAGTGATGAGGTGAAAAATGTAGAGAGATGGAGTCGCCCGTCTATTTTAATCAAAACAGATAAAAGAATAAAGGGAGCCATCCCGAACGATATCATCCAAAGACATACTAATGCATACGAAACATAAAATGATTCGAAAAGGGTCTGGAGGCTAAGTTACGAAATGGGAAGGTGTTAGGCACCCATTTCGCCCTTGCGGTCTCTCATGGGTTGTTGAAATTTTCTTTATTTCCTCGTGATATGTGTGCATGTGTATATGTAATGGAGATAGGAATCATCAACTTGTATCACGGAAGAGATGAAGTGAGTCATCCGTAGGAATGTTCCTACAAGTAATATTAAAAAATAGGATATATGCGATTATCCTAGCATTGATCGTTATAATGGAATGATAACGCCTATGGAATAATGCACCATTAAGAACAAATATATGTATATATATAGCTTAAGAGAATTAAGTTTAAAGAATATAGAAAATAGAAAATGAGAGAAAAGTAGGAATAGGACTCGAGTCTCGGGTTTCACCCCGAGATGCCTACGTAAACTATAGAGGCATCAAAGTTCACGTAGTTCGTATGCAAAACTAGGGGTGGGATTTATCCCATAAATCCAATCAGGGACTTCTCTTATGCGTGTGTGTGTATGTGTGTAAAAAAGTGTTTTAGTTGTGAGAAAAGTGTGAGAAAAATGTGAAAATTTACGTTTGGAATTTATGAGCAAACCCTCGTTTTCTTTTCTTTTTGGGGTTTTTATTTATATGAAAATAAAAGATGTACAATAATAATAAATAAAAAGTATATAAGGATATGTGGGATGAGAGAATAAAAGTGCGAAACAATAAAACAAATTAATGCAAATTTATGATAATTTGAAGAGAAAGTTAGACCTTCTTGAAGATCTTGAGCTTAATCTTGGATATTGGAGAGCAGCCCTTACACTTCGATGATGATGGAGGGTAGTTAATTCAACAAGTTCGATGAAAAGGACGATGAAAAATGAAGGTTGGAAAGGGATTTGGGTGTGAAAATCACGTCGACTTCGAGAGAGATTTTCTAAATTCACTGAGAGTGATAGATTTCAAATCTTGGGTCCCCTTTGCAATGAGGTTAGGCCCTACTTTTTATAAGCCCAGGGCATTGTCGATCGGCATAGCCCTGGTCCTGCCAATTGCCAGGTGTGTTTAGGCACACTGCCGATAGGCAGGGTTTGGAACCTGTCGTTTTGCAGTTTCTTTCAGGTTCCTTTGGAAAATCGGTCATAGAGCACAAATCGTTGATCCGAATCATGCATGGGGAACTTCTCCCGAGTTTGGAAGTTGACTTTGGGTCAAAAGTGGCTCCAAAGCGCTTGTCGGTCCTTAGGACGGGAGATCGTCGGACGCAAATGGATCGTTCGTCCGCATGGTAAGTCAGAATCGCGCACGGGACGAACTGTTGGAAAGGTTAGGAGATGTACTTCGACATTCTAAAGAGTTTGACTTGGTTCGAGGAGTTGACTTTAGTCAACCGGGGCTCAAAAACATTTTATGACCTTTCGGAGTAAAACGGATCGCTCATCTGTATCGTAAGTCAGAATTGCGCACGGGGCAAACCGTTAGAAAGGGGTTTCAGTGGCCTTTGAAGATTAATTCAATCCCAATCAAGCTGAAGAGTTTACTTTGGTCAAACGGAGCCCGAGAGAGTCTGATGGCCTCTAGGTCAGGTTTCAGGGAAATTAGGTCATTCGTCCGCCTCGTATGTCAAAATCATGCACGGGATGGACCATTGGAAAGGGGTTTTGGTGCCCTTTGAAGATTCATTCAGTCTCGATCGAGTTGAAGAGTTTCACTTTTTGGTCAAACGGAGCCTGGGAGCATCTGATGGCCTCTAGGTAAGCACCCGGGGTATGACTTAAGGTTTGTGGTGATCAAGGGAGGTGCTAGGGACCTAAGGAGAGTTTAGGGGGTGCTAGAATGTGGTGTTTATACCTATGTACTCATCTAAATAGCTTTAAATTTAGATTTTAATCTAAGTAGCCTAGTAGAACATCTCCATTCATTGGTAATTGGTACTCAATTTAGAGTTTAATATAAGTGTATTAATATAACTAATGATAAAGAAAGGATTAATCCTACACATTCAACATAAGATAAGTTCATAAAATTTCCATTTCATTAAATCAAACTAATTACATAAGTGTGTTAACAAAATAAAAAGCAAAGCTTCATTCTGCAGAACGTTTACCTTCAGCTTTGGAAATAGGATCCATTCCAACATGAGGATCGTCTAAAGTATAAGGAGAATTAATGAAGTTAAAATCCTGAAGCATTCTGGTATTTCTACTACTAGGGCGATCAAGCAGGTGAGGCGGTCAAACGATCTCTAATTCATCATGAAGCTCATAATCTCCCAGGTACATTGAAATCAAGCAGTGAGGAATACTTCAGACAGAAATCCAATTGACATCTAATTTAAAAGGGGGATCATCAAGGTCAAGCAATCCTAGAACATACTAGTCCCACAGTTGGTTATTTTTGTCCACCTTCATCACTGTTAAAGCATTCATGATGATGCTAGAAATAACACCACCAGATCAAGGTGTAGTTGAGCTCAAACAAGTCTAACAATGGCAACAAGTAAGCAATGTAAATATAGAAGTATATGAGGAGAAGGGGAGAAACACACCAATATAAGTGGTCCAACCTATCTAGGCCTACGTCCACTATACATGTGAGTAATCTTCACTAATAAAATAGGGCTCTAATGGACTTTTTATTACAGTGCACTCACTTTATCTCTCTACTATGTAGTTTATCAGATCTTCTGCTAGGGTTTACAATGTTCATCCTATTACAAGGTAGGAGAAGACAAGTATATATAGTGCTTGGGGGGTGTAGTGTACCCCTAAGCATGCAATGAGCATGAGTGTGATGATTTAACCAATCTCACGCGGACACCTAGATATTCCACATATAGATAATGATGAACGAATATTACCTCACGTGAGGAGAATGATTCGGTTATAATGGTTTTGTCCACGTGTTCCAAGTCTTCCATGTGCTTGTGTATGCTCGGACCTGTGACGTCATCGATTGTAACCTCGGCTCAGCCGAGTATGATGTTGGTGAATCTGATAGATGTGTTAGTCTGCCAATCACAAGTATGACTGAAGTAGAGTACGATGATACAATTGACATAGTTGAGTCCATTAAAGTTATTGCTGAACTCGACTTCTGACGTGCTGAGGTTGAACAACGTGGAGTCTACTTTATAAAGGATGACCTCTATGATGATACTTGTGAACCTCCTGATGACTCGACTGTTAGGTTAGCCGATGTTGCTGCTCAGAGGATGAGGAAACACTTTGGGCAAGCCCTTAGCCTTCTATGTGAGTAAATGGCTGAGGGGTATATGTGCTTAGGCGATGAAAAGATATTTCTGCATATTGGGATGTGTGAATGACCATTGGGACACATGTCATCCTTTGAACTATATTACGTGTGTCCCAAGACAATAACTCATGCGAAGGCACCCTCTAGGGTTTTAAGGTGCAATGATGAGTGTTTTGGTTTTCACGCCTAATCATCACAATGGTTTAAATACCATTTTCTCTTTCCTCTCTCTCTCTCTTCTCCATTTGGTTTCCCATTTTAAGTTTTCTGTAACAAAAACCCACAAAATCTTCCATAGCTTTTCTGTGACCCAAGTTCTGTTCTTATTCATCTTCCTCCATTGTCTAACCTCCTCCAGGTATTGTTCTCCACACTTTGTTTTTCCATTGTTGTTTTCAATTCATTATTTGACTTTTTCGGTGACCTACTTGCTTTTCGATGAGATTTTTGGCCACTACTTGGTGGTGCCAAAGTCGAGATTGTAGTTGTTAGGTTCCTTTTAGGCCTTGTTCAGGTCTTCTGAGTTTGTCATAGGTTAAAATCCCCAATTTTGGTTTTTCGATTGTACTCGGGTCACCATCTCCGACGAATATAACTGTGGATGTCTCTTGGTGTTCTTGGTGGAAACCATCCGAATTCCAAGATTTGATCTTTTACCCAGGTGTTAAAAGTAATTAACCTATTTATCTTTTTGGGTGAAACCCCAAGTGTAGTGTCGTATAACGGATGCTACAACATTTGTATAAACTTGCTGAAAAATTTTCAGCTCTGCACGAGGAGTGTTTCAATAAGATCAGACAAATAGAGTTAGCCCAAGTTAAGGCTCGTGAGGCCGAGGCTTTTCCCTTATGACCAATTTTCCCTCAAACATTAGATGTCATACATCCTGAGCCTACCGAGGTCTTTGAATCGATGTCTGAGTCGGCTGCTTCAAACCCCATGTCAACATCTGAGGCTGCTGATATCATAGACACTTTTAAAAAAGGCTATGAATTACTCCCCGAAGTGAAGTTTCTAAGGATGGGGAGGTTTCAAACTGTTCCTCGTATCACCAAGGTGCTGGGACTTCACGTAGTTCTCCCTCCATAGAGATTTTGGAGCCTAATGTCGTGATTCCTCCTCCCATTGATGCCATTCCTCTATCGATCGCCACTAGCATTGAGTTTGCAAAGAGATTTTCCAGTAATACCCCTACGGGTGTCGAGGTTGCTGGGGATGGCGATGATGATGAGAAAGTTAACTTTATACCTCGGTAGCTACAGAGTATGAGAGTACTGTAAATGAGTACGATCTTCTAGCCTTTAAATATCTCTATTCCATTGATTCCTCAATCAACCTAAGGAAACCTCTTAAGGAAGAGAGGGACTTTGATGGCCGATAGAGTGAAATTTTCATTTATGAGTAGATGTTCAAGTTAGGTTTTTGTCTTCCCATTCACCCTACTATCAGATCCATACTCTCTTATATAAACCTTGCCCCTTTCCAACTGTCCCCAAATGCTTGGAGAGTCATGATTGGGGCTATCGTCCTTTGAAAGGACGTTCACCACACCGACCTTCCAGTTAGGGTTTTTATTAGGGTGTTATACTCCCTCATCTCCCAAAAATCATCCAGGCTACTACCACTTTGTAGCCACGAAATCCGAGAAGAAAATTCCTCTAGCTACCCAATCTTCCAATAATAACTACAAACCTCGATATTTCTTTATATCGGGAGCATGGGAGTTTAGCCCAAATGAGGCTTGTGGGACATCTGATCTATGAACACCCCTGAGATGGAGAAAAGTCTCCATTTCAGCAAAAGCCGACCCCGTTTTAATCCAGGATTACTTTAAGAACATTGAAAACCTTTGCAATCAAGGCGAGAAGGGTTATCTCGTCAAATATGAACATCTGATGACCCCTTATTACCTTTCTCAAACAGGTTTGGCGGTGGTCCTTTATATGAGATTCGTAAGTTTTAATGATTTTCCTTGCCAAGTTATGTCTCGTATTTAATCTGTCTGACTTGCTAACTCGGAGACTCCTCTTTTTGCAGAGCGACCAGAAGGCATTTTTGACGACTTTTGGGAGAAGTCGGCCCGCAGCCTTACAAAGCTTATGGAAAATGTGGTGGTAAGAATGTACCCCCTCCTTCCCAAATAAAAAAAAGGGTCGGCACTTTTAAGACCGGTGTTACCAAGAAGAGGAAGGCTCCTGCTGATCCTTTTCATACGAGGCCGACCAAGTCTCCTGCTAGGGACCGTTCCATACCTATTTCAATTGATAACGCATTGGTTGCATGTCTGTCGCAGCTCAATATAGGAGACAACGTGATCGTCCATGGCCTGCAAGTTGTAAATGCTATTGGCATCATCATTACTGAGGAGGACAATCGCTTTCTTTATGCCTTAGATATCCCTTTATTGGCCGATTTTACACTTCACACGGCGGTTCAGGTATCAATTTTTTTCAAGTGTGTCTTTGCCCTTTAAAAACTATTATTCATATGTATGATCTTCTTCTGTAGAGTGTGGTGTCTCTTCATCTCCTAGTCAACTGAACCTTAAAGAGGTTGCCCCTTATACAAAAAGGTATGGATGATGAGAAAGTTGAGGCTAATCTGAAGACTGAGGTGGAGAGGTTGAAAGGGGATCTAAAAGATAGAGATAAACAGATCACACAGCTGAAGGAAGACCATGACAAGGCCGTGAATTCCAAAGATGATAGTCTTCAATAAAAGGTTAATGTTGTTGTTAAGGCTGCGTTGGCTGATGCCTCAGAGAAGATTATTGAAGACTACAAAGTCTCTGATCAATTCGTGGGCTTTGATTTTGATTATCTGGAAAGAAGCATCAAAGCGACCAGTCGATGGGTGGCTATAAAGTAGGGTGAGTCTAGTAGCTAACTACTGAGGATTTTATCGTTCTCGGCTTTGCCGACCCTCGATTTGTTCAGGCTTTAAAGGAAGTGGAAGAAGGTGGTCCAGCCGAGACCAATCCCTTGGAGGTCGTGGATACTGAAGATGTTTCTCAACATGAAGACGAGGTTGAGGTCAAAAACCTCAGCCTCGATTAAACAAATCCAACTGTTGATGGGTCAGCTCTTGCCGAGGGACAAATCGAGCTCTGAGGACCTCTCCTGCTCATCATTAATTTTTTGTGAAGCTTTTTGAGAACTCATGGTTGTAAATTTTTGTTTGGTTAAGTTGAATGTAAAATCTGCATCATCTTCTTACTATGAGCGTAATGAGATTCCATGTCATCGTTTATGTTGCTCTTTTACCCTAATGTTTTGTTGCTCTATAATAACAGAGGTCACTAAATTAACGATGTTTACCCTCATAACTTCACCAAATTAATGATGTTAAGGGTGTAAGTTCACCAAATTAATGATGTTAAAGGCCTGAGGTCACTAATTTAATGATGTTTATCCTCGTAATTTCACCAACTTAATGATGTTTAGGGTCTGAGGTCACTAAATTAATGATGTTTATCCTCATAATTTCAAATTAATGATGTTTATCCTCATAATTTCACCAAATTAAAGATGTTAAGGGTTTGAGGTCACCAAATTAATGATGTTTATCCTTATAATTTCACCAAATTAATGATGTTAAAGGTCTGAGGTCACCAATTTAATGATGTTTATCCTTATAATTTCACCAAATTAATGATGTTAAAGGCCTGAGGTCACCAAATTAATGATGTTAATCCTTATAATTTCACCAACTTAATGATGTTAAGGGTCTGAGGTCACCAAATTAATGTTGTTAATCCTCATAATTTCACCAACTTAATTATGTTAAAGGTCCGAGTTCACCAATTTAATGATGTTTATCCGCATAATTTCAACAAATTACTGATGTTAAAGGTCTGAGGTCACCAAATTAATGATGTTTATCCTTATAATTTCAACAACTTAATGACGTTAAGGGTCTGTGGTCACAAAATTAATGATATTTATCCTCATAATTTCACCAAATTAATGATGTTGAAGGTCTGAGGTCACCAAATGAATGAGGTTTATCCTCATACGCTAGTACAAAGATGTTAACAGAACACTGATACTTCTCATTGATATTTACTTCTTAATTTGATGTTAGAATTACAAGAAAATAAGACAACTACAACATCATAAGTAATATTTCTTCAAATGGTCAGCATGCTAAGGGTTTAAGAAGGGCTCTCCTTCTAAATTCTCCAATTGGTATGTGCCTGGGCCGATATCATCAGTTACCCTATAGGGGCTATGCCAATTTGGATGAAACTTGTTGGGTTTTTGCCATGTCTTCTTTCACCCTTTGATTATAAAATTTGGCAGTCCTCTACTGTTAGGCTGATTGCCTTACCTCGACATCTTTTCTTCTTTCTTCAATCAAATCAAGATCAAGTCTTCTATCTATTGTATTTCCCTGAGGGTCGTACATCTGAACTCTATGAGTAGGAAGGTCAATCTCAGTAGGGATGACAGTCTCTAAGTTATAGGCCAACATGAATGGGGTCTCCCCTGTAGGAGTTTTGACTATCATCCTGTAGGCCCATAGCACATCATACACCTCTTCAATCCATCTTTCCTTTTCCTCTTCTAGCTTCTTTTTAATCCCATCAAGGATCGTCTGATTTTTCACTTATGTCTGCCTATTTGCTTGGGTTCGGTCGGGGGAGGAGAAGAATTTCTTGACTCCAACTCTTTCACAATATTTCTCCAAAGAGACATTCTTAAACTGCGTTCCATTGCCTGAGATTATTATATTTGGGAGGCCATACCTGCAGATGATGTTTTTCCTGATGAGCTGGAATGTCTTCTGTTCTGTGATAGTGATCATTGGCTCAGCTTCTACCCACTTAGAAAAGTAATATATTATTGTAATTAAGTACCGATAGTTATTCGCAGCTCTTGGAAAGGGTCCTACCAAATCGATTCCCCATACTTAAAATGGCTAAGTACATGTGATAGAGGTCAAAGGTTAATGAGGCTAATGGAAAATAGTAGCAAACCTCTGGCTCTGGTCACATTTCTTCACATATCCTGCTGCATCTTTTGTAAGGGTCGGTCACCAGTACCACTAAGTTATGATCCTTTTGGCTAATGATCTTCCCCCAATATGGCTAGAGCAGGAACCCTCATGTATATCTTTTAGGATATTCGTTATCTCATATGGATGGACACATCTGAGCAAAGTTAGCAAAAACCCTTTTTGTACAAAGTGTCTCCTATAATGTAGAATTTGGCATCTTTGTAGCTCAACTTTCTTCTCTCAGCTTTTAATGAAGGGAGCTCCCCTTCTTTGATGTATCTGATAAGAGGATCCATCGATGAAGCTTCCATGCTTAGATTCAAGCAAGACTTGCATATGTCATCACCCTCTTTAATAGATGGTTGAAGCAAGACCTCTACCGGCACTGTTCTTCTGATGTCGATTCTTGTAGCTGAGGCTAACTTCGTGAGCGCATCGTCTCGACCATTGTCTAGATGAGGTATTCTCCTCAGCTTACCTCTTTTAAGCTCTCCAACATCGATCTTACTCTCTTCAGATATTTAGTCATTATCCTGTCCTTGGCCTTATATACTCCCAATATTTGATTTACCACAAGTCTTGAGTCGCTATGGACTAGGAGCTAGCCGATATTAAGAGCTTGGGCTACAGAGAGACCTGCTACTAAAGCTTCGTATTCAGAGTCATTGTTGTAGGCATTTAAATTAAACCTCAGAGCGTACTCTATATTTTTGTCGTCTGCTGTTGGCACTATTACTCTGGCACCACTTCTATTTTTGCAGGACGGTCCATCAACGAAGAGGCTCCATACATCATCGGCTTTAGAGAAGTTTCCCTCTGTCAGGGATCCTTGTTTGAAGATATACCTTCCCTCTTCAGTCTCGATTGTCTTTCCTCTGACCGTGCTTGTCTCGGCCTCATCCATGGGAGGGCCGACATTTCTTTTTGACTGCTTGGCAGAAATCTTATATTTTTCTTTTTCAACCTCGGCCTCATCCCAAGTGAACTTGACCAAAAAGTTAGTTAGTTCTTACCCTTTGATTGCCACCCTTGGCCGGTAGACAATGTCAAATTCTCCTAGCTCAATTGCACAAGCCATTAGTCTCCCTGATTTCTTAAGTTTGTGGATGACTTGTCTCAGCGGTGAGTCAGTGAGGATGACCATTGAGTGGGCTTGGAAGTACGGTTTTATCTTTCTAGAAGCATGAATCAAAGCGTAAGCCAACTTCTCCATCCTAGGATATCTTTTCTCAGATCCTTGGAGGGCTTTGCTATTGAAATACATTGGATTCTGTATCCCATATTCCTCTCACAGTATAGCAGCGCTAATTGTCGACTCTGAGAGGGCTAAGTACACATACAACTTTTCTCTTTGTACTGGCTAGGATTGAAGTAAGGGAGAGTTGAGGTAGGACTTAAGCTCTTTAAAAGATTTATCATATTCTTCATTCCATTCAAAAGCTTGTCTGAGGATTATAAAAAATGGAAGACATTTTTCAGTAGCTCTAGAAACAAATCTATTGAGGGTTGTCACTCACCTAGTAAGTCTCTGAATAACTTTGATAGTATCAGGTGTCTTCATTTCTAGTAAAGCTTTGATCTTCCCTAGGTTAGCATTTATTCCCCTTTAGTTGACAATGAAGCCTAAAAACTTTCCATCTCCGACCCCAAAGATGCATTTTGCAGGTTTGATCTTCATCATATATGTATCCATGGTATCAAAGGTTTTTTAAGGTCAGCCACATGAGTCTCGACCTTTAGACTCTTTGTCAGCATGTCGTCCACATAAACCTCCATAGACTTTCCAATCTGATCCACAAACATCTTATTTACCAAACGCTAATATGTAGCCCTTACATTCTTCAGTCCAAAAGGCATGACCTTGTAGCAATAGGTCCCTTTATTTGTAATGAAGGTTATCTTTTCGGAATAGCCGGGTCCATGAAGATTTAGTTGTATCTATAATATGTATCCATAAAGCTCATCAGCTTATGACTAGCTGTGGAGTCAACCATCTGATCAATATGAGGAAGTGGAAAGATATCTTTGGGACAAGACTTTTTCAGGTCGGTGAAGTCAATGCACATCCTCCACTTCCCATTAGATTTTGGCACTATAACAGCATTGGACAGCCATTCTGGGTAGATGACTTTTCTAATGAACTTGGCTTCTTCAAGCCTCTTCACCTCATCTATGATAACGCCATACTTTTCACGGGAGTAAATCCTTCTCCTTTACTTAAATGGCTTGGCATAATCCACCACATTAAGCTTGTGGCACATGATCTTAGGGTCAATACCTGGCATGTCTGCATGACTCCAAGCAAAGATGCTCTGTCTTCTTTTCAGCAATTTAATTAGCTCATCTTTGACCTTAGGATTTAGGGTTTTTCCGACCTGGATGGTTTTTTTCGGCTCGTCCTCTTTGAGGACGATAGATTCTACCTCTTTCACGGCTTCCCCCTTTTTGAGCTTTATCTCATCTCTCGAATCAAGATTGTCAATGTTGTAAGTAGTGGTTGCTTTTTTGAATGCATCTCTTTCCTCAGCAGAGTTGAAGTAGAATTCACATGCCGACGTTTGGTCACCCTGAACTTCCCCTACTCTATAAGGAGTCGGGAATTTTATCATTTGATGGACCGTTAAAGGCACGACCTCAAACTCTTTGAGGACCACTCGTCTAAGTATGAGGTTGTATGCTGAGAAGACATTCTCATCCATGATAAAAAAAAGTTAATTTTTCTAGTTAGCCATTTTAGCCACTAACCCCCCATTCTTATATCCATCTCATACATCCCCAATGGGTGAACTTTCTCTTCGCTGAAGCCAATCAGTGGATGGTGGTAGGGGACGAGCCTTGCCCGGCTGAGCCCCAATGCCTTAAAACAAGGCCATAACATGACATCTTTAAAGCTTCCCCCATCAACTAATATCCTCGGTACCTCACATCTATGCACTCTAGTTGTGATGACGAGATGTTCATCATGTGTGGCTAGGATACCCTTAAAATCTAGTCTTGAGAAGATGACTATCAGGGTGTCCATGTCCACCTTCCTTCTTTTCTCAGATTTCACATTAATTGAAGTGGAGAGCACAACCTCGGCATTTGTACTTGCCTTTGCCTCTGCAACATGATTTTTTCTGTTAGCTATCTTAGAGCCTCCTCCAGTTAGTCCCCCACTGATCATACCAACATCAAAGGAGATCATGTTTAACCTCTTTACTGGGACAATATCGTCCTTTGGCGAGAGGTCTGAGTCATCATCGTCATCGTTTGAGGGATCATCGCGCAGGACAGGGGTATCTTCTCGACACTTTTCATTCCTTCTCTTCCTAAGGTCAGCTCGACCACCCTGTGAGGCACCTTTATCTACATACTTCCTTAGCTTTCCATACTTTAACATCTTCTCAATCTCGTCCTTCATGGAGAAACACTTGTCAGTCAGATGGTCGTGGTCTTCATGGAATTCACACCACAATTTTTTTATCTCATTGAGGATGTGTTCAAAGATTACAGTCAACGAAGTGTAGTCTGCAAACTTATCGTCAGCCGACCTTTTCTTCCCATCTTTGTTCTTTTTCTGAAACTTGCCTCCACTACTGTTTACTTTCTCATCCTCAAACCTAACAGCCATCGTTTCTTCTGCATTCATGACCTTGCCAGGTATTGCCAGCAACTTGGCCATTGACTTGGGAGGGTCTTCAACAAGCTTACATAACAGCTTTCCCTTTTTGAGGCCTCCAATGAGGGTTGTCATAACTATGATTTCTTCATAGTCCTCCACTTGTAACTTTTCCTTATTGAACGTTGCGATGTAGTCTTTTAGACTTTCATTTTTTCCTTACTTGACATAAAGTGGATGGGTCTTCTTTTTCTGAGGTCTCACCCCAAAACAGAAGTTGTAAATAAATCGCTCGGCCAACATTTTAAAGTTCTTTATGGAATTCTTTGTAAGGGATCTAAACTATACATATGCGGCCCCAGTTAAAGTGCTTGAGAAAGCTCGACACCTCATCTCATCAGAGATGGAGTATATATCTGCTGATGACTGGTACATTTCAATATAATGGATAGGGTTGGTGCTTCCATCGTTCTTAGGAGACACTACAGGAGGCTTGAATTTGGCTAGGGTTGGAAAGCTGACGATCTTTGCTATGAAGGGTGAACCCTCTGAGTACCCCATATGCACGGAGCCTCGACTTTTTAGGATATCCCCAATCTTATTTTCAAGCCTTTTTTTATTCATTCCATGGATTAACAACGTCGGCCTGACCGTGGTTATACCCTGCCATCTTCAAGGGTTCAATTGGGTGTTCCTCCGCTGCAGCGCGACGTCAGTTGTTGACCTCCCCCTATCACCCATCTCGGCCATGTGGGGGTCGACGGCGATGGGGCCGACAATCTAATTCTTCTCTTCTGGAGCCAGTAAGACTTCTCGACCTTGATAACCTCTCCCTCGGGTCATTAACTAGGCCGAGCCATTTAAAGATTGACCGTCTACTCAATCTATCAAACACTGAGCCTTTTGGTAGAACATCAGAATCTCGTCTACCACACTGACATCGGTTGTGATGAAAAAGTCGTACAGTGTTGTTGGAAATATCATATGGCTCCCAACATTCCAATGGAGCATCATCGTCTTCCACATCGTTGTACTGGTCCTCAGGGAAAGGGTGTATTTGCCTCCCCAAGTGTAAATATCGAGGGTCAGCAATGCCCCTCCATCGTTGGGGAGGAGTAAGATCTTTGTGTGGTGCCAGGGGTGGTCCCCTGGGCTCCTGGTGTTGCTCTTGCACAGCTCTCGGTGTGATCATCTCCGGTGAGATTTTCGGTGGCCCTTATCATCATGTTTTGGATGAATTGGGCAAATTGCTCCTTCATAGCTTGTTGACTAACTACCAAGGACTTCGAGGCTACTGCCACCTCAGCCATCTCGGACTGCGATTATGCGTGGATGGAACTTGGACCTCCACCACCAGCTAGTGGAGGAGGTGGTGGTAACTCTGGTGATATATGTTTGAGCTGTGGTTAAGAGACTGGTAAGCTTGAGAACCTTAATAGATCTCTTTTAATGGTGAAACAAATCCACACAAAGGGGGAGGATTGGTTCACCACTAGAGTCTCCAGTGAGGCAAGCTATAAAAAGGAAGAGATGAAGTTTCTCGTTCCCACAGACGGCGCCAAACTAATGATGCTAGAAATAGCACCACTAGATCAAGGTGTAGTTGAGCTCAAACAAGTATAATAATGGCAGCAAGTAAGAAATGTAAATGTAGAAGGAGATGAGGAGAAAGGGAGAAACACACTAATATAAGTTGTTCAGCCTATCTAGGCCTATGTCCACTGTGCAGGTGAGTGATCTTCACTAATAAAATAGGGCTCTAATGGCCTTTTTGTTACAATGCACTAACTTTCTCTCTCTACTGTGTAGTTTATCATAGCTTTCGCTAGGGTTTAAAATGTTCATCGTATTACAAGGTAGAAGAAGAAAAGTATATATAGTGATTGGGGGTGTAGTGTACCCCCAAGCATGCAATGAGCATGAGTGTGATGATTTAACCAATCTCATGTGGACGCCTAGTTGTGCCACATGTAGATAATAATGACCAAATGTTCTCTCATGTGAGGAGAATGATTCAGTTATAACGGTTTCATCCACGTGTTCTAAGTTTTCCATGTGCTTATATATGCTCGGACCTGTGATATCATCAACTGTAACCTCGGCTCAATCGAGTACGATGTTGGTGAATCTAATAGTTTTATTAGTCTGCCAATCAGAAGTATGACCTTGCCCTAATTTACCGACTGAAGTTAGGCATTAGGCATAGCTATGGTGTCGACTGAAGCAGAGTACGACGATACAGTAGCCATAGTTAATCCTATAAAAGTTATTACTGAACTCGACTTCTGACGAGCCGAGGTTGAACAACGTGGAGATGACCTTGTGAAGGACGACATCTTTGATGATACTTGTGAACCTCCTGATGAATCGGTTGTTAAGTTGGCCAATAATACTATTCAGAGGATGAGGGTACACTTTGGGCATATCAATTCATCCAACCCCATTTATAGCTCTCATTCGTAGCCTGTTGAAGCTTGTCCTCAAGATGACCCAGAGCTTTATTGTACCCTTCCATCTATATTTCCCTTAGTTTTTGGTGGAATTGGAAGGTCAATCTATCCACCTGGTGATGTAGTTTCTTCAACACTCGTTCCTTAGCTTGTAATTGAGAAGATTTAGTGGATAATTGCTCGGACAAGGCTCGTAGCTTCTAGGACATCTCAGTAATGGCTTGATCTTTGCCTTTTAATTATGCATCTTGATTGGTAAGGGTCTATTGGGTCTTGATTTACTCTATAGTACCTCGACCAGGTTTGACTCTACCTAGATAAGATGATGAGGCATTTTTGATTTTTTAGGGCCTTCAATTCCTCACTCAACCTTGTATTCTCAGCTTCTAAGAACGAATGACCCTCATACGTAGTAGAAACAACGACAGTGGATGACTTCAAGACAACAAGTTTATCTCTTAAATTGTTGTTCTCTTCCTCCAGAAGCTTGGCAATGGCCCTTGCTTCCTCCATTTCACGATTAAGAAAAAATTCTTGCCTTCGAAATTGGGAGGCAAATTTATACAACTTTTTCTCAAAGACCTAACCTTCCCTCAGGGCCTGGAACTTCTTCTCATAATCCTCGTGCAAATGTGCCTTAGTTTCCTTGTGGTCCTCCTGGTAGCTCTTCCATCATTTCATAGTAGGCAACATTGTTGGCCACTACCCGATCAAGAAGACACTTCAGATGAATATAGGCTTTTTTAGCTTATTCGAATACCCCTTCCTCGAGCAACTTCAGTAGGTCAACCTCAGTCATAGATAAATTACCATATTTAAAAAGCTCATTACACGTCTGGAGTATCTCAGAGTTAATAGATGAGAAGTATTCCAATTTATCCATAAACTATTAAGAAGAAGAAAGCCATCAATCAATAAGGCGCAAAGTATGGAAAAATGCAAGAAGAGGAAAAAAAACATTTATCTTTTCATTAATAAAGGGGGAGAGTACAGGTACATCTTCAAGAAGAAAAAGAAAAGGTACAACTAGTGAAAAATGATAATAAAAATTTGATCGAATCTACACCTTCTTCTTATCTGCCTCTGGATCAGTTAAATTAGAAGCAGGGGCATAATGAGGAAGAGGATTAACTGTGGAGGGAGCAGAAGAATTAACATCCTGGTGTTGATCGACAGACTCCATCACCATAAGGGATTCATTGGAACCACCATCATCATCAACTTCCTCATACATGTTTGTAGGGGCCCTAAGATTATATCGCAAGAACAGCACAGAGTCTTTTGCAGTACCGACCTCCACCAGGGCAGCTGACCAGCCATCCTTAAATCATTTCTACTTTGCAAAAAGATGCTCCAATGCCCTTATTCCATCCTCTGTTGAAGCCAACCTCCCTAACCTTAGTCCTTTTCACCTTCTCAACATCCAAATCCTTATGTAGATGGGTGGTCTAAACTTTCTCAACATATAAGTCTTTTTGCAACTTATCAGCTAGACCCCGAGTAGTTTCAGCAGCTCCTTCAGCAGCTTTCACATTCTCCTCCCATTTCTTCTATTCATTAGCCAGTGCTTGTTAGGAATCAAGCACTGACTTTTTCAGCTCATTAAAAGACTCTTCAAGTTCCCCAGAAGAAGCTCTCAAAGCCTCATCTTTCTCCAGCATGTTGTTGAAGTCAATAAGTAACTACACAAAAATAATAAGGAAAGTCAGTATTATAAAGAACTAACAAAGAAACAGAAAAATAAATAAGGTAAAAGAATATACCAGAGCAAGGCTTTGAGCAGCCCTGTCAGAACTTTTTGAACGAGGAAATGCAGTGGCATCACCCCTGTGGTCTACTAAAGTCCCAGACTTGATTAGTTGTCTTGCCAATCCATGGGCAGGGACCACTGGATAAGCAGAAGAAGATATATCGACCAACTCTCACTAGTCAGGAAGGGCAGAAGAACCTTCTGCTAACTTAAAAGGAATCCCTTTCCTTATTCTTTTCGAGGGGCTCTCTTTAATTTTCTTGGCAGGGGTTTCTTCCCAGTTTTATCTTTATTTTTCACCCCCTCATCAACTTGTTTGGAAGGGGCATTGGCAGCTATGTCTCCCAAAATGTTAGGAGATTTCCATTTTCCCATAGTACCGACAAGAGGTAAGTTTGAATCCATGGAAGAAGGAGAGTGGGCAGTAACATCACCACTGCTAGATGAACCAACTGAGGACGTAGAAAGAGGCTCCTGTTCAAGGTCAATGATAGGGGAAATAGTGGCTATTATGAGACGAGCAACAAAGGAGGAAATCGTTTTTTACTCTAAAAAATAGGATGCAGAACTAATGTGTTCCTAGCCAATCCTCTGATGAAGTCCCCAAATGAATTTTAACTCCTTAAGGTTCACTTCACTCTCCTTTGGTCACCTTCTCTTCTGATCAATTGCAATCAAAATTTACAGAGCAACAGTTGGTATTACATTTAAACAAGTATGTACATGGCATAACAGTTAAATGAGTAATAACCTATCCTATTTCCAAAAGGAGGGTATCTAGGCCCCCTGATACTCAACATTACCAGTCAAAGGGGCGTATTGCCAATTTTTTACAATAACTCCATGCTCAAAATAATCCTAATTGGAGTCTAAAAGATTGACTACTAACACTTTGTTTGTATCCCTAGTCTTTAAATAAAAAGTGGTGTCATTAGTCACCCACTTATAACAAAACATTATTTCTGGAATCCCTAGATGGGTTCCATGGATTTAATTCAACCTATACACTCCATTTACAACCCTCAAGGTATTGAGGACTACCCTAGCTGGGACAACGTCAAAATATTGACAAAACTCAAGGCAAAATGGGTTTGGAGGAAAGGTAAACCCCCACTCAACTATAAAGATAAAGGGAAACTAGTGACCCTCAGCAAGTGAGAAAAAAATTAGTAAGAAAACCCAAGAGGGAATCTTAAATTCATTTCTGAATTCGTCCTGAGAATCAATAGAGTAAACCACGATGAAGAATAGAAGAAAAGTGAAAGAGTTCTTACAGAGATTAAGGATTCAGCAAGAGATAGAGGACAGAAAACGATCGCACAAGAGAGAAAAAGAAAGCTTAAAGATGCAACAACCAAAAACACTCAGAAAATTTGAGGTAAGAAAAAATCATGAATTTTCCCGCTCTTTATAGGTTGCCTCAAAAACTGGAAAAATAATGATTTAAAGGCAGTGTCGATTGAACTGGCGGCGGATAAAGGCAGAAAAGGTTAATTTTGCCCAAAAACGAATCATTAAAGTGATGGATACCATACGCATTATATGTCCATAGATAAGTCATAATTTTTACAAGTATGGAAAGTCGGCAGCCGACCAAGCCTAAAATTGTTTCCCGAGCAACTTTTTAGGGCTAAATATTCCATACTCTTGTAAAATCTTCAAGCATGAAACATTGGGGGCTTCTGTTGATAGCAAAAATAATCATACTATGTGGAACAATCAGATAGTGACACATGCACTTAGTAGAAAGTTAATCCTAGCCAGTAAGGATGAAATGCCGACCTACTATGGGATGTCGACCAACCTGTCATTTAAGCTCGACCTACACCAGGAAGCCCGATCAACAATGATAGTAAAATGCCACCAGTTGTATACATAAATGATTGTACAGATGTAAATGTCTACGATATAAAGACATTCCATCATTTGATATTCTAACATTTGTACACTCACTGGGGTCTATAAATACATTGTAAACCCTTCATCCATGGGACAAAAAAAAGGGGCAGTTGAGAAATCTCAAGAGCAATACATAACAGTGGACGTATGCTCTTCCTTTAAGCCGAACCACTTTAAAATCTTTTATCTCTCTTACTTATATTTATCTATGATTAATTAATTAGCCTAATATAGTTTTTTGCATCAACAATAATCAATTATTGTGACTCACCTATGTCACCTGAAATGACACTCCCTACTTATAAGGATAAGTCAATTATTTTATCTCCATTTTCCACCTACCTTGCGTGGTCAACGGGTCCCTGAGCATAACTCTAGTGTTGGACCTAACCCATTATTCAGCTGTAATTGTTGCATCTCCAAGATATCATCTTGTGGTTTCCCTTTGTCCTGCTTTGGGCCATCCTTCTTTATGTGGCCCATCACTCCATAACCGTAACAACTTTCTAGAGAAACTCTCTTGCTTCTGGCCCTGGCCCTACTGGCCTCCCTCGCCATCTCCTCGACCCTGACGGTCTTGAGGAATAGGAATCTTGTTGTTACTGTGGAGGACCTTATTGGTCATACCTAATCCCAATGATTTCTCAGGTTGATATCCTCTGGGTCTGAATATTTTAGCCCGATTCACCTATTGGGAATTTATCTCATGCTGCTACTCTGCTCCACTGGCATCGTTTTCATTTACTTTCCTAGTCTGATTGTTCTCACTTTCTCGTCGTGTATCAGTTTAGTGTAGGTGGTTCTACTCACCACACATAGGCCACCTTCATGTGTTTTTCCTCTATCTCTGGCCCCGCAGCCATGTCGGGGTGTCCTTATCTTGGACCTGATAGTCTTCTCCCCGATTGCTACCCCCGTTATCCCTTTGGCTCTACTGGCCGGATGGAACTTGTTACTGGCCTTGACGGTCCGAACTGAATCTACCGTATCTTAGTAAGAATTCAAATGATCTAAAGAATTTAAATGGTTCCCCTACTAGGTAAACCCTTTTGTCGTGACTCAATTGTCATGACCCCACCCCAAAATAGTAGTGGGAGAACGAGTGTCTTGACATGCCACCAAGGCAACAAATATTCTGAATTAAATCGTTTCCTTAAATAAATGTAACGAAAATACAATCACATGGTTACGAATCGTAAAATACTAAAAGTGAAGGAATTACGTCATCAGAGCTTTCTAAAAGGGAACTTCATTTATATTAAAAGTAAAGAGTTATGACGTAAAACAAACTTTTATTACAAAAGATCGAAACATGATCTATATGATAAAATAAATATTTTATTTAAAATAACAAAAATATCTCTAAAAGTTGAATCTTCAACATAGTCCTTTTATGTTCCCTCCGGGAGTCTACTTATTTCCTGAAAAAAATTGTTATTTATACAACATCAGCTGAAATTCGAGTGAGATTCAATCTTTAGACATTCCAAGGTTTTAGATTTTGAGAATAAAATAAGTTCACAAAATATACATATTTTTCATTTTCAATATCACAAGAAATTAATTATCGGTATCAGATGAATTTTGAGAATAAAATAAGTTCACAAAATATACATATTTTTCATAATATCATATAATTAAAATGCACAAGAAATGTTGGAGTACTCACCTAAAACAGAAGTTCGAAGTTACAGATATCGAGCCTTAGATCACTAAGACGAAACTTCTTCTTAAATTTTCCCGTACTTTCTCTCACTAATGGATTTCGTGTAATAATGATCCTAAAGGCCTTATTTATAGTTTCCCAAAGATATTAGGGTGTTGACAGGTGTCTGGATGACCAAGCTTTTGCAATGGCGAGTCAACTTTTACATGTCGCATAACGGAGCGGTCTTGTAGTCTTAATTCATCGAACTATGACACGTGTATTAGATTTTCCTCTAACGACGACACATGTTTTATCTTTATCTATTTGAATGACACGTGTAAGCTTGAGGTGGAAATGTGTTAGGGGTATAATTATCATTTTACGCATGAATGGAATTTTGGTAATTTCACACAATATATTTTCATTATTTCCTAGAGGTCCCTAAAAATATTTAATTTTCAAAATGGTCCTTTTTTATTTTAATTTTAGTCCCTAAAACTTTCTTAATTAAAACCAAGTCCTTAGATTTTCATAAAATTACAAATTTTACCCCAAAACTTTATCATTTCGCTTAAGATAGGTTATAAGACTTTGATTTAATCCAATTTAGAGTTGATTCTTCATATTTAAAAATGTGTCTTGTTATATAAAGAACTCAGAGTACTACAAGTCCCTAAAGCTTCATAAAATTATATTTTTTACCCCGAAACTTATCATTTAGCTTAAGACGCGTCATAAAACATCAATATGGCTCATTTTGTAGTTAATTCTTCAAATTTAAAAATGGGTTTTATTATATTAAGAATCTAGAATATCACATATGTAATAATATAACATTATTAGACAGTAAGTGAGATAAAATTTAAAGAAGACAATTATATATTGGCATAAGAAAATGGGGTCATCCCCTCCTACCCTCCTTATAAAAAGTTTGGTCCCCAAACTTAACTTACATTAATTTTCGAACAAGTATGGATATTTCTCCTTTATTTCATCTTCCCACTCCCATATTGCTTCTTCAATGGAATGATTACGCCATAACACTTTGACCAGTGGAATTACCTTGGTTCGTAATATTTTATCTTTATGGTCCAAAATTTCTATCAGATGCTCAATGTATGACAAATCTTCTATAACTTGAAGAGGTTCGTGACATAGGATATGCTTTGGATCTGGTATGTATTTCTTCATCATTGACACGTGGAACACATTATGCACACTAGAGAGTTTAGAGGGTAAGGCTATTCTATACGCAACAGCTTCTATCCTTTTAAGGATTTCAAAAGGTCGTATGTATCTTGGACTCAATTTCCCTTTCTTTTCAAATCGGATTACTCCCTTTGCTAGTGATACTCGGAAGAACACATGATCTCCTCTTTGGAATTCTAGTTGGTGGTGTCGATTGTCCACGTAACTCTTTTGATGGCTTTGAGCGATTCGAAGTCGGTCTTGTATCAATTTTACCTTCTCTGTTGTGATCTGGATCAATTCTGGTACCAACAGTTTTCTTTCTCCAACTTCTACCCAACATGCAGGGGAACGACACCTTCTACCATAAAGTGCCTTATATGGAGCCATTTGAATACTTGATTGATGACTACTATTAGACACAAATTCCACTAACGATAAATGATCATCCCAATTACCTTTCAAATCAAGTACACATGCCTTAAGCATATCCTCTAAGGTTTGAATGGTTGTCTCAGATTGTCCATCCGTTTGAGGGTGAAAAGCGGTGTTGAAATTCAATTTCATTCCCATGGCTTCTTGTAGTCTTTTCCAGAAGTGAGACACGAATATAGGGTCACGATCAGAAAATAATTGAGGCTAGGGTTCCATGAAGCCTAATAATTTCCCGCACGTATAACCTAGCTAACTTTTCTAAAGAATAGGTAATCTCAATAGCAAAAAAATGAGCAGATTTAGTTAACCTATTAATAATTACCCAAATAGAATCATTACTATTTGAACTCCTTGGTAAACATGTCACAAGATTCATAGTAAAATGTTCCAATTTCCACTCAGAGATAGGTAAGGGTTGCAGTAATCCTGATGGTTTTTTATGTTCAGCCTTTACTTGTTGACAAACCAAACACTGAGATATAAATTTTGCTATCTCCCTCTTCATGTTATTCCACCAAAATACTTCTTAAAGATCCCTTTACATTTTTGTACATCCGGGATGAAATGTGAATCTTGAGTAATGACTTTCCTCCAAAATTTGCCTTTTCAGTTGGGCAGCACATGGCACACACACTCTATTTCCAAACCTTAATATATCATCTCGTATCACAAATTCAATTCTCTTACCCTCGATGACTTCTTTCCTAATCTTCTTCAGTTGTGGGTCATTTACTTGTGCAATTTTGATCATTTCCATCAACATGGGTTGTACTTGTAAGTTTACGATTATTCCTCCTTTGCTATAAATACGTACATTTATTTCCATACTTCTTAACCTTCAACAGAGCTTCCTGTCTTGTAATAAAACATGCTGAATTTGGTGTAGACTTCCTAGTTAAAGCATCAGCTACTATATTAGATTTCCCTTGGTGATAATGAATATTTAAATCATAATCCTATATAAATTCTAACCACCTCCTTTGTCTCATGTTCAACTCCTTCCGAGTAAAGATATATTTCAAACTCTTATGATTGGTATAAATCTCACATGTCTCACCATACAAATAATGTCTCCAAATCTTAAGAGCAAAAATTACAGCTGCTAATTATAGGTCATGGGTTGGATAATTTTGTTCATGTGGTTTTAACTGTCTCGAGGCATAAGCTACTACTTTTCCATTTCGCATTAGAACACATTCCAAAACATTTTTAGAAGCATCACTATAAATCACAAATGCCCTTGTCTCAGAAGGAATAGTCAAAATTGGGACAGTTACTAATCGATTATTAAGTTCTTGAAAACTATTCTCAACTTTCTTAGACCATTCATATTTCACCTTATTTTGTGTTAACCTAGATAGAGGTTTGGAAATACTGGAAAATCCTTCAACAAATCTTTTATAATAATCGATTAATCCAAGGAAACTACGAATCTCTGTCACATTAGTTGGTCTAAGACAATCTAGTATAGCTTTGATCTTTTGAGGGTCAACTGACACTCCCTCTTTAGAAATGACATGTCCTAGAAAAGAGACGCTAGGCAACCCAAACTCACACTTCTTTAATTTCGCATATAATTTCTCCCTCCTAAGATTTTGTAATACTATCTCTAAATGATTTTCGTGTTCTTAAATACTTTTAGAATAAATAAGGATGTCATCAATGAAAACAACTACATGCTGATCCACATATTTTCTAAACACCCTATTCATCATATCCATAAAAGCGACTGGTGCGTTAGTTAGTCAAAATGGCATCACAAGAAATTCATAGTGATCATATCTAGTATGAAAAGCTGATTTTGAAATATCATCTTCCTTAATCTTTAATTGGTGATAGCCTGATCTATGGTCAATCTTTGAAAATACTTGCACACCTTGAAGTTGGCCAAATATATCATCGATACGAGGTAAGGGGTATTTATTCTTAATTATCACCTTATTTAGTTCACGAAAATCTATACATAACCTCATCGTCCCATACTACTTTCTAACAAATAACACCGGAGTTCCCCAAGGGGATATACTTGGTCTAATAAAACCCTTGTCTAAAAGATCTTGTAATTGAACTTTTAATTCCCTTAATTATAAAGGTTCCATGTGATAAGGTGGTTTGAGATTGGTATAGTTCCAGGAATAAGGTCAATCGTAAACTCTATTTCTCTACTAAGAGGAAGACTGGGTAAATCATCTGGAAAAAACATCTGGAAAATGTTTAGATATGGGAATATATTCTAAACTAGGATCTTTTGTTTGCAGATCAATAACACGTGCAAGGAATCCTTGTCATCCCTTCTTAAGAACACTACAAGCTTGCATTGCAGAGATAATACGTATGGGAGATAGGAGTCCAGTTCCTTCAAAACTAAATTCTGGATGGTTAGGAATTTGGAAAGTATCTCTTTTCTCAAAACAATCTACCTTAGCATAATATGATGATAACCAATCCATCCCCAAAATGACTTCAAAGTCTCTTATGTCTAGAACGATCAAATCGACGAATAGTTTATGACTACTAACATCTATAGGGCAAGACTTATATACTAATGTTCCCATCAATAACTCACCCGAAGGAGTAGAAACATATATGCTATGATTCAAGGATTCAGGAATATTAGGAAAGCGATTAACAAAATGTACAGACACAAATGAATGGGTAAAACCATGATCAATTAAAATTTGAAAAGGTTGTGCACATATAAAAAGTGTACCTGACACTACTGCATTATAAGCTTTTTCATCATAAAGATTAAAAACTCTACCTTGTCTTCTATAATCCTTGTTGTCATTAAAAGTCTTTGTCGACGCCTTTCCTTTGTTTGCGCAATCTCTCATTTTATATCCCTTTTGGCCACACCCAAAGCAACTTCTTGTCTTCAGGTAACATGGTTTCCATCTATGAATATTACCGCACCGTTGGCATCTATTAACATTAAAGGGTTTATTTACAAAAGGTCGCTCTGTATTGGGTATATTCCTAAAAGGTTTATTATTGGGGTTCCTTCCACTTTGTTCTCCAAACTTCCTCTTCCCCTCTCTAACCTGATTATATTCTTCACTATCCTTCTCAGCTATTATTGCCCTAATCACCACGTCATTATATGATGTCAACTTCAATATGGAAATTCGACTATGAATATTCAACCTCAACCCATGTTCAAACTTTTCAGCTTTTAAAACATCGGTTATCACAACATGAGGTGCAAAACGGGATAACTCAGTAAACTTTTCCTTATATTGACTAACCGTCATATTTCCTTGAACCAGACTCATGAAGTCAGCTACATTTTGGTCCTGCACCGTTTTGGGAAAGTATTTCTCGTAAACGAGCAATAAGAAGTCATTCCAACCTATGGTATTATTCCTTTCCCCGTATATTCTCTTAGTCATTCTCCACCAATGTTCAGCTTCACCTTCTAACATGAATGTTTCAAATGAAACCCTTTGTTCATCTGTACACTTAAGAACATCTAACATCTTTTCCATTTGCATCACCCAACTCTCTTCTTTAGTGGGGTTAGGAGTACCTTTAAAAGATGGGGGATTCAACTTCTTGAACCGTTGAATAGTACAACTACTTAGTTCAGGATTCTTTGGTGCTCCATTATTCACCCGGTGCTCCATAATCTTTGCAAGATTTTTAATTGCCTTATATGAACCTTCTATCCCTTCCATACTTGAACCACTAGTTCCCGCAGTTGATCTTGTCTTGGTCATTTTCTACAGTCACGACTAAACATAAGATGTATTATACTATCCCAAGATTGAAAATTAAAAGGACAATTATATATACACAATTATATAAGATGTAAAACATATGGAGGGTTATCACATAAATCCTATATTTCACCATATATCTTATATATGGAAACTTCAAATCTATAACGTTCGGAACTTATGTTCAGTAGTCTATGGGTTCATAACCTATGCTTTGATACCACCTCTGTCACGACCCAACCCCAAAATAGTAGTGGGGAACGAGTGTCTTGGCATGCCACCAAGGCAAAAAATATTCAGAATTAAATTGTTTCCTTAAATAAATGCAACCGAAATACAATCACATAGTTATGAATCGTAAAATACTGAAAGTGAAGGAATTACGTCATCAGAGCTTTCTAAAAGGAAAATTCATTTATATTAAAAGTAAACAGTTACAACATAAAACAAAGTTTTATTACAAAAGAGACAAACATGATCTATATGCTAAAATAAACATTTTATTTAAAATAACAAAAAGAGCTCTAAAAGCTAAATCTTCAACATAGTCCTTTTATGTTCCCTCCGCGAGCCTATATATTTCCTGAAAAAATTAGTTATTTATACAACATCAGTTAAAAGCCGAGTGAGATTTAATCTCCAAACATTCCAAGGTTGTTCAGATAATTGATACCTATTCAAATCAAAAGAGAAGGCATATACATATACGGATAGGAGCTTGCAGTATATAATTTGGAATGACATTATATAGAAAGGAATAGCTCATAATAGAACAGATGCAACAAATCAAAGGCAATAACTTTTTCTTTCAATCATATCATTTTAATGGCCAACTACACTCGAATACCATATTCTTCTACCGTATTATTCCCTGGTAGTTGAGGGTCAATCGAACTTGTTTGTCACAACACCTTATTTAGGGCACACCAGCGATAACCCAACTGGGAAGGTCAGTCAGTAAAAGAGGTCCCTTAGGCCAAATCTTATTATCAATATTCAATATTATTTTCAATATTCATTTTAATTGGTATGTCTATATGTACAAATATAAACATATCACAAGAAATCAATTATCGGTATTAAATGAATTTTGAGAATAAAATAAGTTCACAAAATATACATAGTTTTCATAATATCATATAATTAAAATACACAAGGAATGTTGGAGTACTCACCTAAAACAGAAGTTCGAAGTTACATATATCGATTCTTGGATCACTAAGACAAAACTTCTTCTTAAATTTTTCCATACTTTCTCTCACTATTTCTCGCTGATATTTTGAATGAATTTTGTGTAATAATGATCTTAAAGGCCTTATTTATAGTTTTCCAAAGATATTAGGGTGTTGACATGTGTCTAGCTGACCAATCTTTTACACTGGCGAGTCAACGTTTACGTGTCGCACAATGGAGCATTCTTGCAATCTTAATTCACCGAACTGCGACATGTGTTTTAGCTTTTCCTCTAATGACGACACATGTTTTAGCTTTATCTATTTAGATGACATGTGTAAGCACGAGGTGTCAAGCATGAGGTGAAAATGTGTTTGGGGTATAATGGTCATTTTACACATGAAGGGCATTTTGGTAATTTCACACAATATATTTTCAATATTTCCTAGAGGTTCCTAAAAATATTTTATTTTCAAAATGGTACTTTTATATTTTCATTTTAGCCCATGAACTTTCTTAATTAAAACCAAGTCCTTAGAGTTTCATAAAATGACAATTTTTACCCCAAAACTTTATGATTTCGCTTAAGATAGGTTATAAGACTTTGATTTAATCCAATTTAGAGTTGATTCTTCATATTTAAAAACCTGTCTTGTTATATAAAGAACTCAGAGTACTACAATTCCCTAAATCTTCATAAGATTATATTTTCAACCCAGAAACATATCATTTAGCTTAAGACGTGTCATAAAACATCAATTTGACTCATTTTATAGTTAATTCCTCAAATTTAAAAATGGGTTTTATTATATTAAGAATCCCGAATATCACATATGTAATAATACCACATTATTAGATAAAAAGTGAGACGAAATTGAAAGAAGACAATTATATATTGGCATAAGAAAATGGGGTCATTACATCAGTGGTACCGTTAAATTCAGTATTGCTCTTTGTTTCGATTCTCTAATCCTCTTGTCTCCCTTCTCTTGGAAGCATTGATGTACTCTTATAAACGTGTGACTTTGACGACATTGACTCTAGTCACCTTATTCGTATCTCCCATTCATGTTTGGGCATTCTACCCCCGAGTCCATTATCAACTTACGGACCCTTTTTATTCTTCGTATGCCCTTCTTTGTTTATGAAGTTCGCTAAAAAAATTAACTTATCTTTCACGGTTGGTCTCTACCTGACCTACTTGTGAGAAGTTCGTAATTCCATTCGGATTTCTATCTGGACAGTAGATGGAAGATCTTACGGTTAAACCACACCCAATCTCTCATTTAATTCTATATATACGGCTTTATATGTGGTGATTGTCTATCACTGCTCTATGCTATTTCTATGAGCTAAAAATTTTGCCCAAAATTTAATTCTGAGTGTCACTGCACTCCGCCCTACACCATTGCATTTGGATTCTCTCCTTCTATTAGCCCATCACACTTCATCTCTTCTTCAAATCCTTATAGGCGATTCTACGGAAGAGTTCCCCTGACTCTCTCCTTTGTGGACTATGCTGGGTGAGTCTGAATTTGCATTACTATTATCTACGACAGTGTTTGGGAAGTCATTTCTCCCGAGTGCTTGTCCCTTTTATCATCTTCTTAGACAATAATTTTAGTGACTCCTATCGCGATCACCGTTCCTCGAATACTTCGTAGCTCCTACTGTGCCTCTTCTCCAACAATCCTTATAACGATCCTCGTTGGTCATCCCATATTGTTCGGTCTACGAAGCCCAATCGAAACTTGCATATAATTTATATTAACTATACTTAATCGTAGGAGAGCGAAATCGCATACGTAGAAGAATACAACAATCCTATAATAAGTCTCTATATCAAAGAACACTAAGATGGAACGTAATAAGCCACACAGATCCTAGAGACTCTAGACCTTGGCTCTAATACCACCTGTGACACCCCGCTCAATTAAATACCGGGTGATCAGTTGGTTCATTCTTAGCATCACTGTTGAAAAATATTTACCTTATTAATCACCTAATAATTAATCAATCTAGTGTCAAAACTTTTAACCTATTAATTAATTTCTAACAATTTAAACCATTCACCAGATTCACCATTCTCATGAATAAAAAAATAATAATGAATAAGAAACCATTTGACAAAAAAATAGGACTGGAATAAATGTCCGAGTTCAAAAGTCTCAAATACAATAATCCATAATAAAGTTGAATCCTATTAAATTAAAATAATGGAGTACAATATCTCTCTTAAATATATGATAATTAAGAATGGGCAACATGCCCTAACTGAAATAACTAGATCAGGAACTGAATGAATAATAGTGGAGGCATATAATAACGAGGGCCTGCAACTCCCACAGTAGCTATAGTGCGTCAAATCATCTCATAGTCTACGCCTGGCGTCCCTGTGACTGGACACCTAAAATAGTTTGCACAAGGGAAAAATTGATTCGCAAGAAATGGGTCAGAACCCGAGTGAAATAGTTTAAAACATTTTAGCAAGTATTTAAGCTTACAATCATATATTATATATATGTTAGTTATGCGGACTCTCTCTTGATAATTCTCACCCCTCAACTAGTGTATATGCCTAACGTACTGCTAAACCATTTTAGTTACTTATATCACGCCTAACTAGTTCAAGATCATTAATCTTCAAATATATTATCTCCTAATAGCTACCCGTATTTCCCATGTAATACGTTAATAAATATTTCACTGTTCTAAAAAACTCGCCTAGGCTCCGCCTAGGCTTAAGGCTTGGGAGTAACGCCTCGCCTTACCCTTTTCACGCCTTACTCTTGGTAAAACCCTTGCGGCGCACTTTTTTTCTAAAAACAACAATGCCTTAGTGAAACGATGTCGCCTTTTAAAGAATTTATTTACAAACCGGACCATTATCTTATCCAAAATAATCAGATAGCATTTTAATTTGCATATATTCAGACATATTTTTATTATATGTGCAATTTTTGTATTTTAATAGCCTTGTTATGGTTAAAAAATATTAAAATATATTAAGAAGGCCTAAACGCCTTTTCACGCCTAGGCCCGCCTAGGCTTCTAATGCTTAAGGCTTGGCCTCCACGCCTCAATCACGCCCCGCGCTTTTTAGAACCTTGAAATATTTTCACATCTTTTATCTCGAGTGAGAGAGTTTTCATATTCAAAGTTAATTGTTCATGTACTAAAGTAATTTTAGATTTCACTATCCATCTTATCTACAAAGTTTATATATATATATATATATATATTGATATGGAGCCCCTAGGTATAGCTGCGGTGCATGCATACTCTGCTATCAAGTCCCAGTACATCTCATACTAAATAAGGACAATCGGTTCGGTATCTCTCTCGAACCATAAATAAAATCACACATATTGGAGGCGAACATATCTATAGCCCTTTGGGTTACGCCCATACCTACGCACCTAAATGACCGTGCACACCATCGTTCATATAGATAGTGATCCAACCAAAGATCTATATATAGAGGTACCCATCTAAAATCCCCCCAATGGGATCATCAATATGAGACTAACCCCTTTTCAAAAACCTCCCACGATAGCAAGCAGCGTAGGTATGTCATACACATAAGAATCATAAAATAGGTACTCACCCCACCTATTATATCATTGACATAGGTATATACACGTCCCATATCACAAGTCTCATATGTAGTATATTTATATCCCGAATATCCTACGCATTATTAAATTACAACTTCACTTTTCATCGTACGCTCTCGAGTATTTCTCACCACTCGAAAGGGTATCCTTTATTTTACACATAATATCAGTAGGTAGATCATTATAACCTACTGGTATAATTCATCATTTCCCTCAAATCCCCGTGACCCGAATTATTCTCCAACTTAGGTAATTCTCTCAATTTAACCTAATTACATTTAGCTCTAAGTTATCCATTATAAGACTAAGCCCAACACCCAAACTAGGCCTATTGGTATTCTAATATAATGAAAGATATATTTAAATAATTCCCACAATTTAATCCCAAATGATTTCCTAAAGATTTTAAACAAAATGAGAAAATTGGCCAAAACTAGGCAGCCGAATCGATTCCCTCCCGTACAAAAATCATAACTAATTAAAAAACAATCATAAAAATACGAGGTCGGCGTCCACGCGATCCTAATGAAAAAATCTAGAAATTTTATTTTTTGATAAAGAGCCGAATCGATTCGAAATAGTACTGTTCATCATCTTCCTTACGTTTTTTTCGATTTTTCTATAAAAAAAATTCTCCAAAACTCCATTACATTTCTCCAAACTCCCTACCAACTTAACTTATCATTCATCAAAGTTATAGGGAGAACTTTAAACATAAATAACACATTAAATCCCATAGAAATTCATTCAAGAACCGATCAAAACTTTAATTTTTACACAAAACCCTAGTTTCTTAATTTTCTTCAAGAACATAGAACAACCCAAATTTCTTATCATTTTAATTCTCCTCAAGATATGAATTTCGTCCTACATACAATATATGATTAAAACTAAGATTTTTTTATTCAAGATCATCAAATTCACTTTCCAATATATTTTATAGATTTTCAAGTTTAAACACTTGCCCGATATGGTAGGTCTGATCAGTTGAAGAAGATGGTCTAGTGGTGTTCCTCCCTTTCTGATCTACAATCCGGTGGTGGTGGTGGTGGTGCAAGAGGATAGTTCTAGCCTTGGAATTCCTCTCATCTTCCTCCTATGGCCTATCTGTAGCTTCTGTTAGTTTCTCACCTTTCTAACCCTAGTTCCCTTCTCATATCATACATTTAACACTTAGAAAATTCGTAGGTCTAATTCTCCCAAAAATCCAAATGATCAAAATACCCCTTCGAGGTGCCGTTATGGCCTAAAAGTGCTCTGGGACCCAAACTAAACTCCCGCTAGACTTTTCTGACTATCTCGAACCTTTCTTACTCAATGGAGCACTCAAAATACCCATTTGGATGACTTAATAATTAATTACTTTTTATTTCATTAAATAAAGTCCCGACATGACTGGCACGCGCGTCTCGACTTAATTATCACACCTGTCGTATTTCTCACGTGCGATAATTTAAAATAAATCCATAATTATATATTACTTTATTCACTCAGTAATATTCAATATAATTCACATAAACAAATATTAATACTTGCCTCACTAATTAATATTTATTTTTATTCCTGATTAATTCCCATTTTAAATTAAATTAGTCCCATCATTAAAATCATCAAAAATACGGGGGTGTTACACAAGATAACATTTGACTCATATAAACAAAAACATTAAATCTTTAAAAGTCAATAAGTTAAAGGCGCTAACACAGTACACGGGACTCGTGCAACTGAGAGGTACTGGGGGAATTAGAGCAGGCATACTCCTGCATATACAGAGAGACTGTTTTCTCTACTCAAACCTGTGACCTCCAAGTCACAATGGGCAACCTTACCGATCCAATCTCATCCTTTTAAAATTCCATAACTTCAAATCTATAAATCCAAAATTTATATATTTGAAAAATCTACTCATCGGAATCTATCAAACTATAGCCACATTCGATATGTTTTGACAAAAAAATTGAAAATAATAAACTTACCATTTGACTAAAATCTCCAATTTTTCTGATGAAAAATCTTCTTCTCCAGCTCTGGCAATGGTGTCGTTGGAGCGAACCAGAAAAAGGAAAGAAATGAATGAAGAGCGAGAGAAATAAGAAGGGAAAAAAAATCCGACGAGGATGACTGTTCTAGCGAAGATTTCAGTGGGTGGGGTGAGGTGAGGTTATGTGTTTAGTTTTAGAAAGAGAGTAAATGCATTTTTAACGGGTATGAGGAAGGGTATAAATACCATTTTAACTAAAATAATTAATAATTTACCTTTTCGATGTACTCCTTCTAAGGAAATTATTAATTAACCTTTGGGTTTCTTAATAATGTTAATTCCTTCCCTGAAATATGGTCACTAGTATTTCAGTTTTTAATTAAAATATGTTATTTCCTAACGAAATGGTTCATATTCCAAAACGATTTAGATTAATTGACCTTTGGAACTCTACCTTGATGGACGGTTTATATTAATTGATTTTTGGAATTCTGGCTCTCTCTTCACCTATAAATAGATGCCTTACTTCCGTGTAAAAGGTATCCACGAAATACACATATAAGGGTTTATTAGTAAGAAGAAAGAAGCCAAAATTATCCCTTGAAAGATTGTTAAGGTGGTCGGACCGGCGACAAGCAGCGGTTACAAACAGCGACATCACATCCATGACGATAAAAGGAAGTATTACATCATCCCTCTTTTCACATACCTATTGGGTGATTATCATGATGTTCACGATCTTAGGGTTCATGTAAAAAAACTGTTTTACAGTCCTATCTCTAAAAGGACCACACAAATAAAAATTATTGTACAATAGGAATTATATTTATAAATATGGAAAGTAGTGACATATAAATTCAAATATAAGGTGGAACATACCTTGAGCCAAATTCTCTTTAAAAAAATGAAATATTGATACAATATTTATATTTGTGAGTAATAGAGAAGAACATGGATCTGAACCATATATTATTACAAAACCATACTTAAGGATCTAAACTCATGACCAAAACTTAAATAGAGAAACATCTTACACGCACATTATTTATAGTTTTCACATACTCCAGACCATGCAAATTATTCAACCTAGTTTGAGACATAAAGTTTTTCATATCATTACACATGCAATTTATTTAAATAACCATCTCCTCGGGGAACTCCCCCTTGGTGACCTCTTCCTCCTTTATCTCCTCCTACTGAGACCCAACACCTCCTCCTTTATCTCTTCCTACTGAGACCCCAACACCTCCTCCTTTATCCCCTCCTACAGAAACCTCTACTCCTCCCTTACCTATATAAACTCCAAAGCCTCCTCCTCCAAAGAAGTATCCATCATATTTTGCATTATTTTTCTTAGGTGCACCTCCAATAGCATCAGTTGCAAACATGAACAAAAGTTTGTCATATTCCACATTTTGTCTAAATTAGTTCCTTAATTGTATTACATTATACACACACACACACATACACACACACAAGGTGTTTTTTAAGGACAACTCAAAATTAATTTTTTTAGTATCTAAAAAAAATTGGTCCTCATGGAGTGGTCCTTAAGTAAGTCGAAGTTGGATTCGCTCCGTATAGAGAGGATTCAATATGGGGGCCTCCCTACGGACCCTCACGCATAATTTTTTTATAAAAAAATATGTTTTTTTAAACCTGAAAAAATAATCAACACAATTTTTTTTTTTTGATTTTTTAAAAAAATGGGTTAATATTTAAGAATTTTAAGCCGCATAAAAACACTTGTGACTGAGACAAGGCATGAAAAGTCACTCATGTAATGAGGCTCAATTGTGTGAATGAGGGAGGAAAATGAAAAATTAGAGTGAGAGGGGCTAATTTATGCTCACTCTTTTGTTCATTTTGAGAGGTCTCAATTGTCATAGATGGAGTGGCTAGAAGAGCAACAACAAAGAGAAGAGCAAGAAGTATAAAATCCTTCTTTGATCTCATTTTTATCAATTGGACAACAACTTTATTTTGAGAAGCATGTAAATGCTATCTCTGTAAGATATATTTTATACATGATTCCCAAGATCTTTGAACAATATGATAATCACGTCAATAGACATGTGAAGAGAGTAATTTTATTTACCTCCTTTTGTCGCCATGGATTCAGTCCCGATGTTGAACGTTGTCGTCGAGTGTAGCCAGTGTGATCGCCTTATCAATCCTTTAAGGGAGAATTTGGATTCTGTCCCCTTGCCTATAAACCTTTAGGTATGTGCTTTAATTGGGATGTCTTGGATTACCTTTTAATGGAGGAAAGGTATCTATTAATAGGTGGAGAGAGGGCCAAAATTCCAAAGGTTAATAGATCGAAACCGTCCATCAAGGTAGAGATTAAGTGGAATTTTAACTTTTTTTATTCTTTATTTCGTGTGGAATATGAACCATTTATACAGGATATAACATGTATTCTTCATTAAAAATGGATTAATAAAGACCACATTTCGGGGAAGGAAATAAACCAAAGGTTAATTTAATAATTTCCTTACAGTCTCCCACTTGGTCGTTAGGTTAATCCATAAATGTTTTTACTTTAGAATCATAAGGCATGCATGATACGCTAAATCCTTCAATCATTGGTTTTCATAAGTGCCTTGGTTAGTCTAATAGTCAATGGGAGTCATGGTGGTTGCACATCATTATGTAACATGATTCCTTCCATGTACTACATCATTGACAACCTTCTTAACTAGGCCATAATTAGGAGTTTACTTAATGGTTCCATAATGTCTTGAAGAAGCCGATTTTCTATTATAATTTATCCAATAATAATATGTGTAGACAATGGAAAATAAATTATAATAGATTTAGAAGTTATATTAAGAGCTCAACAAATGTCAAATAAAAGCATAATAATTGGCAAAAAAAATAACTACGGACTATCTTCAAGACCCATGATTTCAGTATGTCTTTGAAATGTCTTTGGAGGTAGTCCTTTTGTAAGGATATTTGTAACCATGAGATGTGTACCTGTGTGTCCAATGACAACATTTCCTCTTTTAACATCTTGCTTCAGTGAGAGATATTTAAGATCCATGTGTTTGAATCCCTTAGATATCCTATCATGCTTGGAGAAAAATATTAATATGTCATCAACATACAATACCAATAAATTTGAACTTACTCCCACTGATATTGAGGTATATACATGGATCAATAAAGTTTTGTTTTAAATTGAAGTTTGTAATGATTTCATCAAACTTTAGATACCATTGCCACAAATCTTGTTTTAGTCTATATAGTGGCCTTCGATTATGAAGTCTTCAGGTTGACGCATATAGACTTTCTCTTGTAAGTCTCCATTGAGAAAGGCTTTAAAAATTTAATTAACACATAGTACGTGTTGATACCAAGATTAATATGATGATGTGGATTAATCACAAGAAGACACGTGTCAATCTACATGGCACATTTCTACAATTATTTTAGCAACAAGGAACTTTACTTCCCGGACAAGTCAGATACTCCGAGCAACAGGTGTACTCCAAGGAACTCTATCGCTCTGAGGAACTCCTGAACGACGAGCAACTCAGGCGGTCCGAGCTGCATCTCGGTCATAGCATTAATTTCCAGATAATCAACAGTTCAACTATTCATTGAATGCTCATCATACAGACGTATACGCCTAAAAGGCATTAATTGTTTACCCTTTCACATGTATAGCCTAAGGGCTATAAATACAATGTATCATCCTCATTCAAGGGGACCAAAATTTCTTGATAGATCCAGATATCGAGAATTTCTAAACACTTGGCAATAACAGAAACAGTGGACGTAGGCTATTCTTATAAGGCCGAACCACTTTAAAATTCTTTGTCTCATTTATATTTATTTGTGATTAAATAATTAGAATCCATCTAATTTTTTACATCAACAGATTGGCCCCGTCTGTGGGAAACGATTGTTATTATCGTTTTTCACCAAAAATCATTCATCATCAATGGCTGATAATCCAGAATCCAGCAATCGAAATGCTGGAAACGTTGGAAATCCTCCAAATCCCTCTGCACCATCAACTGTTCCAGATCTGGCTGGAATTATGACGAATCTGGCTCAAGAACAGACCGCCATGCAAGAAACAATGCGGCAACTCATACAAACCCTTCATGGCAGTGCACTTGCACATTCAGGACAAAGAAGTGGTCAGAGGCAAACCTATTTACTTTCTTCATGATCCAAGCATACTGATTCATATCGTAATGAGGAATCTGATGATTTCTCTTATCAACCTGGGCGAACTTCGTCAATAAGGGCCACAGATACTGAACAACGTATCACTCTCTCTCCAGAGAGGCCCAGTGCTTTGGAAAGATTGAGCAGGGTATCTCCTTTCAGTCGATTAGGCCCCAGGAGGAATAAAATTCCATCCAAGGCTATGTCGAGGAGTTTTCGACAACCGTCAGATCTAAGAGAAGGATCAGCACAATCACGACCAGCTAATTATCAAGATAGATCTCAGGAGGCCACATCAGCTCGATCAATTGCTCGAACCAATAAGCCCGAGGAAGGAAATGACGCGTGGAAAGGTTCCATTCAGCGATTAGAGGATAGATTGGGAGAAATGGCTAAGGCGAAGAATCCCCTACAACGAACTTTTTTTTAAGGGACACCTTTTGTCCAGGCCATTGTGGATTTCCCTACACCGTCAAAGTTCAAAGCACCTGTAGTAACCCCCAAATATGATGGAAAGATAGATCATGTTTTGCACATAGAGCAGTATCAAGCTGCTGCTGACATCTATGCTGTCCCCGACGAGATGAGATGCAGAGCATTCTCAGGAACTCTTACTGGATTTGCTCAGATATGGTACAACAATCTTCCTCGGGGTAAAATTTCAATTTTCTTTTAATTGGATGAATTGTTCATTGGAAATTTCTGTTTTGGGGCAAAGCCAGTAAAGAGAGTAGCGCATTTGTCAAGCGTTAGACAAAAATCTGGTGAGAGTACTAGAGATTACATAACTCGTTTCAATAACGAGAAGCTGGAAGTCATAGATTATGAAGAGAAGATAGCAATCACCGCCTTGATGAGTGGGTTGTTGCCCAACAAGTTGTATTACACTTTGGCTAAAGATCCACCTACGACTATGTTAGAATTGATGGCAAAAGCGGCCAAAATCATGAATGCCAAGGAGGCTATGGATGCAAAGAAGAATATGGATAAAGAAACCAAGGTGAAAGTCGACAAAGCTAAGAAGAAAGAGCATAAGGGCAATGGTGGTGATAAACAATCTAAGAATAAGTCGTCATGGGAAGTCCTAAAGAAGTTTGATAATTATACTCCTTTGAAAATGGGTATCAATCTCGTCTTAGAGGAAATCAAGAATAACGAGGAGATAAAGTGGCCAAAGAAAATGAAGGCAGACCCTAACAAAAGGAATAGAGATAAATATTATGAATTTCACAAAGATCATGGCCATATGACAACAAAACTGCATAGCCCTCCAAAATGATATTGAAACTCTCATTAGACGAGGAAAATTGTCAAAGTATGTTGATCGTAGAAATGAAAGAGGAAATGAAGACCGAGCGAGAGAGAGGTATAGATCTCCTCTTCGGGCAGAAGAAAACAGGAAGAGAGATCATGAAGATGATACAGAGGATGACCCCGATCTTCCCAAAAGGCCAAGGCAGCAGAACGCGAGGTATTTTCCATACTTTTTGGAACCTTTGATTGTAATGTTATTACAGGTGGAGACACATGAGGAGGAGATCTTACTGCACAAAGAAAATCTTACCTCTGTGAGGCTCAAGCTTGCTCATACATTCAACGGATAAATTTGGCCGAGGAGGATCGTCCGAGGAAGGTAAACAAATGGAAGTTGGTCATTGGTTTTTCAAAAAACGACCTCGCAGGTGTCTTATACCCTCATGATGACCCTTTGGTGATCAAAATAAGGATGAAAGAAGTGATGATCTCAAGAGTTCTGGTAGATAATGGTAGCTCGGCAGACATCATCTTTTACCCATGTTTCGATAGCTTAAATCTAAAGTTATCTCAACTGGAGCCTTATCACATACCTCTCCTGGGTTTTGCTGGTGAAAAAGTTTTTCCACTTGGGACGATCAAGTTGGATATATTCATTGGTACGTGGCCTGCTTGTCGGACAGAAAAAATACGCTTCTTTGTGATGGATAAAAATGTTCAGTCAGCTTACAATATCATCGTGGGAAGAGTTGGTTTGAAGAAGTTCGAAGCAGTTCCATCTACAGTACATCAGTGTTTAAAATTCCCAACAAACTTTAGAGTAAGAGTTGTGAAAGGTGATCAAAAAGTAGCTCGGGAATGCTATTATTCATCTGCCGAGCAAGAGGAGCTTGAGGAATCAAAGAGAAAGACTACTACCTATCAAGTGGATGAAGGTACAGAAATTGAAACACTGGATCCCAGAGATGAATCTCAACTTGTACAAGGACAGGTGGTGGAAGCTACAGAGAATGTCATTCTGGACGACGAGCACCCTGAACGAACAACTCAAATAGGTTCGTCGTTAGATGCCTCAATAAAACAGGAGTTGGTAACTTTCCTCAGAAGCAGAAAGAAAACTTTTGCATGGAGTCATGAAGATATGCCAGGAATAGACCCAAACTTATTATGTCATGATCTTAATGTGAATAAGGAGATCAAGCCTGTAAAGCAAAGAAGAAGATTATTCAGTCCCGAGAAGAATCAAGCTATACAAGAGGAGGTCGAGAAGCTCCAGAAAGCTCAATTCATTGAAGATGTTAAATATCCAGATTGGTTAGCAAATGTGGTGATGGTAAAGAAGAAAAATAATAAATGGAGAATGTGTGTTGATTTCACCGATCTCAACAAGGCATGTCCAAAGGATCACTTTCCATTGCCCAGAATTGACCAATTGGTGGATACTACCTCGGGGCATGAGCTACTCAGCTTCATGGATGCTTACTCCGGCTACAATCAGATCAAAATGAAACCTGAAGACAGGGAAAGTACTTCTTTTATTACCCCTCGGGGAACTTATTGTTATAATGTTATGCCTTTTGGTTTGAAAAATGCAGGTGCGACATACCAGCGACTGATGAACAAGGTCTTTGCCGAACAAATCAGTTGCAACATGGAAGTCTATGTTGATGACATGCTGACAAAAAGCAAGAAAGCTGCCGATCATCTAGTTGACTTAGGTCAGACCTTTGATCAACTAGATAAATACCAAATGAAGCTGAACCCGACGAAGTGCATATTTGGAGTACGAGAAGGAATGTTCCTCGGGTACATCGTCAACCAGTGAGGCATTGAGACAAATCCAGAAAAGATCAAAGCTCTTTTAGGGATGCGATCTCCAACGACGAAAAAAGAAGTACAGAGTCTTACAGGACGAGTTGCAGCACTCAACAAATTTATATCCCGAGCAACTGATAGATGCCTCCCATTCTTCAAAACACTCCGAAAAACTTTCGAGTTGAATGATGAATGTGAGAAGGCCTTTCAAGACTTGAAGAAATATTTGGGAGCACCTCCATTATTTTCCAGGCCAGTAATGGGAGAAAAATTGTACTTGTACCTGGCGGTATCGGAGAATGCAGCTAGCTCGGCACTGATCAGAATGGAGAATAGAGTGCAAAAGCTAATTTATTATACAAGTAAGGCCTTCCGAGGTGCAGAGATCAGGTATCCAAAGCTGAAAAAATTGGCATTGGCATTAATTGAGGCAAGTAGAAGAATAAGGCCATATTTCCAGGCCCATACCTTTAGTCGTATACACCGACATGCCATTGAGACAAGCCCTTCATAAGCCAAAAAAATCAGGGAGATTGATGTACTGGGCAATAGAGCTCGACGAATATGATATAATTTATGAACCCAGGTCATCGCTTAAAGGGCAAGCAATAGTAGATTTCATAGCAGAATTAACCTATCCTGATATCCCCGAGGAGCAAAAGCAGCTCGTCGATCAACCTGTGGATGCTACAGGATCAACAAACACTAGCTCAGACCAACTTAGTTTGGTAAAAGGGCAAGCGGATGTTACAAGAATAGCAAACGCTGGCTCAGACCAACTTAAGTTGGTAAAAGGGCAAGTGGATGTATCAGAACCATCAAATTTGAGCTCAGACCAACTCAGGTTGGTAAAAGGACGAGAAAAGATGGTCGACGAAGAATAAGAAAACTCAGGGGATGGTGAAAAAGAGAAGCAAATATTTCACTGAGGAACTCTGTCAGATCAGAAATTAGAAGACGAGTTGCCTATATGGAAATTATATGTAGATGGCTCATCTTGTACTGCAGGCTGTGGAGCAGGTATCATTTTGAGCAGCCCAGATGAAGTCGACATGGAATATGCATTGCGATTTCAGTTCAAAGCTTCCAATAATGAGGCTGAGTATGAGGCCATCATAGCAGGTCTTAATTTGGCAAAAACTATGGAAGCGCAACAACTGATGGTCTTCAGTGATTCTCAATTAATTATGAATCAGATGTTGGGAACATATGCAGTTAAAGGAGAATTAATGGTCAAGTATCATGCAAAGGTGATGGAATTGGTGGCAGAATTTATTGCCATTCAGTTGATCAGAATACCGAGAATGGAGAATGCACGAGCAGACACACTGGCCTGACTAGCATTAACTACTCGTACCGAGCTGCGAAGAACGATACCAATTGAAGTGTTAGAAAATCGGAGCATAGATGAAGAGATGACGATGAATGTTATCACCCTTGATTTAGGACCATCTTGGATGGATCCCATCAGGGCATATATCGAGGAGGGAGAATTACCGGTGGATAAGCTTGCTGCCAAGAAATTGAAGTTTAAAGCTGCTCGGTATGTTATAACTAATGGTGTTTTGTATAGACGAGGAATCATGGAAGGATTGCAAAGATGTGTACATCCCTCCGAGGTAAAAGAATTGATTGAAGAGATCCATGAAGGGTCCTGTGGAGCTCATGTAGCAGGTCGTACTCTTTTACAAAGAGTAATGACACAAGGATATTACTGGCCAACGATAAGAGCTGATTGTATAGCCTATGCTAAGAGATGTGACAAGTGCCAGCGTTTTTCCTCCATTCGATGAACTCCACAAGCATTGTTGACGCCTATAACTTCCCCTTGGCCATTTTCCATCTGGGGGGTAGATTTGGTGGGACCATTGCCAACGACCAGGGGAAGGTTTAAATACCTCATCATCATAGTGGACTATTTTACTAAGTGGGTAGAAGCTGATCCTCTGATCGACATGACTTACGAGAAGGTATATCAATTTGTCTGAAAAAACATCATTTGCACGTATGGTCTTCCTCATGCATTCATCGCCGACCATGGAACTCAGTTTGATAATGAGGAGTTTGCTGCCTATTGTTATCAGTCCAACATTTTAAAACTCCATTCAGCACCAGGTCATCCCCAAAGTAATGGACAGACTGAAGTGACGAATAGGACATTGATAAATGGATTGAAGAAAAGGCTCAGTGAGGCTAAAGCTAATTGGATTAACGAGATACAATCAGTACTATGGGCTTATCGTACCACTCCCTGAGCAGCAACTGGAGAATCACCATATATGCTGGCATTTGGAAGTGAAGCTGTAATACCAGCCGAGTTGGGTCTCCCAACACACAGAGTGCTGAATTTAAAGTCCCCAGTCAGCGATTTAATGAGAAGATTGGATTTAGACATACTCGAGGAAGTTAGAGAAGAGGCAGCCATTAGGAATGCTGCTTACCAACAACGAACAACTCTATTCTACAATAAGAGGGTGAAGAAATGCGACCTAAAAGAAGGAGATTATGTGCTAAAAAGGGTCATTCAGAAGCACAATAAGTTGGAAGCAAACTGGCATGGACCATATCGAGTTACAGAAGTTATTCGACCAGGAACTTACCGAATAGCAACTCTAGAAGGAGAAGAGTTTAAGAATGCATGGAATGCTGAACACCTGCGCAAATACTATCAGTGATGTAAAATGTAAAGCAGTTCCATCAATATGAATAAAATGATGATATTTTGCCATCCCCTCTCCTTTTATTGAAAAGTTTTTCGGGGAATACTAGTGTTTCACACTACGCTGCTCAGCAATTAAACAACATTCCTAAAAATGCCAGCTCTGGTTGGTTAGGAAACCATACTCCTTTGGTTAGGAGGCAAATTCGAGCTCAGATCAACTTAGGTTGGTAAAAGGGTGAGAATGACATTCCTAAAAATGCCAGCTCCGGTTGGTTAGGAAACCATACTCCTTTGGTTAGGAAGCAAATTCGAGCTCAGATCAACTTAGGTTGGTAAAAGGGCGAGAATGACATTCCTAAAAATGCCAGCTCCGGTTGGTTAGGAAACCATACTCCTTTGGTTAGGAGGCAGACACTAGCTCAGACCAATTTATTTTGGTAAAAGGGAAAGTGGACATAACAGAATCATCAAATTCGAGCTCAAACCAACTTAGGTTGGTAAAAGGGCGAGAAAGGATGTCGACGAAGAACCAGAAGAAAAATCCCAACTCCGAAAGAAAAAGAAAATATATTTTTCAAAAAATTCCAAAGTTGGTCAAAAACGAAAATTCACCAAGTAATATTGGTAGAGAAGCGAAAAGATGCTAACCCTTGTTGGTTGGGTACATTTTACAAAATATTACCAAGTTAAAAATTTTGTGACTTTTAATCAGTCGAGAAATAAAACATCATTATTTTGGGTCAACCAAATGATTATTACAAATGTAAGCTAGTCGACAACAAGTTTTAATCAACTACAGTTGGTCGGCAAATTACATAATATTGTTATCTTTTTAACAGATATGCAGTCAAGTTAGTCGACAATCAGTTGGACGACAATATTATATCATCTTTTTAACAGAGATACAAATGAAAAACATTTTACAACTGTAAGATAAAAGCATTTGCAAACAAAATTATATGTATTTCATTAAATCCAAAAATGAAGTACAAAAATGAATACATTGACTTGAAATGTGTGAACAACTATTACATTAAAGAACCCTATTTTATTGGTCTCTTTCCTTGTGCTTTTGAAACAGGATCCTCGCCAGCAGGAGGATCTTCTAAGCAAAGAGGAGAGTTAATAAAATTAGGGTCTCGAAGCATTCTGACATTCATTATTGAAGGTGTATCCAGTAAATGCTCAGGACGAGATAGTTCTGCCTGTGAATGAAGGTTATAGTCACCAAGATACTTTGAGATCAAACAGCGAGGAATGGCCCGAGCAGGGATCCAACTCATGTCAAGTTTGAAAGGCGGAACAGGTAGGTCGAGCAGCCCAGGGGCATAATAATCCCATAAATAATTACCTTGCTCTAGTTTCAGTACCCCCAAGGCGTTCAACCATCCCTGTTTGTAGCCTTCATTGTTAGCGTTTTCGATATGAGCATCCAAATGACAAAGAGATTCATTGTAACCTACCATCCAGAATTCACGAGGTTGTTTGTGGAATTAAAAAGTTAGTCTCTCTAACTGCTCGTGAAGATTTCTGGCAAAAATATCCTTATGCTCCAAAGCAGACTTTTGAGTAGCAAGTTCCCCCTCCAGACTTTGGATTTTCTTATACATTTCAGACAAGGCTTGATTATTTGCCATCAGCTGGAATGCCTAGTTTTCCAACGCTGCTTGAGTACGAGATTCATCAACGATAGGATGAAGAACTCTTGGTCGTCCCCGAGCAGGTTGAGTACCTGGTTCCTCGACAACAACTCTTCCTCGTCCCCGAACAGCAATAGAAGGGCCAGCCCCTCTCAAAGCCTCCGATTCTTCTCGCTACTTGGCATTCTCAATTTCTAAAAAGGAGAATCCTTCGTCGGTGACAGGTACCACGGCAATAGAAGATGATTCAGCAGACTTTAGCTGAGCTAATTCTTTTTACAGATTGTTGTTCTCCTGCTCCAGTAGCTCAGCGATTTGCTTGTGCTCTTCAACCTCTATCTTCAACATTCTCTCTCTCATTTCATAGCCAGCAAGCATCTTATCATATCCTTTTTTAGCACTGAGTTGTTTGAGTTTCTTCTCATACCCTTCGTGCAAAAGAGCTGAAGACTCTTTATACTGCTGCTAAAGTTCATCGAGAGTGCTTTGCAAGTCTTCAATCATTTCATAATAAGCCACATTATTGGCTACATCACGATCAAGAAGACACTTTAAGTATTGATATGCCTCAACTGCTTGGTCTGAAACATCTCGGCCAAGGATGTCTACAATTTGGGACTTGTCCAAATCAGTATGACCAGCTTTAAAATATTCATTGCATTATCGGAGCAGAGTTGTGTCATGAGCAGACAGCAATTCCATTCTAGCCATAAACTAATAAAGAAGAGAAGGCAAAAGTTAATAAGAAAGCAAACAGAGAATCAACAATATAGAGGAACAAAAAAGGTGATTTTTATTACATCATAAAGAAGAGTACAATGTTCGGAGTACAGATGACAAAAGAAAGTAAAACAAATACCGAACAACTTCACACCTTTTCCTTATCTCCCAAGACTTTCTCGGGAGGCTGGGATGAGGAGCTCGGTTGCTCGGTGGGAACAATGAGTCGGTCGGCTAGAGCTGGAACTTGTTCAGGTGGAGCAGGCAGAGATGAAAGCTCCTCGTTGGCAGGCTGAGTAGGTTGTGGGGTAAGGATTTGATAACCCACTACCATTGAAGATTCTTCGGAGGCAGCTTCGTCCTCTTCTTCATCTTTAATATGTGGGGGACGACCAGGGAGATGCTGTTGAAACAGTTTTGAGTCCTCATTAACCTTCAACTCTTGCAGGGAAGCCACCCAACCATCTCGGAAGTACTTCAGACTCCCATACTGCACCTGGGACATCATTGCTGCTACCCCCTTGTTCCATCCTTTGTCCCAGCCAATGATGAAAGACTTTTTCACCACCACTTTTCTTTTCATTTTCTTCAAGGAGAGCTTCTCGGATAGAATATCCTCGGTGGCCTTCAACTTAGCCTCCACCTCCTCCTTCTGGCGATTCACTTCTCGCAGAAGGGACAGCTCTTCCTCTGCCATTTTCAATTTATTTTCAAGCTCATCAAAGTTCTTGAGCTTCTCGTCATACTTTTTGTGCTCCCCCTCTAAGTCCTTCATTTTATTCTCCAAACCCTTGGATACCTCAGCAAGTTGCAATTTCTCTGCCTCAACCACAGCCAACTTCTTCTCCCAATCTACTTTATCCTCGTCATACTTTTGACGGGAATCCTTCAAAGATTGGGTCAAACCCAACAAAGCATCCTCTACACCGGACGAGGAGATGGAAACCTTAATTGCTTCATCCTTCTTCACAATGGTGTTAAAGCAACTCACCAGCTAAAAAATGGAAAAAAACGACAAGTCAGCACAGAGAAACACATATTAAAGGAAAAAAAGAAAATTAAGAATAAGAGAAACTTACTGAAGCAATGTGACGAGTAGCCAGGGATGTAAGCATATCCCGAGAAATATTCTCCTCAATTCCTTGGACCTCAGGAATAATCCAAGTCTTTACCGAGCTCATAGCAGAGCTCGGGGGAATAATAGTTGGAACACCAGCACCACTAACTTGGAGCTGGGGAATGGTTTCAGCCAAATTGACCGAGGAGGATTTCTTCAGTCTCCTCGGTGGCAGTTCAACAGTTTCAACCAAAGAAGATCTTTTGGTTGGGGAGATGGTGATCACTTCTACAGGAGCATCCTTCTTGCTCGGAGCCATTGGGGGCTTCTCGGTAGCTTTTTGAGGTGCAACATCTACTTTCTTTGTCCCCTTTGGGACATCAGTCTTGTTTCTTTTTCCCTCTCCAACAAAAGTATCCTCCTCGAAGATAGCAGGAACTCTTCTCTTGCCCATCTTCTAACTCAAAGGAATATGAGATTCTGGTGAAGAGTCCTCAAGAGCTGGTGCTGGTTCACCAGTGTTGATTACAGGGCGAGCAGTGAAAGAGGTTGTATAACTCCTATACTGCAACAAATATGAAGCAGACCTGATGTGCTCGTCTGCAACTTTCTGATGCAAGCCCCAGATAAGTTTCAAATGCTTGATATTAACTTCTTATTCTTTTGGAGTTTTTCTCTTACTGTCAACTGCAAATAAATACATAGTGAAATATCAGTCACACATTTTATCAAACATAATGAAAACATAATTTTAGAAATAAAATAAAATGAAAATAACCTATCCCATTGCCATATGGAGGGCATCTGGGACCCTGGTATACTTCGTCTCCAACCAAAGGGGCATATTGCCAGTTTTTAATAACAACCCCATGTTCAAAATAATCCCTATTGGCATCAGGGAGATTAACTACTAAGGCCCTATTCAAAAATCTAGTTTTTAAATAAAAAAAATTTATCTAGAACAACCCATCTGTAACAATACATAATCTCAGGAATTTCTATACGAGTTCCATGAGTTTGATTTAATTTATGCACCCCATTAACTATCCTCATGTGTTGGGGGCTATTTTGCAGGAACAACATCGAAATACTGACAAAATTCTAAGCACAAGGAGTTTGGCAGAAAATAAAATCCACACTCAGTAATAAAGAGACTGGGGAACCAATGTCCCTCAGCCAAGCGAAAATAATCTGAAGGCTGAGAAGGAACCTCCAGAGTTACCCAAGAAGGGATAGAAAAATCATAACGGAATTTCTCAAGAGATTCAATAATATAAACCATGGTGAATAAAATAAATGAAGGAGAAGGAATAAGATCTTACAGAAAAAAGGGAGATCTGTTGACAACGAACGAAGGAAAGAATGAACGCACAAGAGAGAAAAAGACTATGGAAAAATCAAAAGCAGAAATTGGAAAAGGTAGAAGACAGTGTGATTGTCTATGAAGCTTAAATACTTTGTCTCGGGAAACGGCGAAAGAAATGATTACAAAAAGAAACTATTACGCTACCGGCGGCTAACAGGACAAAAAGTGCGCGACGATCGAAGCGTTTATAAAAATTCAAAAAGGCGGATTCAGTGAATTTGGAAGGAAAATTAAATACGGAGAAAATGCTCCTAAAAACCAGGAAAGTCATTTAATATTGCCATATACCAAGAAAGAATGTTCCATATTCCCCAAATTTCGAAATTTGAAACATTGGGGGCTTCTGTTGATACCAAGATTAATATGATGACGTGGATGAATCACAAGAAGACACGTGTCAATATACATGGAACATTTCTACAATTATTTTAGCAACAAGGAACTTTACTTCCCGGAAAAGTCAGATACTCCGAGCAACAGGTGTACTCCGAGGAACTCTATCGCTCCGAGAAACTCCTGAACGACGAGCAACTCAGGCGGTCCGAGCTGCATCTCAGTCATAGCATTAATTGCCAGATAATCAACAGTTTAACTATTCATTGAATGCTCATCATACAGACGTATACGCCTAAAAGGCATTAATTGTTTACCCTTTCACATGTACAGCCTAAGGGCTATAAATACAATGTATCATCCTCATTCAAGGGGACCGGAATTTCTTGATAGATCTAGCTATCGAGAATTTCTAAACACTTGGCAATAACAGAAACAGTGGACGTAGGCTATTCTTATAAGGCCGAACCACTTTAAAATTATTTGTCTCATTTATATTTATTTGTGATTAAATAATTAGAATCAATCTAATTTTTTACATCAACAGTAAGATTTGAATATTTTACGACATTAAAATAAGATGCTCCTGTGGGTAGTCATCACATATTTTAACTTAATACCATTAATGGTCGTAATATTCAACACGTATAATTGAGTGATGTTATTGAGTTAGGTATCTGTGGATATCCTTGGTTCAAACATGTACAAACACTCCTTAATTGTGTATTCAATATATGATTATAGTATACCTGTGGGCAACTAATTGATATATGTTAAATAAACAGATTTAAGCATTATGATGGTAATAAATGGTTAATTTGGAACTTGTAAGCATTCCTTAATTGTTTATTCAACATATGATAATAGTATACATGTGGGTAATTAATTGATATATGTTAAATAAATAGATTTAAACATTATAATGGTAATAAATGGCTAATTTGGAATGAGTAATAATAAGTATCACTGTGGTGATACCTAACTTTAATAATGCAATTGCATTCATTTAATAAATTAATATGAATACTTATGCATATTTTATCATAAAATTACATAATTGTAAAATTCTTGAATAGAAAAAAGGTGTACATTCTAGAATTTCATAAGTCTAGAATCCCCGAAGCTTAGAATTTTAAAAAATCAGTTCTTGATTTAACACATGATTATAATATACATGTGGACAACTAATTGATATGTGTTAAATAAACAGATTGAAATTTTGAGAATTTGAAAAGACAGAATTTTTAGAATTCCAAAAGGTTTAGAAAATTGTAAAAAAATTACATAATTTAAAGAATTCTAAAAGACATGGTAGCATGAATTCCAAAAGTCATGCACTACACCAAAATGACAAAATTGTCACCTTTCAGCCGGCCACCCTTGTCAAGGTCATTGACCGTGACAAAAAATACGCGTTTTATGTCACGGTCATTGACCTTGACACAACCGTGACAAAGAATTGTCACGGTCAATGACCTTGACACGACCGTGACAATGTTTTCAGCAAAAACCCTTTCCCCCTTGTTTTTTCCCTCCCTCCTTTCCCTCCCTCTCTCTCTCTCTCTCTTCCATTTATATATATGTTTGTGTGTATGTATATGTGTGTATGTGTGTATATATGTGCGTGTGTGTGTGCGTGTGTGGGGGGTGGGGCAGGGTGGGGGTAGGGGGTGGGGCAGGGTGGGGGAAGGGTGGGGGGTAGGGGTGGGGCAGGGTGGGGGGTATGGGGTGGGGCAAGGTGGGGGTAGGGGGTTAAAAATGTAATATTATTTTGATACAACATTAATTTGTGTATGAGTTTCATAATTATAAATAATATCCAAAAATATTGGATAACAATTTATTTTCATTCAAAATAAATAAGTAATTTTCTACAAATTTCATAAAAAAATGAACACCGGCTTAATATGTATTTAAGTGTGAAATAATCGCCATATACTTATACTAATGGAGAAAATCCATATATGGCGTTTTTTGTTGACTTTATATGGTGAAGGTGTGTGCGTGTGTGTGTGGCGGGGGCAGGGGGCAGGGGTGGGGGGATGTGGTGTGTGTGTGGTGGGGCAATCTTAACAATTGTATAGCTTTAATTGTAATTTTAATTGTATTGTGCCCAGTTCATATGAAAGTAGGATTGCCCCTCGTTGTAAATTAGTAAATTAATAATTGTATACTTTAGTAATTGCCCATTTCATATTGTATATCGAACAATATATATATATAGTATGATAATTAAATGAAACATACATGAAATTCACAATATATATATACACCTGCATGTTGTTAGAAAGTCTTAAATATAATTCTCACTTTATTAATGCCAAACCCGACTCTCTTATAAGATATGCATATTGTGATAATATTATATCTGTACTAATAACATTTTTTTACAGCAAATGTCTCCTTCAGATATTAAGGCGAAGATGATGATGTTGTTTATGATGATGTCGTCTGGGGTCGGTGGTAGTGGAGGCGACAAGGTCTCTTCAGCCCCTAAGCTCCCCAAATATGGGAAATTTGGGATTACCGTCGAGAACAAATCGGAGATATTAGTGAGATCCCTCATTCTGCTAAAGACGGTCATCGTCCCGGGGTTTATGAGTTGGAAGGAGGTGCCATATGAGCTCAAGTTAGCTGATTGGGAGGCACTACAGGTAATATATTTATATTTATATTTATATTTATATGAATATTTCAATTTCAACTTTAATTTCAATTTCGATTTCGATTTCATATTTATATTTATATTTATTCGCAACTAACATTGTATTTGTTGGACGGGAACAATTCAACTTGGATCCAAAGCTACGCGATCCCGTCTTGGAGCAGATTAGGGAGCAACTCAAGTCGTGGAAAAAAAATATGCGGGCACGGTACTTTGGGAAAACACGAGAGTCGATTATCCAATGGCGTGAATCCGTCCCCCCCAAGGAGCCGATCTCATTGGCACAATGGCAGAATTTCATTGACAATTGGCATCTCGACAATCGGGGAGGGAAAATCGGGCAAAAAAGACGGACGTGCACTACACCGGCCGGACTTCTTACGCCGAGGTGGATCATAGGATGCAGGTAAGATTTAATTTTTCTATAACTACAGAAATATATTATTATTCATTATTTTACTTTGCGGGGCCGATACTAATTTTACTTTACTTTATTTTATTTCAGGGGGTAGGGAGTGGGCCAGGGGGTAAGCCACATAGGCTCGATACTTATGTGGCTCTTCGGACGAAGAAGGGGAAGGACAAGGAGGTGTCCCCGAGCGTCGCGGCCACGATTGTAAGTAATCCGACAGTTTAATTTTTGTTAATTACGTTATAATTTTTTAGTTTACTTATTTTACTAATCATGTGCTTTTTGTTGTTTCAGGCAAAGCTTAAGGAAGTGCATCGGTCGCAGTCTGATGCCGACAAGGAATCTTTGTCCACAGATGCACTCAGCCAAGTGCCTGGCTCTGATCACAAGGGGAGGACAAGGGGGGTGAGCTCGCGGGTGGCCAATCTAGGATCATCGTATTGGAGACGAGCGACACCGGGTTGGCTCGAACGGTGGATTCACACGATGCGAAGCTGTCCCGTTTGGAGGCGACGGTCCAAGATATGTACGCATTCATGAAGCGTACGTTGGGCGAAGACCGTAAAGGGAAAGGGGAAGGGAAAGGGAAGGAGAAGGCGGTGGAGGAGGAGGTGCGGGAGGACGAGGCGCAGGATGACGAGGATGTGGACCTCGCTGCTTCATCACCGATACGTTCGTACTTCGATGATCCACTTCCCTATTTGGCGCCCTTCAACAGACCAATGTCGACACTTGGTTGGCCGAGCGTGTTCATATTGGACGTATTTGATGGCCAGAGGATAGGGCGGGGGTTGAGGGATCCGAATATTGTCCAGGGTGGAATAGTTCATGGACGTGCGCTTCAAGAGATGGAGTCTAGGGTGCTCGTCACGCATGTCATACCCGGGAAGAAGAACTCCCTATTGTGGTTGCGCAAACAATGCGGCACGACGTATATTAGTGGGTGCGTCAATTCGTATGTCGTGTGGCCTATTCACCTCCTCAGTTTTAACAATACACCAGACATGTAGTGACATTGTTTTAAGTTTGAATTGAATTGTTTTAAGTTTGAATTGAATTGTTTTAAGTTGTTACATTTGAATTATATCGTGATGCATATTGTCTCTATTTGAATATATATTTGCATTATCTTTAGTTTGTTTAGATATATGATGTTTGGAACAGGTACAAATATACAGCTGGGCAGTGGCAGTGGCCATACTGCCCAGTAGATTTTTTTTAAATGCTGACCAGAATCGTCACGGTCATTGACCGTGACACGTCCCTGACAAAAAGTTGTCACGGCCGTGTCACGGTCAATGACCGTGACAATTCTGGTCAAAAGGGTCACGACTTTGTCACGGTTATAAATCGTGACAAACGTGTCACGGTCATTGACCGCGACACGACCGTGACACAAAACACGAGTTTTGTGTCAAGGTCAATGACCGTGACACAACCGTGACAAAAAAAGTTATCTCGCCTCGATATGTCACGGTCATTGACCTTGACAAGTTGGATTTGTCAAGGTCAATGACCTTGATAATTCGGCAGATATGGTGTAGTGATGGTAGCATGAATTCTAATAGTTGGTAGCATGAATTCCAAAAGTCATAGGCCCAGTTTGGTTGCGCAAATTGTTTTATTATGTAAATTGATTCATTGTGAATTAGTGAATTGTAAATGAGTGAATTTGAAATGAGTTAAATCCAATTTTACACAATGTTTGGTAATTTGAAATTGATGTTGAGGTTCTATGAAAAAAAGACAAAAACAAATCAAGAGAGAGAGGGGGAGGGAAAGAGAGAGGGAGAGGAGGAGGGGGAGGGGGAGAGGAAGAGTGGACATGTACTTTATGTGACTCATATTTTAAATGGATTCATTTCAACTTTTTTGTGAAATGATCCAATTTCAGATTTTGCACATGGGTTAAAATGGGGCAATTAATGAATCCTTTCATTAATGAAACCAAACACAATTAATGGGTCAATTTGTAAATGGATCAATTTATTAATGATCCAATTTACAATTTTGGAACAACCAAACGGGGCCATAAAAAATGGAATTCTAATAGTCATAATAGTAAGAATTATAATAGACATAATAGTAAGAACTATAATAGACATAATACTAAATGACATAATAGCATGAATTCTAATAGACATAATTCTATTAGACATGAATCTAATAGTCATAATAGCTGAAATTCTAATAGACATAATAGTTGGAATTTTAATAGACAAAATTATATTAGACATAATACTAAATGACATAATAGCATGAATTCTAATAGACATAATTCTATTAGACATGAATCTAATAGTCATAATAGCTGAAATTCTAATAGGCATAATAGTTGGAATTTTAATAGACCAAATTATATTAGACATGAATTCTAAAAGACATGAATTCTAATCTAATAGACATAATTATAAAAGACGTGAATTCTAATAGACATAATTCTAAAAGACATGAATTCTAATCGACATAATTCTAAAAGACATAATAGAAGGAATTCTAATAGACATAATTCTATTAGATATGAATTTTAATAGTCATAATAGTTGAAATTCTAATAGACATAATTCTTTTAGACATGAATTCCAATAGACATAATAGTTGGAATTCTAATAGACATAATTCTTTTAGACATAGTAGCATAAATAAATGAATTGTAAGGGATATGAATTGTAACAGTCATAAGAATTCTAGGAGACATGAATACTAAAATTCATAAGAATTCAAAGAGTCAATAATACTAAAAGTCATAAGAATTCTAAGAGACATGAATAAGAATTCTAAGAGACATGAATACTAATAGTCATAATTTCTCGTAAGTGGTCAAGCCATAATTTTTAATATATGTAGTGATTCATACCATAAAATATGAAAAAATAATTTATTTTTCCCAAAATAGAAAATTTTGAGTTATCACTACAATAATGTAAATAATCTTTTGAGGATCACTCTCCAATTTGCGAAATTGTAAAATCAAATTTTAAACAAGAGTTATAAGCGTTGACATTATTACCAAAAATGGCAAAAACACATTTTTGATGGTCTAACGACGTCAAAATGCAAAACTGGGGTGGGGCCCATTATAAACAATGGGTTTTGTTTGTTTCGACGTTTCCAGGACCCTGAATCTCATTCTTACAAAGGTCAAGGAGCTCAGATTTCATCTGACAGGGTCTGGCCTTGGTAGGAATGGATCTTTCATGAAAATCTTTTTCATAAGGAAGAGTGACAATATGTTTCTTCCTGTCCCAAAAAGCATTAGGGATATCACTGCAAATTTCTGTTGTTAAAGAATTCTTAACAACCTGAATTTTGCTCACGATATTAGGGGACATTAAATTCTTTTTAATGTTAAGAAACAAGACTTCTTTTTGAAGAAAATTAAGTTGGTTTTCTTTGCAAATAATGTTATTAGTCAAAGAATTAATTTTCTTAATCTCAGGTCTTCCTATAAATTCAAAAACAATCTTTTGATTTTGAATAGTGGTGTATATACCACTAGAGTCGATTTTATCAATGGGCATGAGCTTTGATAAAAAAGGAGTACTCAAAATTATCTGTTGAGATAAATCGCCAATAAGCAAAAAGGTACTGTCTAAAAAAATTCCATTGTTACAGATGGCAACATTAGTTAATTTAAATTTGATGCCCATGCTAACACCACTAGCATTAAACAAAGATTGAGTAGTCTTCTCAAAATATTTAGTAGGAACAATTCCTTCCTGAATACAATTCATATCAGCGCCGCTATCAATAAGAGAAATAATATTACTCAAAGTAAATTCTTTGTTGATAACCAAGTTAATAGTGGTATACCACTTTTGGCTTGGAACGCGACTAATAACATCCAAATAATCCACCGAATCAGAAGTTCCTGGATCAGAATGCTTTTGGGCATTCTTGAGATTATCTATCTCAATTTGAATGTTACTTTGCTAAACCCTAAGTTGTCTTAACTCAGTTTTAAGTGTATTAACTTCATGTCTTAGATCATTAAGCCTAGAAGGTTTATTATTCTCACCAGTTTTCTCAAGTCAATTGAGAACCTCCTTAAGGCTATATTCTTTAGGGGGTTGACTGGGAAGATCAGGAAGATCGGCTGCCTGATCATAACAAGCTTTAATTAGCTTGAGATTAATGTCTGGGTCAGTAACATGGTTTATGACATCAAGCATGGTTTGTTGCTGACTAGTCAGAACATTAAGGCTGAGTCCATTTAACTGGATGATGGACTGGAGATGATCGCATCTCTTAGTCAATACGTTGCACTGACAGTCTCCTTCCTCGGAGACATCTGAGTCACTAGATCTTTGTATATGATAAAGCTCATCATCGCTCTCAGAGGAGTCCTCTAGTTCTTCAGAGGAGCTGGACAAATTGAGCAAGAGTTTGCTCAATTGGGTCTTCAGATGGTCATCAATCTGAAGATTGCTGATTTTGTCTTTCATTTTGCATTTATCAGCAAGATGGCCAAATTTACCACATTTAAAACATTTGAAGTTGGTTTTGTTGGTTTTCTTCCTAATAAATTTCTTTTTAGGTTTATAATCTTTTTTAGGTTTATAAGCCTGTTTTTTCTTGCGTTTATAAGAGGGTTTTGAAGAAGATTTCTTCTTCTTCTTAGAGACTTTGTGAGAGCTAGTCCCTTGAGTATCAAAGGCAAATTGCTCACAAAACTCACCCAATTCTTTCTTTCCAGAAAGATTTTGTTTCTTAAGTTGTCTAGCCAACTTAAGGTCATTGCAGAGGGAGAGACCCTCTTGAATGACAACACTTATGAGTTGTCCATAAGTGTACGAGGCGTAAGAGATGGAGATACCATCGTTGGCATCTCTCAACTTCTTACGAACTTTCTCAGCGAAGAAAGTAGGAAGGCCATCAATAAATTTGGCTTTCCAGTGCTCAGAGTTGCCGTCTTCTCTCTGAGTGAACCTAGCAAGGAAAACATCCTTGTACCACCTAAACTGGCTAAGAGTAGGACACCTAAGGTTTTGTAATAATTCTCTATTACGCTCATTTCGATAATCTCCACTTCCAATAAAATGATGAATAATTGCGAGCATGAGGGTGTAAACAACATCCTGTACTCCTTGGTCTTGCATTTGTTCATTATTGACAATTTTTATGGCCGAAAGAATCTCATTTCTTTGAGCTTCAGTCATGATATTTCCCCACCATCCTCTGATGGTGCCAGTAAATCCGGCAGTGATCATCTGTGCAATGCTATGATCAGAGGCATAATTATGCCTGCAAATGGTGGAATACATACCCATTTGATGGATCATTTCATAAATCTGAGATTCAGATTTTCCATCAAGATTCCAGTCATAAATGGATTTACCATAGAAGGTATTCTGCATAACAGTGCTCTCGCGTGAACAGTAATTTACTATTCCGGTGAAAAATCTGAACTATTCATATTAAAACCCTATTTTAAATAATAAATATTCATATTAAATATCTATTTTTACATAATTATAAATAGGAGAAAAAGAAATATGGTTTTGTTCTATCCCAGGTCAGTGGTTTGGGTTGCGCAACAGGGTTTGCCGTTTAGCCGTGTGTAGGCGTTGAGGCTTTTAGTCCCGATATTAGTCGTAACCACTGGGTATCTCAAAAATGATTTCTTATTCGGCTAATTTATAATCATCTAAAACTAGCTATTTGATCTGCCTATTCTTTATTTAAATATAGAATTTTGATTTGCATATTACTAGAATTTTTTATTTGTATACTCTTTTCCTATTCCATGTTTAAATATGCAAATCAAAATTCTATGTTTAAATAAAGAATAGGCAGGGGAGCATTCTTCTCCCTGTTCTTTGCACTCTGGCGAAGGAACTCCATATAATCCTGTATCGGAGGATATTGATCATCATTCACGATGATCTTTTCTTTTCCAGGCTTGCGAGAATACCCGCTGCCTCTGCCACGCCCACGAGAGGGGCCACTCATCGGTCCTGTAAAAACTCTCTAGTTAGAAAATCGGGAAGAGAGTTATTTTCCCCTTTGATATGTTCTATATCAAAATCAAAAGCCGATAAGTTTGCTTGCCATCTGGTAAAAATCTGTTTTGAAACAATATTTTCAACATCTTTTTGCAAAACCTGTTTTACAGCACTACAATCAATTCGTAGCAAAAATTTCTGATTTAACAAATTATCTTGAAATTTTGAAATGCATTTAACAACAGAAAAGATTTCTTTCTTAATGGTGGAATAATTTTTTGAGGCATCTTTCCAAGATCCTGAAGTAAAACGAACAAGTTCTTCCTTTTTTGTTAAAGATTTTATTTGTTTTAAAATACCACCAAATCCTAAGTCTGAGGCGTTAGTCTCGACGATTTTAAAAAATGAAGGGTTGGCCAAAGCAAGACAAGGTAAATGTTTAACCTTTAATTTTATTTTTTGCACCACTTTGGTATGTTCTTCAGTCCAAGGAGTAGGGTTCTTTTTCAACCTGGAGTAAAGGATTGCACTATCTTGTGCAAGATTTTTGTAATAGTCACCATTATAATTGAGACTACCCAGAAATCTTTGGAGCTGAGTCTTCTCCTTCATTTCATCTGGAAATTTAGAAGCAAATTCTATGCTCCTATCAATGGGGAGTATTTTCCCCTCTCCAATGTTATGCCCTAAAAATCTAACATTTGTTTGGAAAATTTTCATTTTAGGGGCGGAGACAACTAATCCATTAGTTTTAACAACATCTTTAAAAATCTTTAAATGTTTAAAGTGTTGGTCTATTGAATTAGAGAAGATAAGTATATCATCAATATAAACAATTGAAAAATCAGAAAAAGGAGTAAAAATATCATTCATGATATTTTGGAACTCAGATGGGGCGTTCTTAAGCCCAAAAGGCAAACATTCCATTGGAAATGTCCAAATGGTACCACAAAAGCAGTTTTATACCTATCTTGTGGTGTAATTTGGATCTGCCAACATCCAGATTTTAAATCAAATTTGGAAAAGATGGTGGCAAAATGAAGCCTGTCAAGCAAATCCTTTTTATTAGGAATTGGATATCTTATCCATTGCAAAACATTGTTAAGGGGCTTATAATTAATTACAAGCCGAGGAACACCTCGTTCCTTTTCAGCAGCCTTGTTAACATAAAAAGCTGTACAACTCCAAGGAGAGTAACTCTTGGTGATAAGCTTTTTATCTAATAGACCCTGAATCTCATTTTTACAAAGGTCAAGGAGCTCAGATTTCATCTGGCAAGGTCTGGCCTTGGTAGGAATGGATTTTTCATGAAAATCTTTTTCATAAGGAAGAGTGACAAATATGTTTCTTCATGTCCCAAAAAGCATTAGGGATATCACTGCAAATCTCTGCTGTTAAAGAATTCTTAACAACCTGAATTTTGCTCATGATATTAGGGGACATTAAATTCTTTTTAATGTTAAGAAACAAGACTTCTTTTTCGAGAAAATTAAGTTGGTTTTCTTTGCAAATAATATTATTAGTCATAGAATTAATTTTCTTAATTTCAGGTTTTGTTATAAATTCAAAAACAATTTTTTGATTTTGAATGGTGGTGTATATACCACTAGAGTCAATTTTATCAATAGGCATGAGCTTTGATAAAAAAGGAGTACCTAAAATTATCTGTTGAGATAAATCGCTAATAAGCAAAAAGGTATTGTCTAAACAAACTCCATTGTTACAAATGGCAACATTAGTTAATTTAAACTTGATGCCCATGCTAACACCACTAGCATTAAATAATGATTGAGTAGTCTTCTCAAAATATTCAGTAGGAACAATTCCTTCCTGAATACAATTCTTATCAGCGCCGCTATCAACAAAAGAAATAATATTACTCAAAGTAAATTCTTTGTTGATAACCAAGTTAATAGTGGTATACCACTTTTGACTTGGAACGCGACTAATAACATCCAATTAATCCACCGAATCAGAAGTTCCTGGATCAGAATGCTTTTGGGCATTCTTGAGATTATCTATCTCAATTTACATGTTACTTTGCTGAACCCTAAGTTGTCTTAACTCAGTTTTAAGTGTATTAACTTCATGTCTTAGATCATTAAGACTAGCAGGTTTATTATTCTCACCAGTTTTCTCAAGTCGATTGAGAACCTCCTTAAGGCTATATTCTTTAGGGGGTTGACTGGGAAGATCAGGAAGATCGGTTGCCTGATCATAGCAAGCTTTAATTACCTTGATCTTAACGTCTGGGTCAGTAACATGGTTGATGACATCAAGCATGGTTTGCTGCTGACTAGTCAAAACATTAAGACTGAGTCCATTTTACTGGATGATGGACTGGAGATGATCGCATCTCTTAGTCAATACGTTGCACTGACAGTCGCCTTCCTCGGAGACATCTGAGTCACTAGATCTTTGTATATGATAAAGCTCATCATCGCTCTCAGAGGAGTCCTCTAGTTCTTCAGAGGAGCTGGACGAATTGAGCAAGAGTTTGCTCAATTGGGTCTTCAGATGGTCATCAATCTGAAGATTGCTGATTTTGTCTTTCATTTTGCATTTATCAGCAAGATGGCCAAATTTACCACATTTAAAACATTTGAAGTTGGTTTTGTTTGTTTTCTTCCTAACAAATTTCTTTTTAGGTTTATAATCTTTTTTAGGTTTATAAGACTGTTTTTTCTTACGTTTATAAGAGGGTTTTGAAGAAGATTTCTTCTTCTTCTTAGAGACTTTGTGAGAGCTAGTCCCTTGAGTATCAAAGGCAAATTGCTCACAAAACTCACCCAATTCTTTCTTTCCAGAAAGATTTTGTTTCTTAAGTTGTCTAGCTAACTTAAGGTCATTGCAGAGGGAGAGACCCTCTTGAATGACAACACTTATGAGTTGACCATAAGTGTACGAGGCGTAAGGGATGGAGATACCATCGTTGGCATCTCTCAACTTCTTACGAACTTTCTCAGCGAAGAAAGTAGGAAGGCCATCAATAAATTTGGCTTTCCAGTGCTCAGAGTTGTCGTCTTCTCTCTGAGTGATCCTAGAAAGGAAAACATCCTTGTACCACCTAAACTGGCTAAGAGTAGGACACCTAAGGTTTTGTAATAATTCTCTATTACGCTCATTTTGATAATCTCCACTGCCAATAAAATGATGAATAATTGCGAGCATGAGGGTGTAAACAGCATCCTGTACTCCCTGGTCTTGCATTTGTTCATTCTTGACAATTTTTATGGCCGAAAGAATCTCATTTCTTTGAGCTTCAGTCAGGATATTTCCCCACCATCCTCTGATGGTGCCAGTAAATTCGACAATGATCATCTGCGCAATGCTATGATCAGAGGCATCATTATGCCTGCAAATGGTGGAATACATACCTATTTGATAGATCATTTCATAAATCTGAGATTCAGATTTTCCATCAAGATTTCAGTCATAAATGGATTTACCATGGAAGGTATTCTGCATAACAGTGCTCTCGCGTGAACAATAATTTACTATTCCGGTGAAAAATCTGAACTATTCATATTAAAACCCTATTTTAAATAATAAATATTCATATTAAATATCTATTTTTACATAATTATAAATAGGAGAAAAAGAAATCTAGTTTTGTTCTATCCCAGGTCAGTTGTTTGGGTTGCGCAACAGGGTTTGCCGTTTAGCCGTGTGTAGGCGTTGAGGCTTTTAGTCCCGCTATTAGTCGTAACCACTGGGTATCTCAAAAATGATTTCTTATTCGGCTAATTTATAGTCATCTAAAACTAACTATTTGATCTGCCTATTCTTTATTTAAATATAGAATTTTGATTTACATATTTCTAGAATTTTTTATTTGTATACTCTTTTCCTATTACAGACCATACTTCTTTTATTATTCTAAACATTAACATCTGTATAATGGAATCACACACCATTGATACACACACAACACAAGAGTAAACATTAGAAACCAAACAGCAAAAGAAGTAACAGTCTTGTTAACTTCAACCCATTTATAAAATTCATTTTTATAAAATTGTAACTGGATTTTGTCATACTTTTTAAAGTACCAAGCCCTAAAATTATCCCATTCGGGTTTGTTAAATTCAGTACTTATCTCTTTCCTATTGTATGTAAAATCCATAAAAGAGAAGAGGTTTAAAGTCTGACATTCATTTCAGACGGCGTAGGGGATTCCCTGCGCTGAGAAGAATCATTCTTCTCATAGACTCCATGGGGTATTTGGTTATGGGTAAACATACCATGAACATTCATATCATCCTGATATGAAGGATTCTGACGAGTTTCTTCACAAACAGAGTGTCGTGAAGAGGACGGAGGATAGGTAACAAAAGGGGTTCTAGGGTAATTCCTAGAAGATTGACACCTATTAAACTTCCTAAAATTTAGAAAGACATCTCCATCTTTCTCCTCAATGCTGTCTTCAACATCATTATTCTGACGGGATTGAGGAGGAACAGCGTTCGTAATAACCCAAGTCTCAGGGAAGTCAATCTCGTCCCAACTTATAGTTCTAGGTGTATGAACATTAGAATCTATAAGATGTGTGTCAATTAACAGAGTTTTACCAAAATAACTTAATTCCTTAATATTGGGGGATAGTATTCATTACCTTGTAATAAATCCTATAGATAATCCCAATAATTTTTTATCCCGAAAGAAAATTATAACCTTTGGTCTGGATCCCAAGACTTAAGGATTTACAAAGGTGTACGAGGCATAAATAAAGCAAAGGTTAATTTATTAATTTCCTTACCGTCTCTAACCTATAAACCTTATTTATACCGTAAGTGGTACTAGCTAGGAAGCGAATGAGATGGTGAGAAAAGACAATAGGCATTGAAATAGATGTGTCTTTTGCCACTAATACAATGCATTTGGGCATTGGGATTTGATATTGTAACCACATCTTATTAATAGTCAACTAATATGTATGTATTAAATAAGCTATTTAGACTGAGCTTGGAAACAAACTTTAGTGAACGCAAGTCTACATGAAATTGGAGTGTGTTTACTCGGAAGCTATAAATAATTCTCACCCTTTCTAACAAGGATAAGTCGTAAATTATTGTAGCCCCTTACTCGTAAATTATTGTAGCCCTTTACCCATCAATATTTTGTGTATTATACAATTGTCCAACATTGAAATTTGTAAAATACAACATATATTATTTAAGTGAGTGTAACCTTTAGCTAGAATCTAGCCTTTATGGGTTGACAACCCCGCGATGGACTAGTAGGACCAAATGGTTAGGGTGAGACCAATATCAATGACTAATTATGGATCTAGAACCTAAGAATAATATTAGAGCCGATGCCAAATGACGTTGGATATTGACGACGGTCTGATTTGATGCAAGGTGTACTCAAGTGGTTTTTTAGTTGTGGGTCTCGGACCAAACAATATGATTTATTTTAAGTATTATTTTCATAACCATTTGGGCCTCAAGAGAGAGGGAGAGAGAATAACAATTTTTTCTTTACATGCATTAATGGAGAAGAAGTATAATGTATGAAGTCTACCACGGGCTCTATAATATTCAAACTAAGAACTTTCGTCGATTTTTTTCAAAACAGGAGTATAGATCGAAAATATATGGGAGATTCATATACTAACTCCACAAAATAAGATATGATAAAATTACTTTAAAAAATTAATAAATTCGTTTACCCAAATTCTTGAATTTTAATTAAATAAAGATCTTATTTCCGCCCTTCTACCTTTCTATTGCTATTCTACTATGCAAGATTTTTTTTTACATGCATTAATGGAGAAGTATTTTGTATGAAGTCTACCACGTGCTCAAACGATAAGTATGGGAAATATTTCCCACTAAAGACTAACATTTTAAAAAATGCAAACATATTGGTGTTAAACATGCTCATGTAAGATCCTCCATATATGGTAAAATTTTAATTTTATCATGTCTCGAGGGATCAACCAAGAGTTTAAATATGTCGACTCCTTAAAGAGGGTCACGGTGACCAACACCTTTTTAGTTTAAACACAAAAGTTAATATATAAGTAACTGTTTTGGATCCCGCGATTTTAACGTTTATACAATATTGTGTGAGCGTTACCCTGGCCCCTCTTTTTAGTAGGAAATTTGCTATTTTCATAAATTATCCAGCTTCAAAAGTATAATAACCATTTTTTAAAACTTGTTTTCATTTAGAAAAAACAAAAAAATATCAATAACATTTTCTTGAAGCTTGTTTTCATAAGATAAAACATACTTATATAGGATAAACGTATGCATAATTTCCATTGATCAATAACATGATACACATAGATGTAGTTATATTGAACACTTGATTGACCTTATTTCATACAAACTTCCAAACACGTACACATAAATAAATATGTGTATGTTAATCACTCAATAACCATACAACTTCCAAGACCAGAGTGTTCGATGCAATGACAACCACGTTGGCAGCGGGGGTACCAAGGTTTGCCGCAAATTATACCACCGCAAGCACCAGGGGAATAATCAACGTTCAAGAGAATGTCGGAGTCCAACATTTTACGATTGTTAACAACCGAATTGGCAGTGGAGGAGACAATGGTGGCCATAAACACCAAAGCAACAAACAAAACAACCTTCTTGTTTTCCATATCTTTCTCTTGTATGAGTGTTTTGTTATATCCCAATGGCTCTCCCACATGTTGTATTTATAGAGGATCGTTTGAAACATAAACCTTATCAACCCAAGGCTAAAACCGTCAAATTCTAGAATAGTTTCTAAAGACGTGGACTACATTGAGTTTTGGGTTTGTGGCTATTGTTTTTTTTTTTTGGTTTATACCACGGGGTGTCCGGGTCAGTTATACGCGCACCTCGATTAATTCTCGCTCGCGGTTCGTGGCTTTCGCTGGCCAAGCATTATTTTGACACTGCCAGGGATCGAACTGGGGACCAAACCCAATCCACCCCTAAACAGTGTCCCAATTACACCCTTATACCACTGGTTTGTGGCTATTGTTGTGCCAACGGAAAAACCCTAGCTATATTTTACATTCATAAAGAAATGGAGGTTTTTGACCAGTACGTGGTGTCCCCACAAGACTGAAATCCAACTATTAATTGAGGCGACAACCCACAGCGGATGGATTGTACAGCTGATTAGTGGAGGGTGAACACTCATTATATCCTGCCATCATTATCCATCTCATCTTTAATTCATGAATAATGGTAAAATCTGACATGGCTCTCTTACTTATTTATTAAAGAAAATTTTTTTTTGCACCGAGATGCTTGGACCAAACTTTGTACATAAAGTTAAAAGACAAAAAATAAAGAAAGAGTTATTTATTTAATTGATTTTTTTAATAAAAAAATTATATTTTTAATAAAAATGTGTTTTTTAAAACTGTTTTAAAAAATAAAAAAAATATTTAAATGATATGGATCCGTATCAGCGATATTAACCAATCGCGATAATAATGTTGATCTGCGTCAGTGACAGTAATCAAATGCGTTGATGATGTGGGTTCACGCCAGCGACACTAACCAAACGTTATGATGATGTGAGTCCGCGCCAGCGGTACTAACCAATCGCGATGATATTATGGGTCCGCACCAGCGGCACTAACCAATTGCGATGGTGATGTGGGTCCGCGCCAGAGCACTAACTCATCGCGATGATGATGGGTCCGCGCTAGCGGCATTAACCAAACGCGATGATGTTGTGGATCCGCGCCAGCGGTACTAACCAATCGCGATGATGATGTGAGTCCGCCTCAACGACACTAACCAATCGCGATGATGATGTGATGTGAGTCCGCGCTAACGGCACTAACCAATCGCGATATTGTGGGTCCACGCCATCTCTTAAGAAATTGTTTTTCATGTTTTTAATAAAAAAAATATATTGTTTTTAAATAAGAAACTGTTTCTAAAAATAAAAATAAAATTATTTTTTTGAAAATAAAATAAGATTTCAATTGTTTTTTTAAATAAAATATTTTTACACTGTATCGCAATTTGTTAGTGATGTTGGTGCGGATCCACATCATTATCGCGATTGGTTAGTGATGTTGGTGCGGACCCAAATTTTTTTTTAAATAAAATATTTTTACACAATAAAAAGAACTATTTTTTTATATTAATAGAAAAACAGTTTTTTTTTTATATAAAAATTTATTTTTATATCCATTGTTAAAAATAAAAGAATAAGAATCTTAAATATATATATATATATATATATATATATATATATATATATATATATATATATATATATATATATAGAGAGAGAGAGAGAGAGAGAGAGAGAGAGAGAGAGAGAGAGAGAGGGAGAGAGAGATGGATGATATGTGGCCACATCACTATGTACATATTCTGTACAAAACATCTGGGTGCAAATAGAAAAGCTCTTTATTAAATATTATCTTATGGTATGGGGTCTCGCGAAGATGCCAATAACATTACTTTTTATAAAGATTTTATGAAACTACTTTGTGTCTATAGCACTACTCATTGTTCATGACAAATGGAGAATGGCCAGATGCCATTTTAGACATCTTGTGACTTGGTTTGAGAATCTTAATTTGAAAGAAAAAATTCCACCTCTTATTTTTTTTTGGTAGCATACCATGAGGTGTCCTGATTAGTTTACGCATCTCTCGATTGACTGTGCAATGAATCGAACTGCGGACCAAACTCAATCCACCCCCAAAACTGTCACAGTGATAGTGTTATACCATTGAGCTAAGAGTCTTAGTTTTCACGTCTTTTAAACACGATTATTTAATCATTGTCATCGACGAGTGGTATAAAATTATTACTGTGATAGTTTTGAGGATGGATTAAGTTTGATCTTCAGTTTAATTTTTGACACTATCAAAATAATGCTTGATCAGCGGAAGTCACAAACCGCGAACATGAATTAGTCGAGGTACATTTAAAAAAACGGACACCACGTGGTATGATAAAAAAAAAATTAATGTGTGCGCATTATTAATCAATTCTGATAAAAAACCCCTAATGGGCCTGTTTGGTTTGCAACTATAATTCTGTTTTATGTGTTTAAATACAATTTTGATAAAAATCTGCGTTTGACAACCTCCTTTTAAACACAAAATTATAATATTTCTATGTTATAATCAAGCATTTTAGAAAACAGGTTTAGGTGTTTTATAACTTCAGTTTTTTATTTTTCAACTCAAAATTATTCATTCTTAATATTTTAATGCAGTTATACCTTAATATATAATATGCATGCATAATACATTAATATGTGTGTAATTCTTATAAATAAAAAATATATATGTACATGTACATAAAATTACGTATGAAATAAGATAAAGTTAAATAATATTATCAATAGATACATAATACTTATATATAGTTTTCTACATGTATTATTAATGTTTGGAATAATATAAAATATACATATAGTACATATGTATTAAAAAATATTATCAATTCATGTATGTATATAATTTTATAGTGAATTATAAATGCAATATATATATATATATATATAGTTAAACTTCCCACCATACCTCATTAAATATACGTAAAAATACATGCTATTAAATGCACATGTATATAATTTATGATGTATTAATGTATATATGTATGTATGTATGTATGCATTAATGTATCATGTATATAGTTAAACTTCTCAACATACTACATTAAATATACGTAAAAATACATGCTATTAAATGCACATGTATATAATTTATGATGTATTAATGTATATATGTATGTATGCATTTATGTATCATGTATGTATGAAATATATACACACACACACACACACACACACACACACACGCACGCGAGCGCACGCACACACACACACACACACACACACAGATATATATATATATATATATATATATATGTATATATATATATATATGATTGCAAATTTTGTCAAATTTTTAAAAAACTGTATCTAAAAACAAGTTTACTAAACGCACATCAATAATTATAAACACAAAAAATTGAATTTTAAAACTGTATTTAAAAACATTGTTTAAATCTAGTTTTCTGAGTAGCGAACCAAACGGACTTATTTTTGGATTTTTTTTCCAAATTTCGTGACTCTTCAAGTATATACTAGGTGATTTAATAGTTCACATGATGTCTGTTATAAATAATATTTAACGTGGGCTTGACATATCACTGAATCCAAAAAAATAATCCAAAAAATGAATCTCTTCAGCATTATTGCCATTTGAAAACATTAAAGTCTTGATGCCTTAAAAACGTCAATTTTTCCTAATTTTAATGAGATTTCCCCCAACTCCTCGAATGATAACGCTAAAATTAAGTGCTTTATGAACAAAGCTAAAATATGGAATGAAAACGTTTATTGGAATAGTTTGAGATGAGTCTTGCTACAGCGAAATATAATTTGAGGATGTGGATACATGTTCACATGTCAGTGGTACATTTGGAGTGGGAGCACCTTGAGTTCGTGTGTCTAACTCAAAATACACCAATGACACACGAAAATGTATCGAGATCGTCAAATTATGTCACATAATTATATCTCCCAAATATTTTCCTCTAACGAAATAATACAAGATTGATAAATTGATAATTCTACAGACACTCACGTTTTGCGATAAATTGATAAATTGATAAAAACGGCCCACGCACGTACTTAAAAAGATACATGCAAAAAGTCTACCCCAACCCAATCTCAATCTGAGCTGTACCCCAAGATTCTCATGTCGATGCAAAAACACTCAGAGAGGCCCATTTATGTCCAATAATTCATCTTAAATCCCTCGCCTTGTTAGAAGAAGTTCTTCTGCACCCCGACCCCGACTACAACTGTTTGCTACACATTTGGTACGATATAATGATGTATAACATTAATATGATTAATGTCCCTAGCACGAATTTACATCCATTCCGTAAAGTAATATCAATATCGATGCAACACGTAATTGTGTTGAACCACTTTTTATCAAAAATCTAAAATATGTGTCGACCTAACATTACTATGTTAGAAGACCTTCTAGCCCATGACATGTGAATGAGTAGTTGTACACTAACACAGATTTGCGACACATTTGGTGCAACACAGTGACGTGTCGCATCAATATTGACTAGTGTCCCTGGCACGGATCCATATCCATACAGAAATAGTCAATACCAGTACGACACCTCAATGTGTGTCGCACAATTCTGTGTCACAAATCTGTGTCGACCTAGCATTTTTCCATCGAGTACTTCTACACTGATATAGATTTGAGACACATTTGGTGCGATACAGCGACGTGTCGCATCAGTATTAACTAGTGTCGCTGACACGAACCGACATCCATAAGACAATAATTAATACCAATTAAATATATCACTGTATCACACCATTCTGTACTGTAAATCTGTATGCGCCTAACATTTCTCCGTCAATTATATCTACACTAACACAAATTTACGATACATTTAGCGTCACACAATAATGTGTCGCATCAATATCGATTAGTAACGTTGGCACATCCTATATCCACAAGTCAGTAGTCAAGCAGGCCTCTGATTCAGCCCATATCCACAAGCCCTGCGCTGTCTTGTACAACTCCTGCAATTAGGCCTGTCAATTTTACAGAGCAGGCCCGAAGCTCGCTTGCTCGGCCCAATAAATTTGGACCGAGCTTCTATTGAGTTTGAGCCGAGCCGAGTTTGAGCCGAGATATTAAGTCCGAATTCAATTTGAGCTGAGCGCGAGCGAAGCACTTTCAAGCCCGAAATAATCTCTCTCTCTCTCTCTCTCTCTGAGAGAGAGAGAGAGAGAGAGAGAGAGAGAGAGAGAGAGAGAAAATTATTTTATTTTCTATGATATGTAAAAAATATTTTAAAACAAAACAATTTTTAAAATTTTATCCTTAAGGGAATAAACTTTTGGAAATAAACTATTGGACTTAATATTAAAGAAACAAAATTAAGGTCGGTCGTTTATTAATTTACTTTACTTAATCTTATGGGACTTGTCAATATTAGTGCTAAAATTTATTTTTTTAATGCTGAAATCTGTTATTTTAGTGTTGAAATGTGTTTTTTTAATGCTAAAATGTCAATATTAGTGCTGAAATGTATTTTTTGGTGTTAAAATCGTTTTTTTAGTGTTGAAATGTGTTTTACTAATGCTTAAATGTCAATATATTAGTGTTGAATTCTTTTTTTTTTTTGTTCTGAAATCTGTTTTTTATTGCTGAAATATGAATATTTATTATTAAAATAAATATGTATTGAAATATTTAATTCAGGCCGGCTCAAATTGAGCCCGAAGTCCGATTTACTTTGTGAGCCGCGCCTGATTCAAGCACTCTCAAGCTCGTTCGGACGAACTTAAGGTTGAACCAAGTAAATCAAAATCAAATTAAGCTTGATCAACTAGAGGCTCACGGAGTTTAGAACGTAACTCCTTTCTTTTTCCACTTCGCTTCTATTGTTTGTTGGGGGTTTGTGACTAATGGAAACGGACGGGTGGTCAGATGATACTTCATCCGATGATTGTACAAGGAAGACAGACGTAAGGTATGTTATAGAAAATAAAGAACAGAAAAGAATGATAAATAAAGGAATTTTGGATTCGGTATGGATAAAAGATCTTCCTATGTTATACTATTCAATTCTCGACGACGAATTGATTTGATAGCCCAGATATTGTTATTCATGATATTGATCCGATTCAAGATCATCGAGAGGTAATTCATTCATTGAAGTGACAGGCGAAAGATTTATCATCTCTATGGGATTAAATCCCGAGTTATTGTGAAGTAAAAAAACGATGAGATTATGGAAGTAAATATTCTTGCGAATCATAGCGCCCGATTGAGAGCCCTACCTGCAATAGACGCATGCAGGCTATGTGATTTAAAGGAGCCATCAACATTCATTTTTATTCTCCACTTGTTTGACTGGACATGACCATCACAGTTGGCCATACCCTCCAACAACTCACACCACATTAATTGCTGCCATGTACAATATCAGCTTTAATTCATGACAAGTGGAGAATGGTATTCCCACAATCTCTGGAGAATGATTTTCACCCAAACCCTTTTCCATAAATAAAAAAAATAAAAAAACGGGTGATAAAACATGATTTTATTCATAAAAAAAATAAAAAAAAAATGTTGCAAAAAATCTTAGGTGGAAATAATCAATATTTCAAGGGATCTTGGTGCAATTTACCCTAAAAACAATAGACACTTAAATCTAAAATAATGATTTTTAGGTATTTGCTTGATTTATCCGAATGAAATATTTGAACATATATTTTTGGGGTTCAAATTTCCTCTTCTTAAAATTAAGAGACAATATTACATCTGAATGCATTAAAGGTAATACAATCGTTATCCTCTAAAAAGTTTGAAAAAACGTTTAACATCTTTTATTATGTTTGTATCAAATTATTACGTGTCATATGCGTATTGACATGTAGTTTTTGGATCCCATGTGTACTATAAACACCAATTGATATCCTATCATTTTTTTCATATTTACACTTAAAAGGAGAAAAAACAAACACTTGTATCTCCCAATTTAACAAATACAAGAAAATTCAAATGGCTCGTTCGTGTTCTAAACTTCTAAAAAAAAAAAAGTCCCAAGCACATACTTAAAAGGGCACAAGAAAAGGCTACCCCAACCCAATCTCAATCTGAGCTGTACCCCAAGATTCCCTTGTCGTTGAAAAAACAGTCACAGAGGGCCCATTATGTCTGATAATTCATCTCAAATCCCTCGATACAACTCCAGCAATAGACCCATGCAGGCTATGCGATTTAAAGGAGCCATCAACATTCATTTTTATTCTCCACTTGTTTGATTGGACATGACCATACTCTCCAATTGGCCATACTCTCCAATAACTCACACCACATTAAGTGCTGCCATGTACAATATCAGCTTTAATTCACGACAAGTGGAGAATGGTATTCCCACAATCTCTGGAGAATGGTTTTCACCCAAACCCTTTTTCATAAATTAAAAAAAAGGGTGATAAAATATGATTTTATTCGTAAGTCTTCTTTCACATTCTATTTTCACTTTCTTATATATAAAGGCATAAATACCATCACTTTCTTATATATAACAAATTAAAATAATTTGTAACAAATAAAAAAAATTTTAAAAAAAATTATAAACAACAGTTTTTAGGGGTTCAAAAAACAGCTTTTTACAAAAAAAAAACATTTTTTGAAATAAAAACAGTTTTTAAAAAAATAAAAATTGTTTAACTGAAAACACTTTTTTAAGAAAATAAAAACTGTTTATAAAAAAAAATAGTTTAAAAAAACAATTTTTAGCAAAACAAAACAGTTTTTAATAAAATAAAAACAGTTTAGAAAAACTTTTATTTAACAAAATAAAAACTATTTATAACAGAACACTATTTTTTTTAAAAAAACTTCTAACAAAAATAAGAACAGTTTCTAACAAATAAGCAATATATTTACAAAAAAATATTTTTTAAAGAATAAAAATATTTTAAAAATTATAAAAATAAAAACACTTTAGTGAAAAAAAAAACAGTTTTTAACAAAAAATCAGTTTTAAAAGAATAAAAATAGTTTTCCAAAAATGTTTTTTAACAAAATAAAAAACAGCAATGATACTAAAAATTTTTCTAGGAGAAATTTCATATTTAGCAATGAAAAATGTACCAACGTATAACAAACTGACAAATTTGTAGTAAAGTCTAAAATAAATAAAAAAATGTTACGGGATAAAGTCAAAAAAATCCAAATAATATTATTATTAACAATAATTATTACACTAATTATACTAATAACCATACATGCAAAACACAATATTTCTAAAAACTATTGTTTCTTCACTAAAGTGATTTTGATTTTCTAAAAACTGTTTTTTAATATTTCTTTGTTATAAACTGCTTTAATTTTATTAAAAACTGTTTTGTTTTGTTAGAAATTATTTTTTAAAACTATCTTTTGCTATAAAAAAAATTTATTTTGTTAAAAAACTGTTTTCGTTTAAACTACTTTTATTTTGTTAAAAAAGTTTTAATTTCAAAAAATGTTTTTTTTTTTTTTGGTAAACATCTATTTTTTTCATTATAAGTATTTTTTTTAGGGTCAATTATTAAATAGTCCCTACTATAAATATATATTTTTAAAAAGGACACATATTTTTAGTTTAACCCATTTAGTCCCTCAAGCACTCAATATCCTCTTATTTTTAGAGGTCTGCGCCAGCGACACTCCCTCTCCAAAATATGTGGCAAAGGACTTTTTGAAGCAAAATAAAAAAGTTTGGACTAAATGGGTATTAAAAAATGTCCGAGGGACTATTTGGTATATGTCCCTTTTTTTTAATCGTGTGAACTTCCCCAGCTTGTGAACACTACCGGTTAGCAAACTCACGGATCCTGTTTTCCTGACCCCACGGTGCTGGACCAATGTAAATCAGGAGTGACGAGGGCGGTAGGAATCGAACCCTCGACCAACCGGTCTAGGCTGCCAAGGGTCCCCCCCTTACTAGGGGTGGCCGTGGGCCGGGCCTGGGCAGGCCCGGTCGGGCTCGGGCCGGGCTTGAAAAATTAAGTGTTATCCCAAGCCCGCTCGGGCCTAGATCGGGCCTTATTATGTAATCCCAAGTCCGCCCAGATTTGAAAGCTCTTTACCCAAGCCCGCCCGATCGGGCCCTATTATGTTAATTAAAAGATTTTTTTAAAATTAAAATACCTATTTTTTTATTTAAAGACCAATTTTTTTAATTAAAAATCTGTTTTAAACTCCATATATTACAAAGTCCATATATAAAGTTTCTCACTTTACATGAAAAGACCTGGTATACGTTTTTATATTTATAGAAGTCCCCCCCTCCACACACACACACACACATATATATATATATATATATATATATATATATATATATATATATATATATATATATTTCGGGCCTCGGGCCGGGCCGGGCCTCATCGGGCTTAAGAACTCATGCCCAAGCCCGCCCGAAAAAAAATCGGGCCTATAAAATTTTGCCAAGCCCGCTTTGCGGGCCTATTTACCTTACCCAAGCCCTATTTTTTTATTGGGCGGGTTGGGCGGGCTTGGCGGGCCTCGGGCCTATGGCCACCCCTACCCCTTACCACTCGGCCAAACCCCTGGGGGTATTATAAGCTTTTTTTAACCCCCCAAAACCTGTTTTTTATGATTTTTTTAAGATTTTGTTTCTTTGTTATAAATTATTTTTTTTGTTAAAGATTATTTTTTAAACCCGATTTTTTGTTATAAACATTTTTTATTTTGTTACCAAATGTCACTTTTCATGTAAAAAATTTCATATTTAGTGACAAAATATGTAGCAAAGCATAATAAATTCATAAAAATTTGCTATAATTTATTAAAATAATTAGTAATGTGTTAAAGTAAAAAATTGAATTAACAATAATTATAAAAAATATATATTTTATCTTAAAGTATCAATTTTATCTAACCTAAAACATAATATTATTTTAGGTTAGATAAAATAATATTACTTTTAGGGAATAGCCACACCCTAAAACATAATATTATTTTAGGTTAAATAACAATAAACTGTTTTTATTTTATTAAAAACTGTTTTGTTTTGTTAAAAATTGATTTGAAACTATTTTTTGTTATAAAGAGTTTTTATTTTGTTAAAAAAGTATTTTCTTTTAAACTATTTTTATTTTGGTAAAAACTGTTTTAATTTCCAAAAATGTTTTTTTTTTTGATAAAAAGCTGTTTTTTTATTATAAGCTTTTTATAACCCCAAAACATTATTGTTTATAAATTTTTTTTAAATTTTTTTTCTTTGCTATAAATTATTTTTATTTGTTAAAAATGTTTTGGTTTATTATATATAAAAAAGTGAGGGTATTTATGTCTTTGTATTTAAGAGGGTGAGGGTAGGGTGTGGGAGAAGACTTAAAAGGTGTCGGGGGGGGGGGGGGGGGGGGGGGGGGGATGCTTATGGGTTAGCAAACTCACGGGTCCTATTTCCCCTACCCCATGGTGCTGGACCAATGTAAATCAGGATTGACCGAGGGCGGTAGGAATCGAACCCTCAACCAACCAGTCTTACGCTGCCAAGGATCCCCCCTTACCACTCGACCAACCCCCCAGGGGGTATTATAAGCTTTTTTTAACCCTTAAAACCTGTTTTTTAGGATTTTGTTTCTTTGTTATAAATTTTTTTTTTTTTATTAAATATTAGTTTACGAGCAACTTGTTGTCCCCCACCTCTAGCCAACAAGCTTGAGAACGATAATATTTGCCATACTAAGCCTCAAATGGGGCCATTCCGATCATAAACTCATAGTAACTATTATAAGCGAACTCCACCAATGGAAATACGACTCCCAACCTCCTCCAAAATCAAGGATACACATGCCTAGCATATCCTCCAGTATCTGATTAGTACGCTCAGTTTCTGCGTCTGTTTGTGAGTGATAAGCTGAAATCAATTACAACTCTGAACCCATAGCCTACTGAAAGCTCTCCCAGAAGCGTGACACAAAAATCTTGTCTCTATCACACACAATATCCAGGGCACCGCATGCAATCTCACTACCTCGGCAATAAATAACTGCACATACTGGCCCGTAGTGTAGTCTGTCCGTACTGGCAGAAAATGAGCTACCTTAATCAACCGATCCACTATAACCCATATGGAATCATGATCTTGCTCTGACGTAGGTAGCCCAGTAATGAAATTCATGGAAATACTCTCTCATTTCCACATAGCTATCTCCAGCGGTTGAAGCAGTCCTGGTGGTCCTCCTTTATCATCTGACAGGTGGTACATTTGGAAACGAACTCTACAATGTCCTTCTTCATTCCAGTCTACTAGTATTATCGTCTCATGTCCTCGTATATTTTATCCCCTCCGGGATGTACTGCAAATTTGGACACGTGTGACTACGTCGTCACTTGGTGACATAAGTCTTTTCCCTCCGAGACCACCAATCTCCCAGTAAACCGCAAACCTCGATATATTAAAATACCAGAAACCAATCTTACCGAAACCGAAATTACCGAAAAAAAGATGGTTGTTTTTGGTTTTAATATTTAAAAAATCGATCTACCAAGATTACCGTACCGAAATTACCACACCATACCAAATTTACCGAAACCAGAAAAAATCGTACCGAAATTACCGTACCATACCAAATTTACCAAAATTACAGTATCAAATTTACCAAAACCAGAAAAAAATTATTTTTGGTTTTTGTTTTAATATTTAAAAAAGTTTGTTGGTTTTGTTTTTAATTTTTTGGGACTTTTAGTGTTATTTACCGAAACTAGAAAATACCGAAATCAGGAAAAACCAGAAGAAAACCAGAAAAAATCAGAATTTACTGAAATTAGAAAAAACCAAAATTACCGAAAAAACCGAAATACCAGCCGGTTTGGTTTTGGTATTGATTTTGGTGTACCGGGTGGTAAACTGGTACAATTTGATTTTACCATCTAGATTTTGGTTTTGGTATTGGTATCTACTATTTACCGACCAAACAGTACCGTTTACACCCCTACTTTATTATATAGTTTTGAAACGAAAATGGATAACTTATCGAAAAGTCACTCAAACATTTTTTAATACATATTTAGTTAAAGTCTATTTATTTTGTTCTAAAAGGTTACTCAAACGCTCATTTAACCAATATTTTCTTATGTTTAACGGGAAATGCAACGACATTCATGCCTAGCTCCCCCACCCTCTACCCTCCACCCCAACTGTCGGAGTTTCAACAACCCTTATCAGAGTTCATTGTTTTGAGTGTTTTCATGTGGTAAAAGACTTTTTGAAACAAAATAAAAATGTTTGAACTAAAAATGTATTAAAAAAAATTCGAGGGACTATGTGATGCATGCCCATTTGAAAAGACCGTTATTTCTTATGAAATTATTACAATTGAAAAAATAAGATCCCAAAATATTTAGAAGTTGTGAACAACTATGTTTGTTTCCACATATTACACACAACTTTAAAAGATTACACTAATATTTCTTCTAAAAACGGCTTTAAAACTACTAAAGTTTAAGAATCCATATTTTTACAAAACACATTTAAAGTTTTTTAAATTAATCTTATATCATGCTAAAGTTGTGAAAAAAATGAAATGAAATCAGTTTTTCTTTTTTCTGTTTTGTTAATAAAAAAACAAAAGGTTAAAGTGAAAAATGTGTATCACATGGATGCTTTTCAACATGTACGTCCACACCTGTACGTCCACATGAGTGACTTCCCTTAATTATGGAGAGATAATAATATAAAAATTATTCCCTCTCTAAATTATTACCCCTTATCTTTTTTGGAACATCATAAATTAATATTTCTCTTCTTCTAAGCATAATTGTCTAACAAAATTTTAAGATAATGAATAAGTATCAATCTTCATCGTTGATTGAGTTTTTTTTTTTTAAATCCTGAATTTTATATAGTAATTATTAGTTTAGTATAAAACTAATATTTATGATTTATTTTTCACAATAGTTTGTTTATACTTGGTACTCAATACGGATTGTGCCTAAGAAAGGCCCACGCACACTATCCATCCTTTCTTGGTCCAGTTGTAATAAGAGTTTCGCTCTATACCATAGGTCGTGAGTTCGATTTCTCCCCATGAATATCTGTCCCGAGAGTAAAGGTGGATTCTGAGCCATACGGGTATGTCATATGGTGTCTCGGTTCTATTCTCCCTCGAGTGCCAGACTTAAATTGATGTGTGTGTTAGAGTGGGTAGCACTTACATCCCCCTGTTTAGAAAACCGGGGAGAATCCAAAAAGACTGCTCGTATGGAGGTTCATGGCTTCAAAAAAAAAAAAAAAATCCCCACGCACGTACTTAAAAGGATACAAGCAAAAGGCTACCCCAACCCAATCTCAATTTGAGCTGTACCCCAAGATTCTCATGTTGATGCAAAAACAGTCAGAGAGGGCCATTTATGTCAAATAATTCATCTCAAATCTCTCGCCTTGTTAGAAGAAGTTCTTCTGCACCCCCGACTTCGACTGTTCGTGACACATTTGGTACGACACACTAATTTATCACATCGATATTGACTAATGTCGCTGGCACGGATTTATATCCATTCCGTAAGACAATAGTCAATATCAATGCAACACGTCATTGTGTCGAACCACTATGTATCAAAAATCGAAAATATGTGTCGACCTAACATTACTATGTTAGAAGACCTTCTAGCCCATGACATGTGAATGAGTACTTCTACACTAACACAGATTTGTGACACATTTGATGCAACACGGTGTCGTGTCGCATCAATATTGACTAGTGTCGCTGGCACGGATTCATATCCATACAACAATAGTCAATACCGGTATGACAGTCACTGTGTCGCACAATTGTGTATCACAAATCTGTGTCGACCTTGTATTTCTCCATCGAGTACTTCTATACTGGTATTGATTTGCGACACAGTAACATATCGTATCAATATCGCTAACACGGACAGACATTTATAAGACAATAATCAATACTGATGGGATATAGTGCGACAATATCGATTAGTGCCTGTTATCAGTTTACGATCCTATATCCACAAGTCAGTAGTCAATCAAGCCTCTGATTCAGCCCATATCCACAAGGCCTGCGCTGTCTCGTACAACTCCAGCAATAGACGCTTGCAGGCTATTTGATTAAAAGGAGCCATCAACATTCATTTTTATTCTCCACTTGTTTGACTGTACATGACCATTCACAGTTGGCCATACTCTCTAATAACTCGCACCACATTAATTGCTTCCATGTACAATCTCAGCTTTCATTCATGTTAAAACTCATTATTCATGACAACAAGTGGAGAATGGTCTTCCCACAAGCTCTCGAGAATGGTTTTCACCCAACCCCTCTTTCATAATAAAAAAATGATAAAACATGATTTTATGCATAAAAAATAATAAAAACTTGTTGCAAAAAGTCTAGGTGAAAAAAATCAATAGTTCAAGAAATTTTGGTATAATTTTCCCTAAAAACAATTGACACTTAAATCTAAAATAATGATTTTTAGGTATTTGTTTTATTTATCCAAATGAAATATTTGAACATATATTTTTGGAGTTCAAATTTCCTCTTCTTAATATTAAGAGACAATATTATGTTTGAATGCATTAAAGCAAATTATTACGTGTTGTTTGAAGTAATAATTGCAGAATAAACGAAATAACCCAAATTTGAAATAGATAAAATTAGAAGGACTTATCGATCGAGGTTTGTGTTTGACACAAAGTCTTAAAGGTGAAATTGCTCGCTGATTTTTGTAGCTGTCAGCCTCGTGAACATACACCTCCCAGGATTCAACGATCAGATTTACACGCCAGCTTTGTGTTAAATCTTTGAACTCTCAGGATACTCCAGCACTCCCAGAAAATTAACGAAAATTAGAAAGTAGCAAAATTATTTTTGCAGAGAAAGTGATTTGCAGAAAATAGCAAAAGTAATTTTGCAGATAACGTGAGAGAGATTTTTTGATACTTTTTTGACTCTGTAGCCTTTTCTTAAATAAGGGAAATGGTAAAAAACGTGGGTAGAGGTTTTAGCCAACTAACCCACTAATATCTCCACTAACAGCTATAGTGGAAGAAATAGTCAAAGACTTAAAACGGTTTAAAAAATTAAAACGATTTTGAAAAGATTTAATGCATATTAGAAATCCCCAAGAGCCCAAGGCCCAAGGCCCAATCTTTGACCCTAAATAATTAGTGTGCTCCCTAGGACTTGAACCCAAGACCTCATGCACACACCCCCACTAACTTACCACTTGGCCACTCCCACTAACTTATTTACTTTATTCAAAACAAATATATATACTAACATACATACCCAACAATCCCCCACATGAATGAAGTAAATAAATTAAATAAAACGACGCTCTGGAGTATCATAAGGAGTGACGTATAAGGCAAAGGTGTCATTAGACTTGAACCTTTGCTTTGTGATGATCTATTGAGTTTACTGGTTGATAGTGAACTAATGTCTTGAACTATTTCACCGCTGTTGTAAACTTAAGTCAATAGAACACACACGTGACTCCAAAAAATCATCATCGAGTTCCCACAGTTGTGCTCGTTTCGGCCTTGAGCATGCCCAGGTTTCTTGAGTGCTCTAGAGAATCAGCCTTAATTCTCATAGGAAGCGGCCCCACTACCACACTCATATAGGTGCTTATATCAAGAGTGTACTGTATCTCACACCCTACTGAATAACAGCTATAGAAAGCATTAAAAGATTAAATCTCATCCTCCATCGATACAGAGGTACTACATCATAGGAATGGATTTTAAGTAAAACTTAAATTTGTACCCCCACAAATCACTCGTATAACTTTGTTATCCCATTGAACCCAGATCTTGGGATCTCTAGTCATATGGGTTGGGTTTCCATTATAGGTGATTTAGATATTAATAGGCTTCAGGCCCATCCCCCTCGATGTTTGATAAACTAGCTCTCTAGCTAGCCCTTTAGTCAATGGATCCGTCAGGTTTTCCTTTGACTTGACATAGTCGATTGCTATAACTCCATCTTTCAATAATTGTCTCACTGTGTTGTGTCTCCTCCTGATATGTCTAGACTTTCCATTGTAGGAGTTATTATGTGGTCTTGCGATTGATGCTTGACTATCACAGTGAATGGACAAGGCTGGAACTGGTTTAGGCCACAAATGAATATCTAATATGAAGTTCCTTAACCATTCAGCCTCTTCGCTTGCTTTATCCAACGCTATGAACTCTGACTCCATAGTGGATCTAGCTATGCATGTTTGCTTGGTAGATTTCCAAGATATAGCGCCTCCTACCAAGGCAAAAAATAGCCACTCGTAGACTTACATTCATCATTATCAGAAATCCAATTAGCATCATAAAAGGCTTCAATTACAGCAGGATATCTAATATAATGAATACCATAATTTATTGTGTATTTAAGATATCTCAAAACTCTAATCAAAGCATCCCAATGTTCATTATTAGGATTACAAGTGTATCTGCTAAGTCTACCCACAGCATATGCAATATCAGGCCTAGTGCAGTTCATAAGATACATTAGACTACCAATAACTCTAGAATATTCTAATGATGATACACCAGGACCCGAATGTTTCCTTAAGTGACAACTAGGGTCATAAGGTGTTTTAGCAGGAATACAATTAAATTGTTCAAATTTTTTTAAGAACTTTCTCTACATAATGAGATTGGGTTAAAACAATTCCTTCGGAATTTTTAATGATTTTAATTCCATGTATAACATCAGCAACACCCAAATCTTTCATATCAAATTGCTTATTAAGGAAACGTTTAGTTTTATTAACTACATCCATATCAGTTCCAAAAATAAGCATATCATCCACATATAAGCAAATAATCACACCAGAATTATCCTTGAATTTGCTATAAATACATTTATCCGCTTCATTAATGTTAAAACCATTAGAGATCATTACTTGATCAAATTTTTCATGCCATTGTTTAGGAGCTTGTTTTAGTCCATATAAAGATTTTTTAAGTCTACACACTTTTTTATCTAGGCCTTGGACTACAAACCCCTCGGGTTGATCCATATAAATTTCTTCTTCAAGATCTCCATTAAAAAAAGCCGTTTTAACATCCATTTGATGAATTATCAGATTATGTAATGAAGCAATAGCAATTAATAGCCTAATAGATGTAATTCTAGTAACAGGAGAGTAAGTGTCAAAGAAATCAATTCCTTCCTTTTGCCTATAGCCTTTAGCTACCAATCTTGCCTTAAATTTATCAGTAGAACCATCAGCTTTTAATTTCTTTTTAAAAATCCATTTGCATCCAATAGTTTTACATCCTTTAGGCAAGTCAACTAACTCCCACGTGTTGTTAGAAATAATAGAATCATATTCACTATTAATAGCTTCTTTCCAAAAAATAGAATCGGGTGAGGACATTGCCTCACTAAAAGTGACGGGGTCATTTTCCATTAAGTACGTTAAAAATTCAGGACCAAAAGAAGTAGCTATCCTAGGTCTTTTACTTCTCATAATTTCAATATCTTCTGAATTTGGAGATTCATTTCTAACACTAGGACCCATTGGAACAGAACTACTAGTTCCCTCACTTCTCACTTTAAAAGGAAATTTGTTCTCATAAAATTCAGCATCTCTTGACTCAAAAATAGTGTTTTTATCCATATATTGATTTTTAGAATCAATTACAAGAAACCTATAAGCATTACTGTTTTTAGCATACCCTATAAAAACACAATCAACAGTCTTTGGGCCAAGTTTAGTTCTCTTAGGTAATGGTATTGAAACCTTAGCAAGACACCCCCACACTTTAAGGTGTTTATAAGAAGGTTTTCTATTTTTCCACATTTCATAAGGAGTTTTATCATTATTCTTAAAAGGTATTTTATTAAGAATATAACAAGCAGTAAGAAGTGCCTCACCCCACATATTATAAGGTAATCCCGAAGTGCTTAAGATAGAATTTACCATATCCTTAAGAGTTCTATTTTTTCTTTCAGCTACACCATTAGATTGGGGTGAATAAGGAGGAGTGACTTGATGAATTATTCCATTTTCTTTACAATATTTATCAAGATCACCGGTGTATTCTCCTCCCCTATTGGATCTTAATGTTTTAATGGATTTCTCCAATTGTTTTTCAACTTCTAATTTATAAGAAATAAATTTTGAGAAACACTCATCTTTACTCGTAAGGAGATAAATATAACAATAACGAGAGTAATCATCAATAAAAGTAACAAAGTATTTATTTCCACCACGTGTCACATAACCTTTTAAATCACAAAGATCAAAATGTATTAAACTTAAAACAGTTGAACTTCTTTCTACACTTGGAAAAGGTTTTTTAGCATATTTTGATTCAACACATATTTCACATTTAGAGTTGGTAGAAATATCAGATTTTGGTATGTTTTCCAAAAACATTAATTTTTTAATGGATGCCTTATTTACATGACCAAGTCTAAAATGCCACATATCACAAGAGTCAATCAAATAAGCAGAAGAAGTAGATATTTTATTATTATCATCCACGGTTACATTTAGTTTGAAAAGACCCTCATGAACATAACATTTCCCCACAAAAGCACCTCCCTTAGTCACAACTACCTTATCACTCTCTAGAACAATTTTAAAACCTTTCTTAACTAAGACAAAACCGGACACCAGATTCTTCCTAACCTCAGGGACATACAAAACATCTTTCAATGTGAGAACATTTCCCGAAGTAAACTTTAAAACTACGGTTCCCTTGCCCTCAACCTTAGACGAAGATGAGTTTCCCATGTACAGACGTTCATCCCCACTAACAGAAGTGAAGGTAGTGAAAGCACCTCTCGTGCCGCAAATATGTTTGGTGGCGCCAGAATCAAGCCACCAGTCTGTCATGTTACTCACAATGTTTGCCTCTGTCACCACAGCAGAAAAGTTACCCTCCTCGGTTACATTTGCTTGAGGCTTCACATCTTGACTCTTCCTAAACTTGCAATCTTTAGCGTAATGACCTGGTTTTCCGCATACATAGCATTGACCTGCAGGTTTAGATTTAAACTGAGATTTAGAATATTTATTCTTATCGTTAGGTTTGAATTTATGGTTGGACCTCGAATTCTGGTTTGAATGGTTAGGCTTGGACTGGTTCTGTTTTTGGTTTCCATTTGATTTTCCCTCTACCAAATTAGCCTTAGAACCGAATTCAGAATTTTTCTCCCTAAGTTCTGCATTCCTATTCTCTTCCTCAATTCTCAAACGAACTATCAAATCTTCTAGAGACATTTCCTTTTTCTTATGTTTCAGATCGTTTTTGTAATCTTTCCAAGACGGTGGCAGTTTTTTAATTATAGCTGAAACCTGAAATCCCTCACATATACTATAACCCTCGGCCAGAATTTCATGAATAATAATTTGTAGTTCTTCCAGTTGCGACACAACAGATTTATTATCTTCCATTTTAAAATCCAAAAATTTTCCAACCACAAATTTTTAGACCCAGCATCTTCAGTTGCATATTTTTTGTCCAGTAAGTTCCATAATTCTTTAGCAGTAGGACATGACCAGTAAACTTCATACAGTTCAAGGCAGAGACAATTCATAATATAATTCCTACACATATAATCTCTTTGTTTCCAAACAACTAGTTCTTCAGGTACAGAAGGTCTATCAGATGCAATAACGTCAACGACTTTAAGAGTTGTTAAGTAAAATTGCAGTTTCATTTGCCATCTCTTAAAATTCTTTCCATCAAACAATTCAGGTTTTTCAGAGTATTTTGCATTAGGATTTTCCATAGCAGTTTGTAGAATAACAACCAATTTCACCTTTAGATTGTTTGAAGTAATAATTGCAGAATAAACGAAATAACCCAAATTTGAAATAGATAAAATTAGAAGGACTTATCGATCGAGGTTTGTGTTTGACACAAAGTCCTAAAGGTGAAATTGCTCGCTGATTTTTGTAGCTGTCAGCCTCGTGAACATACACCTCCCAGGATTCAACGATCAGATTTACACACCAGCTTTGTGTTAAATCTTTGAACTCTCAGGATACTCCAGCACTCCCAGAAAATTAACGAAAATTAGAAAGTAGCAAAATTATTTTTGCAGAGAAAGTGATTTGCAGAAAATAGCAAAAGTAATTTTGCAGATAACGTGAGAGAGATTTTTTGATACTTTTTTGACTCTGTAGCCTTTTCTTAAATAAGGGAAATGGTAAAAAACGTGGGTAGAGGTTTTAGCCAACTAACCCACTAATATCTCCACTAACAGCTATAGTGGAAGAAATAGTCAAAGACTTAAAACGGTTTAAAAAATTAAAACGATTTTGAAAAGATTTAATGCATATTAGAAATCCCCAAGAGCCCAAGGCCCAAGGCCCAATCTTTGACCCTAAATAATTAGTGTGCTCCCTAGGACTTGAACCCAAGACCTCATGCACACACCCCCACTAACTTACCACTTGGCCACTCCCACTAACTTATTTACTTTATTCAAAACAAATATATATACTAACATACATACCCAACAATCCCCCACATGAATGAAGTAAATAAATTAAATAAAACGACGCTCTGGAGTATCATAAGGAGTGACGTATAAGGCAAAGGTGTCATTAGACTTGAACCTTTGCTTTGTGATGATCTATTGAGTTTACTGGTTGATAGTGAACTAATGTCTTGAACTATTTCACCGCTGTTGTAAACTTAAGTCAATAGAACACACACGTGACCCAAAAAATCATCATCGAGTTCCCACAGTTGTGCTCGTTTCGGCCTTGAGCATGCCCAGGTTTCTTGAGTGCTCTAGAGAATCAGCCTTAATTCTCATAGGAAGCGGCCCCACTACCACACTCATATAGGTGCTTATATCAAGAGTGTACTGTATCTCACACCCTACTGAATAACAGCTATAGAAAGCATTAAAAGATTAAATCTCATCCTCCATCGATACAGAGGTACTACATCATAGGAATGGATTTTAAGTAAAACTTAAATTTGTACCCCCACAAATCACTCGTATAACTTTGTTATCCCATTGAACCCAGATCTTGGGATCTCCAGTCATATGGGTTGGGTTTCCATTATAGGTGATTTAGATATTAATAGGCTTCAGGCCCATCCCCCTCGATGTTTGATAAACTAGCTCTCTAGCTAGCCCTTTAGTCAATGGATCCGTCAGGTTTTCCTTTGACTTGACATAGTCGATTGCTATAACTCCATCTTTCAATAATTGTCTCACTGTGTTGTGTCTCCTCCTGATATGTCTAGACTTTCCATTGTAGGAGTTATTATGTGGTCTTGCGATTGATGCTTGACTATCACAGTGAATGGACAAGGCTGGAACTGGTTTAGGCCACAAATGAATATCTAATATGAAGTTCCTTAACCATTCAGCCTCTTCGCTTGCTTTATCCAACGCTATGAACTCTGACTCCATAGTGGATCTAGCTATGCATGTTTGCTTGGTAGATTTCCAAGATATAGCGCCTCCTACCAAGGCAAAAAATAGCCACTCGTAGACTTACATTCATCATTATCAGAAATCCAATTAGCATCATAAAAGCCTTCAATTACAGCAGGATATCTAATATAATGAATACCATAATTTATTGTGTATTTAAGATATCTCAAAACTCTAATCAAAGCATCCCAATGTTCATTATTAGGATTACAAGTGTATCTGCTAAGTCTACCCACAGCATATGCAATATCAGGCCTAGTGCAGTTCATAAGATACATTAGACTACCAATAACTCTAGAATATTCTAATGATGATACACCAGGACCCGAATGTTTCCTTAAGTGACAACTAGGGTCATAAGGTGTTTTAGCAGGAATACAATTAAATTGTTCAAATTTTTTTAAGAACTTTCTCTACATAATGAGATTGGGTTAAAACAATTCCTTCGGAATTTTTAATGATTTTAATTCCATGTATAACATCAGCAACACCCAAATCTTTCATATCAAATTGCTTATTAAGGAAACGTTTAGTTTTATTAACTACATCCATATCAGTTCCAAAAATAAGCATATCATCCACATATAAGCAAATAATCACACCAAAATTATCCTTGAATTTGCTATAAATACATTTATCCGCTTCATTAATGTTAAAACCATTAGAGATCATTACTTGATCAAATTTTTCATGCCATTGTTTAGGAGCTTGTTTTAGTCCATATAAAGATTTTTTAAGTCTACACACTTTTTTATCTAGGCCTTGGACTACAAACCCCTCGGGTTGATCCATATAAATTTCTTCTTCAAGATCTCCATTAAAAAAAGCCGTTTTAACATCCATTTGATGAATTATCAGATTATGTAATGAAGCAATAGCAATTAATAGCCTAATAGATGTAATTCTAGTAACAGGAGAGTAAGTGTCAAAGAAATCAATTCCTTCCTTTTGCCTATAGCCTTTATCTACCAATCTTGCCTTAAATTTATCAGTAGAACCATCAGCTTTTAATTTCTTTTTAAAAATCCATTTGCATCCAATAGTTTTACATCCTTTAGGCAAGTCAACTAACTCCCACGTGTTGTTAGAAATAATAGAATCATATTCACTATTAATAGCTTCTTTCCAAAAAATAGAATCGGGTGAGGACATTGCCTCACTAAAAGTGACGGGGTCATTTTCCATTAAGTACGTTAAAAATTCAGGACCAAAAGAAGTAGCTATCCTAGGTCTTTTACTTCTCATAATTTCAATATCTTCTGAATTTGGAGATTCATTTCTAACACTAGGACCCATTGGAACAGAACTACTAGTTCCCTCACTTCTCACTTTAAAAGGAAATTTGTTCTCATAAAATTCAGCATCTCTTGACTCAAAAATAGTGTTTTTATCCATATATTGATTTTTAGAATCAATTACAAGAAACCTATAAGCATTACTGTTTTTAGCATACCCTATAAAAACACAATCAACAGTCTTTGGGCCAAGTTTTGTTCTCTTAGGTAATGGTATTGAAACCTTAGCAAGACACCCCCACACTTTAAGGTGTTTATAAGAAGGTTTTCTATTTTTCCACATTTCATAAGGAGTTTTATCATTATTCTTAAAAGGTATTCTATTAAGAATATAACAAGCAGTAAGAAGTGCCTCACCCCACATATTATAAGGTAATCCCGAAGTGCTTAAGATAGAATTTACCATATCCTTAAGAGTTCTATTTTTTCTTTCAGCTACACCATTAGATTGGGGTGAATAAGGAGGAGTGACTTGATGAATTATTCCATTTTCTTTACAATATTTATCAAGATCACCGGTGTATTCTCCTCCCCTATTGGATCTTAATGTTTTAATGGATTTCTCCAATTGTTTTTCAACTTCTAATTTATAAGAAATAAATTTTGAGAAACACTCATCTTTACTCGTAAGGAGATAAATATAACAATAACGAGAGTAATCATCAATAAAAGTAACAAAGTATTTATTTCCACCACGTGTCACATAACCTTTTAAATCACAAAGATCAAAATGTATTAAACTTAAAACAGTTGAACTTCTTTCTACACTTGGAAAAGGTTTTTTAGCATATTTTGATTCAACACATATTTCACATTTAGAGTTGGTAGAAATATCAGATTTTGGTATGTTTTCCAAAAACATTAATTTTTTAATGGATGCCTTATTTACATGACCAAGTCTAAAATGCCACATATCACAAGAGTCAATCAAATAAGCAGAAGAAGTAGATATTTTATTATTATCATCCACGGTTACATTTAGTTTGAAAAGACCCTCATGAACATAACATTTCCCCACAAAAGCACCTCCCTTAGTCACAACTACCTTATCACTCTCTAGAACAATTTTAAAACCTTTCTTAACTAAGACAAAACCGGACACCAGATTCTTCCTAACCTCAGGGACATACAAAACATCTTTCAATGTGAGAACATTTCCCGAAGTAAACTTTAAAACTACGGTTCCCTTGCCCTCAACCTTAGACGAAGATGAGTTTCCCATGTACAGACGTTCATCCCCACTAACAGAAGTGAAGGTAGTGAAAGCACCTCTCGTGCCGCAAATATGTTTGGTGGCGCCAGAATCAAGCCACCAGTCTGTCATGTTACTCACAATGTTTGCCTCTGTCACCACAGCAGAAAAGTTACCCTCCTCGGTTACATTTGCTTGAGGCTTCACATCTTGACTCTTCCTAAACTTGCAATCTTTAGCGTAATGACCTGGTTTTCCGCATACATAGCATTGACCTGCAGGTTTAGATTTAAACTGAGGTTTAGAATATTTATTCTTATCGTTAGGTTTGAATTTATGGTTGGACCTCGAATTCTGGTTTGAATGGTTAGGCTTGGACTGGTTCTGTTTTTGGTTTCCATTTGATTTTCCCTCTACCAAATTAGCCTTAGAACCGAATTCAGAATTTTTCTCCCTAAGTTCTGCATTCCTATTATCTTCCTCAATTCTCAAACGAACTATCAAATCTTCTAGAGACATTTCCTTTTTCTTATGTTTCAGACCGTTTTTGTAATCTTTCCAAGACGGTGGCAGTTTTTTAATTATAGCTGAAACCTGAAATCCCTCACATATACTATAACCCTCGGCCAGAATTTCATGAATAATAATTTGTAGTTCTTCCAGTTGCGACACAACAGATTTATTATCTTCCATTTTAAAATCCAAAAATTTTCCAACCCAGCATCTTCAGTTGCATATTTTTTGTCCAGTAAGTTCCATAATTCTTTAGCAGTAGGACATGACCAGTAAACATCATACAGTTCAAGGCAGAGACAATTCAGAATATAATTCCTACACATATAATCTCTTTGTTTCCAAACAACTAGTTCTTCAGGTACAGAAGGTCTATCAGATGCAATAACGTCAACGACTTTAAGAGTTGTTAAGTAAAATTGCAGTTTCATTTGCCATCTCTTAAAATTCTTTCCATCAAACAATTCAGGTTTTTCAGAGTATTTTGCATTAGGATTTTCCATAGCAGTTTGTAGAATAACAACCAATTTCACCTTTAGATTGTTTGAAGTAATAATTGCAGAATAAACGAAATAACCCAAATTTGAAATAGATAAAATTAGAAGGACTTATCGATCGAGGTTTGTGTTTGACACAAAGTCCTAAAGGTGAAATTGCTCGCTGATTTTTGTAGCTGTCAGCCTCGTGAACATACACCTCCCAGGATTCAACGATCAGATTTACACACCAGCTTTGTGTTAAATCTTTGAACTCTCAGGATACTCCAGCACTCCCAGAAAATTAACGAAAATTAGAAAGTAGCAAAATTATTTTTGCAGAGAAAGTGATTTGCAGAAAATAGCAAAAGTAATTTTGCAGATAACGTGAGAGAGATTTTTTGATACTTTTTTGACTCTGTAGCCTTTTCTTAAATAAGGGAAATGGTAAAAAACGTGGGTAGAGGTTTTAGCCAACTAACCCACTAATATCTCCACTAACAGCTATAGTGGAAGAAATAGTCAAAGACTTAAAACGGTTTAAAAAATTAAAACGATTTTGAAAAAATTTAATGCATATTAGAAATCCCCAAGATCCCAAGGCCCAAGGCCCAATCTTTGACCCTAAATAATTAGTGTGCTCCCTAGGACTTGAACCCAAGACCTCATGCACACACACCCACTAACTTACCACTTGGCCACTCCCACTAACTTATTTACTTTATTCAAAACAAATATATATACTAACATACATACCCAACAATCCCCCACATGAATGAAGTAAATAAATTAAATAAAACGACGCTCTGGAGTATCATAAGGAGTGACGTATAAGGCAAAGGTGTCATTAGACTTGAACCTTTGCTTTGTGATGATCTATTGAGTTTACTGGTTGATAGTGAACTAATGTCTTGAACTATTTCACCGCTGTTGTAAACTTAAGTCAATAGAACACACACGTGACTCCAAAAAATCATCATCGAGTTCCCACAGTTGTGCTCGTTTCGGCCTTGAGCATGCCCAGGTTTCTTGAGTGCTCTAGAGAATCATCCTTGATTCTCATAGGAAGCGGCCCCACTACCACACTCATATAGGTGCTTATATCAAGAGTGTACTGTATCTCACACCCTACTGAATAACAGCTATAGAAAGCATTAAAAGATTAAATCTCATCCTCCATCGATACAGAGGTACTACATCATAGGAATGGATTTTAAGTAAAACTTAAATTTGTACCCCCACAAATCACTCGTATAACTTTGTTATCCCATTGAACCCAGATCTTGGGATCTCCAGTCATATGGGTTGGGTTTCCATTATAGGTGATTTAGATATTAATAGGCTTCAGGCCCATCCCCCTCGATGTTTGATAAACTAGCTCTCTAGCTAGCCCTTTAGTCAATGGATCCGTCAGGTTTTCCTTTGACTTGACATAGTCGATTGCTATAACTCCATCTTTCAATAATTGTCTCACTGTGTTGTGTCTCCTCCTGATATGTCTAGACTTTCCATTGTAGGAGTTATTATGTGGTCTTGCGATTGATGCTTGACTATCACAGTGAATGGACAAGGCTGGAACTGGTTTAGGCCACAAATGAATATCTAATATGAAGTTCCTTAACCATTCAGCCTCTTCGCTTGCTTTATCCAACGCTATGAACTCTGACTCCATAGTGGATCTAGCTATGCATGTTTGCTTGGTAGATTTCCAAGATATAGCGCCTCCTACCAAGGCAAAAAATAGCCACTCGTAGACTTACATTCATCATTATCAGAAATCCAATTAGCATCACAAAAGCCTTCAATTACAGCAGGATATCTAATATAATGAATACCATAATTTATTGTGTATTTAAGATATCTCAAAACTCTAATCAAAGCATCCCAATGTTCATTATTAGGATTACAAGTGTATCTGCTAAGTCTACCCACAGCATATGCAATATCAGGCCTAGTGCAGTTCATAAGATACATTAGACTACCAATAACTCTAGAATATTCTAATGATGATACACCAGGACCCAAATGTTTCCTTAAGTGACAACTAGGGTCATAAGGTGTTTTAGCAGGAATACAATTAAATTGTTCAAATTTTTTTAAGAACTTTCTCTACATAATGAGATTGGGTTAAAACAATTCCTTCGGAATTTTTAATGATTTTAATTCCATGTATAACATCAGCAACACCCAAATCTTTCATATCAAATTGCTTATTAAGGAAACGTTTAGTTTTATTAACTACATCCATATCAGTTCCAAAAATAAGCATATCATCCACATATAAGCAAATAATCACACCAGAATTATCCTTGAATTTGCTATAAATACATTTATCCGCTTCATTAATGTTAAAACCATTAGAGATCATTACTTGATCAAATTTTTCATGCCATTGTTTAGGAGCTTGTTTTAGTCCATATAAAGATTTTTTAAGTCTACACACTTTTTTATCTAGGCCTTGGACTACAAACCCCTCGGGTTGATCCATATAAATTTCTTCTTCAAGATCTCCATTAAAAAAAGCCGTTTTAACATCCATTTGATGAATTATCAGATTATGTAATGAAGCAATAGCAATTAATAGCCTAATAGATGTAATTCTAGTAACAGGAGAGTAAGTGTCAAAGAAATCAATTCCTTCCTTTTGCCTATAGCCTTTAGCTACCAATCTTGCCTTAAATTTATCAGTAGAACCATCAGCTTTTAATTTCTTTTTAAAAATCCATTTGCATCCAATAGTTTTACATCCTTTAGGCAAGTCAACTAACTCCCACGTGTTGTTAGAAATAATAGAATCATATTCACTATTAATAGCTTCTTTCCAAAAAATAGAATCGGGTGAGGACATTGCCTCACTAAAAGTGACGGGGTCATTTTCCATTAAGTACGTTAAAAATTCAGGACCAAAAGAAGTAGCTATCCTAGGTCTTTTACTTCTCATAATTTCAATATCTTCTGAATTTGGAGATTCATTTCTAACACTAGGACCCATTGGAACAGAACTACTAGTTCCCTCACTTCTCACTTTAAAAGGAAATTTGTTCTCATAAAATTCAGCATCTCTTGACTCAAAAATAGTGTTTTTATCCATATATTGATTTTTAGAATCAATTACAAGAAACCTATAAGCATTACTGTTTTTAGCATACCCTATAAAAACACAATCAACAGTCTTTGGGCCAAGTTTAGTTCTCTTAGGTAATGGTATTGAAACCTTAGCAAGACACCCCCACACTTTAAGGTGTTTATAAGAAGGTTTTCTATTTTTCCACATTTCATAAGGAGTTTTATCATTATTCTTAAAAGGTATTTTATTAAGAATATAACAAGCAGTAAGAAGTGCCTCACCCCACATATTATAAGGTAATCCCGAAGTGCTTAAGATAGAATTTACCATATCCTTAAGAGTTCTATTTTTTCTTTCAGCTACACCATTAGATTGGGGTGAATAAGGAGGAGTGACTTGATGAATTATTCCATTTTCTTTACAATATTTATCAAGATCACCGGTGTATTCTCCTCCCCTATTGGATCTTAATGTTTTAATGGATTTCTCCAATTGTTTTTCAACTTCTAATTTATAAGAAATAAATTTTGAGAAACACTCATCTTTACTCGTAAGGAGATAAATATAACAATAACGAGAGTAATCATCAATAAAAGTAACAAAGTATTTATTTCCACCACGTGTCACATAACCTTTTAAATCACAAAGATCAAAATGTATTAAACTTAAAACAGTTGAACTTCTTTCTACACTTGGAAAAGGTTTTTTAGCATATTTTGATTCAACACATATTTCACATTTAGAGTTGGTAGAAATATCAGATTTTGGTATGTTTTCCAAAAACATTAATTTTTTAATGGATGCCTTATTTACATGACCAAGTCTAAAATGCCACATATCACAAGAGTCAATCAAATAAGCAGAAGAAGTAGATATTTTATTATTATCATCCACGGTTACATTTAGTTTGAAAAGACCCTCATGAACATAACATTTCCCCACAAAAGCACCTCCCTTAGTCACAACTACCTTATCACTCTCTAGAACAATTTTAAAACCTTTCTTAACTAAGACAAAACCGGACACCAGATTCTTCCTAACCTCAGGGACATACAAAACATCTTTCAATGTGAGAACATTTCCCGAAGTAAACTTTAAAACTACGGTTCCCTTGCCCTCAACCTTAGACGAAGATGAGTTTCCCATGTACAGACGTTCATCCCCACTAACAGAAGTGAAGGTAGTGAAAGCACCTCTCGTGCCGCAAATATGTTTGGTGGCGCCAGAATCAAGCCACCAGTCTGTCATGTTACTCACAATGTTTGCCTCTGTCACCACAGCAGAAAAGTTACCCTCCTCGGTTACATTTGCTTGAGGCTTCACATCTTGACTCTTCCTAAACTTGCAATCTTTAGCGTAATGACCTGGTTTTCCGCATACATAGCATTAACCTGCAGGTTTAGATTTAAATTGAGGTTTAGAATATTTATTCTTATCGTTAGGTTTGAATTTATGGTTGGACCTCGAATTCTGGTTTGGTTTCTGGTGCCCATGTTTCTGGTTTGAATGGTTAGGCTTGGACTGGTTCTGTTTTTGGTATCCATTTGATTTTCCCTCTACCAAATTAGCCTTAGAACCGAATTCAGAATTTTTCTCCCTAAGTTCTGCATTCCTATTATCTTCCTCAATTCTCAAACGAACTATCAAATCTTCTAGAGACATTTCCTTTTTCTTATGTTTCAGACCGTTTTTGTAATCTTTCCAAGACGGTGGCAGTTTTTTAATTATAGCTGAAACCTGAAATCCCTCACATATACTATAACCCTCGGCCAGAATTTCATGAATAATAATTTGTAGTTCTTCCAGTTGCGACACAACAGATTTATTATCTTCCATTTTAAAATCCACAAATTTTTAGACCCAGCATCTTCAGTTGCATATTTTTTGTCCAGTAAGTTCCATAATTCTTTAGCAGTAGGACATGACCAGTAAACATCATACAGTTCAAGGCAGAGACAATTCAGAATATAATTCCTACACATATAATCTCTTTGTTTCCAAACAACTAGTTCTTCAGGTACAGAAGGTCTATCAGATGCAATAACGTCAACGACTTTAAGAGTTGTTAAGTAAAATTGCAGTTTCATTTGCCATCTCTTAAAATTCTTTCCATCAAACAATTCAGGTTTTTCAGAGTATTTTGCATTAGGATTTTCCATAGCAGTTTGTAGAATAACAACCAATTTCACCTTTAGATTGTTTGAAGTAATAATTGCAGAATAAACGAAATAACCCAAATTTGAAATAGATAAAATTAGAAGGACTTATCGATCGAGGTTTGTGTTTGACACAAAGTCCTAAAGGTGAAATTGCTCGCTGATTTTTGTAGCTGTCAGCCTCGTGAACATACACCTCCCAGGATTCAACGATCAGATTTACACACCAGCTTTGTGTTAAATCTTTGAACTCTCAGGATACTCCAGCACTCCCAGAAAATTAACGAAAATTAGAAAGTAGCAAAATTATTTTTGCAGAGAAAGTGATTTGCAGAAAATAGCAAAAGTAATTTTGCAGATAATGTGAGAGAGATTTTTTGATACTTTTTTGACTCTGTAGACTTTTCTTAAATAAGGGAAATGGTAAAAAACGTGGGTAGAGGTTTTAGCCAACTAACCCACTAATATCTCCACTAACAGCTATAGTGGAAGAAATAGTCAAAGACTTAAAACGGTTTTGAAAAGATTTAATGCATATTAGAAATCCCCAAGAGCCCAAGGCCCAAGGCCCAATATTTGACCCTAAATAATTAGTGTGCTCCCTAGGACTTGAACCCAAAACCTCATGCACACACCCCCACTAACTTACCACTTGGCCACTCCCACTAACTTATTTACTTTATTCAAAACAAATATATATACTAACATACATACCCAACAATCCCCCACATGCATATTGACATGTGTTTTTTGGATCCCATGTGTACGTAAAACCCCAACTAATATATCATTTTTTCATATTTAGACTTAAAAGAGAAAAAACAAATACTTGCGACCTCACTACAAGAAATTTGGGATTTGGTGGCAAAAAATTTCATTGGCAACATAAAAGTTGTCAACTACAAAAATAATTAGCTATCAAAATAATAGTTGTCACAAACTTCAGTACATATAGTGGCAAAAACATAATGTTGTCACTATAAATTCCTACAATGACAACATTAATGGTGTCACTAATTATTTTGCCACTAAGTTCACTTTATCACGTACATCAGTGACAACAGGTCGCGAAATTTCGCCACTAAAAGTTGGGTATTTAGTGACAACAATTTATTGTCCATACTGTGTAATGCTTCTAAGTTTTTTTGACAAACACTTTAGTGGCAAACGTATTTTTGTCACTAATTACTATTTTTCGTGACAACCTCATAAATCATCACTATATTGGAGGTTGTTAATTTAATGACAAAAATAATTTGCCACTAAATGTGGTCGATAAGTGCTGATTTATATTATGTTGTCATTAAAGGTTTGTTATTATTATTTTTTCTTGATTGTTAAGATTTTATAATATTTTCTTATTTTTCAAATAAATTTTTTGCTTCTTATTTATTCCCCCACATATTTTTTCACAATTTCAAAAATTCATACTTTCAAATCAATGAAAGCATTTGTAAAATTGTATTTTATTTATTATGTTGACACATAGAGGGGTGTCGATTGATCTAACTATTGGATCGTGTTGACATGGCTTCATTTTACCTGATACGAACATGACACGACAAGATGTCTTGTTTTTTTTAACACGTACATGATCCATTAAGAACACGACCTGCCCGACATAGATAGCACGATAAATCAGTTTCGTGTCAACTGGCACAATTCAACACGATAACCAATTTTTTTTCTTTATAAACATATATTTTTTTAACTTTATATTGCATGATATATATTAATTATTAAAGGATAAGGTCAAATTGGGTTTCTTAGTGGTGTTGTAATTGGGTCAAAACAGACAAATTGAACATGACTCAACATATTTGCAAAATTATATTATTTATATTCATACTGTTAAGGGCAACTTTTCAAATATATAATTGATATCAATAATATATAACTTTTTGAAACATTGTTTATTTTCACAAATGAAAAATATAATAGGGAAAAACTTTTAGAAAACTATTTATTTGCACATATTGAAAGAAAATGGTGGGTGGGTGGGGGGGGTATAACTCAAGTAGCGGAAAAGTATGAGGGAAAAAAAGGGGAAAAAAGTGGGAGAAACGTTCGATTTTGAGTATTCGTCTCGGTTTTGGTTCTCATTCCCTCTCTTGAAACCGATTTCTTTTCAGGTATGTTCTCTCTCTCTCTCTCTCTCTCTCTCTATATATATATATATATATGTGTGTGTGTGTGTGTGTGTGTGTTGAGTGATAATATGTGTTTGTTATGTATGTTTAATCTGGATTTAATCCTAAGATTTTTTTGTAATGCTGGAATTTTTTTAGGTATTCTCTAATGTGGAAAGTTGATTATGATATTTATTTGATTTGAATTTGTATTCTTATTATTAAGAATTGTTATTTTTTAAAATATCATACTTTTTTTCTGGATGCCGACAGATTTTTTTTCTGGATGCTAACAAATTCTTATTGTTAAGATTTAAAAAAATAAAAAATCATACTACTAAGAAAGAATAACTTGGTTTACCTTCTCATAATAATAGAACAAATAAAATTTTCTCATCTGCTTTTATTTAACATTAGGCTTTTTGTTTAAAAAATATCGGATCCTTAAAAGTTAATTTTCATTTTGACCAAAAAAAAATCAAATTGTTGTAATTTGACCTTTCTTTTTATCTTTTGAATTTTTTTATTTACATATAAATTTTTTTTCTTTTAATTTGCTATTCACGAATCTTCCTTTTTTCAAATTTTCCGTTTTCATAAATTATTCAGTCTGTTTTCAATTAATGTCAGGGTTTTTGTTCAAACGTATCATAAGATTTTTTAAAGTTAGTTTTCATTTGGTTTAAAAACAAAATCAATGTATCATTATTTAACCATTATTTAAAATATTTGAGTTGTTTATTATATATATATATATATATATATATATATATATATATATATATATATATATATATATATATATATATATATAGTGAACATAAAAGATGATCATTTTAATGAACCTTAAGAAAAAAATCCCAACTCTCAATCAATTTTAATTCATATGTTGTAATTGATCCGCGCCAGTGACAATTGACACGCGTGTGATACATGTATTTTTTAATACACGCGTGTACATTGCCGCTGGTGCGTATCACACGTGTGTCCATTGTCGTTGGCGCGGACCAATTATAATAGAGGATTTAAAATTGATTAAGTGTTAGTTTTTTTTTATTAAGATTCATTAAAATGTTTATTTTTTATATTCACTTCTGAATCTATATATATATATATAATAAACAACTCAAATATTATAATCTTATGTGCAAATTGTTAAATTCACTCTAAAATTTGAATTAAAGAAACTTAAAATATTTTGTTGAAATGACGATATGATGATGACTAACTAGGCTCATGCGTTGTTTTAAAACCACAAATTTTTGTGTGAACTAAAGATGTATTAAAAAAAATATTCGAGAAACTATTTGTTACATACTTGTTTCAAAAGACGGTTATTTCTTATGAAATTATTACAATTGTAAAAATAATACCACAAAACATTTAGGGTCCGTTTGGTTGGCAAAATTTCCCTAGGCAAATGCCAAGAAGTTGGCAAATATGAAAATTTGCTCACATTTTGGCTGTTTGGTTGCGTAATTTGCCTAAGCATTATTTGTCAATGTACAACACATCCTATGCACAATCTGTGGGCAAATTTTGCTTACCTATTTGAGTGGGAAATATTTGCCCACAAATTTTCCATCTTCTTAAACGGTTTTAATGTTTTAAAAAATAGTTTAAAAACTGTTTTAAATAATTAAAAAACTGTTATGAATATTTAAAAATTGTTTTGCGATGTTTCAAAAACTGTTTTTAATATTATAAAAAATTGTTAAGAAAATGTTTACAATTTAAAAAAAAAAACGTATTAACAAAATATTGTAAAAACTGTTTTTAACATTTTTAAAAACTATTGTGAATATATTATAAAAACAATTTTAAAGTTTAAAAAAATAATTTTAAAGACAGTTTTAAATAGTAAAAAAACTGTTATAAATATTTAAAAACTGTTTTGTAATGTTTGAAAACTGTTTTTAATATTATAAAAAATTGTTAAGAAAATGTTTTACAAATTTTTTGAAAAACCGTAATATAAAAATATTTTAAAATAGTTTTTAACATTTTTAAAAACTGTTTTGGATATATTATAAAAACTGTTTTAAAGTCTTAAAAACATTTTTTAAAATTGTTTTAAATAGTTTAAAAAAACTGTTGTGAATGTTTAAAATTTGTTTTGTAATATTTTAAAAACTGTTTTTGATATTATAAAAAATTGTTAAGAGAATGTTTTACAATTTTTTTGAAAAACCGCGATATAAAAATATTGGAAAAATAGTTTTTAACAATTTTAAAAACTGTTTTGAATATAATATAAAAACAGTTTTAAAGTTTAAAAACAAAATTAAAAAATATTTTAAATAGTTAAAAAAAACTGTTGTGAAAATTTAAAAATTGTTTTGTAATATTTTGAAAATTGATTTTAATATTATAAAAAATTGTTAAGAAAACGTTTTACAATGTTTTTTTGAAAACTGTAATATAAAAATATTGTAAAAACTATTTTTAATATTTTTGAATATAATATAAAAATTGTTTTTAAATAAATTAATTGGATTGACTTTAATTTCCCTAATGGTTGTTTGATAGCGTCATGTGAATTTGTCTAGGTAAAATTTGTCTAGATAAATTTTGTCATGCCTACGCTTTTGCCCATTCACAACCAAACGGACCCTTAGAAATTGTGAACATGGATATTTGTTTCCACATATTACACACAACTTTACTAGCGTACATTAATATTTCTTCCAAAAACGGCTTTAAAACTAGTGAAGTTTAAGAATACAAATTTTCAAAAGCACATTTAAAGTTCTTTAAAACGATCTTATCTCATGTTAAAGTTGTGAAAAAAATTAAAACAAATCAGTTTTGCTTTTTTTATTTTTTTATTTTGTCAAAATTAGAAAAAGAAAAAGTGAAAAACGTGTATCACATGAATGCTTTTCAACGTGTACTCAACTATTGTTTGGCAGGAAGCTCATAAATGGTTTCCCCATAAGACAACTCACACCTGATTGATTTTAGGCCTTTTAGACTTTTTGCCACTTGGTTTGAGAGACTTGATTATAAGGGGAAAAAAAATTGATGTTTTAGAGACGCTATCACTTAGAGCAACCTTTATGGAAAGTGTAAAAACTCAAATATACGGTATTTGTGTATGTTATGGATAGGCTAAAAGTGGATATTTGAACATTGTTAGGCTAAAAAATAACAACTATACAATTAGACTAGTTGGTTTTTTGTGGGCCCAGCTGTTAAAACGGAACATGATGTTCCGCGCAAGATAAAAAAAAATATATATATATAAAGCCTAAAGCAGAACAAGATGTTCCGCCTAAGCTTTAGAACAAATTTTCCTATCCAACAAGTATATTTATCCAATAGCTCTTCTTATTTATTTATAAATAGCAGGTTCAATCCAACACAAAGCACACCCTTAATATTTTTATTCAAAACACTCTCTCATATCTTCTTTTTAATTATTACCAAATATTCTCTTTTTAGTTGCAATATATATTATTTATTTAACCAGAAATAGTTTCAAAAAATTTATATTTGCTTAAAAATATTTTGTGATTATTTTACAATAGTTCGAGGTCAAAATATGTCTCAACACAACGATGAAGTATTATGCACCATAAACATAAAAGAACATAGATTATTCATAAATAGTAAATAAATTAAACAGTAACTGAGCATAAAATATAATTAACATTACTAATTTCCTCATAAATACCTCATAAACATTAACAGAACATAGATTTTTTATTACTAAATTTACATTAACATTACTAAATACCTCATAAATTTATAACTATTTATCATTTACTAATTAACATTTACTTCATATACTTAAACATTTACTAATTAATAAAAAATTACAAGAATTTATTTTGGGAAAATAATTACTTGAGATAGTTGCTCGAAGAGATTTTGATGTGAAAAAAATATTTACGGTGTGGTGGAGTTGAATAAGGCAAAATAAAATTAATATGATGGTTGCATGTATGGTAAGTGGTTGGAGTATTAAATTTTGAGTTTGAAGATAATAACATAAGAATTTTGGGGAGAAAAATTTAATATTTGGAAACCCTTAAGCGGAACATGATGTTCCGCCCAAGGGTTTAGGCTTTTAAGATCTTTTTTTCCTTCAAATGGTTACGTCGTCGTTTTTGATCCCATAGGCTATATTTGCTTCTGCCCATAGCAATCTCTCTACTTTTGATAGGGTATTTTTGTACTAGCAGAGTCTATTTTTGCATTGCCCGTAAGGGATGCTCTTAGTTTGTACTTGTTGGCGTAATTTAATGCTAAAAAGTTTTATTTTTGGACTCTTTTTACAAAGAGTTAGGCTACGCGGATTCAGCGTGTCGACAAAGAGTTATTAACGGATTTTATCTGGTATTAACGAGTGAAGAGGGGCGATTCTAACTCGAATCCTTAATTATCGTATTTTATTTGGTTAGCACTGATATGACTCGAACCCATTAAGAGTTCACCCATTAACTTATAACTTCGTATTGATTCGTGTCGTATTATTGTCTCGTGCGTCATTTTACCAGGTCTAATCACTCGGTTCAAAAAAAGAGTCTTTCTAATATTATTGCGAATTCAAAACATTAAAATTTTGACGTCTTAAAAATGTCAAAAAAGTTTCCTAATTTTTAATGAGGTTTTCGTAGTGTCGTGGAATGATAAGAGTAACATTAAGTGTTGTAGCAACAGTAAATAATTAAATGCATAATTAAAAATTAGGAACGAAATTACCCAATTTTGGAGCAAATAAATCTGGGGCGGAAAAATATATGAAATCCCGAACTGGACAGTCAAGAACACGGCTGAATCGCGGACAATATCGCTCTCTTTAAGGTGTTTCGCGGCTCTGCCCAAAGTGTGCTGACAGTCTCGAAGCCCCGCCACCCCCAGGATAAAACAACCTCCAAAAATTAAAATACGGATTGATAAAGCACAAGAATCAATCCGGCCTGTGTACACCCATTGTGTATAATTGCTCGATTCTAAATATAATTAATTTGTTCAATGAACGGGATTAATTATTTTGGGAGAAAAAAAAAATCGGAACTGTTTTTGAAGATGAACTGTATGTGTTTTTTTTTTCTTTTGTTGGAACTGTTTGCATATTTTTTGTGGGGAGATAACTGTATCAAAAAACGGAGGCTGCAACCTCTTTTTATGGGCAACAAAAAATAGACGTTGGTAAACAAACGTGGAGAGAAAAAACTGGAAGTAGTGGGAAACTCGGTTGAAGAAATCAACCCAAAATAAAACACGTTTTAATATTTTCGCAATTAAAAAACGTTAAAAAAAAATTTAAAGCCCAAAAAACAGTTATGTATTTGTCCAAAAAATTAATTCTTAATGAGCCCAAGCCCAAGACCCAGGACCCAGAACCGGACACGGGCACGAGCTGGACGGACGGCGGCGGCGGCGCGCGCGCGCGCGTGTGACTTGGCCCATTGGGTCTGCCCCACATACCCACAAAACATCGAATGTCCAAAGGGCTGAATTTTTTGTCCCAAAAAATTATAAATATACCACACCTTATTTCAGTGCCTTACCGATGTGGGACTATTTCCAAAGGGCGTGCAGTGCAACTCCTATATCTGTTCAAAGATAGACAAAAACTTTTGTTTTCAAATCTTTGCAATGAGAGCTGTTGCTAGCTGTTTCCAACAATCCCCCACTAGCAAAATTTGAAAAAACATTTTTATCGAGCAATATGATTCAGAATATACTAGAGTAATCGTAGTTTTGAACTCTATCTCTGACAACATCCCACACACAACCCTACTTGGGTGTAAGTCTAATAACTAGCACGTTACGACCATGTGCTTCTATCCCAGTATAGTGAACGCTCTAGGAATTTGTTCAAAATATCCATAGGAAGCGGCCACACTTCTACATTCACATAGGTGAGTCTATCAAGAATACTCTTGTATCTAAGTACCCCACTCAAAATAAAGTTATAGATCTCATTAAGAGTTGTCATAACTCATCCTTAACTCGCTTCAGGATATCATGCTCCTTAGGGATGGACTCGGAGTAAAATCCCGTTCTATTTTAATTAATAATCGCATGATTCAACCCATATCACTTGTGACTTGTTATTACCCTTTGAACATATTTCTTGGGATCTCCAGTCCATATGTTGGGTTACCATCACAAATGACTCATTTATCCAAGGGCTTTAGTCCCATTCCTTTCGTGGTGTTCCACACCTTCTCCCTAGCTAGTCCTTTCGTCAAAGGATCAGCTAAGTTCTGTTCAGACCGTATATGATCCACCCTCACAGCACCCGTAGAGATAAATTCTCTAACGGTACTATGCTTACGACGTATTTGTCGTTTCTTACCATTATAATAATGGTTCTCAACTTTTGCAATAGCCGCGGTACTATCACAATGAATCAAAACAGCTGGAATCGGTCTTTCCCATAAAGGGATATCTGACATTCCATAAAGTACCGCATGACCCTCTCAATAGCATGACAATGCTCCATACTAGGTCTACTGGTAAATCTACATAGTACTCCCACAGCATAAGCTATGTCAGGTCTAGTGCAATCTGTAGCATAACGTAAGCTACCAATAATGCTTGCATAAGCATATTGATTTACACTGTCGCCAGTGTTCTTAAATAACTTTACACTAGGGTCAAATGGAGTACTAGCAGGTTTACAGCCAAAGTAATTATATTTCTTTAGAACTTTCTCAATGTAATGAGATTGATCCAAAGAAAGTCCCTTTTCTGACCTAGTAATATTAATTCCTAATATTACACTAGCTTCACCCAAATCCTTCATATCAAAGTTGGCACACAATAATGATTTAACATTTTCTATGGCATGAATATTAGAACCAAATATAAGCAAGTCATCAACATAAAGACATATGATAGTGCAAATGTTCTCAACATATTTATAATAAATGCATTTGTCACTTTGATTTATTTTAAACCCATTAGAGATGACTAAGCTATCAAATTTATCATGCCATTGTTTTGGTGCCTGTTTGAGTCCATAAATAGATTTATCTAATTTACATACTTTATTTTCTTGACCGTGTACAATAAAACCTTCAAGTTGATCCATATAAATCTCTTCTTCTAATTCTCCATTTAAAAATGCAGTTTTAACATCCATTTGGTGTACAATTAAATCATTTAAGGCAGCTATAGCAAATAGTACACGTATAGACGTTATTCTAGTCACGGGTGAAAATGTATCAAAAAAATCTACTTTTTCTCTTTGTCTAAAACCTTTAGCGACAAGACGTGCCTTATATTTTTCAACAGTGCCATTAGGTTTTAATTTCTTTTTAAGAATCCATTTACACCCAATTGTTTTACATCCAGGACGAAGGTCCACTAAATGCCAAGTTTTATTAGTTTCCAAAGAATCCATTTCATCATTAATAGCCTCTTGCCATAAATCGGCATCTAAAGAAGATAAAGCTTCTTGAATAGTGTTAGGATCCTCATCTAAAGTGTAAGCATAAAAGTCGGGACCAAAATCTTTTTCTACACGAGCCCTTTTACTTTTTCGAATTTCTAAAATGGATTCATTATTTTCTTTATTTTTATTTAAAGAAATATTAGTGGATGACTCGCCCCCACTATTCCTCAATTTAAAAGGAAATTTATCTTCATAAAAATCGGCGTCATTTGATTCAATAATTACTTAATTTTTCAAGTCATAAAATCGGTATGCTTTGCTATTAATAGCATAGCCTATAAAAACGCACTCATATGCTCTACTTGCCAATTTAGACCTTTTAGGGTTGTGTATACGTACATAGGCTAAGCACCCCCACGTTCTAAAGTATGACATGTTGGGCTTAATATTTTTCCAAATTTCATAAGGAGATATTTTCATTTTAGTCTTAGAAATTCTATTAAGCACGTGACACACAGTCAAAATAATTTCACCCCACCAATGTGAGGCAGCCCCTGAATTTAATAAAATAGCCATAACTAATTCAGTTAATGTCCTATTTTTTCTTTCGGCTTTACCGTTCATTTCGGGCAAATAAGGGGAAGTTTTTTTGTGAATAATACCGTGGGTTTTATAAAATTCAATAAATGGTCCAGAATCATATTCGGTGCCTCTATCACTACGTAACCTTTTTATTTTCCGATTAAATTGATTTTCAATTTCATTTAGGAAAATTTTAAACATGTCAAACGCTTCACTTTTATTTTTCATTAAATACACGAATGAATAATCGGAACAATCATCACTAAAAGTTATAAAATAACGTTTGCCATTTCTAGTTGTGACACCATCCAATACACAAATATCTGAATGAATTAAATCAAGTGGTTCAGATTCTCTAAAAACAGATTTATGTGGTGTCTTAGTGATTTTTGCTTGACTACACCATTCACATTTTTCAAAATCATTTAATGATAATTCTGGAATTAATCCTAAGGTGCTCATATTTTTAACAAGTCGTTTATTAACATGACAAAGCCTAGCATGCCAAATATTAAATGAACAAGCAATATAAGCAGAAGGAGAAATTTTATTCATTACATCAACATTCAATTTAAACATCCCATCAGTGGCATAACCCTTGCTTACAAAAATTCCATTTCTGGTCAAAGTAAATAAATCAGCACCAATAGTTTGAGTAAAGCCAGCTTTGTTGAGAAGATAACCCGAAACCAAATTTTTTCTTATCTCAGGAGTGTGAAGAACATCTTTGAGGATAACAGTCTTTCCCGAAGTGAACTTCAATTCCACATTTCCAGTACCAGCAACCTCAGTGGAGTGAGAATCACCCAACAACACCTTCTTATCTGCAGTCTCAGAATAAGCCTTAAACAGACTACGGTCATAACAGATATGGCGGGAAGCGCCAGTATCCAACCACTACCCTTCGGTACCGCTAACCATGTTAATTTCTAAAATCATAGCACATATGTCTTCTTCGATCAAATTCGCGTGTGCTTGTGGCACATTGCGATTTTTGCGAGCCATATGACCAGGCTTGCCACACTTGAAACAGAGAAACTGTCCCGAGTTGCTAGACTGTCCATTTCCAGGGTTCTTATACTTATTCTGAGTCTGAGTCTGATTTTTAAAATTCTGGTTGTGGCTCTTTTTCTAATTTTTCATATTTTTTCCATTTGCTTTTAAAACAACTGGAGTGTGGTTCTTTTTCTGATTTTTGTTGTTAGACACAATAAGAATTTCATCTTTATAGTCTTGTTTTCGGGATTCCTCCTCAATTCTTAATTTAGTAATTAATGACTCGAGTGAAAATTCTTTTGACTTATGCCATAAAATATTTTTAAACTCTTTGAGCAGTGGAGACAATTTATCAATAATTACAGCCACCTGAAATTGCCCATCTAAAGCCATGCCCTCGAAAATAATTTCATGGGCAATCATTTGCAAATCATGGGTTTGAGCAACAAGAGATTTGTCATCCGTCATTTGAAATTTCAAATAACGGTTGACGGCATATTTTTTAGCACCCGCCTCCTCCGTGTCATATTTTTTAAAAAGTGCATCCCAAAGAACTTTCGCAGTTTTATAATTGGCATAATAGTCATAAAGTTCGTCACTTAGAGCATTCAGAATATAGTTCTTGCACAAAAAATCATTTTCCTCCTAAGTTCTAATTGTTTTGCTTTCCTCAACAGTAGGTGGATTATTTACTACGGGTTTGTCAAATTAAACAAATGATGCGACTTTTTTCGTAGTTAAATAAAATAGCAATTTTTTGCTCCAACGTTTAAAATGGGTGCCTTCATATTTGAAAGGCTTATTTAGGTTACTTGAGTTAATTTCGTCCATGGAAGAATTTTAGACACCTTAAAATTATTGTAGCAGCAGTAAATAATTAAATGTAGAATTAAAAATTAGGAACGAAATTACCCAATTTTGGAGCAAATAAATCTGGGGCATGAAAATATAAGAAATCCCAAACTGGAGAGTCAAGAACACGGCTGAGTCGCGGACAATGTCGCTCTCTTTAAAGTGTTTCGCGGCTCTGCCCAAAGTGTGCTGACAATCTCGAAGCCCCGCCACCCCCAGGATAAAACAACCTCCAAAAATTAAAATACGGATTGATAAAGCACAAGAATCAATCCGGTCTGTGTACACCCATTCTGTATAATTGCTCGATTCTAAATATAATTAATCTGTTCAATGAACGAGATTAATTATTCTGGGAGAAAAAAAAATTCGGAACTGTTTTTGAAGATGAACTGTATGTGGTTTTTTTTTTCTTTTGTTGGAACTGTTTGCAGATTTTTTGTGGGGAGATAACTGTATCAAAAAACGGAGGCAGCAACCTCTTTTTATGGGCAACAGAAAATAGACGTTAGTAAACAAACGTGGAGAGAAAAAACTGGAAGTAGTGGGCAACTCGGTTGAAGAAATCAACCCAGAATAAAACACGTTTTAATATTTTCGGAATTAAAAAAAGTTAAAAAAAAATTTTAAAGCCCAAAAAACAGTTATGTATTTGTCCAAAAAATTAATTCTTAATGAGCCCAAGCCCAAGACCCCGGACCCGGACCCGGGCCCGGCCGGTCGGACGGCAGCGACGGCGCGCGCGCGCGTGTGACTTGGCCCATTGGGTCTGCCCCACATACCCACAAAACATTGAATGCCCAAAGGGCTGAACCTTTGGTCCCAAAAAATTGTAAATATACCACACCTTATTTCAGTGCCTTACCGATGAGGGACTATTTCCAAAGGGCGTGAAGTGCAGCTCCTATATCTGTTCAAAGATAGACAAAAACTTTTGTTTTCAAATCTTTGCAATGCCAGCTGTTGCCAGCTGTTTCCAACATTAAGTGCTTTATGCACAAAGCTAAAGTTTGGAACGAAAGCGTTTACTAGAATATTTTGAGATGTGTGTTGTAAAAGCGATTCGATTTTAGAATATTATATGGGGACTTGAATACGTGTTCGCGTGTCATTGGTAAATTTTGAATGGAGACACCTTAAATTGATGTATCTCAATCAAAATACACAAATGACACATGAACACGTGTTCGAATCGCGAAATTATATCACAGAATCATGTCTCCTAAGTACTTTCCTCTTCATATATAAGACAACATTGATAAATTTATAATTCTACACTCATGTTTGGGGCTTACAATTGTGACACACTAACCTGTCTAACTTGATAACTTGAAAATAAAAGGAGAATAGTAAGTGGTAACATATCCAGCTTTGTTTCTGCCCTAACTGTAAAGCTTAGTGCTCCAGCATGAGATTGATATTCATTTACAATGGTGTACTTATAAAATTTAACAATGTTACTTATATAAAAAATTAATTAAATTTAATTAAAAATAGATCTAAGTAAATGTTTAAATTTAAAGTTACCTTTGATACATAAATGCACAATTTACTATATGATAGAAAATAAATTCATAACTTTTTAACAAACATGAACACGACATGATTCGCTGTGAATATTTTTTTCGCAATACGAAATCATATTTTTTTACCCAACCTAAACACCATCTAAATAAAAGAGACATGATAAGAATTCTATTTTTTTTTACAAAATCATATTATAATCCAGTTAAAACGTTACGCGACACGACATAGCACGATACGAATTTTTTTTTCTTAACACAAAACGACTCAAATCAAAACAATACGACACATCATAATACATAATCTTAATATTTTAACCTAACATGAACATGATTATAATAAAAACAATAAGCTGTTTGTTTACCAATCTTTAACACAACCCAATTAAATCGTGATGTTGTTGACACGAGACAGCACCAGTTTTCTTTTTGTCACTTAATACATACACAACCAAAATAAAAGCGATGCGAAACAAAATTTTATGATTTTTTAGCTAACATGAGCATAGTCCAAATATAGGAGAAACGACAAAAAATCTTAATTTTTGTTGCAAAATGCGATCACATCCCAATTAATATGTGACAGAACACGACATGATTTTTTTAAACGTAACACGAACACAATTTGCATAAAACATGCCACATGACGACATAAGTCATTGTGCAAATTGAGATAATTTGATAACTAAGTAAGTGGTGGCCAAAGTCAAAAAAGAGATAATTTGATATCCGTGACAAAATTTATCATTACTGGAAATTAAAAAAAAAGTTGAGAAATAATATTAATTGAAATTTTTGGAGTTGTAAAAAAATTATCACGGATAAAATTATTAAAAGTCAATCGAGAAAATTTGTCATTGGTAAAACCAATAACAAAATATGTGAAGTTTTAGAACATATTTTGTTATGGTTTTAGGCTGTAACAATTTTGTCATAGACTTAGGCAACTATAAAATACCAAATATAAATATTAATTAAAAAATCTCATAAACTTCAACCCTATACGGGTCTGCCCTTGGGTATAACATAATTGTTTTTAAGAAAATTAATGTAATAGAACACCAATTATACAAAACATAATTCCTTGTTTTAACCTCATATGGGGATTACCCTTCATTACAAATGCGCTCACAATCCAATAATACTCACGGTTTAACTATAATTACTCATAAACTTTATCAATCTAAGGTTAAAAGGTCAAATGTACTTGGTGGAAGCTATAATAGTATCTAAAGATAGAAAAAACTATTAAGAAATAATGATTTTCTTTTATCTTTATTATAATAACAGAATAAATAAATTATTTTCGTATGTTGTCATTTAATGTCAGGCTTTTTGTTAAAAAAATAACACACCATTTTTTTCTTTTTTTTTTCTTTTTTTTTTATAACTTTCTTAATAACAAAAAATCCAACATGTTTTTATTCAGCCTTTATTTTTTTAATCTTTTTTATATTATATATGTGGGGACCAATTTTATTCTTAGCCCAAAAGAACGACCGAACTGGCCCAACAAATTTAAACAGTTGTCCGGCCTCATATCATGGAAAAAAGTTACGAGTATGTGCAGTCGACACCGCCCCAAAACCAAGTCAATCCACTATAACCTCGTGGAGATATTCAAGGGATTCATGGATCATAATGGGCATCGTGAAGTTACTTGAACAACTGAAATTCTACATCTATAAATTGTAACCCGCGGTCGGGGCATGTAAACGAGCATATCGAGAGATACTTAATGAAACAGTAGACCTCTCCATGAACGTAGGCAAGTTGTCGAACCACGTACATAGTTATGTTGCGTGTGTGACCATATGCTTTCTTGCTTGATTGTGATTGTTCTTCGTAAAACATCTATTGTGATATGTTTTGATACCACAACTGACGCCGTTTGTGGAAACGACTGTTATTTCTACGAAAATACTCACTAATGGAAAGCCCTCAATGTCTCACCACAAAATCCTAGCTAAGATCAAAGAAGAGCCATTTGTCAAGTGGATCAAGAATATGGGAGGAAATCCAATGAAGCGCAATAATGCACTAAGGTGTCCGTTCCACAAAGAGGGTGGTGACAGGACTGAACACTGCAAAGCACTCAAATCTAATGTAGAGGAGCTGGCCAGGGCTGGTCATCTCAACTAGTCCATAGATAAGAAAGCCAATAAAGTCACAGCTAATAGCAACTAGAATCCAGACAATGTCCTCGAGGAAGAGATGGGCACGAGTTCGCAGTAATTCATGGGGCATCAGACCTCAAGCAAGTACTAGGAAACACTATTTTGATTGAAGTTAAGAAGCTTACTGTTGTTATGCAAGCCTTTTAAATAGACCCCTCCAAGATTCAGGTCGGGAAGCGTCGACAACCAGAAGGTGTTGACTACAGCAAGCACATTGTGTTTACTAAAAAAACTTAGTTGGGGTGAGTGATTCGTGTCGAATATTGCATTTAATTACCCTCGAACTTATGCATTTTAGCCCCATTGGGTACCTCAATTCCTATATATATGCTCGTTAACCAGAAAAGCTCTGTTTTATATGTTAACATACTATATGAGGTATAATTAGGCTTTTGTCGATATTTAGGTGCTTGCCGTAAAGTTTGGTCGCTTTCCGAAAAAGTTTCGTTGATTATTATAACTTTGGGGGCATTTTAGTAGTTTCAGAATTCGGGTTTTAATTCTGAATCCTTCGCGAAACTTGAAGCCATCTGAGTTATCTTCGCGTAGCCTTTGACCGTGCCTAATTCAGAGTTATAATGAAGAATTTACGGCATTTTTTGTAAAGTTGGACAAAGCTGCAGAATTGCATACCTGTAGGGGCGAATCGATTCGCCCAGGGACAAATCAATTCGCCTTGCACAGAAAGTCTGCAAATTTGTAATTTTAAGTTGGTTTTTGATGGGGTATTAATTTGTAAACATTCTTTTAAGTTGATATATGTTGGAATTTGTCGGTCCCCGGATTTTAAATTATAAATCAATTAAAATCTAACTTGTAATTTCCTTTTATAAAAACTTATATTACTATGCGGAAGCGTAAACGTTGAATGATGTGATATGATGGTTCACCAAATTTTATTTTAACATAAACAAAATAAAGTGAGAATTAACTTAAACACAAACAAAGTAATTAATTTTCACATAAACCGGTTAAGTCCAATTAAATCCAAGTCCTAGAATTTTCCTAAATTATGATTGTTCATATTTCCAAGTTAGGCCAAACCAAATTATTGCAAGTGACTTGAATTAAACAATTTTTACCCAATATTTAAATATAGTCCAATTTAAATTAGTGTGATAAATAAACCAAATTTTATCTTGAATAAATCCTAATGCATGCGTTCTAAGTTTTGACGCAAGATAAAATAAACAATGTCACACTACGCCGCGATGTACGAGGAAAAACCCAAGACGGGAAAAAACCTCGGACGGCCCTAGCCACAAGTCCACTAGATACGGAATTATAATTACAAGACAAGAGACTTACAACACTCGACTCGAACCCTCTCAAGCCCCGATGCTCCTCCTTGTAGAAACCTCTTCCTAGTGAACAACCACGGAGCTCCACCGCGATCTCGGAATCCACCGATAGGGCTTTGTATGGTCACCGTCATCCAAGATTGGAGCCTTTCTCCAATTGAGTAAAACCGCAACACAAGTCTTCTTCTTTGTGATGGTATGTAGAAGCAAACCCGAAACGTCTCCCTTTTTAATTCGGTAGAGAAAAATCGGTGCCAAAACTCCAAGCAATTGATATGAATATAGAAACTTGGAATAAACACAATTGGGTGTAAAACTAGAGTGTGTAGGATTTTTCTTTTAAAAAGTGACACTCAAAACATGAACATTTTCCCTAATCAATTATGCTCTCAAACTCTCTTTTTGAGATGGAAAGGAATTGGAAAAGTTAATTAGGAAAATTTGTTTCCCGCACATATTAAGTCTTGAAAAAGTTGGTTAAAAAACAAGTGGGGAAATGGGTGCAAAACTGCCAAAAACTGTTCCCGCCTGGCATTCTCGTTCGAACGACATCTCGTTCGAACGAACTCTCGTTCGAACGAACTCTCGTTCGAACGAGATATCTAACGAGCCACCAGTTTGGACTCGTTAGAATCTCGTTAGATACCTCGTTAGAACGAACAATCTCGTTCGAACAACATATCGAACGACAGACTAGTTTAGGCTCGTTGGCAGACTCGTTTGAACGAAACCTAGTTCTAACGAAAAAACTCGTTCGAACGAAATTTCTAACGACTTCCAGAAATTTTGTAAAATTTAATTTTTGGCCCAGAAACTTTATATACTTTAAATTAAGTTCTAATTAAATTTTTCTGAAAGTAAAACATGGTTTTTATTAAACCTAACACCCAAATAAACTTTGTTCCAAGCTGTTATATTAATATAATTACATTCATACCTTGGGAGCATGGAACCTTAGTTGATGACGTAGAAACGAGGCATGCAAACCGGCATTTTGATGAAGCTTTAAATTCTTTGCCGCTACGTCTTCAACACACACTTCATAGGCTTGAGAGTATTACAATAAAACACTAACCTATGAATAAATGTTTTTGTCCGGAATTGAGCCAACACAATACATGGACTCAATTGGAAATTTGTTTTCTTACAAATCTCCCCCTTCAGCTATTCCAGGACAAAAACCAAAAAAAAAATCCTAAAGGGCCGTCAAGCTCACTAGACTCAAAAACATAACCCGCCCAAACTTGACTCAACCCAAGGATTAAATACTTTGCCTTTTAAAGATGTCGCTTTAGTAGAATACCTGCACACTTAAGCAAACTCATCAAATGCATAGGGAATATCAAAATATTAAATGCAATGAATTAAATACTCCCCCTAAAACAATTCTCCCCTTTATCAAACAATGACATTTACTTAGAAAGACGTCTCCCCCTAAGATAAATCTCCCCCAAACTAAGATGCGATAATAATAGGATTAGATACCATTTCTCCCCCTATCATCATTCTCCCCCTTTTTGTTCAGGAATTGACAAAGGTTAAAGAATCAAAACATTAAAAGCATGTTGAAGCTTAAAGTGTTAAGTCATTAAAGCACATGGGCAATAAAAGCATAACCAATCCAAGATAGATACCAATAAAGAAGTATAAGCATGGATGGACTAGAAAGCAAGGCAAAGACAAAGAAATATCATATATATATATATATATATTAAAATTATATCAATAGAGCACTTGCATATATATATAGATATAAACACACACATGACACAAAATACAATAAGTTTGCACACTCGAATGGCAAAAATGTGTCATATGGAAACGGAAGTGTTGGGGTGTGAACTAGTAACAAATAAATTTAGACCCAAACACTTAATAAACGTTCACGGAGTTCTCATTTGATTGCAAACTTCATCACATTTAAATATAACCTCATGTGACAATATAGAGTGAACTCAATGAACAAACATACACAATGCATACAAGCCTAGCATATTAATGATTCTACAAACCAATAGAGTCATGACATTAAATACGCAACTAGGATAAACGGACATTGTGCAAACCGTTGATATACCATCCAATCTCCCTCAATTTGCATTTATATTAAAGTTGAATGAATATATCAATCAAACATAGGCCTTGTCAATTTATTTTCTTTTTAATGCCATATTTTCTGTTTTTAGGCCTTGGACCACGTATTTCTTTTAGGTCCATTTAAAAACGGTGGCTTACTATTGGCAAAGGATCACTTAGTCCTTTCGGAGCCCTTCCCCGTGCACATTTATATTTATCATGTTTTCATTTTCACACAAGTCTCTCATGCAACGGATTTTGACATGCACTAGACCTCCTAAGTCACAAATATGTAGATGACAAGACTGGTAGGAGAACACCTCACAAAGCTCAAATATACATAGGAAGTTAAAATATCAAAAGAGCTCGTGCATGTGTGAATAGAGGCATATGAAAATAGAATCCATTTAATCAATACAAAATCCAACTACTCCAAAAAAAATGGTAAAGAACATTTTAAGGATTGATAATCTAAACCAAAAGTTCTAGCCACGTGGGAGCGTTAAAGGAGGGATTCAAACACAAGTATATGCCACATAAAGTGTGTCAAACAAAAACACACACAAAATAAAATCTTTTTGAGTTTTTAACTTTTTAACCAAAAATAACTATATATACTCAAAAGGATAAACAAAAATTCATTTGAATCTTTCATTAAGCTCAAATTATCAAGAGATAAAGTCCAAATGATAAACAAAAATCTTTTTGTATTTTTCATTTAAAGCAAACAAAATGAAAGAAATATAATACAAAAGATAAACAAAAATCATATTTCTAGCATGGGATAAGCATGGATTAAAGACTAGAAAATGATTAAACAAGCATACATTTAGCATGTGAATATAGCATGAAGTACAAAAGCTAAAGTATGCAAACACTAACACATTCATCCTTTAGATTGAGCATGGGAGGAAGGATGTGTAAGTAAATGAGAATCAAAATCCCTATTTTGTAAGGCAACCAAATCGGATTTCCTAACCCAAATTAATGAAGAATGACAATCTTGGGGTGTAGGAACGTTAACTACCGTGGTTACTTTACTATGGGATTTTCTAGGAATTCGTTTAAGATCAAAACAAAATTTCCTAAGATGACCTTTTCGACCACAATGTGTACAAGTAAAAACATGTCGACAAGATTTACCTAAGGAGTGATCAATAAATGCATTCCTAGTAGATTCTCCTAAAATGTTGGTTTTGACTTTAGGGTTAAATTCATTACAAGTATTGAAGCCTAAACCAAAAGTGTCATTTTTAATTTGGACCGTTCCTAACATTTTATCAAGTTTTTCCGAACGACATTCCAAATCAAATTTGACATTACTAGAATCTTTTAATTTATTTTACAAATCTAAAATGGTGGATTCTAGTAAAAAATTTTGCTCTTCAAAAGCAAGAAGCTCCTTTTTCAAGGATTCCATTAAACTCCTAAGGCTATTTCTTTCGCCTTCTACGTATTCTAGCTTCTCTCAAAGAGTCCTCTCACGTGTCCTAAGGTCTTCTATTAAGGCACTTTCATCAATGACCTTGACACTCTCTCTTAAACTCGCTTCTAACTTCAAATTAGCTCTTTTCAATTTAATAGATTCTTTATATAATTCATGAAAAGCATTTTGAAGTTCACTCTCATCAACCTCTTCTTCATTTTCACGCTCTCTTTCTTCTCCACTCTCACTATCATAAAAAACAAGGGAATCATGAACAATGACCTTGGAAGTGGCATGTGCTATCGTGTCATCAATCGATGAGTTCTCACTATCACTCACATGACTTGCCATAAATGCCACAAAATTTTTATTAGTGGGGGAATCGGACTGTTCTTCGGTATCACTATCACTAAGGGTCGCATTATATGAAATGGGTCGCTTACCCTCTTTCCTTAGTTTAGTGGGGCACTCATAAGCCCTATGGCCATAACCTTCACAACCAAAACATTTATTAGACTCGTCCCATCAACATTTTCATTACTAGACTTAGGGATCTTTTCGGCTTTAGAAATCTTCTCGCTTTTATCATGTTTAGAAGATTCAAATTTCTTAAAATCATTTTTAAATTTATCTTTGTTGAATTTAAGAAATTTTCTAAATTTACAAGCAAATAAAGCCATATCTTCCGAGTCACTATCATTCTCGCTCTCTACTACTTGTTTAACCTCTTTTCGGGCTTTTAAAGCAACGCCCTTTTCGATTTTCTTTCCATTTTTAGAGGGAAACATATCTAGTTCATAGGTTTGTAAATCACCTACAAGCTCTTCTAATTTCGTAGAGGCTAAAGTGGGTAAAGAATTTAAAACGGTCACCTTTGGAATAAATCTATCGGGTAAGGATCTTAAAATTTTCTTTACTACACGATCGTCAGGTATTTTCTCTCCCAAGTTAAAAGATGAATTAACAATATCTGAAAGTCTAGCATAAAATTCATCAAAAGTCTCTTTTTCATTCATTTTGATAGTTTCAAATTGAGTGGTGAGGTTTTGGAGTTTAGAAGCTTTAATGACACTCGTTCCTTCATGAGTTAATTGTAAAATATCCCAAGCTTCTTTAGCGGTCTCACACGTCATAATGCGTCGGAATTCATCCGGAGTGACAGCGCTAAATAAAGCATTTAAACCACGGGAATTAAAATTTGCTAGCTTAAACTCATTTTCGGTCCATCTATCGACGGGTTTGGGAACACGTTCATTTTCAATTAGATGAGTTGGTGGGGACCACCTGTTAACAACCGACATCCAAACATGTTCATCGATAGATTTAAGTGCCGATTTCATTCGCGCTTTCCAATACGCGTAGTTTGAACCATCAAAAATAGGAAATTTTGAAAATGGGGAAAATTCCATTTTAGCCAAAAATTAAAGGATCTTAACGAAATAATTTATCGTTTTTGGCTCTGATACCACTTGTTGGAATTTGTGGGTCCCCGGATTTTAAATTATAAATCAATTAAAATCTAACTTGTAATTTCCTTTTATAAAAACTTATATTACTATGCGGAAGCGTAAACGTTGAATGATGTGATATGATGGTTCACCAAATTTTATTTTAACATAAACAAAATAAAGTGAGAATTAACTTAAACACAAACAAAGTAATTAATTTCCACATAAACCGGTTAAGTCCAATTAAATCCAAGTCCTAGAATTTTCCTAAATTATAATTGTTCATATTTGCAAGTTAGGCCAAACCAAATTATTGCAAGTGACTTGAATTAAACAATTTTTACCCAATATTAACATATAGTCCAATTTAAATTAGTGTGATAAATAAACCAAATTTTATCTTGAATAAATCCTAATGCATGCGTTCTAAGTTTTGATGCAAGATAAAATAAACAATGTCACACTACGCCGCGATGTACGAGGAAAAAGCCAAGACGGGAAAAAACCTCGGACAGCCCTAGCCACAAGTCCACTAGATACGGAATTATAATTACAAGACAAGAGACTTACAACACTCGACTCGAACCCTCTCAAGCCCCGATGCTCCTCCTTGTAGAAACCTCTTCCTAGCGGACAACCACGGAGCTCCACCGCGATCTCGGAATCCACCGATAGGGCTTTGTATGGTCACCGTCACCCAAGATTGGAGCCTTTCTCCAATTGAGTAAAACCGCAACAAAAGTCTTCTTCTTTGTGATGGGATGTAGAAGCAAACCCGAAACGTCTCCCTTTTTAATTCGGTAGAGAAAAATCGGTGCCAAAACTCCAAGCAATTGATATGAATATAGAAACTTGGAATAAACACAATTGGGTGTAAAAATAGAGTGTGTGGGATTTTTCTTTTAAAAAGTGACACTCAAAACATGAACATTTTCCCTAATCAATTATGCTCTCAAACTCTATTTTTAAGATGGAAATGAATTGGAAAAGTTAATTAGGAAAATGTGTTTCCCGTACATATTAAGTCTTGAAAAAGTTGGTTTAAAAACAAGTGGGGAAATGGGTGCAAAACTGCCAAAAACTGTTATCACCTGGCATTCTCGTTCGAACGAGATATCTAACGAGCCACCAGTTTGGACTCGTTAGAATCTCGTTAGATACCTCGTTAGAACGAACAATATCGTTCGAACAACATATCGAACGACAGACCAGTTTAGGCTCGTTGGCAGACTCGTTCGAACGAAACCTGGTTCGAACAAAAAAACTCGTTCGAACGAAATTTCTAACGACTTCCAGAAATTTTGTAAAATTTGATTTTTGGCCCAGAAACTTTATATACTTTAAATTAAGTTCTAATCAAATTTTTCTGAAAGTAAAACATGGTTTTTATTAAACCTAACACCCAAATAAACTTTGTTCCAAGCTCTTATATTAATATAATTACATTCATACCTTGGGAGCATGGAACCTTAGTTGATGACGTAGAAACGAGGCACGCAAACCGGCATTTTGATGAAGCTTTAAATTCTTTGCCGCTACGTCTTCAACACACACTTCATAGGCTTGAGAGTATTACAATAAAACACTAACCTATGAATAAATGTTTTTTTCAGAATTGAGCCAACACAATACATGGACTCAATTGGAAATTTGTGTCCTTACAATATATCATTTTTATACTTAAGGGTCTTCATTTTAGGTTACAGAGGAGGGGATTTAGGGGGTAGCTTATCTCTCCTAGGGTTTGCCCCATTTGGGTTGTGCAAGTTACTATTCATCTTCCCCTCCATTTATATTATTTGAATTTCTTTATTGAAGCTTTGTTTTGTGTATTTATTACTTCGTAGTGTAAATTTCATTGCTTTCATTTATTACATGGGTTATATTGTTACAAAGTCATGTCGTTCGGCCTCAAGAATGCAGCAGCGACTGGTCACCAAGATGCTCAGTAAACAAATGGGAGAAACATGGAAATTATACATCGACGACATGCTCGTTAAAATTAAACTCAAGAGCGACCATCTTTCAGAACTAGCAGCAACCTTTGAGATCCTCAGGAAATACCAGATGAAACTTAATGCTAGCAAATGTTCATTTGGTGTCCAGTTAAGAAAGTTTCTAAGATACTTGGTTAGCAAAAGAGGGATTGAAGCAAACCCTGATCTGATCGATGCCATCAGAAAAGTCCAACCCCCTCAGATGATTAGAGATGTCCAGAAGCTTACTGTCATAACATATTTAGTACATCCAAAACATATTACACGAGTTATAATTTGGTTTGCACATTATTGGCAGTGGTATTACCCCACTTAACAAAAGATAAAACAAACTCCAACAACATACAAAATAGCCAACCCATAGAGCAAAACTTGTCTCTTCCCCTATTTCTACCTACATCAGCCTTGAGAGCCCAAATTCGTCGAACAAGACCAGGAATAATGTTCTTGGATCTTGCACACATTGAAGGAACTTTCCACACAAAGTAGCCACAAGATGAACAATAATAAAACCTCATTTCAGGGTTAAAATCCATCCAAGATGTATGAATCATAGTGGTATTTCCGTAATACAATATTCCTTCCATGGTGAGTTTCTTCCTTCTTCCTCTTTCTCCATTCTTCTCTGCCTCATCTCTTTCTCTCATTCAAGTTGTCTTTTCTCTCCACCTGGAGATTTGGTTTTAAGAAATAAAAGGTCAAAATATTTCATTTACCCCTAAAAAGACCAACATACCCTCACTTACAACACATGTGCAACTCACGTGAGGCATCTCCCGCCAGAAAATGAGCGAACGTCACATTTTTGGGTCATTTAAACTATGAGTGAAACTATCGGGTGTAAATTGAAAAAATTGAAAGAATGGGGTGGAAACTATAGGGGCCAAGTGTAATTAACCCGTATATATATATATATATATATCTCTGTGTGTGTGTGTGTGTGTGTGTGTGATTTTTATGTTTTTACAAATATTTCATTGATAATTTGTATTTTTAGACAATTATAACTCAAATCTCTGTGTTATTTTTACATTTAATTTGTATTTTTAGACAATTATAACTTGTATTTTTAGATAATTAAAACTCAAATTTTTAGATTATTTGTAATCTTTTAGATTAATGGGTCTTTGTTTTAAAGGGGATTATAATTCTAGTTCTAATTATAATCAACTCAACATTCAATATTATGAGATTAAAAATTAGGCATATTGTAAAAATTAAACAAATTGCAAAACTCTAAACAACAATTAATTTTATCACATCCTCAATAATATCAAAATCCATAATATTATCAGACAGAAAGAATACCTAAAGTTAAGGGACTAGACATGTGAACATCCCCATTTGAGTCTATACCTGAGCAAGAAGAAGCTTAACAAACTAAAAAAAAGTTGTGTTCCTCGTTGTTTGAACAAAAATCTATTACCAATAATCCATGTTCACATTCAAAGACAAGAAGAAAAATGAAAATTTGTGAAATGCAAAAGAAATCTTTGTTACCTAGAATTCTGCATCTTGTTGATCTGCTAGAAATCTGTACCTTACAACCTCGATGTTACAAATGTAAAAGTAACATTTGGGGCTATTGGGGAGATTAGGAGAAAAGTTTAGAGAATGGGGAAGAAGTGAGGCAGCCGCCTGAAATTTTAGGTTTAGAATTTTTTTTTTAAATCCTGAGTGAGCCACGTGCCCCTCCCAATATAACACTGGCTCTACCACTGGGTATAATATAAAACCTCCAAATACTACCTATTTCTTCTCCCCTAAAAATTATCGGCCCTCTCTCACTCTCTATTTTGGAGGCTCACAACTAGGTGCCACATGTCCAGTCCAGACTGTTAATGTGCGGGTCAGTCCGTACATGAGGAGTATATATATATATGAAAAATTTCTCTTGTGCGAACTTCCCGCACAAGAGAAAATATGGGTCTACATTTGAATGGCTTATATTTGTTTGATATGCCATGATTTAAGAAAGAAGGGGAGAGCAACTCCTAAAATCATGCACGGTAACCATTAAAATTGATTCACCTCTTTTTTGCATTTGATCTCTAAAAACTAGACACTTTACCTTAAAAATACGGGAACGTTGACACTGAAATATAAAGAAAAAATATGTAGGTTTGTTTGGTTCGTGTTTTACTCCTATATAGTATTCCCGTATAGGAGCATTATTATTTATATATTCTCGTGCCTGAAGGCACGCGAATAATTTTGAAAAATAAAAAGTAGCATATAAAGTAAATAATAGATGGTTTATGTATTATAAGTGTAAATAATTTAGAAAATTTAGGCATCATTTTCCATATTTGTAGAACTATTGACCTTGTTAAAGAAAAAAAATACTCCAACAACACTAATTGTCCGTACTGGACCTCGTATAACAATATCGATTTAACTATAGTCACGATATATCGACTACATTAAGCCACACATTTAAACTAATAAAAATAGCTATAATCTAAAATAACCACTAAAGCACATTCAGTTGGCATTATAATTAATAACCAAAATTCATGACAACAGTTCTCGTTTATGTTAAAATTTCGATAAAATTGTAGGGAAGTTTTAAAAATTGTGCTAATAGTATCATGTCATGTTGGCACAAAACCAAACCCTAATTTACACCCTTACCTAACATATTTTTGTGGCATGGTGTTTCTTGTTCTTCCCGTGAATTCTTGTTACAATCTCTCTACCAAGACAAAAAATTGACATTTTAAAATTTTATCATGCATATATTTGATATTTACGTATTCACTTTGTTCCTCCAATAGAGTTTTTCTCGAGTTTGTAGATATTTCTTCCTATAAATGGGTACTTGGATTATCTCCAAAAGGTAGTAAAATATAAAATATATGAAAATCTCGGGTTTCAATCTAATTTGGAAATAAGGCCATTTTCAGCCAAAGCATCATTTTTAATAAACATAAATAATCAGCAATACATAGAGCACATTAAAAATGGAGAGACTGTGGTTAGTGATTGAGTAGGTTGTTCAATTATCAGCAATACATAAACATAAATAATCACCAATACTCTTCTTGAGACTTTATAAAAATTCAGATCCTACAGCTAGGAAAAAATAAGAAATTAACAACATAACGCCATATTAACTTCATAACATCACATTAAATCTAGGCACACGCACATATATGCATTATAAAAAATCAAAGAGTGAACTCTCTTAACAGTTGAGGTGTGTTGGAAACCCAATCAAGACATATCTGCAGATTAATTTCATGGGTAGCCTCCTAGTGGGCCCCTTTGTTAGCTTGTCTTCATATCCGAGCAAAGGACAACTGATATTGTTCTTTGAAATCCCATATTTCAGAGACAAAAGCTTCAACATCCCAAGGCGTGTCCTGTTGAGAAGAATTGCGCGGATTTAGACCTAGTTAACTATCACTTTCCACCATGACATCTCTCAAAGCCATTAGTAAGCATGGGTTTCATCTTGCAACTGGAATTATTAAAAGAATTAATAAAAGATATATCAAAAGTTACAACGAAGTAAGAGAATAATTATAATCCAAATAAATACAGTAATAACTACATTTACCCGCAAGTCAAAATATGCAACCAAGATGTATATAAATAAAACACATCTAGACTGCATAATCTAAAAACAAATATATTAACATTAAAATTGTGAAAAAATAAATAAGTTATAAAAAGACAAATGCGCAAGTAGAGTAAAATTACATCATTAATGATTAATATTTTATCTTTTACAAATTACACATTTTAACAAAGAGGGACTAAATTTGCTGCCTACCTCAGTTACAATACAGTAAACACCAAGGAAACCTGCAAGGGAATTTTTTTATAACTACTCCCATGCACACTATACCAAATTCAAAAAGTCATTCATAAAACTAAAAGTAGGAAATTGTCGCATACTTTATCCAAGAAGTATACGTTCTAAAAATCAAAAGCAACCTCCATAAAAACAAAGGTTGCACTCTTCATACATCTTAACCCCAAGTTCATATTTTAACTTTCAATAACAACAAAAGATAAAAAAAAGGAGCATAAACTTTACCACATAATACACCTCATCGCTTATAAAAATATATCTTGTATTTTAGGTTAATACATAATCACGTGAATGCAAATCCCAAACTATTAAAATAAATGCTTATATTTATAACAACCACCCGCACTAAACCGGATGAGAAAGTGTATGCATTCCCCTTATGTCTTCCAGAATATACTTTAACAACTGAAATATAAATAGAATGCGTGGAAAACATAGGACAAAATAAGGAATTTATTCAGATTATAAAAAATAAAAATAAAGTTGCAGCCAAAAATCTCTTTGAAAAAAAAACGGTAATTAAAAAAAATAGGGGGACTTTATCACTATTTTCCTTTCACATTGTTTTTTCTTAATAGAGTTTTTCTTTACCCTTTGTGTCCTCTTAGGGGTACAAACTCTTCAAAATCTGTAGAAAAATGCTAGTAAGAGAGAATCTTATGTTAATATGTGTTAGATTTTATTACCTTTAGTCAACAACTAAATAGAGAAAAAATTAAACACTAAACATGAAATAACCTTATTTCAAACCTAAAAAATGGAGTCTGAAGACAACTAACAAAATACCTTGAATGGTGGTGGAAGAGAGAGAATTAATAAGGAAGCCTGCAAAATTAATCAAATTAGAACTAATTTGAAAAATGGAGTCTGAATACTAAAATTACCATAGCTCTTAAACAACAAATCATTATTAACACAATCCAAATAATAGAAGAATAAATGAACAAAAAAAATGCAGTTCGAAAGAGAGTTAAAAGGAGAACAAAACAAAACTTTAAAAACTTAGGACCATTTGAAATGTCAGATCTAAAAACAGAGGTGGAGATGGAAAAGACTATACCAGATGTCGATCTGCAAGAAAAACTCGGTTAAATCTAAAAAAATCAGGTTTAAAAGAAAATCTTACTTCAGCCATCTTCATCTTCTCCCATTCTCTCTCTCTTTCCCCCAAAGCCCTGATAGGCACCCCAAATCTCACCTACCCCATCACTCTTAATGGCGATCAATCGAGCGCATTTGAGGAGAGGGATGTTGGGGGCCATATGGAACTTACCGATGTGCTTCGCCATTCAACTGAGCAATTCGTTTAGAGAGAGACGATACATATTAGAGAGAGAAATGGAATTTCAAATTAAAGTGTCTTGAGACATACATTTCTCATCTCAAAATATGTGAGATTATTATGGGCGAGATGTTAAATAGTGGGTAGGTCCGAATTTCTGACATGTTAGAGAGAGAAAATGGGAACCCCAAGGGTTATCGAAGGTGGTAGCTGGGTGTGTTTCTAAATCCAGGCACTCAGGTTCGAATCTTGTCAGCTGCGTCTTGGGGCCACAGAGCGTAGAAATTAAATGCCTGTTTCGAAAGCCTTATTCGGGATGGAAGGATTAGTCTCGAGGTGCACGCAAGCTGGTCCGAAGAGTACTTACGTACAAAAAAAAGAAATGGGATTTCATGTTATTGTTCCGTCCTGTTCATGCCAAGAGTAAAGTGAACGAGAAAAAAAATACGGGTAGGGGAAAATGGGGGAGTAAAGTGTGAGGATGGGTTCAAATTATATTTTACCCTTGTTTTTGAATTTTAAAGGGAATGGGGAAACAAATTAGAGTGTGTTAAAATAAGGGAAAATTAAAATTTTCAAGGGTAAAATGGGTATTGTAGGAAAAAATACATTTTGTGACATCATAAGCTAAGCTTATGACATACATAAATTTCTTAACTTATTAAATAGATCATAGATCTATTATATGTACGTGTGCATATGTGTGTGAACCAAATTAGATTTTGTGAACTTATATTGAATATTTTACGATATATTTTTCACTTCGATCGATCCTTGTTTGCCAACTATATATTGTCTAATCGAATCAAATTCCCGCTTGATATGTTCCTAAAAAATCCATTTCGAAAAAGTTATTCCTGCAACTAACGAAGAGAACTTGGTTGAATTTCCACATATGAAATTAAACACACACACACACACATATAAAAAAATGTGGAGTTTGTGGGTATCATTTTAGCCACCGCGAGCCCAGACAAGTAGCCCGATAAAATCCCAAAGTCTGGGAGCCCCACATCCCTACCGAAGTTAGTTATGACTTAGTCTCTTCCTAAAATCTCATAAGGAGATATTCTAGGAAGTGATGGACTAACGTGGGGGAGTCCAACACCCCCACTCCCCGAGAACAAGCATGTATATAACAAACCCTAAGCCTAGGGCAAAAGACACGTATGGTATTCACCTATAAAACACTCCCGGAGTAAAAGAAATAATACTGAGAGTACAACCGTGGACATAGGCATTCTTGCTGAACCACGTAAATACTATGTCGTGTGACCTTGGATTCTTTACATTCTTTATTTGCTTCGGTGATTGTCTTTTCTTATCAATTTGTGTTGAACTTAATTGTCACCATAATTGGCGCCGTCTGTGGGAAACGTTTATCTTCCTTTAGAAAGCCCTTAGGCAGGGGATATCTAAGAACAACCAGCCCCTCACAGGATCAAATCTGAAGTTCGGCATTCAGATCAGAGGGCTCGCCCAGAGCAGCAAGCCTCAGAGGAAATTCAGGGACCAACAAAGTCCACACAAATCTCTAGGTTGATCGATGCCTATGAGGTTAGGCTCCAAGAGCAAGGAGAGGTCGCTCGCAGGAAAGTGGCTGAGAATGCTAGCCTCAAAAGGAGATTAGAGAGTATGGAAAAAGAACTCCATCGTAGCACTAGGCGACGTCCATACCGCACTCCTAGCCCTTAGGAGAGAAAGTCTCGCAGTCGAGGAAGGAGCCCAAGATGTGGGTCCCAAAGAAGTGAGAAGTTAAAAGCTCGAGTCAGGTGATGACTTGCTCGAGCAACAGCGACCAGCTCACCATTACAGGATCCCAGCTTGAGGTAATGAGGATAGACGATATTTGGTCCAAAGAGAAATGGACTAGCACCCAGCACATCGGGGTGCCAGATCAACCAGAGAGCTTGCTCGGTTAGCTCTCAGGACCCAGATGAAATCCCCTTTCTCAAGGGAGATAGAAGAAAAAGAAGCCCCCAAGAAGTTCGTAATTCCAAGATTCAAGATCTATAACGAGAAAATTGACCCTATCGATCACTTTAGGCAGTACAAGCAAGTCATGACTCTCTGGAACCATAGGGATTTAGTGATGTGCGAAATTTTTCCCTCGAGTTTGCATGATGTAGCCCAGAAGTGGTTTGAGAGACTCCCTCACAGGTCTATTAGGAGTTTTGAATCCCTGGACGTGATCTTTACATCTCGCTTCATTACCAGTAGCTCCCATCCGAAGAGGATGGATTCTTTACTAAAAATGAAAAAGACGCCTCAAGAGAGCCTCCAGGACTACGTGAAGAGGTACTGGGAGTTGTTCAACGAGGTTGAGGATTGATCGAAATAGTTAGCAGTGGCCTCTTTCAAGATTGGCCTACCCAGCTCTTACCTTTTGTACCAATCCCTGATGAGGAAGGAGGCCACAACCATCGATGACATGATAGCTCGCATCGAGAAGTATGCCAAAGTGGAAGATATCACCTGCCTCAGTGCAGGGGATAATAGCCGAACTAAAATCGCTGCCAAGGGCAATGACAGGGCCGAAAACCAAAAGAAAGGAGTAAATAATAGTGGTAAGGGTGGACCCAGGAATGGAGGAAAGAACGATGTATCGAAAGCATTCCAGGCAGTAAACACCTTCTTTAGAGAACCAATCGATAAGATCCTAGCTAAGATCAAAGGCGAGCCATTTGTTAAGTGGCCCAGAAAGATGGGGGGAGATCCTTCGAAGAGAAACAAAGCGCTAAGATGCGCTTTTCACAAGGAAGGAGGACATAAGATTGAGCACTGCAAGGCTCTTAAGTCTCACCTTGAAGAGTTGGCCCAATTCGGGCATCTGAACGAGTTTATGGAGAAGAAGGCAGAGAAGGTTGCTGCCAATGGAGACACAAGGCCTGACAACATACTCGAGGATGATGCTGATCATGAATTTACAGTAATTCATGGGGCATCTGATATGAAGAAGATTCAAGGGAATTCGGCTCGGATGGAAGTGAAAAAGCTTACAGTAGTAATGCAAGCTTTTCAGATCAATCCAGCAAAGACACAGTCGGGAAAGCGTCAGTGAGCAAGTGACGTCGACTATAGAAAACACATCGTGTTCACAGAAAAAATTTGGTGGGGGTAAGAACCCCGCATCATGACGCTTTTATCATTACGCTCATGATTGCCAACTATGACATTGATAAGTTGCTCGTCGACTAAGGGAGCTCTTCCGAGGTAATGTATCTCGACCTATTCAGAAAATTGAAGTTAAGCATCACCGACTTGAAGGAAGCCACCGTCCCTCTAGTTGGCTTTGCTGGAAAAGTAATAATTATATTGGGAAATATCGTGTTACCGGTAAGGGAAGGAAGTGTCTCCAAGATGATTGAGTTTCTAATACTCGACATTGACACACCATACCAAGCTATCCTCGGTAGAGGGTGGCTACATGAGATGAAGGTGGTCCTCTCGACTTACCATCAAAAACTTGAGTACGTGACTGAGAGAGGAGTGATGGAGATCCAAGGAGATCAAGTGATGGCAAGAAGGTGCTTCATAGCAGCCATCCGCCCGAAACTAGAGAAGAAGGCCGAGAAGGCTAAGGAAAAGGTCGAGGAGGGTGAAGGTTTGATACCCTTGAAATAGTAACTAAAGTATGGAATAACCGGGGTGGAGGAGACCAGGATCCTCCTCTCTGAGCGGTTCGTTGAAAACCTGGAAGAGATCACAGCTAGTGGGAGCAAGAAAGACAGGATGTTCTTGATTGGAGATTCTCTCATAGATCAAGAAAAGAAGGAATTGACGGTATTATTAAGAAGCAATCTAGATGTTTTCGCGTGGGAACCATACGAGTTGCTTGGAATTGTCCCCAGTGTGATTTGTCATCGATTGCACATTGACCCCACTTTCAGGCCTATCGCTCAGAAGGTACGATGAACAGCGCTGAAAAGGCCAAAGCTTTATAGAAGGAAGTAGAAAAGTTATTGGATGCAAGATCCATACGGGAAGTTCAATTCCCTAAATGGTTGTCCAACCCAGTAGTGGTTCCGAAGAACAATAGAAAATGGAGAGTTTGTATCGATTTCACTAACCTAAACAGGGCATGCCCTAAGGACAGTTTTCCTCTCCCAAAGATCGACAGATTGGTAGATGCTACAGCAGCTCATGAGATAATGAGTTTTTTAGACGCATATTCGGGGTATCACCAGATTTCTTTATATGCACCAGAACAAGACAAGACCGCGTTCATTACCACCATCGGCTTATACTGTTATAAAGTTAGGCCCTTTAGGCTCAAGAACGTAGGAGCAACTGACCAGAGGCTAGTCACTAAGATGTTCAAAGACCAAATGGGAGATACCATGGAGGTCTACATTAACGATATGCTCGTTAAAAGTAAGCACAAAGGGGACTATCTCTCAGACCTATCAAATATGTTCGAGATCCTCAGGAAATACCGAATGAAACTCAACGTGAGCAAGTGGTCTTTTGGTGTCTAATCAGGAAAATTCCTCAGGTATTTGGTTAGCGAGAGAGTCATTGAGGCCAACCCAGACCAGATCGATGAAATCAGCAGGGTACAACCCCCTCACACGATACGAGATGTACATAAGCTCACAGGTATGCTCTCCGCTTTAAATCATTTAATCTCAGTCCTCTGAGAAGTGCAAGTCGTTCTTCCAGCTCTTGAAAGGAAACAAACAGTAGAGTGGAGTCAAGATTGCTCGAGGACATTGGAAGAGCTCAAGGCCTATCTCAGCACACCGCCTTTTCACATCATACCTCAAGAAAATGATTCCCTATACTTATACCTCGTCGTATCTAGCCACGCCGCACTTCTGCATTGGTGTGCGAAAACACATGAATCCAGTACCCACTCTACTACACGAGCAAGACCTTATTGGACGCTAAGCAGAGGTTCCTACCATTGGAAAAACTCACCTTTGCACTAATGATAGCTTCAAGGAAGTTGAAGCACTACTTTGAAGCTCACATTATCATCGTCCTTACATCACACCCCCTTAAAGAAATCCTGCAGAAAGAGGATCTGTCTGGCAGACTATCCAAGTGGCCAGTCGAGCTCGAACGGTTTGACATCCATTTTTATCCCAGGAATACAATTAAGGGTAGGTCCCCGCTGATTTCATCGCAGAGTTCACGGACGACCAGCCTTATGACCCACCTCAGCCCATGAAGCAAAGGGAAGATCACTCATCAAAAGGAGTTTGGTGACTGTTTGTTGATGGAGCCTCTAACTCAAAGGGGGTAGGAGTAGGCATTGTACTTATTACTCCAGAAGATACTATCCTCGAGCAGGGAATTAGACTTGGATTTAAAGACTCCAATAACGAGGCAGAATATGAGGCTCTAATAGACGGCCTGCAGAAGGCACAGGAGTTGGGGCCAAGCAGCTGCAGGTGTTCGGTGACTCGTAATTAGTCTCCAATCAGATAAGTGGGGACTTCAGCATAAGACACAAAAGAATGGCAGCCTACCTCGCCTTGGCAAAAAAGTTAATATCCAGCTTTGAGGAAGTCAGTGTCCAACTGTTTCCCAGAGGATAGAACAGCCATGCCATGCCCTTGCAGCCCTGAGTTCAGCAATTGATTCCGACTTAAAAAGAATAATACCTATCGACATCCTCGCCCATCTGAGCATCAACCAGAGCGACGAGCCGCCAAACATGGGACATATGCTCTAGATTGAGTCATTACCCACCTGGATGGACCCCCTGAGTGACTATTTGAAGGATGGTGCACTTCTAGACGATAAGAAGGTCGCTCATTAGATAGGAGTCAAAGATGCCCACTTTTACTTATCTCTTGAGGGCAGATAATACAAGAGATCATTCACTGGCCCTTACCTTCAATGTGTTCACCCGAAGGACCTCGACCAAGTGTTACACGAGCTTTATAAAGGAACCTACGGGAGCCATATTAGAGGGAGATCGCTATCTTTCCGAGAAATGAAGGAAGGCTACTGGTGGCCATACATGCGGAAAGGTTCTGGGGTATATGCCTGCAAGTGCGAGAAATGTCAACTACATGCTCATATGGTCCACCAACCTGCCAGCGATCTAAAATCACTTACCAGCCCCTAGACTTTCGCCTAATGGGGAATGGACATCGTAGGCCCTCTTCCTACCACTACCGGCAATCGCAAGTATCTGTTAGTCACAACAGATTACTTCACCAAATGGATCGAGGCAGAGCCACTTGCGAACATCAGAGATACAGATATGATGACATTCATATGAAAAATAGAATTACCCACTTTGGAATCCCCAGAACCATCATCATTGACAACGAAATGAAGTTCGAGAGCGACCCCTTTTAGAACTTCTATAATGAACATGGGATAAGGAACCATTTCATCTCGGTGGCCTACCCCCAGAGTAACGGTCAAGATGAAGCTTCCAATTAAATAGTGATCGATGGGCTGAAGAAACAACTAGAGCGAGCCAAGGGCACATGGGTGAGCAAGCTACCACATATTCTATGGGCCTACTGCACTACCCCACGGTGGGCAACTGGGTAAACCCCATTCTCACTAACATATGGAATGGAAGCAATCATCCCTTTAGAAGCTAGCCTCCCAACCATGAGACCCACCTTGGTTGACCAAGACAAGAATGATGCAACATTACTCGCTGAACTAGACCTAGCCAACGAACGCAGAGAACTAGCCCTAGTAAGATTAACGAGCTATCAACAGCACAAAACACTATAACAGAAAGGTCAATCCAAGGACATTCCAGGTTGGGGACTACGTCCTAAGAAAATTTCTTGGCAGCGTAGTAAAACCATCTTATGGAAAGCTGGATCCAAATTAGGAGGGACCATTGAAGGTGACAAGGGGTGACCTACAAGGAGCCTATCACTTAGAAACGCTAGAGGGAGGAGAGATACCCTGAGCTTGGAACGCAGCCAATCTAAAAAAATTCTACTTTTAGTTTTTTCCATTAATCTTTTATCGCATTTTTTGAATTGGGAACTCAATTTTTATTGCTTTTGATTAATAAAAGATTGTTTGGCAGTGACATTCTATGAAGTGTTAATTTTTTATTATGAACTTTATAACATGCACACCTTTTCCATGTGACAGGTATATCACTAAGTATGTAAAAGCAGGGAATCACCCTCCTCAGGTCTTCGATATAAAATACGAACAACCTCTTATCATTGCCCCTGGCAATATATGAAGACCTACAGGGGACCCTTAGGCAGTTCGGCCAAATTAAATTGGTCCCCAAACAATGTTTGGCTCAAAAAGCCTGATCGGATAGAACATCCAACACCAGGTATGTCCTCTCCATTGCCATACTTAGCCCTAAGGGAGTGTGACGACAAGACCTAAAAGGTAAAGTTGGGCATAATGGTATCTCATAAGCATACTGGACTGGGAGGATACTCACACAATAAAATAACTTTACCTTCATCAAATCTAGTCGGCTACGAAGAGCCTAAGATAATCAAACCAAAATGAAGTAAAAATACACAACACATGTTTAGTCGTCAAAACGCCCAAAACATAAATATTTTATTACTTCATTACATTTACAAAGAGTTACATTAAAGTAAGAAAATCTTAATGGGTATTAGGCCTTTGAGTAAGGTAATCAACCACTTGTGCTCTTCGATCATCGACCTGATGAGGAGCTAATTCCTCCTCGACCTCATTCACATCTCACTCTAACAGCTGCCTAGGGATAGGATTTATAGGGATCCACTGGTCATCCCTTCTAAAAGGATTAGGCCTCATAGTTGAAGGATAGATCTAGTGATGGTACCAAAGTACTAAGTTCCTGGGGACTTGCAGCTCCTTGAGGGCGCTCAACCATCCCCTAATAAAGGATAACTCTTCAAACTCTATCAACCTCGTCGGAGCATCTGTCTAATCTAGATCATAACCATCATCCCACACTCGCCGAGGGCCTTTTTTGAATAGATGTCTCAGCCGTGTGATATCTCTTTGAAGCCCAGCAGTAATGACATAATCTCGATGAACATCTTCTCGAAGCTCATCCATCTCCCTGGATGGACACCCTGCATCGGTGATGGCTCACGAACCAGCCGATGGGGTAGAACCTCGTGAAACTTGAGGGGTGGCGCTCGGTCTTATACCAGCTCGTGAAACAGCCAACGAACAGTAACCTCACAAAACTCGGGGTGCGACACTTAGTGCATGCTCCCTAAGGCACAACACTTCCCCCCGTAGGGTCTCATTCTCCTGTTGCAGAACTTCTCCAACTTGATTAATCTTTGTGGCATCGAGAAGTCTAGTTCTCATAATGTTCACTTCTTTTTTAACAGAGGCCCCAACCTCTTCAATCTCCTAAAGTCTGTCTTTCAGTTTGACGATGAGCTCAACTGGTCTTTAAAGTTCTTATTCCTCGATCGCAGCGACTTGCAAATTCTTGCGAAGGCTTAGCAAACTTAATCGCTCACATTAGGACCAAGAATCCTTCCCAGTTGAGAGGTGGCAGGTATATATTCATCTACATAAATCAACTACAAGCCATAAAGAGCAACAAAGAATAAAAGAATCAGTACTACAAGCTATGAAGAGCAGTAAATAATAAAAGAAGAAGGGAAAGTATTTTCATTTCATTCAAATAACGAGGCCCAAGTACATCAGAAGTTAAAAAGGACAGTACAAGCAAAGCAAAAATACAAAGAAGTCCTAAGAGTATTTTAGCTAGCAACCTCGGTTTGTTCAGAGGTAGTTGGCTACTTCTTATTATCAGCAGCAGTAGCAGCATCTCCCTTAGAGGGAACAGCTAAAAAAGGAGCACCAACGGGAACAGTCTAAAAGGAAGGAACTGCACCTTCAATGACTGGGGAAGGCGCATCATCTATAATAAGCTTTGGCCCTGGATTATGCTCGTCAAATAAGGGTGAATCAACATCCACCCCAACAACCAGAAGAGCCTTGTTCCAGCCCTTCTTGAAGTTCAAACGGCTGATGTAGGTTATCTGGGCATCGGCATCCTCATATGCGGTAGCCCACCCAGAATTATACGAACTTGCCTTTATGGTGGAAGCCTTGGACTCCACCTTCTCGACCAGTACCTTATTTTCTTCAGCCACGGCCAGCTTGCTCATGCAGACCAGATTGTAGGACTGCCTCAACTCATTTAGCTCCTTGATCGTCGTTTCCTTCACTTTATTGGCTTCGACGAGGGAGAGATAGGAGGACTTCTGAGACTCGCTGGCTGCCTTCAAACTGGCCTCCAGATCGATGCCTTTCCCCTTCAGTTCAGAGCTATGCTTTTCCAAATTTGCATTCCTACTCACCTGCTTGTCGCGAGTACGGTAAAGAATAGCGAATTCGATCACAAACTGCAAGTAAAAAGGGAGCATTAGAAGAAGGTATTTAACAGAATATCACAAGTATTGAAAAATATAAATAAACTTACCAAGGATAGACTCTGACTCGCTTGTAATGCTAACTGGTCGGTCCCCATTGCCCTCTGTCAATCAGTAGGCAAAACTGCTCTCTCGAGCAGCGCAGGAGCCAACTGGGGATAGGTGGCGACAGAGTCCCCCTCGGGCAGTGCGAACACGGGCACCAAAGCTTTCCCGGCCTTCATCCTCGCTTCCACTCTCCTTCTCTCCTCATCCCTATCCTTCTCCCTCTCAGTTCTCCTCCTCTCCTCCACCTTCTTCCTCTCTTCCACCTTCCTCCTCTCGTCTTCCTTTTTTCTCTCTCTCTCAACTGCTCTTCCTCCCTCCTCTTCTTTTCTTACTCGATAATAGCAGGCTGAGAGCTAGTGGCAACTTCTCCACTACCTGACTTTTTCTTTTTCCACCTCCTGGAAAGAAGTACATCATCCTCATCATCATTATCCTCGATCAGATTTCTTCTAGGAGGAGCCATTTATGCCTCACTAAAACGGGTCGACTCGCTGGAACACTCTCGAGCCTCTGAAACCTCTTTCAAGCTGGAAGACTCTTCACCATAGCTCTCTAGACTGGAACCACCTTCAACAGAGCCCCTATTATCACCCTCACTATCCTCACTAGAGTTGCTCTCTTCCTCATCCAATTGGATAGGATCTGCAATAACTTCTTCAGTGATATCAAGCTCGGGGATACTGTCTACAGGTCGTGCGATGAAACTAGACCCAATATTCTTATACTCCAGAAGAAAAGAAGCTGACCGAGGATGTTCACCGTCAGCCAAAGGTTCTCTGAGGTTCTAAGCTTTAATTAACTCGGCAGCTAGAACCTCACAGAGAGCAGGTTCCAAATTCTTTGTCCTCGCTGAAAAGAAGAGAGAAGAATATCAGAGAAATCATATATTAACAAGAAGATCGAAGATCAGAACAAAAACTAAGCCTACCTATGTACTCCTCCCCATAAAAGGGGATTGTGAACCTGTCAGACCTCGACCCCTCGGTATGGGGAAGAAATTGTCAATTTCTAGCAAGAAAATACTCTTGCCAGTAATCCTTGTGGGAATCAGGTAGATTTACTACCAATACCCTGTCAGGACTCCTGGCCTTGAGGTAAAGAATACCAGAACCTATTCGCGAGAAAGATTAGCAAAAGCATATCTTAGCAAGCCCTAGATTGGTGCTATAGAGCTGATTTATTCTATGAACACCATTAACTATCTTCCAAATATTTGGCGAACACTGTGCGGGGACAGTATTGAAGTAACCAAAGAAGTGCAAAAACAAATTACTTGGGGGGAAAGTGATAACCCTCTATTTCTCTAACAGTTTTAGGGATATGAGCACACTTAATGTCTACCCAATCTGGGATGCTGTAATATTTCCTAAATTCAGTTACCGACCTACTGCCTATTTTCTCCATTTGCAAAGCCCTAACTAAAAATGCGAGGAAATCGCAAAATAAAAAAGCACAGAAAGAAAACAAGAAGAACTTACGAAATAAAAACTTGGATTGGGATGACGCAAGCGAAGACGATGGAGGAGATTGAGGTGGAAAGATGATGACCTGATAATGAGGGCGTAACGGTGGGAGCTTAGAGAAGATGAGAAAATTTGAAGAAATTTGAAACGACAACTACAAACTTCTGTTCCAAAAGACTTTTAAATGCTTCCAATCATTGCGCACATGACACGAAGCAAGTTGCCGCCTAAATCAGTTTTCAATCCTGTGAAGAGATGCACAATTTACAAGGAAGGCATTATGACAAATCATTTAAATTTACTGAGCCCAAATTGTCGCCCAACAACTTTAGGGGCAATTGTGGGTACCATTATAGCCATCGTGGGCCCAGACAAGTAGCCCGATAAAAGCCCAAAGTCTGGGTGCCCCGCATCCCTACCGAAATTAGTTATCACTTAGTCTCTTCCTGAAATCTCGTAAGGAGATATTCTAGGAAGTGATGGACTAACGTGGGGTAGTCCAACACCCCCACTCCCCGGGAACAAGCATGTATATAACAAACCCTAAGCCTGGGGCAAAGGACACATATGGTATGCACCTATAAAACACCCCCCGGAGTACAAAGAAATAATACTGAGAGCACCACCGTGGACGTAGGCATTCTTGCTGAACCACGTAAATACTGTGCCGTGTGACTTTACATTCTTTACATTCTTTATTTGCTTCGGTAATTGTCTTTTCTTATCAATTTGTATTGAACTTAATTGTCACCACAGAGTTCTATTATTTCTTCCGAAAAGGGACAAAAATGGAATTTTTGTGTTGTTTGGCATACTTTTCGAAAATAAAGAAAACCCCCGAATGTTTTCTGATTTTTTGTATTTTCATATTCGAATCATTTTTATTTTATAATTTTTGGCATTTTTTCTCTATTCCATTTTTTGTTTTTTGTAGAATTTTTTTATTCTATATTTGTTTTCCTAGTATATTTATTTTATTTTTATTGATTTACAAGAACTTTGAAGCTTCCACCAATGAGAGATAATGGGTTAGAGGTGAGCGTAAGGGTATTTTGGGATCCTAATAAACAAAATATAAACTAACACTTAAAATAACCCAGAATATAATATGTTAAAAAATGAGTCTCAATAA